>JARQOD010000008.1:39139978-39276038 GCA_033576555.1 Oophaga sylvatica
AACTTCACATGCTAGAAGCTACAACTTTGCATTTTTCTCCATTTTGGATATGCGAAGGCTATTCTCTACTGTTCAGTTCTTAAACACAAGCCAGTTAATTACTCCCTTCCATTCTTGGTGGTTTTTTCCATACTATTTTTTGTCCTCACTTTGTTCGCAAGTTTTTCAAAGCCTATACAAGCAATATATCTATTGTTTTATGTAGCCTACTGCATTGCATTAGCTTGTAACCCTCAAGGATTTTTTCATGGTGGACCTCAAGGAGTTAATATCGCAATATACATTGTTTCAGCCATTGTAGTTCTCTTCACTTTATACAATGCAAAGTCATCCACAACTATCCCAACAGGTGAGGGCATCGTCAAGAAAACTATTCAGCAGTAGTAGGTTTTCAAGCTCCGTCAAGATAAAGTTATCAACGAACCCTACCTTGGATATTCCAAGTAGGGGATGCGAAGTCCTTGCTCATGCATGCAATATTTTGGCTGCCTTTGCCATGACTATGCCAGGGAAACCCTAATGAACCTTTGGTTACAGTTGTTTACCAGGGTGTGGTTGCCGGAGGACTTTATAATTCATCTGTGGGTCTGTAGCTTTCTCCCGTGGCAGACGCTAGAGAGCGCGCCTTCATTCTGTATGGGGTAATGTGGGGATATGGGGAATCTCCAGGTATAGCGGTATCTACAGCACAAGCAGGGGGTTCAATACTGCCGTAGGAATTATATGTTTCATTCTCTTCAATACTTTCATTGTTTTCAGCACACTTTTCCTAACCAAAGCCTGGTTTGTGTATGCTCACACCTTCCAACTTATCTTAATCAGCTTTCTTCTCGATGCGATCAATGTGCTTCCTCAAGGCTACGATATCGCCGTTACAATTATTTTGGCCTTGCGGATTCTACTTATTTCTTTCTACTCTTCACAATACCACTTTTGAGGCTCCCCTAATACCAGTTGGCAGCCCCGTAATCAAAATTAGTGGTTTTACCAATGACAGATCTAAATGTCCTCACTTAATTTCTACAAGGACCAGCTCAGTCCAAAAAATTGAGGTAAGATATTAACTTTTTTTTTAAAAGTTTTCTTTGTATCTAACTACAGTATGTCAGTAGCAACAAAATAAAAGTTTCGTTAGAAGCCAATATAAACTCAATTTTATTTATTCTACTTTTATAGAAATTATAAAAAAATGGAGGGATATGTGGCGTACCTACCGACCGGTGTACGTACGGGTGGCCGTTTGCAATCACCCGGAAGCAGTGGAGAGGGCATAAAAGTAAGTTCAGCTACAACACAGTGATGATTTTCTGAAAATACATTTTAAATACTTAAAGGAACACTGCAGGCACTAAATTATTCCCCATGAGGGGTGTGTGAGGGTGATCTCTTAGGGTGAGATCTCAGCGATTGCTTGTCCCTGACCTGATAAATATGAGCCAAGTGCATGCATAAAAGAGAGACACCGACACAAGTCATTTGTATACCCCTTCCTCAGCAAAAGCTGGCGCACAACTGATTTTTATTAGTACAAAGAAAAGTTTCATGTAACAGACAGGAAAAGGGTGTCACACAACTTCTGAGCAACCATGGTGTCAGTTTGTGATTTGTCCATGTTAGGTCTGCTCCATATATAGTGTCCACTTTCACATTCCAAGGATTCCTTCAGGGCGTTGTTCCAGGATGCAGACGCCATTTTGTAAACCCAAATCTTAATAGTTTATGTAAGGTTAATAATTGATTTCATTAGTCATTCTCTCTCCTTCACAGGTGCATGTCTCAGTGATTTAGAGAAAACTCTGTGTTATGCAGAGCCACCTCAACTTCTTAAGAATCCCAAAAATTCCTGCCAAATCATAAGAAACTGGAAGGAATTTATGGAAAGAAAGAGTCCAGATTGTGTTACTTTAATCTATTATTTCCTAATGTAAACCAAAATAGAACATCCAAAAATAAGAAGTTTTAGGCTTCAATCATTTTTTGACAGTAACATAAGATATTTACTGTTTATTGTAACCCGTCACCAATCAACAATTCCCTAATGAGATTTACTCTGCCCTTTTGCAGGACGAAACGTCAGGCTCAGGATCGCCCAATGTCTCTTTGGATATCAAGCTACAGCAATTAAAACTCGCTAAACATTTGCTCAGTCCTTTGCTATGGGACTTTATGGAAGCAGCTTGGCCTTCATCTATCAGTCTTGTGATCCCAAGAGGCAAGTACTTATGTATGTAGATCTACAAGAAATAGTCATATCAGCAAGATCCATATGCAACAGATAGAAAATACATAAACAGTTCCATCATGTCCCTTATTTTTGCACCAGAATTTGCTGTGTCGTACGATAAAAAAAATTATATGTGGTACCATGTTATCCAGAAATTGCCAAAATGTGAATACATTTATTTCACCCATAGGACCATGGTTGGATGTCTTGGTGCTCGTGACTCTGCAAAATACATTGGGAACCTCAGAGCATTGCTATCCGGATACCGGACTGTTCAGTGACTACTCACTTAATTGATTATGGTAAAAGAAAAGTCTATTTACTTCTCTCAAAGTGTATTCATTTTTACATTTCTTCATACGGATTACAAAAATAGTCAAGTTCATGCTTACAAAACGTTTTCACAAAAAATAATATCTGACGACTAAAATAATATTAAACTCTGTTCTCTCTGTAGGTCGGCCCCATTGCAGTGACATCGGCCAATCCTTCCGGAGAAGCAGACACAACTCATCACAACCAAGTCTTGCAAAATTAGGAGATAAGGTGAATACGGGGATGAATATTTAGCTAATCGTAGTTTACAAGTTGAACAACAATATTAAAAGCGTCTATAATTTCAGGTTGAGGCGTACTGTGTGATGGAGCGTCCCCTGAAAATATTGCTTCTACTGTGGGTAGATTGCACAAAAATAGAAACTGGTAACATCGCATTCTTTAGGGTTGGCATCGTTCCCAAGTCACAGGTAACGCAGTTATACTAATATATTATTATTATAAATTTTTCATACATTTTTTTTTTTACATTTTTCAGTACCGTTATTCCATTGTCTAATTGATTTGTTCATTTAGAGGAATGCAAAAGATATGATAAACATTTTCCATTTGTATGCCGTATGCTGTACATTTCTTTGAGGCAACGCACAGTTCAATAAGAATAAAAATAGGTCATTTTTCTACCCAGAAAAGGCGCCACTTTTCTCCAATCCTTAGAATTATTCTTTTTATTATACTCAGAAAATCTTAGAAGTTTATAATAAAGAAACAATGTATTCCCCAGGGCTACAACCCAGCACAATTTGCATATTTATAAACAGACCAATATCAGTTTATTAATTAATGACAGATCTGGAATAACAGGATTTTCTAAACTATCTGGAGTATGATTATATTAATAGCACTGATCTAGAAAGTCCATTGTATTATAGCGTGCTTGATTTAAGGTTGGAAATCCATCCAATATCTATAGCAACCCCCGGGGAAGAAAATTTGAAAAACAAGCAGTATTATAGTAAAATCAGAAAAGTCTGTTTCTACACAAATTATTATATTTTTCAGGTTTTACATATATTAGACAAGTGCAGCAGAAGCCAAGAAGGGTCTTGTTAATGGGGGATTTTGGATCCACAGAAGAAATCACACAGAATGGATCTAATAACCAGGCAGATGTGCGGCACAAACAACCCTGAAGACAACGAACATTTATCTAGAAACAATGCTTTACAAAGATGATGAACCAGTGAATTTTAACATTTGTGAATTTAGCAAAATTTTTGTAAAAATTGAAGAACACGTTTCAAATTTTTGTATCTTTTATATTGTTTTTTATTGTATAGTTAATAAATATTAAAAATTTTTGTAAGAAATCTCTGAGTCTTTTTAATGATAGTGAATTCCAATTATTTGAAGGGAAATTAAATCTCGTTGCAGATTAGTCTGCAAAATTTTTCTGCAAGAATCTGATCTCTTTCAGAAACCGCAGGTCAAAATCCGCGCGTTTTTTATCTTTTTTTTTTTGTCCTTTTTATCTGCAGTTTACTGCAGTTTTTGTGCGATTTCCCTGCCTTTGAGACCTGTGGATTCCTATAAGGAGCAGGTTTGAAAATGCTGCAGATCTGCACAAAGAAGTGACATGCTGCAGTTTTAATCCAAACCAAATCTGCGCGGAAAAATCCACAGCATTTGCACTGGTTTTTTTTTTTTCCATTGATAGCTGGTACTTTTACATCATTGCAGTTCGGCTGAGATCGCAGGGCAAAATCCGCTACGGATTGAACAGAATCTCAAGTGTGCACATAGCCTTATTTTGCTCTTCCTTCCAACCAAAATATTTAGCAAGAGCATAGGATTAATAACACTAAATATGTTTATTTAATTTTAAAAAAATCTGACGTTGCACTTACAATTTTGTTTTTAAGTACAATTTTTATATATAGTATTTAGTTTAAAAAAAAAAATTTTTAATTTATAAAATTGTACGGGATTCTACTTTTTAGTTTAAACATAAACCATTTTTTTTTCAAGTCTTGAGCTGTAATGACCGTAATATGAAACATAAGGTGCCAAGACAATTTTATCATTGTTGCCTCCCAAAGCCTCTCGCGAAGCTTAAAAAGTGAAAAACAATAAAGACAATTAAGTTTTTACAGTACAGTTTAAGATTTGTGGGAAAAAAAATACTTTTAGTAGATCAATGAAAAGACTGATTATGACATTATAAGGATTTCACTGCTATAAGGCATGTGCCCCTGTTCAGGATTTTTCAGTTTTTTTAGCGTTTTTGCAGCGGTTTTCGCTGCAAAAATGCGAAAACGCATGCATAAGCCTCCTATTATTAGAATGGATTCTGCAATTTTTGTGCACATGCTGCATTTTTTTTCCCCGACAAAAAACATCGCGGAAAAAAAACAGCATGTTCATTCTGTTTCCGGAATCGCGGTGATTTCGCCGCCATAGGAATGCATTGAACAGCTTTCTTTCCGCATGTGGCTGTGCCCACCATGCACAAAGTGAGCGTTCTGTGCGGTTGGTACCCGGGTCGGGGAGAGGAGACTCTCCCCAGGCCCTGGGTACCAATCCCTGTGAAAAAAATAATTTTAAAATAAAAAATCGTGATAGTCTCACCTTCCGGGCCCCGCGCTTTCCCGCTCCTCAGCGACGTCCCGGCAACTCCTGTTCCCAGTGTGCTTGCGACAATGACCCCAGATGACGTAGCGGCTCGCGTGTGCTACGTCATCTGGGGTAAATTTTCGCCCGCTCACTGGGAACAGGAGTTGACGGGAGTAACGCGAGGACCAGGAAGCCTGCGGGGCCCCGGGGAAGGGTGGTGTAATGTATGGTGTACAGTTCTATAGCGTTTGTGCTTGGGTCGAGAAAACACATGAGACCAGTTTGATATAGAAGGACTTGTATTACTTCATACAAGTGGCAAAAATGGTCCACAGTTTGCGGTACAGAAGCAGGGAACAGCAGGCCAGGTAACTTAAGCTCAGCAATAACTCTCCAAACGGTTCAGGATCTCTTCTCTGTTACCGTAATTCCATGCAAACGTGGATTTATCAAAATAGCAGGTTTCCAGAGTCCACAAGTGTTCCAAGTTCCCCCATAGGAAAAAGTGGAGTAAAGTCCAAGGTTTTCCAGGAGTAGGTCAAGGCTCACTGCAGCTTGATTCTGAAGCACTAATTGCTAGCTGAGGTGCTTAAGAAGCAAGAGGGGAGAGATCAGGGGGGGGAACATGAAAGCGGGAAATCCAATTGACTGAGGGCAAGTAGCTGCGCAAAAAGAAAGTAAAATGGCCGACGGAAAAACTGAGTTCCAAGAAAAATGTACAAAGAACCCTTTCATTACCCCCCTTAGGGACAACCTCCGGATGCTCAGCCGGGTTGTCTGGGTACCTTGATGAACTGGCGGAGCAAGCGAGGAGCATTAGTTATTATTGGTTCCCCTGGTTGTCCTCCACTGGGTAGCCCTGCCATTTAATCAAATATTGTTACTGATTTCTGTACAACCTGGAATCTAGAATCTTTCACCAAAATTTTCCTGACCATCGACTAGCACTGGGTCGGGCAAGGAGAGAAGCCAGGAACGATTGGGGGGTTGCAGCCTTTAGTAGGTTTCATGAAAGACAGGGTGGATCTCATAGTTCTGGGCAGTTGAAGACGACAAGCAACGGCACTTATATTTACTGATTTTATAGGGGGCCAATGTACTTATGTCCCAAATTAGCGATGGAATCCTTAACTTAAGATTTCTGGGTTGACAGCCAGACCAAGCTCCCTACCTTGAAAGTGGGCGGTTTTCGAAATTTATCTGCTGCTTTTGTCCTTTCCTGAGCCAATTCCAGATTTTCCTTTAGAAGTCCATTTTCTTTTGTAAGCGTGATTCTTTAGCCACTGTGGCAAGGGCGTTTTATGGGAAATCGAGGAAGAATGTTAGGATGATAACCTAAATTGGAGTAAAAAGGAGACTGCTTAGTGGAGGCGCTCTGAGAGTTGTTATAAGAGAACTCAGCCAGTGGAAGTAGATCCACCCAATCATCCTGTAGGTGGCAGATAAAGCAGCGGAGATACTGCTCCAGGGTCTGATTGGTTCGTTCTGTCTGTCCATTAGTCTGGGGATGAAAAGCAGAAGAAAGGTTTACTTTAATGTCCAATGCGGCACAGAAATTTTGCCAAAACCTTGAAGTGAATTGCACCCCTCGATCCGAAATAACCTCATCCGTACTCCATGTAAGCGAAACACATTCTTAATCATCAATCTGATGTCTGTTTTGCAGTGGGTAAGCCAACACAAGGGATAAAATGAGCTGCCTTTGTTAAACGATCAACCACCACTAGAATGGTGTTCTTCCCTTGAGAGGTTGGTAACTCCACAATGAAGTCCATAGAAATGGATCCCCACGGGTGGGACGGGGTGGGAAGGGGTTGCAACAGACCATTTCGTGAGGAGCGAGGTGTTTTGCATCTTGCACAGACTTCACATGAAGTGACATAGTTTAAGACATCTTTCCTGTAAGTGGGCCACCAAAAGAAACGAGAAAGAAATTCCTGTGTCTTTAGAATTCCTTTATGCCCAGCTATCTTGGAATCGTGGATGAGTTGCAATACTCTCAATCTGACTGTTTCAGGTATATACAGACGTTGTCCCTGAATCCACACACCATTCTTAAAGACAAGACTTACGTCCCTTGGGGTTGTGCCAACAAGGAATCCGCATGGTATGCTTCCTTGATGTCCTTAAGTAGGTCTTGATTATGAATCACTCCCAGGAATCTAGAGTCAGGAAGAATAGTCTTAGGAGGAGTAAGTGGACGGGTCTCTGCTGAATGAATCCTAGAGAGTGCATCAGCCTTTCCATTGCGCGATCCTGGCCTATAAGAAATTACAAAATTAAATTGGTTTAGGAAAAGATTCCAGCGAGCCTGGTGAGGAGTCAGGCACTTAGCCGACCTGATAAATTCAAGGTTACGATGGTCTGTCAGGACGACTATTTGCTGTGCAGCTCCCTGAAGAAGGTGTCTCCATTCTTTGAAGGCGGCAATAATGGCCAACAACTCTCTATTGCCCACATCGTAGTTCCTCTCAGCCGAAGACAACTGCTGGGAAAAGAAGGCACAGGGATGCAAGACATTCTTCTCACCTGTTCTCTGAGAGAGTATAGCTCCAACGGCACAGTCTGAAGCATCCACCTCTATTATGAAAGCAAGTTCGGGGTTGGGATGTACTAAGATAGGTGCGGTGGTAAATTTATCCTTTAGACGGGAAAATGCTTCCTGAGCTTGGGGGGTCCAGGAGAACCTAGACTCTTTCCGGGTAAGTTGGGTGATAGGTGACACTACCTCAGAGAAATTCCTAATGAAACGTCTATAGAAGTTGGCAAACCCGATGAAGCGCTGCACCTCCTTCACATTTCTAGGAATTGGCCAATCCTTGATGGCTTGGGTCTTGCTTCCATCCATACTAATTCCTTGTGTAGACAGTACATACCCCAGAAATTGAATTTCGGTCCTATGGAATTCACACTTTTCAAGTTTGATGTAAAGATGGTTTTGTCTTAGACGTTCTAAGACCATTCTCACATGTCCATGATGTTCCTCTGTGGAGTTAGAAAAAATTAGAATATCATCCAAATAAATCACCACGAATATATCTAGGAGATCCCTGAAGATGTCATTCACCAAGTGTTGGAAAGTGGCTGGGGCGGTACTCAGACCAAAAGGCATAACTAGATATTCAAGTGTCCATAGCGTGACCTGAATGCAGTCTTCCATTCATCCCCAGGTCTAATACGGACCAAGTTATAGGCCCCATGGAGATCCAGTTTAGAGAAAATTTTGGCATGCCGCACTCTCTCCAATAACTCAGGGATTAAAGGCAATGGATAACGGTTTCTAATAGTAACCTTATTGAGTTCCCTATAGTCTACGCAGGGTCTCAGAGATCCATCTTTCTTCTTCACAAAGAAGATGGGTGCACCTGCAGGAGATGAAGAGGGGCGTATGAAGCCCTTGGCTAGATTTTCGTCTATGTAATCCTTTAAAGCCTTTAGCTCGGGCCCCGCCAGGGGTAGATCTTACCAAAAGGTATCTCTGCTCCAGGCAATAATTCAATTGGACAATCATATGGACGGTGAGGGGGAAGCTGGTCAGCGTTCTTCTTGTTACATAAATCCACATAGTCCTGGTATACAGCTGGTAGTTCAGGGACTGACATGGTTCCTTTAGGAACAGAGCAAGCTGAAACTTCTGGACTCATCTGTTTCTCTGGAAAGTGTAATTCCTTGGTCTCCCAGTTAATGGTAGGGTTCTGAGCCTGCAGCCATGGTAGCCATAGAATAATGGGAAAGTGGGGAGAAGAGATAAGCATAAAGGACAGTTTCTCTTGATGATCTTTACCCATAAGGACCCTCAAAGGCTCCGTTTCCTGATCCACTGGTCCAGAGGTCAGTAGGGAGCCATCCACAGTCTCCATCTGTACTGGAGTAGCCTTCTTCACTGAACGTATCCCCTGTTTCAGAGCAAAGGAGATATCCATAAAATTTCCACTTGCCCCTGAGTCGATCATAGCAGAGCTAGACACCCAGACTGAGTCAACCCAGAGTTTGATGGAAAGGAAGCAATGAGAATTGTTTTTCTTACAACTCAGCTGGGACACCGCTGAGGAAACTTGAAAAATTGCAGCGTTTACACAGTCATCGTCCTCAGAAGTGACGGAGTTTAAGTCCGAGAAATCAATATCTGTTGCTGCAGATCTCTCTGGAGCCTGAGGCTCGGACCTGACAGATCTCCTCTCGCAACACTCACAGTGAATGACTGCTGCAGTAGTCTTACGAGAACGGCTGGGGCAGTTTATAATGAAGTGCCCTGACTTACCACAGTAGAAACATAGATTTTCCTTTAAACGATGTTCTTTGCGTGCATCACTAACCCGTCTTTGTAAAGAGTCCACCTGCATGGGTTCAGGTTCAGTTTCCCGTGTGATCCTACTCAAAGGTTCCTTAGCTGGGGAGGAAGGTAGGAAAAGGTTAGTGCGATTACTTTCGAACCATCTCTCTTGCCTGCGTTCAGTCAGACGAGCATCAATACGGATGCAGTAGTTAATAAAGTCACCTAACGCAGTGGGAGGGTCGGCACGAGCAAGTTCATCCTTAATCAGTGGAGACAACCCTTTTCGAAAAATAGATTTTTTGGCGGAACTGTCCCAAGTGGTATCGAGGGCCCATCTCCTGAAATCCAAGGCATATTCGGCTACTGAGCGCTTACCTTGGCGCAAAGTTAACATGGCTGCTTCAGCTGTTGCACCTCGATTGGGGTCATCAAACACCTGCCCCATGGCTGAAAAGAAAGCATCAAGATGATCCAAACATTCATCCTCAGTCTCAATCAGAGGGTTTGCCCACATCAAAGCCTTGTTGGTAAGCAACATGATTATAGTAAGCACTTTAGATCGTTCAGTGGGAAATTGTGAAGCATGTGCAGAAAAAAAAAAGATTGCATTGGTTAATAAATCCCCTGAATTTCTCACGTTCACCGCCAAAATGAAAAGGGGGTAACTTGGGAATCCCAGAACTCGGGGTTATGGCAGGAGCCTGGACTCGTTCCTCTAGAACCTCAATCCTGGCTCGTAAATCCTGGGTAGTTTGTCCAAACACTTGCAAATTGTGATTAGTGAGGTCCTGTAGGTTTGCAAAACGGGTCTTTATAGTCTGTATATCTGCAAGGATTGTATCAGTCACTCCGCAAAGCTCCTTTATGCGAGCCTCCATCTTCCAGATCTTTTAAGACAGGAGTACTGGAAGGAAAAACCTGAGAACAAAAAACGATCAAACAATCCCAAAGTATGAAAATAGAAAAACTTTATTAATTGTAAAACAGGGGAGCTGGAAGGATAACATACAACCAATTAGCACATGTGGGACAAGAACGCTTATAGGAAGTCAGACAGTGATATTAAAAATAGATGTAATAAATCTTTAATAACTGACTGAGCGGTAACATAGAATGAACACCGTCTCAACAGAGAATGCAACAGTGCTGGATCAAAAAGCAATAAATATGCCTGAGGAACGTAATAACCAGTGTTTATACCTGCTGGCAGTCAGAGAAATGCTTCCTGCGTCCACCCCGACGCGCGTTTCGGCCTGTGTGCCTTTTTCAAGGGGTGATGGGAAAAGGGAAGTGAAGGGGTATAAAAAGTCTAAAGCCACCAATAGCAACCATTGGAATACATCACATGATCACCATCCTAATTGATGGTGGAAAGTAAATACATGTTTAAACTTGATCTTAGGGTTCAAGATATAGAAAAACCAATCGTCATGTTGCCACACTGTGTCTTCTAAAGTGCCATGGCTGATGCATAGAAGATCGCTATAGTATATCTATCATGCATGTCAGAACAAAATAGTAGTAGTGTGCGGTATACTCCCATATCTCAGATGACGCGCACGTCACCAGGGCAACTGGGAAGCACAAGACAGCGTCAGCGTCACGTGTCAGGCAACGTGTGCGATAGACTCCCACATCTCTGATGACGCGCATGTCACCGGGGCAACTGAGAAGCACAATGCGGCGTCGGCGTCACGTGCCAGGCAACGTCACAATCATGTGATTGGTCGCCGTGGCAACAAAGACGCCGAAAGCCGTGGAGTGTGTCAGGAGACCCAGCGCAGGCGCGTGCCGATGGTGAGCATGTGTGTGTGGAAAGTACTGGAAGGAGAAGAGAAAAAAAAACATCTGATATCCACAGTCACAGCAGACACAGCCTTCCCAGACCCAGCAGACACTAACGTTTGGCTTCAGAATCTTGTAATGTATGGTGTACAGTTCATATAGCGTCTTGTGCTTGGGTGCGAGGAAAACACATGAGACACAGGTTTGATATAGAAGGACTTGTATTACTTCATACAAGTGGCAAAAATGGTCACACAGTTTGCAGGTACAGAAGCAGGAGACACAGCAGGCCAGAGTAACTTAAGCTCAGCAATAACTCTCCACAACAGGTTCAGGATCTCTTCTCTGTTACCGTAATTCCATGCAAATGTGGATTTATCAAATAGCAGGTTTCCAGAGTCCACAAGTGTTCCAAAGTTCCTCAGTAGGAAATAGCTGGAGTACAAAGTCCAAGGTTTTCCAGGAGTCAGGTCACAGGCTCACTGCAGGTTTGATTCTGAAGCACTGATTGCTCAGCTGAGGCTGCTTAAGAAGCAAGAGGGAGAGAATCAGGGCGGGAACATGAAAGCTGGAAACTCCATATTGACTGAGGGCAAGATAGCTGCAGCAAGACAGAAAGTAAAATGGCCGACGGAAAAACTGAGTTTCAAGAAACATGTACAAAGAACCTTACAGTGAGAATAGCACGATTTTTAATTTTTTATTATTTTTAACATTAGATCTTTTTACTATTGATGCGGCATAGGCAGCATCAATAGTAAAAAGTTGCTCACACTTGTCAAACACGTTGTTTCACTAGTGTGACCAACCTGTCAATCAACGCTAGCATTCTGCAAGGTAATTACGTTTGCAAAACGCTAGTTTTTAGCGGGAATACGCATACCTATAAAATGCGTATTTCTCGCGGCAGGGAGGTGTGGGATTGCCGCGGAAATTTCTGCAGAAATTCTGATACGTCTGCACATAGCCTAGAGTGAAGAAAGTGGTGAATAACAGTGATTTGATACTACGATAGCTAAAAATTCTCAAAAGTGTTCTTAAAGTGAATCAAAGTCAAGTTAAAATTTTCTGTCGCAAAGAAAGCACATGAAAGTCAAAGGGGTGAGCATTTTAAAATGATGTTAAAAAGTGAAGAACAACTTGCTCTTTTAGTGAATAAAAACATTTACACAACTTTGACATACTATATAACACTGAAGACAATTTTTCGTGTAAAAAAAGAAAAAAGAACAATAGTCTAATGACTGTGCGTTGAAAGAATAACCAAGCTCAAGGGATTGCTGCACAATTGCAAAAAAAATGTGTATTTTTTTTTTTTGCATTGCAGAAAATGGGTACTCTGACTTCACGAACAAACACAGCTTCTTTACTTTTGGGTAAATATAAAGTCCAAGAAAGTGGTTAAAAGGTCTGATAAATAGCAGCTAAAGCATGGTGTCTATGCATCTAGGACATCTACGCGTTTCAAGTGCATTGCCCCCCTAGTCATGACTCAGCTCTGCTATACACCATGCTATAGCTGCTGTTTATCAGACCTTTTAATTTCTTTCTTGGACTTTTTCTTCATTTGTGGGTAAATAAATTTTGTTTCCTCTTGAAATCAGAGCATTTATTTTCCACACCTGTGTTAATGCGTCCTCTCAAAGATGTCTCCTGTGCTCCAAACTACAAGGACATCTGATGATGGTGAGCTAGATTACTTTCCTCCTGTTTCACCCTTTTTATTTGTCCCTTTAATTGGTGGACCTCCAGAGTCTGAGACCCCCCACTGATAACTCGAAGGAGCACTGACATGCGCTAAACTCAGGACACAATAGCTGTGTGCTCTTTGCTCCCTAGCTGAGCATCTCTCAGCGCTCTTTTGAGCAAGCAATGGGGGTTTCACTCAAAACCTGGGATAGAAAATTCAAAATCACGTCACTGCCGAACTAAATAGTAGTAAGTGACCCAAAGTGATCAATAATTTCTTATTTTTACTGTTTCATTCAGACAAGACTTTCATCTGTAAAATGCTGAAAAGAACAAAAATGCAAAAGAAAAACAAAGAACAATACATGTATCTATGTCATAGACAGTCATACAAGAATTATCCTACTAGGAATACAGACTAAAGAAATACATAGCGTACAAGTCGCTCAAACCCTAGGCCCCCACAAATCTGATGGGAATTAAAGGAACAAAAAAATAAGTTTGCAAATGTTTAAGTTTGAAAAAAGAAAATATGGAAAATGTAGACCCACAGACAGGGAAAGGATGACCAAGGTGAATAAAATAATAATAAAATAAAATAATATAAAACCACCAATAATATTGTGTAAACAAAAGGCCTTTATTAGGTACACAAATGACACACTAAAAACACCACAATATAATAAAATATATTCATATAATAATAATGGCTGAAAATATATAATCAAAGCTCCAAAAAAATATATATATAGGTGGACTCAATAATAATAACCGGTATGCGGGTAAAATATATGCCACAGGCAAAAAAGGATATATAAATGTGAAAAAACAATATGTGCACAGAGATGAATAAGTGCAACGAAGCGTGCAAAAATCTAATAATACATTATGTGTAGATATTATGTTATCACAACGAAAAAAGCACTCTGTGTGCTGGAAAAAACCAGACTACAATAACACACAAGGTAAGTGAATTTTAAGAAAGACTGGGTGAAATAAAACCATGTAGCACCGCTATACCTGAGAGTCACAGTGAGCAATGTAAACAGCCAATTAATCCACGCGCCCCGACGCGCGTTTCAGATTTCTCAATCCTTCGTCAGGGGAAAAATCTCAAATGTTTAAGTTTGCAAATGTTTTAAAGGGTTTGTTTGTAAAAAAAAAAAAGAAAATGTATATTGCTTTCATTAAAGGAGTTATATACACAAGGAAATTACTTTTGAACATCTGCTGACCTCTGAGATCACAGCTTCTGAAAACACTCAAGTCACCAAGTAAAATTGTGTTTAACCTCTTTTTTCCATGTTTTCTCAGCTAGGAACACTACAGTGACGGCGGATCACTCAAACTGAATGGTCTTACTCTACTTGTCCATGATAAGGCTATCAAGCTATATAGAAGAGCAACGCATGGATGCATATAGTATAGTAACATCATACATGCAATTATATACGTGTACATCATAGGTTAATAATGAGACAGCCCAGAACTAACTGATAGATAACCATATCTTTAGGACAGATCATCAGCATTAGATAAGGCTCCGACACCCAGCACCCCCACCGATCGGCTACCTGTGCAGATGTAAAAAGTATATAGTCAGAACAGCACAGCTCTGCACACTGTTTAGTAGTGCTACAAGGTGGTATAGATCAGAACAGTACAGCTCTGCACACTGTTTAGTAGTGCTACAAGGTGGTATAGATCAGAACAGCACAGCTCTGCACACTGTTTAGTAGTGCTACAAGGTGGTATAGATCAGAACAGCACAGCTCTGCACACTGTTTAGTAGTGCTACAAGGTGGTATAGATCAGCTCCTATTCACATGAGTGGGAGCTGATGTACAATTCCCATCAGCAGCGGCTAAACTGTGTACGTACTTGTGCGTTTATTAGGCCAAATATTGTTTTGCATCCAGAAACTTCCTAAGCAAAATAATAGACCAGGCCATCACAATATGTGGCCCACGAGCCTAATATAGCCCACCAAATTATGTTGGGCTGACCACGGAGAACCGGTGACTCCAGTTCTCAACTCCCTATGTTCAACTGTATTCGCGCCTTTCAGATGCCAATATAGAAAGATTATCCCGAAAACAAGGACCAAAAATTATAATAGCGGACCGCAGAATATTCAAATTAAAAAAGCCTTTATTAATACAAGTGGCAATTAGTAGTAACAAATATTAAAAACAAGTGACTGTGCTAGGATAATGATAATAATTTAAATAATTTTTAACAGATCCCGTTCAGACACAAACGACAAGGAGGTGTTTCTTTACCGAACTTTGCTCTCTGGCTTCAAATAGAAAGTTCCCATATAGCTCCATACTCTTTAAAGAGCTTGATTTGGGCTACTGGACCATTGCCAAAAGATCTGGCCACCCACTCACCATTTACGGCCCACTCTCTTCGCATTTGCAGATTTCAATTTGCATTACAGTCCCAACCATCACTACTTTTAGAACTGTTCGATAATCCCATGTTCCCTCCAGGGGTAGCTTCCAGGAATCACACTTGGTGGAAACAAAATAAGATATAACTAGACTGCAACACTTAACTACTCACTTTAAATTAATGACGAAACAAGAGTTCATTATGAAGCACCAAGTACCACAGTCTGAAAATTTCAGATTAGAACAAGTATTCCATTTCCTAAAAGCTTTAATTATTAACACACCAAGCCCAAAACCAGCGAGCTATGAATTGAAGTGCTTATACGACCCACTAGATAATGGCCTCAATTATTCTCTACATTTAATCAACCTAGAGATAGTTCGAAATTAAAGATCAAGGAACAATGGGAAGAAGACCTACAAATCACATTATCGCCTCAGATATGGTACAAATGTTATGAAAACATATTAAAAGGAAGTAATCAAATATCGCTCACTCAAACATCCCTCAAGTTATTCCATAGAATTCATTACGTTCCTAGTCACTTACATAATATTTATCATACAGCTTCTGATGTTTCAGGGGATGTGATGAAGTAGGAGATACACTCCACACTTGGTGAACATGTCCAACAGTGAGATCGCTCTGGAAGGACGTAATAAAACTAATTAACACTGTCCTAAAAAAAATTTCCCCTAACGCCGACAGTACTCCTGTTAGGTGACAGGCCAATCAATGCCAATAATAAAATCTGCCGTCTTATTGACTTTATTACCATGGCAACCATAAATCACATAACTGGACAATGGAAAACTAATACACTATTGATATCCCAGGTGAAAAGACGGATTAATTTAATTATGCTGTACGAAAAAATTGGAGCCACTAGATCTGACTCCCTCGAGACATTTCGAGATGTGTGGGACCCATGGATCCAGGCACAGACTGACGGAGACTTCTCCGGGGTGATGGGACTGGACAGGGACAGTACTATCTGATGGTCATGGCCTCTGTCCTGTATCTTTTACTAACTCTGGTCAACTCCACTCTCAACATTATCAGCTAAGCTCCTATATCTCCCCTCCCCGATTCCTCTTCCCATTGTTTCATATAATGCAGTTGAGTTGAAATTGCTATATGTTTGTTATTTGCCACCAAAATCCTCAAATCAAGGATAAAGTATTACCTACACTTTGCATTTTATGTATTTCCCCTGCCAGCTGATCCTTGTACTTCATTTTTCATGTTATTAATGTACTAAGAAGTTTTATGCAATAAAAACTGTTTAAACTAATAATTAAAACAATTTTAAAATGAATATATAATACTAGTATGTAAATCTGACAGCTCTGGGGATGTAAAATTAATTAACAAGTCATATACTTTGTGAGAGCCCAAGAAAACAACTACAAAATAATAACTCATTGGTATACAACACCTCTCCGTTACATAAGTGGTTCCCCACTACGCCAGATACATGTTGGAGGTGCGAAAGGGACAGAGGCTCATATCTTCATATTTGGTGGCACTGCCACATCATAAAAATCTACCAGTAATTCAAATAATAAACATTTATCTAAACTGTTCTCTTTCATCTTAACAGCCGGTAAGCTTCTTATACCTATGTTTTGGCACTTGTCTAATATTCCAAGCATAAATCAGCTATTACTTAAGATTGACCAACTGTATCACACCGAAGAATTAGCAGCATTAGCCACACATAGCCTTTCTCCCTTCTCGCAGGTCTGGAGTCCTTGGGTGACGTATAGGAATTCAGATAACTTCATATCCTTGTGTGTGCCTGATTCTGCGTCTTGATGTTGAACATGACCAATGTGCCAATGGACCATGTCCCTTTTACCTTTATCCCTGGTTCCCCCTCTCCTTCCTCCACTCCCCCTCCCTCCCATCCCCTTGATGTCTCCTTTAGGTTTCCCCCCCCCCCCCCCCCCCCCCCCGTTTTTGTGCTCTGGTTCTGCATTTGGTTAGTTAATTAACTCACCCATGATACTCCAGAGCTTCAGTTAAATCATTATGTTCATTTGTCGATTAATAGTAACCAAGAATCACTCATTTCTTTATTAATGATATTTTGATAGAGACGTTTGCATCTTCATTTTCGTAAACATGGAAATTATTGAAGGTCATGTGTAACTACGAGGCATGTATGACTATGAATACTGTACTATTTGCTTCTTCTGTCTCTCATGTTTGATTGGATAATATATGCTGATGCTTTTCACCAAGTGATTCTCAATAAATAAAACATTGAAAACAAAACAAGTCATATACATTGATCCAGGTATAAGGTTCCACTCCCAAATAAATGTGAGATGGAAATCAATTAATTAAAAAAATTTAAAATTAAAAATTAAAAAAATAAATAAATAAATAAAAAAGATTTAAAAAAAAAATTTAAAAAAAAAAATAAAAAAGATTTTTTAAATTTTTTTATTATTTTTATTTATTTTTTTATTTTTTTTATTTTTTTAAACTTTTATTTTTTTATATTTTATTTTTAATTTTTTTTTAAATTATTTATTTATTTTAATAAAAAACAGCAGGCAGGGCAGTAAGGCTGGTTTTACACTTACCGTGTTTTTTGCGGCTCGTTATTATGGCCCTTTTTCGGGCCGTATCGCCGCAATTTTCAAGGTCTGCCGCAATAACGGACCACAAAAAACTTGTGGAGTGCCATTTCCAATACTAAAGAAAAGTATTGGAAAGAAAAAAACGGCGTTCCGCAAAACCGGAAGTTACGGATCACCGTAACTTCCGGTTTTACAGAAGTCATTAATTTTCTATGGGGGCCGTGTTCGTAAGCCGTGAAATATATCGAGCAAGCTCGATATGTTTTCACGGACGTATATACAGCCCTCATGGCCATACGGCACACGGCCCTCAGTATAATTTTTGCGGCCCCATAGAAATGCATTGGGGCCGCAAAAACACGGTAAGTGAAAAACCAGCCTAAGCGCTCCAGGAGGAGGGGCGATGGCTGTTACTATGAGGCCAAATTAGGAGACAACAGGAGAGAAGATTTTTGAAGGAGGCTCAATATTCAGAGGGGCAAGTTGTGGGGGGAATATTAAGGGGAAGGGTAATTTGGGAGTGATATTACAGAGAGGAACTCTGTGGGGGGAATATTACAGAGTGGAGATGTGTAGGGGGAAAATTACAGAGAGTAGCAGCATGGAAAGGAGCTGTGTAGGAGGGACATTATGAAGAGGGGCAGTGTGGGGAGAATATTATAGAGAGGGGAAGTTTGGGAAGACTATTACGGAGAGGAGCTGTGTGGAAGGGACATTATGAAGAGGGGCAGTGTGGGGGATAATTCCAGAGAGAGGCAGTTTGGGGAGGATATTATAGAGAGAGGAAGCATATGAAGAATATTACAGAGAGGAGCGGTGTGGGAGGGACATTATGAAGAGGGGCAGTGTGGGGGATAATTCCAGAGAGAGGCAGTTTGGGGAGGATATTATAGAGAGAGGAAGCAAATGAAGAATATTACGGAGAGCTGTGTGGGAGGGACATTATGAAGAGTGGCAGTGTGGGGGATTATTCCAGAGAGAGGCAGTGTGGGGAGGATATTTTGTGAAGAAAGCACAATGAGGGGTAATTATTTATCCTGGGGCGGTCTTTATTTATGGGCAGTATAATGATACTTTTATTTTTAAGGGCACATGCTGGGACATGCTGCTGAAG
This sequence comes from Oophaga sylvatica, assembly GCA_033576555.1. Taxonomy (NCBI): domain Eukaryota; kingdom Metazoa; phylum Chordata; class Amphibia; order Anura; family Dendrobatidae; genus Oophaga; species Oophaga sylvatica. The sequence goes on from JARQOD010000008.1 coordinate 39,158,944, forward strand.
ACGAAGAAAGGGAAGTCTGCAGAGACAAATTGTGGGGTGAAATCTCATCATGGTGTCTGTACTACATTTAGACAAAAGAGATGGAAAAGACTCCAGAGAAGATGTCACCTATAAGTAACCTGGATGCAACCTTTCTGCGTCTCATAAATACTGTGGTTCTTGCGTGGTTCACAATTTGATGATGGCTGGTAACAACAACTCCAAGTATCTCCTTACCATAGTAAATGACATACTGGAGTTGCTGTTTTACGTGATACAAGTGTATGTGGGGCTGACCTGAAACTGCACTAAGCTTGGTGATGTATTCCTGTACTGACTGTGGTTCTGGCATTGTTTTCATGTACTGGCAGTGATTCTGATCAAGTAACAATCCATAACATGCTTCATGTTAAAACTGAAAAATCCTCAAAATTTAGTTTTGAGACTATGACTAGGATTTGGTTGAGTTTCTGCTCCAAGAACTCAGTGTAAGTTTGGCTGTGTTCACATTGATTTTTTTGGAGCAGAAACTCTCCAAATCCTTCTCAAATATTCAAATCTTGGTTCTGTTAATGTTTTCACTTACATTTTTTTCGGCCCTTCCAATTGGTTCAGTATGACAATGTGGATATAAGACCAAACAATGTTGTGTACCCATGTAATAGACTCTCACTCTTATTGCATTAGGAGGATATGCTTGTCATTCTTGCAGATTTTTCAAAGGGACCCAAGGACTCCATGTTACTCGTCTGCTTATATTTACAGGGTTAGACACAGACAGAAGAGGGTCTCTGTGCAAAAACAGTAAATGAGCAAATTGCAGTCCACAAATTTATGTATCTGTAACTGATTGCTGCCTTAGACGTAGAAGATGTCCCTTTAACCCTTGGGCCCCTATGCAGCTGCACACATTGCACCATTGGCATGTCCACCCCTGGTTAGATACCTCGATTTATCTAAGAGTGTAAGGCTTAGTCACCAGAGAGGCATATCAGTTGTCTGACGTTTTCTTTATGTGACAAAACAGTTGTGATTCTACAGGATTTTGCATAATGTACAGTACACAATTACAACATCACTTCTATATTGGCTGACATTTACATATAAACATACAGTATTTAACCCACAACAGAGGGAAATACCAAAATAGCCAAAAGCCACCTAAAAACCTAAGAAAACCAACATAATTTCCTGGTGAATAAATACAAATCCATACAGTTTGGTCAATGCATATGTTTTATTAAAAAAACATAAAAGCAACATGTGCACATAATAGACACAATTAAATATGGAGAAGCAGAGAAATAGAAGCTTAGGCAACACAATTAATACATATTCTCTTTTCAGCCATGTTTACAAATACAATTTACAGCAACATTGACTGATCATCAAACAATCAGCCATGTGGTCTTTGGTAAAATCTGTAGTGTCGTTAGCCTAAAGAACAGTTTTTGACCAGAATTTCATTAATCTGCTCTCATCCAGACCTAATAATCTGAGTGTTTAACATTTTAGTCCTTAAACATCTATTGTGGAATCAGTTTTGTAATTCAAATATTCATAAATGTAGTGCCAACAATAGTTGAATTGAAATCTAAAATTACACAGATCCTTCTACAGGAATAGTCAGCTATCCAAAAAGTTTTAGAGTTCTTGTTCTTCTTACAGGAATCATTTCTTACTTAAGATGGTCAGGGATTCTCAGGCCTCTGAAGATGACTCACATCTCTGTTTCATCCCTTCTTGTGTTGGTGACTTTGTGCTCCACTTCATTTATGGTGGTCATGAAAAATCAATTTACTCATATCGGAAGAAAATTTTGAGACCACATTCAGACTTGCGTGAGTTGCTTCAGTATGCGTCAACCAAAGCAGGAGAGGGACATAAACATAGAAAAACTTTAAGAGAAATATTTGAAAGCCTTCTTATTTTGGACCCACACTTAGTATTAGTTTGCAAATACTCATGCAAAATACTCTGTTCTGGATCTATGTAATCAAAATGTTAATAATCTGCCTCTAATCACTAAAAACATTCCATTCTTTATACTCTAATAACTGCTTGACAAAGCTTAGCCCAGCACCTGGTCCAGTCACAAAATGTGTATGACCTCCAGCTTAGCCATAGTCACCATAGTCCTAGTCCTGTCTTCTGTTATTTATTTTAAGAACGTCGACTTGATAACATAAATCATATTAATAGTGTGTGGTTTAGAAACTGCAGATCTGATTTTAGATTTACTGTTTGAACAAGTAATAAATCTGTTCAAAACATATATGTTTTCATAACTTCGTGCTCTTTTGGTAATCCAGTATACTTCTAGACAAGAACCAAATACACTGCCCAGAAAAATAAAGGGAACACTCAAATAACACATCCTAGATCTGAAAGAATGAAATATTCTCATTGAATACTTTGTTCTGTACAAAGTTGAATGTGCTGACAACAAAATCACACAAAAATCATCAATGGAAATCAAATTTATTAATCAATGGAGGCCTGGATTTGGAGTCACACATAAAATTAAAGTGGAATGTAATGTCCTTAAAAAAAAGTCAAAATGATGCTCAGTAGTGTGTGTGGCCTTCACGTGCCTGTATGACCTCCCTGTGCCTATATGACCTCCTACAATGCCTGGGCATGCTCCTGATGAGGCGGCGGATGGTCTCTTGAGGGATCTCCTCCTAGACCTGGACTAAAGCATCTGCCAACTCTTTTGACATTCTATGACTAAGGGCTGATAGCCAGAAACGTGTCAGAATGTGATCTCTGTTTTTATTCATATGGATTCCATTGTCATTTTAATGGTGTGAAATTAAGAATATTTTTTATACATCCAGTAAAGTGATCCTATTTTTTCTTACACAACTCTTGGACAGTCTGTGGTGCAACGTGACATTGGTGGATGGAGCGAGACATGATGTTCCAGATGTGCTCAATTGGATTCAGGTCTGGGGAACGGGCAAGCCAGTCCATAACTTCAATGCCTTCATCTTGCAGGAACTGCTGACACACTCCAGCCACATGAGGTCTGGCATTGTCCTGCATTAGGAGAAACCCAGAGCCAACCGCACCAGCATATGGTCTCACAAGGAGTCTGAGGATCTCATCTCTGTACTTAATGGCAGTCAGGTTACCTCTGGCGAGCACATGGAGGGCTGTGCAACCCTCCAAAGAAATGCCACACCACTGCCAAACCAGTTATGCTGAAGGATATTGCAGGCAACAGATCGCTCTCAACAGCGTCTCCAGACTCTGTCACCTCTGTCACATGTGCTCAGTGTGAACCTGCTTTTATCTGTGAAGAGCACAGTGCGCCAGTGCTGAATTTACCAATCCTGGTGTTCTGTGGCAAATGCCAAGCGTCCAGCACGGTGTTGGGCTGTGAGCACAACCCCCATCTGTGGATGTCAGGCACTCAGACCATCCTCATGGAGTCGGTTTCTAACAGTTAGTGCAGACACATGCACATTTGTGGCCTGCTGGAGGTCATTTTGCAGGGTTCTGGCAGTGCTCCTCCTGTTCCTCCTTGCACAAAGGTAGAGGCAGCGGTCCTGCTGCTGGGTTGTTGCCCTCCTACAGCCCCCTCCACATCTCCTGGTGTACTGGCCAGTCTCCTGGTAGCGCCTCCAGCCTCTGGACACTACGCTGACAGACACAGCAAACCTTCTTGCCACAGCTCGCATTGATGTGCCATCCTGGATGAGCTGCCACTTGTGTGGGTTGTAGAGTACATCATGCTATCATGAGTGTGAAAACACAGCCAACATTCAAAAGTGACCAAAACATCAGCCAGAAAGCATTGGTGCTGAGATGTGGTCTGTGGTCCCCACCTGCAGAACCACTCCTTTATTGAGTGTCTTGATAATTGCCAATAATTTCCATCTGTTGTCTATTCCATTTGCAAAACAGCATGTGAAATTGATTGTCAATCACTGTTACTTCCTAAGTGGACAGTTTGATTTCACAGAAGTTTGATTTACTTGGAGTTATATTCGTTGTTTAAGTGTTCCCTTTATTTTTTGAGCAGTGTATATTTCCTAATGGCTTTGTTAGCCTGAAATTCTAGCAATATATGTAAACATATTTGCCAACGTTTGGGTGGCTTGTCCCAGAAATCCATTTTATTTCATAATCATGCCCCTTTCTAACATTGGGACCTCCTGCGCCCTGTTTTCTGCCCCCTTATTAATTGTTTTTTTTAACTGTAATTTTGATTGAAATTTTACAAAAATAATACGAACTCAAATACAAAATTAAGATTAATGTCCAATATTCTGAAATCTTCTGAATAAGATGTAAAATTCAATGTTTAATAGGAAGAGATAAAAAGGATGAAAAAGGATAGAAGAGGGTAATGTCACGCGGTCTTATGATATGTGTACGATGTCAGTAAACTATTCTTAAAAGAACAACACTCTATACAACATATAGATTAGCAACATCAGCATGTAAATATAGAATAGATTACCTGACACGATATCCGTTGAACTCAGGGTTAATCTTGAGGACTTGATACACTGTCACAGGAAAGAGGAGGACCGGGGTCTAACCTGACCCTAAACTGGGGTCCTAACTAATCCCTCACCTTGGAGGTACTGATAAAGGTTCAGAGGTCCAAGTCTCCAGCCTAACCCTGTCTCCTATCAGTCCCTGAACCCTGTAATCAGTCCTAAGAAGGATACTGATTACCACCAAAGGAATATGGGCTGATCTCTGCTAAATACACAGATTAGACATATTAGACAGACTGGAGAAAACACAGACTTGCATACACACTCAAACACAGAAGGAACATAAATGATCTGGATATTAAACTCTAAGCAAGGTGAGCTTAAAACAACTAAGGAGCTCTTTAACTTAAGTCTATTACAGATACAATCCTATCTGTGGTCTGCATGAAGAATTTCACTGGCAACTCCCAACACAGACAACCAGAGATTTAAAGGAAACCAATCAACAAATAATTAATTGCAGCCGGGAGAAACTGCACCCAGTCCCAGAACTGAGCACAGACAGAATTAACTCCCTAACTGCCAAACACAAAGAAACAGCAACTCAGCTATGAGAAGTCAGAATGTGCAACCGCGACGATCTTCGTGGCAATGCACACATGACAGTACCCCCCCTTCTACGAGGGGCCTCCGGACCCTCAGGGCCAGTTTGCCCGGGTGAGTTCTGTGGAAGGTCCGCACCAAACGATCTGCGTTAATGTCAGACGCAGGAACCCACGTCCTCTCCTCTGGACCATACCCCTTCCAATGCACCAAGTACTGAAGGGACCGGCGATTCAGACGTGAGTCAATGATCTTTGACACTTGAAACTCCAAGTTACCATTGACCACCACTGGAGGAGGAGGTAGAGGTGATGGTATGACTGGTGCCACGTACCTCTTAAGTAATGACTTGTGGAACACATTGTGGATTTTAAACGTAGGAGGGAGGTCCAGACGAAATGCCACAGGATTAATTATGGAACTGATCCTGTACGGCCCGATGAATCTGGGCCCAGCTTCCAGGAGGGAACTTTAAGTTTTATATTCCTGGTAGACAACCATACCAGATCGTTCACATTAAGATCTGGACCAGAAACTCTCCTCCTATCAGCCATACGTTTATAACGGTTCCCCATAGCACTCAGATTATTCAATACACCCTCCACACTGAAGCAAGTGACGACGAGAAACGCTCCTCCTCAGGAACCCCAGAAGGGACCCCCCCATTGAATGTACAAAACTGGGATGAAAACCATATGCCCCAAAAAACGGGACTTACCAGTGGACTCGCTCCGCCTGTTGTTAAGAGCGAACTCTGCCAGAGGCAGGAAAGAAGACCAGTCCTCCTGGTTCTCTGAGACAAAACACCGAAGATAAGTCTCTAGGCTTTGATTCAGACGCTCTGTCTGACCATTGGTCTGCGGATGAAAAGCCGAGGAAAATGACAATTGCATCCCCCGACGTAAACAAAATGCCCTCCAAAACTTGGACACAAACTGAGACCCCCTATCTGACACCACATCAGAAGGCAACCCATGAAGTCTCACAATCTCCCCAATGAACACCTGCGCCAGAGTTTTAGCATTAGGGGAGGGCAGGAAGAGCAATGAAATGTGCCATCTTACTGAACCTGTCAACAACCACCAGTATGACAGTCTTCCCTGACGACTGAGAAGGTCCGTGATGAAGTCCATAGACAAATGAGTCCATGGACGCTCCGGAAGTTTCAAGGGTAAGAGGGTCCCAGACGGACGGGTATGAGGGGTCTTAGAGCGAGCACAAAACCCCACAGGACGCGACAAAAGTTAAAACATCTTATTAACGTTAGGCCACCAAAACCGGCGAGAAAGGAGATCTAAAGTACCTTACTCCCTGGATGTCCTGCTAAAGCAGAATTAAAGATGTGCCTCAATAACCTTTTGTCTCAACTGATTTGGGACAAACAGTCTCCCTGGAGGTCCTGCAGGGGCGTCCCCCTGAGCCTCTAACACCTCCTCCCTCAAGCTCAGAACATACAGCCGACACTACCACCCCCTCCCTGAAGGATAGGAATCGGGGCATCCATTTTCCCGCCCCTGGGAAACTGCGAGACAAGGCATCCGCCTTAACATTCTTAGATCCAGGGGGATAAGTGACAACAAAAATTAAACCTGGTAAAAAACAACGACCATCGAGCTTGTCTGGAATTCAGACGCTTAGCAGATTCCAAATACAGCAGGTTCTTGTGATCAGTAATGACGGTGACCGGGTGGACTGCCCCCTCCAAAAAGTGACGCCATTCTTCAAAAGCCAACTTAATGGCCAAAAGTTCCCTATTGCCGATATCATAATTCCTTTCGGCGGACGACAATTTTTTAGAAAAGAAAGCGCACGGATGCCATTTACCAGGGACGGACCCTGGGACAATATTGCACCCACCCCTACGTCAGACGCGTCCACCTCCACAACGAACGGCTGTGATGCATCTGGTTGGATGAGAACGGGTGCCGAAGCAAAACATTTTTTCAAAGGGGAAAAGCTTGGCAAGCTTTGTCCGACCATTTAGAAAAATCCGTCCCTTTTCTTGTCATGTCAGTGAGAGGTTTGACAACAGATGAGAAATTACAAATAAATTTCCGGTAGTAGTTAGCAAACCCCAGAAAACGCTGCAGAGCCTTAAGATCCTCTGGCTGATCCCATTCAAGCACTGCTCTCACCTTTCAGGGTCCATACGGAAACCGGAGGCTGACACCAAGAAACCCAAAAACTGAAGTTCCTGTACGGCGAATACACACTTTTCCAGTTTGGCGTATAGTTTATTGTCTCGCAAGATCTGCAACACCTGTCTCACATGCTCCTGGTGAGACCCAAGATCTGGTGAGTAAATTAAAATGTCATCCAAATATACGACCACAAACAGCCCCACCAGATGACGAAAAATGTCATTAACAAAATGTTGGAACACTGCTGGTGCAGTAGTCAGACCAAAAGGCATGACAAGGTTCTCATAATGTCCCTCCGGCGTGTTAAACGCCGTTTTCCACTCATCCCCCTCTTTTATCCTAATCAGATTATACGCCCCCCTGAGATCCAATTTAGAGAACCATTTGGCGCCAACAATTTGATTGAAGAGATCAGGAATCAGAGGGAGTGGATACGGATCTCGAACAGTAATCCGATTAAGTTCGCGGAAATCCAAGCAAGGGCGTAGGCCTCCATCTTTTTTCTTCACAAAGAAGAACCCCGCGGCCACTGGGGAAGATGAAGGTCTAATATGCCCTTTGGCCAGACTCTCCGAAATATAATCTTTCATAGCCTGCCTCTCAGGACCAGAAAGGTTATATAACCTAGCTTTAGGTAACTTAGCATCAGGAAGTAAATTAATAGAGCAGTCATACACGCGATGAGGAGGCAACTCCTGACACCCCTCCTCAGAGAACACATCCCCAAAGTCCTCCAAAAAAGGAGGCAAAGTACTAGGCACGACCGCACTGATGACTGTGTTCATGCAGTTACTTTTGCAAAACTCCCCCCATTGGCTTATATCTCTGGACTGCCAATTAATCACAGGGTTATGTTTAACCAACCAAGGAAGTCCCAACACAATAGGAGTAGGTAGACCCTCCAACACATAACAAGATAATAGTTCCCTATGTATTGCCCCTACCCGAAGGTCAATGTTATGAACCTCATGAACAAAGCTACCTTGGCCGAGAGGCCTGGCGTCAATGGAGAATATAGGGATCGGTTTGACCAATACACTCAGATGCATACCTTGAGCCTGAGCAAACTGAGCGTCAACCAGATTAGCCCCGGACCCACTATCAAGAAGAACAGAAAATCTCTCCACTCTCGTACCAACCACCACCTCCACTGGTACAAGGAACTGAGAAGAACTAGCGGACGAAATACATACTCCCAGGTTGTCGTCCACCACACAACCTGGGATTAACAGTTTTCCGGCGACTTTTTGCTCAACAAGGCACGGGATGGACATCCCCCAACAAAATGTCCCTCTTTCCCGCAGAAGAAACACCTTCTAGTCCTGCGGCGTACCGCCAATCCCCTCCTACGAAATGATGTCCCTCCCAACTGCATAGGCTCCTCCGAACAGACAAGGGGAACCTCAACATAAGGGACTTTAGTAGTAGGTGGAGTAACAACAGGGGGCGGAGTTACCTCGCACCTCTCCCGGAGCCGTCTATCAGTACGGATAGCTAGGGCCATAGCAGCCTCCAGTGATGGAGGAGAATCATACTGAGCCAAAACGTCCTTTAATTTGTCAGAAAGCCCATGACAAAACTGGCTTCTAAGAGCTGGGTCATTCCACTGAGTATCTGTGGCCCATCTACGAAACTCAGAAGCAAATTCCTCCGCCGGACGATCTCCCTGCTGTATCTTACGTAATTTTGTCTCAGCAAGAGAGACCCGATCTGGGTCATCATATACCAAACCCAGGGCAGTAAAAAATCGATCTACTGACTGTAGAGCCGGGGATCCCGGAGGAAGGGAGAAGGCCCAGGATTGAGGGTCCCCTTGTAGGAGCGAGATAACAATTCCCACTCTCTGCTCTTCACTCCCTGATGATCGAGGCCGAAGCCGAAAATACAATTTACATGCTTCCCTGAAGGTAAAAAATTTGTCTCGCCCACCAGTGAACCTGTCCGGGAGAGCTACTTTAGGTTCAAATCTGGTTTGCTCCGAGGGAGACAAAACTTTGGACTTAATGTCCGTCAGCTCCATGGATAATCCCTGCAACTGCAGAGCCAGCTGGGCTACTGGATCCATGGCAACTGGGAATAATTTTATGGGCCAGTGAAAATGTCACGCGGTCTTATGATATGTGTACGATGTCAGTAAACTATTCTTAAAAGAACAACACTCTATACAACATATAGATTAGCAACATCAGCATGTAAATATAGAATAGATTTACCTGACACGATATCCGTTGAACTCAGGGTTAATCTTGAGGACTTGATACACTGTCACAGGAAAGAGGAGGACCGGGGGTCTAACCTGACCCTAAACTGGGGTCCTAACTAATCCCTCACCTTGGAGGTACTGATAAAGGTTCAGAGGTCCAAGTCTCCAGCCTAACCCTGTCTCCTATCAGTCCCTGAACCCTGTAATCAGTCCTAAGAAGGATACTGATTACCACCAAAGGAATATGGGCTGATCTCTGCTAAATACACAGATTAGACATATTAGACAGACTGGAGAAAACACAGACTTGCATACACACTCAAACACAGAAGGAACATAAATGATCTGGGATATTAAACTCTAAGCAAGGTGAGCTTAAAACAACTAAGGAGCTCTTTAACTTAAGTCTATACAGATACAATCCTATCTGTGGTCTGCATGAAGAATTTCACTGGCAACTCCCAACACAGACAACCAGAGATTTAAAGGAAACCAATCAACAAATAATTAATTGCAGCCGGGAGAAACTGCACCCAGTCCCAGAACTGAGCACAGACAGAATTAACTCCCTAACTGCCAAACACAAAGAAACAGCAACTCAGCTATGAGAAGTCAGAATGTGCAACCGCGACGATCTTCGTGGCAATGCACACATGACAGGTAAGTGATCAGTGAGTATACTCGTTGCTCGGGTTTTCCCGAGCATGCTTGGGTGCCCTCAGACTATTTGGGCGTGCTCGAAGATTTAGTTTGTGTCGCTGTAGCTGCATGATTTGCGGCTGCTAGACAGCCTGAATACATGTGGGGATTCCCTAACAAACAGGCAATCTCCACATGTATTCAGGCTGTCTAGCAGCCGCAAATCATACAGCTGCGGCGACACAAACTAAATCTTCGAGCATGCCCAAATACTCGGAGATCACCCAAGCATGCTCTGGAAAACCCGAGCAATGAGTATACTCGCTCATCACTAGTATGGAGGTGTTATAGTTGTGACTCCATCAGGCGTCTAGGAAGTTGATTGTGGCACTATAGACATCCAATGGGCTCCCGATCTGTGTAAATATGTCTAAGGTGCTGTTGAGGGATGTTGTAAGGCTCTCAAGTGAGCGGACTTCCTACAATCACCCATATAGATATCGTTGAAAGAGAGGGGGGCTGTTTGATTTCAAGCTCTTGCAATCAGAGACTTAGCAGCAGGGAAAATGTATAAGAACAGTCTGTGTGACCCCTGGGGGTACATTCAGTAAGTAATTTAAGGTGTCAAGATAGAGGCAAATAGGGAAGAGACCCTCCACCAACTACTCCACCAGCCCACAAAAAGAGGTAATTAGACTACATTCCCAGAACATTCCTCAAGGCTCAGTCCTAGGACCCCTACTCTTCTCCATCTACACCTTCGGCCTGGGACAGCTCGTAGAATCCCACGGCTTGCAGTATCACCTCTACGCCGATGACACGCAGATCTACCTATCTGGACCTGACCTCACCTCCCTACTGACCAAAATCCCACAGTGTCTGTCTGCTATCTCAGCCTTCTTTTCTGCTCGCTTTCTCAAACTGAACATGGACAAAACAGAATTCATCATCTTTCCCCCACCTCATTCTACCCCTCCACCAGACCTATCCATCAATGTTAATGGCTGCTCGCTTTCCCCAGTCCCACATGCTCGGTGCCTTGGGGTGATCATCGACTCTGCCCTCTCTTTCAAACCACATATCCAAGCCCTCGCCACCTCCTGCTGCCTCAAACTCAAAAATATTTCCCGGATCCGCTCATTCCTCAACCATGAAACCACAAAAACACTAGTGCACGCCCTTATCATCTCCCGCCTCGACTACTGCAACCTCCTACTGTCTGGCCTCCCCTCTAGCACTCTGGCACCACTCCAGTCCATCCTACACTCTGCTGCACGACTAATCCACCTGTCTCCCCGCTATTCCCCAGCCTCCCTCCTATGCCAGGCCCTTCACTGGCTACCTATTGCCCAGAGGCTCCAGTTCAAAACCTTAACCATGACATACAAAGCCATCCACAACCTTTCTCCTCCATACATCTGTGACATGGTCTCCCGCTACCTACCTACACGCAACCTTCGATCCTCTCAAGATCTCATTCTCGACTCCCCCCTCATCTCTTCTTCCCACAACCGCATACAAGACTTCTCCCGGGCTTCCCCCATACTCTGGAACTCCCTGCCGCAAAACATCAGACTTTCACCAACAACGGAGACCTTCAAGAAAAACCTGAAGACCCACCTGTTCCAACAAGCTTACAGCCTACAATGATCCTCAGTCTACTGAACCATCGCACGACCAGCTCTACACTTTCCTAGTGTATTCTCACCCATCCCCGCATACTGTGAGCCCTCGCGGGCAGGGTCCTCTCTCCTTCTGTACTTGTGTGTCCCTTGTCTAGCACATGTTTATTGTACCTGTCTATATTTTTCCCTTTTCATATGTAAAGCGCCATGGAATAAATGGCGCTATATAAATGTATAATAATAATAATAATGAGGGAGCCAGTATGCGTTAAACACCTCCAGCAGTGAAGGAGTGCTGGGGTATGGTTGAACTGTGTTTTTTTTTGTAGGTGGTACAGATAGAGGATTTAGCTGTTTGGTCCTGCCCCCTTATTTTGTGTATTGATGTTGGTACTCAATTTCCTGATGGAAAATTCCAGCATTAAACACAAGAAACCATTTGAAAGCTTTGCTTTTTGTGAGGCTTTGGCATATGCATGGAAAATATGCCACAATTTTCATTGGTTCGCAAAGTCTTCCATTTTTCTTATACTATACCACCATGCTTGCACATATCCTATTAACATGCCTAATGACTGATTGCCGCTAATTAATAGCCAGGAGAAAAGCTGACAGCACTCACAATGTGGAGACGCCCGTTCTCAGTGCAAGTGTGGAGCCAGCTGTGACTGGATCCATATTTTCCAGAAGGGTGCACTGAAAGAAGATACCACCAGAGGTCATTATACACATGCACACACGTTCATTTATCCCTAAAGACCACCAGAGGGAGCTGTGTAAGACATATAAAAAGAAGAAGTTTAGTTTCAGTTTAGCTCAGTCTGCTAGGAGTCTGCTAGGAGAGTTCAGTCAGAGCTCAGTCAGAGAGCAGAGCAGCCCAGTGCAGCTCAGTCACCTCAGAGAGGCTGCAGAGCTATTCAGTTCCAAGTAAGTGGAGTCTAGTAAGAGTGAAAGAGAAATCACTCCAGCCTAGTCAGAGCTGAATCTAGGAGTATAGCTCAGAAGAAAGCGTGCCGACGCTTAGAGAGCGGCGAAGAGGCAGCCCACCAACTGCCAGTGTGTGTGATAGTGTGAGGATCCAGGTAGGCCGAAGGCGAGTGGAAGTTAATGAGACAGAGGAGCCTTAATAGCTCACCTCAGCAAGTATTACCGGACACCGGGGTCCGAGCCTATAGGGATCTCCACGACCCATTAGGAGAACACCGGAGTTCCTGGAGGACTACAAGTCCCAGGAGTACCACAGAGCTGATACGTAGCAGGATCAGGAGGACGGAGTCTAGCCGTGCACGGCAAATAGAGACTGTGTGCTTCAACAGGAGGTCCAATCACAAGATCAGCCAGGTGCAAGACGGAGACCAAGTTAAACCTAGCTACAAGCAGGTCAGGACTTTATCACATAAAGGCAGAGGACAGGAGGCCACACACCTACCAGTGGAGGAATCTGGATGTGCACCCTTCACCCTATAGTGCTCCGGGGAGTGTCTGCAACATCTTCAGATAAAGGTACCAAAGTGGCTTAAGTGTGTGTCTCCCTTATTACCCCTGACTGCCGGGTCCCCGTCTGTCCTGCAATCCTATATATCTATCTGCCCTGGAGGATCAGCCTTACTTGTGGAAGGCTTAACACCTAGCTGCACAATATTAACCCTCCAGTGGATCTGCATAGCAGCGCTGGTCATCCTGACCAGATACCACAAGTGGCGTCACGAATCCCCAAATCATCATTCAAGTCACCTGTAAATATCCCCCATTTTAAAGTGAGCGCCCAGGGCAACGGACCGAGCTGTGCTACCCGTGACATCCCCCATAGACATCAACGGGCTCGGTGCCGAGTACCCCAAAGCCCTGGCGGACGACTCACAAGTAACCCACTTGGAGAAACACAGCAATCAAAAAAATGGGAACAGCGTCCAATCAAGGTGAAAAAGATAAAGCTGCTTTATTCCACCATGATACGTTTGGTCGAAACGTATCATGACAGAATAAAGCAACTTTATCTTTTTTCATCTTGACTGAATTAATAACTAATAGGCTAATGAATAGCCAATGACATGACTTGTTTGTACAGATACCAAATGCATATTGATCAGGCAAGGGATGGTGACTCAACAAGCAAAATAAGGAAATAACATGGAGGCAGACGAGAAGGGGGCACACTATCGACAGACTTTCCCACATCACAACTTTTATACCAAATAAATAGTCTGAAGATTGATTAGTTTTTATGTGAGGTCACGGTGTATAAATAGTGAGTGAGTTTTACTGAAATAAATCTTCCTTGTTCCTTAAGGAAATGTTATTATCTGAGTAACAACTGAACGCTCATAATTTCTTATCAGTCATTAGAACAGGTGGCCACATCATATTTATTGTTATCTCTATTGCTGCTGTCATATTTCATGAGAATATCTTTTTGTAGAAACTCTTTAATGGCTCTGCAGATATGTCACACTTGTCCACTGGCTCACAAAACAGATTATTTTTTTTTAAAATGGAAAGTTTATTGCTGCAGTTTAAAGGAGCAATCGGATCTTTGTTTTTCTTTTCTTTTTTTTTTGTGCCACGATTGGGTAATAGGCAATAGCATCTGCTAGGATACTTTCGTGCAGCCAACAACAGCCTATCTCAGTGTAAATGACAAGTCTTTGCTTATTTCTCGTATTTCCAAAATGTCATTAACACAAAAGTGTGTAGATGTACAGAGCAGTGATGTTCCATGTAGAGCAGAGCTGAGTGTGCTCTTATGTGCAGGGATCGCAGGTTTGATGGACAGCTGCCCGAACAAAGACACAGTCATGTTCACAGGAGGCTATGATCTTGGCATCTTTATCCCTTAGGTAGGGCGTTTATTATTAACACTTAGATCCCCTGATCCCATTTCATCAAGATCAGCTTTGCTCTCTCTGGTCTTGATGCAGAAGCATGTTGGAGTCAGAGATGACTGATTCATTAATATGCACATGCGTCTTAAAATTGGCTTGTGCCTCTGTGCGCGTTGCCAGAAATATTACTCTGATCCCTGGATTAAGATTTCTGGAGTAAGGTGCAGCACAGCTTATTATGAATTAGACAAGCTGGGGCATCCTGCCCGATTTCCACCCCAATCCGGCCTCAAGCTATCATGAAAACGCCAAAAGTCACAAAATGTATGTGCAGTCTCATGTTGCACAAAATGTTTGTAACTTATTAGCCAGATTTCTGGCGAAAACACTTTGATGAATCTGGGACTTTGGGTATACCTTATGTTTTTGTTGTGACCCGCACCACAATTGTGGGTTACCAGAGCAATGGGGTACTCAGAGCCGAGCCCATGGAAGTCTATGGGGTTGTCACAGGTAGCGGTGGCTCGGTCTGTGGCCCTGGCGGTCAGGCGTATGTTGGGGGGGAATATTTACAGGGGATTTGGTATATAACGGTTCGTGACGCCACCTGTAGTTGTCTGATCACTAAGACCAGCGCTGCAGTAATTCTCTGAGGGGATGTTGTGGCAGCCAGATGACGGGTCCCCCACAGGTGGGACTGGTCCCTCAAAGTCTATGGTATTAATGATGTCGGGTGCAGATAAATAAATCAGTCTCACACCATCCAGCGTCTTTTCATACCTTTTACTTGTCAGATGATAAGGCAGGTCCCAGGGAGGCTGATCGGGTGGAGGATGTGTTTTGAGGTAACGGATGAGCAGATTAGAGGCCTCCTTAGCTTTCCAATATGATGAGTCCAACCTGCATAGAGCTAAGTTCACTCCGATTTCTCCAGCTAACTCCTCAGCTGTACTGCCCGGTCAGTTTTGTGGTCGGAGTCTTCCTTTAATGTGAGAGAGCTGAGTTCCTACTGTTGTCCTGCAGTGACTCAAGGTTCCACTCTCCCAGACTCCAGTTACGTACCGACACTCCAAGGGCTGCTTTCTGCGACCTAAGGTCCAGTAAGACTCTGGTTTTTCTACCACTACGCCTGAAGCTGTAGTGACACTTCGGTCTCCAGTGACCGGAGAACAATGCCGGATAGTTCAATCCTTACGGCACTTCTGAATTCTTCCTACTGCGCCCTTCGCCCTGCTCAACTCTTAATATCAGCACTGACTAGGCTAGGATAATATTCAGTTATCCGTACTAGCCTCCACTTTTGCACTGTCTCTCTGTATTGACAGGAATCTCGTTTCTCCAACAGGCACTAGTCCTGACTCCCTCCACACTCAGGATAAGCCTTCAGACTCCCTGTGCTACAGGACACTCCCCTATACACCCCTGCTGGGTGTGTCTGAAGTGTATGTGAGTAATGTCGAGCCCTTAACCGCTACCTCTCCACTCATCCTCCTGGTATTGTGTGCCTTACATACCAGGGCTACACATTCCCCATGGTAAAATACAGCACTCCCGGGCTGTGAAATACAAGAAGACATTTTGTTTTTCATTAACAATAAACATTAAACTCTTCCCATCCGGGAGGTAAGAATTTCTTAAACGTTGCATTCAAACATTAGACATAGAAAAATACAAAACATACTTTCCATAAATATATCATATCAACAATATTCTTGTGAAGGACCCGCACCAAACCTTCAACGTGGGTCCTGGGTGGGCTGCAGGACTTCTGGCTGCAGACCTCGCTCAGTGCCACACCACACGGGTTTTATGTTCAGAGGTAATTGTTACAGTTAGATATAGAACCACGGGAATGCATAAAGTGCAACTATATACATTATCAGTTCTGGGGCTGGCATAGTCCACAGCCTCGAAGTCCTTTATTCCTCCTACTTAGTAATGCACAATACCATAACAATACTTTTTACAATATTCACATAAGGTAAACTTTTTCTGGGTTAAATTACATTGTTTTGCTAGAATTACTGTTGATATCGAATAGGTATCTTCCCTTTCGTGGTTCGCTCTGATCTACGTGGAATAGCTTCAGGTATATTGGTCTGTAATCTACCTGCTCTGCGTAACGGCAAACTATAGAACTGTCTCAATCTTTCTATGGATCTGGCAAGCGTACTGATGGCTGGGCGGTGTGAGTCAGCTTCACCAGGAGATCCCATAGCATGGGGCGCTGCTTCTGATGGTCCTTCTTGAGATTCTGTAGGCTGGGGTGTTACTGGAATAGGTAACTCCTGAACTGGCTCAACTGGCACCATGGGCACAACTGGAGGTAGAACTTCCTCTTGTGGCTGATAAAACTGCAACACTGGAATGATTACAGCATCTCCCAGTCTGGGCCAATCCGCAGGGAAATCTCCCAGATCCGTGTGTATGACCTCTTCTTTTCTTTCTTCTCGATTGATGACAGGGTTCTTTTCACGAAGCTTTAAGGGTTCTGGACACAATTTCAAATGGTCTCTGGACACAGTGGATACTGTTCTTCCTCCGTCCTTACTGATGATACAAACTTTTCTGTTGTCATATTTGGAATCTTGTACGACGTAGGGTTCTTGTTCCCACTGGTTATCCAATTTGTGCATCTTCCTTTTTCTCTTCAATACCACTTCTCCAGGCATCAAAGGCTTGGCAGGAGCATTCCTGTTGTAAATATCTTCCTGTTTTTCCCGTGTCTTGTTGAGACTTTCTTCTACACAGACTTGCACTCGTCTGTACTGCTCTTGCCGATTGATGTCCCAGTTTTCAACGGCGTCGTCTGCCTCCGGTTCTACCACTCCAAGTTCTAAATCCATTGGTAGTCTTCTGGGCCTTGCTCTCATAAGATAGGCTGGAGTGCAGTTAGTGGAACTTACAGGTATATGGTTATACAAGTCAACCAAATCAGGTAGTAAGTCCGGCCACCGATTTCTGTCTTCCAATGGTATAGACTTCAACAAATCAAGGACAATGTGGTTCATTTTCTCGCAAAGGCCGTTGGTTTGAGGATGGTATGGCGTTGTTCTAATTTTCTTGCACCCATACATGTGACAGAATTCCTTGAATAGGTCAGCCTCGAAAGCAGGTCCTTGATCAGTTAATACTTGCTCCGGATACCCATGCGGTCTGCAGAAGCTTGCTTGAAAGGTTCTTGCTGCCGTCACTGCTGTCTGATCCTTTACTGGAACAACCACCAGAAATCTAGAGTAATGGTCCACCATGGTCAGGGCGGATGAGTATCCAGATCTACTTGGCGACAATTTAACGTGGTCCAAGGCCACAATCTCTAAGGGACGAGTCGTCCGGATAGGCTGCAGGGGTGCCCTCTGACTACCGTAGTCCTTTCTTCTGAGACCACAGGGTCCACAGTTCCGACACCACCTCTCGATGGAGCTGCGCATCCCTACCCAGTAGAACCGGCACCTCAACAGGGTCTCCAGCTTTCTCCAGCCAAAGTGTCCTGCTTGATCGTGGTATGCTTCCAACACCATTTGGACGTCTGCCTTGGGGACCACTATCTGCCAGACCATCTCGTGGGTCCTGGGGTTGACATATCTCCTGCACAACTTCTCACGGTATAGGAACAACCGGCTTCTCTCGTTCCACAGGAGCTTTGCTGACATAGGTGCATCTTTTTCCAAGGAGGAACCTTCCTGTCTTAACAACTCCTTGATACGGCTGACCACTGGATTGCTGTCCTGAGTCTCTTTCCAACTGTGATGGGGTAAGGGATTTAACGTTGCACCATACGCTTTCTGTAGACTCGATGCTCGTGGACTACCCCATTTCGATGGAACGCAGGTAGCTCAATTTCTTCCAGGTCGTCCGATTCTTCTTCCGTGTCAGATTCATGCGGCATTCGGGACAATGCGTCAGCATTAGCATTCTTTCGGCCTGCCCGGTACTTGATGGTAAACTGGTAATTGGACAACCGTGCCATCCAACGCTGCTCCATGGCGCCCAGCTTGGCGGTTTCCAGATGCGTTAAGGGGTTGTTGTCTGTAAACGCAGTGAACTGGTTGGAGGCCAGATAGTGCTTAAATCTTTCAGTAATGGCCCAGACCAGCGCCAGAAACTCCAGCTTGAAGCTGCTATAATTTTCCGGATTCCTCTCAGTTGGCCTGAGTTTTCTGATGGCATATGCAATGACTTTTTCTTGGCCATTCTGCTTCTGACTGAGAACTGCTCCTAAACCTTCATTACTTGCATCGGTGTACAGCAGGAACGGTTGGCTGTAATCAGGATAGGTCAAAATCTCATCGCCTGTAAGGATCTCTTTCATCTTTTGGAATGCTTCAGCCTGTTCTTTACCCCAATTAAAGGGAGGGTTTCTGTTCTTTAGGGATTGTCCCACTAGGAGGTCCTGTAAAGGGGCTGCCTTCTTCGTGTAATCTTTCACGAACCTTCTGTAGTAACCCGTGAGTCCCAGGAACTGTCGCACTTCCTTGAGGTTCTTCGCTCCGGCCACTTCTGGATAGCAGTGACTTTCTCCGGGTCCGGCGCTACTCCTTCCGAACTGACGATGTGCCCCAAGTATTGTACCTTCTGTTTGAGTAGATGGCATTTTGAGGGTTTCAACTTCATCCCGTACCTGGACGGGACTCAAATACTTCTGCCAGGTGCTTCAGATGGTCCTCATATGTCTTGGAGTACACGATGACGTCGTCTAGGTATAGCAGCACGGTTTCAAAATTGAGATGTCCCAGGCAGTTCTCCATCACTCTCTGAAATGTTCCTGGGGCACTGCTGAGCCCAAACGGCATTCTGTCGAACTCACAGAGCCCCATTGGAGTGGTGAAAGCCGTTTTCTCACGATCCTCCTCAGCCACAGCCACTTGCCAGTACCCACTAGTCAGATCGAGGGTAGAAAAGTAGTTAGCCGTTTTCAGAGCAGCTAATGATTCCTCTATACGTGGTAACGGGTATGCATCTTTATGTGTTATGCGGTTCACCTGCCTGTAATCCACACACATTCTCAAGCTACCATCTTTTTTTCTAACCAGGACTAGAGGTGCTGCCCAGGGACTACAACTATCCCTGATTACTCCGGCTTCTTTCATATCTCGCAACATTTCTTTAGCCTTCTGATAATGGGCTGGGGGTATAGGCCTGTACCGCTCCTTGATGGGAGGATGACTGCCTGTAGGGATATGATGTTGGACTCCCTTAATTACCCCAAAATCAAGTGGGTGCTTGCTAAACACTTGGGCATACTCTTGTACCACCCGTAATACCCCTTGCTTCTGGTGAGCGGGAGTGGTGTCCGTCCCAACATGGAGCTGCTGACACCATTCCGCCACCTGGGTTGCCGGGTCATTGTCCTCCGCTACTTGGCGGGAGTCTAAGGACTCAGCCGGGAGAATAGAATTATTGTCGACAGCATGTAGTTTAGCAATGGTTGCATAACGGGGTAAGTTTACCTCATCATCTCCCCAATTGAGAAGCCGTACCGGTACTCTTCCATTCACCACTTCCACTACTCCCCTAGCAGTCATAAGTGTAGGTCTATGTTCTGAATGGTGGGGTTCTACTACAGCTTGGTAGTTCTGTCCTCTCAGACCTATGGCTGCCCTGCACCAGATTATCATTTCACTCATTGGGGGTATCACAATGGGATTCGAGTCAGTGACCCGTACATTACCAATTTCGCCGTCTGTAAGCTTCGCTTGCTGCTGACACACCAGGGCCCGGATCTCTCTTTGGATTACTCCCTTTTGTCTTGGTCTGGCAATTTCAGCGAGCTGTTGGAGTAAGAACACAACTTCTCCCAGACAGTTACTGATAATGTTAGTACCCAAAATTATATTTAAACCGTTCTCTTCATTTACAGTCTTTACTACTAGAAGCCCCTGGTCCTTCAACTCCTCTCTGCCCACTTTCACATCCACACATTTTGTCCCGAGTACTTCTACAGGAAGACCATTAGAAGCATACACGGTAAAGTCAGGGCTCGGGGGTTTAAGACTGTCCATTGACCAGAACTTAGTATATAGGGCATCAGGTATTAGGGTCACCTGAGACCCAGTGTCTAACAATGCCGGAACTGCAATACCATCTAGAATGATAGACAGGTAGGGTCGCCCACCCACATACCTGCGGTTCCAGTCTAGGGGGCCTGACGGGTCTCCTCCTGGGTGTTGGCCCTCGGACCCAGGTTCTGCCCGTTTAAAGGACACTGTGGAGACATATGACCTTTCCGGTTGCATCGGTAACAGGTGATCTCCCGACGAGGAGGGTGTTGATCAGAGGTCGCTCCTGGGGGTGGCGTTGTCCTCCTCCGGGGGGACGACATCTTCCTTCTTCTCCGGTTCATCCACGGGACGTCTTCTGGGCAGTCAGCTAATAAGATCTTCCCTTCTTCCTCCTTCCGCAGCTGCAGGGCACTCATCACAGCAGCCAGATTTTTAGTCAGCTGGCGCACCTCCGAGCGCAGACAGTCCAATTCACTAGGGGGTGTCACCTGCGTTTTGGCTTCTGCCACTAGCGGGGAAAAGGGGGGTGCCGCCGGTTCCAGAGTGACTTCACCCTGGTGTTGTTGAGTTGACACCTCAGGTTTGCCCAGGGGTCGCAGCCCTTTTATTGCCATGTCTTTTAGGGCATCAAAGGTAGCATCAGGATGATCTAAGGACCACCAGTTTACAGTTCTGCGCTCCTCTTGGGATCTCAATCCCTGTATAAATTGTTCTTTCAGCATCTTATTCTCGTCGATGGCATTTAAATTATTAATCTGCTTAAGGGCTCTCAGGGCTCCTTGTAGTCGGCAAGCGTAGTCCCTGATGCTGTCACCTGGCTGCTGTGAACAGTGGTAGAAGGCCATCCGGAGATCCGTTTCTGTGCGGTCTTCAAACATGACATGTAGCTTTAAGAGGATCGCAGGTACCGACTCCTGATCAACGGTATCCCAAGTCTCCACTTCCCTCTCAGCAGCGCCAGTTAGCTGCCCTATCAGCACAGCAGCTTTTTGTCTCTCAGGCATGGAGTACATTTCTAAGATGCTGCATAACTTCCGCTTGAAGCCTGCTAAAGTGCCTCGCTCACCGCTGTACTGGGGAAGCCATTTCGCCCCAGGCATATATGGGAGCGTTAGTGGCATGAGCGGGACTACCGGACTGGGTGCGGGGCCTGCGCCCCCATCTGGCGCTACAATGCCAGGCGGTGCGGGATCGGGGCCTCCGGCTGGGGCCGCACTGTCGGCCGGTTGTTGTGACATCTTAGCGCCCCCTTGGTTAAACGGAGCCTACCGGTTTCAGAAGCTGTTATTCCACAGGCACAGCGGTGGGGACAGGACCTTCGTCGCAGGCGCTCTGATGTCAGAGCGTCCACTTCCTGTCGCAGGACCTGCCGCTGAGTCAGAGCCGGGGGCGTGTCCAAGACTTTGCGCGCTCTTTCAGGTACGCCCACCTTCTTCTCCAGCGCCTTAGGGCGCGAATATAGCGGCAAATATGGCGGTATTTGGCGCCAAACAATAGCAACAGTCTTTTTCACCAAAACACTCCACAAGCACACAGGGCTCGCAATGCTGCAAGTTTCGGATCCTGTTCATGACGCCAAGTTTTTGTTGTGACCCGCACCACAATTGTGGGTTACCAGAGCAATGGGGTACTCAGAGCCGAGCCCATGGAAGTCTATGGGGTTGTCACAGGTAGCGGTGGCTCGGTCTGTGGCCCTGGCGGTCAGGCGTATGTTGGGGGGGAATATTTACAGGGGATTTGGTATATAACGGTTCGTGACGCCACCTGTAGTTGTCTGATCACTAAGACCAGCGCTGCAGTAATTCTCTGAGGGGATGTTGTGGCAGCCAGATGACGGGTCCCCCACAGGTGGGACTGGTCCCTCAAAGTCTATGGTATTAATGATGTCGGGTGCAGATAAATAAATCAGTCTCACACCATCCAGCGTCTTTTCATACCTTTTACTTGTCAGATGATAAGGCAGGTCCCAGGGAGGCTGATCGGGTGGAGGATGTGTTTTGAGGTAACGGATGAGCAGATTAGAGGCCTCCTTAGCTTTCCAATATGATGAGTCCAACCTGCATAGAGCTAAGTTCACTCCGATCTCTCCAGCTAACTCCTCAGCTGTACTGCCCGGTCAGTTTTGTGGTCGGAGTCTTCCTTTAATGTGAGAGAGCTGAGTTCCTACTGTTGTCCTGCAGTGACTCAAGGTTCCACTCTCCCAGACTCCAGTTACGTACCGACACTCCAAGGGCTGCTTTCTGCGACCTAAGGTCCAGTAAGACTCTGGTTTTTCTACCACTACGCCTGAAGCTGTAGTGACACTTCGGTCTCCAGTGACCAGAGAACAATGCCGGATAGTTCAATCCTTACGGCACTTCTGAATTCTTCCTACTGCGCCCTTCGCCCTGCTCAACTCTTAATATCAGCACTGACTAGGCTAGGATAATATTCAGTTATCCGTACTAGCCTCCACTTTTGCACTGTCTCTCTGTATTGACAGGAATCTCGTTTCTCCAACAGGCACTAGTCCTGACTCCCTCCACACTCAGGATAAGCCTTCAGACTCCCTGTGCTACAGGACACTCCCCTATACACCCCTGCTGGGTGTGTCTGAAGTGTATGTGAGTAATGTCGAGCCCTTAACCGTTACCTCTCCACTCATCCTCCTGGTATTGTGTGCCTTACATACCAGGGCTACACATTTGTCCTAATCTAACTGATGCCTGGCAGTATTTCTTAGAGAACAATGCTTCAGTAAGTATTCCAATACATTACACTTTAAAAATAAAAAAGTAAATGTACCCTAGTGGGGAAAAAATAAATACATTTAGTTTTACAAAGTCTATGCAAAAAATATGAAATGAATAAAACATTAACATTATATATAGAATTTAATTTTATTTTTGCCAAACAGTTTTCATTAAAGGGAACCTGTCAGTAGGATTGTGCTCAGTAACCTACAGGCAGTGTCAGGTCAGTGCCATTATACCGATTACAAGGATACCTTGGTTGATGAAATCCGTCTTGTGGTTGTTGTTTAACACTAGAACGACTGAGGTAGTCATTTTGCCTACTTCTCACTATGTTCGAAGTAGTCAAAATGACTACCTCAGTAGTTCTAGAGTTAATCTTAATTTTCAATTTTGAGTTAATGATATGCCCGTGCTCTGGGGCGGCCTGTGGGGGGTCTTCATGTGGTGCTCTGCTTAGGTATTTATCTGTATGGCTTCTGACAGGTCTATGATCCCTCACTGACCTGCCCCCCATTTTATTAATGAATATATATATATATATATATATATATATATATATATATAAAAAAGATAAAAAAAAATCCCTTCATAAAAATGAAAAAAAACTGTTTGAAAATGGTGCCGGCCGCGCTTGCGCAGTAGTATCTATCGGTGATCCGATAGATACTACTGCACAGGCATCGGTGGCGTCATCTTGCTAGAGAAAAAAAAATTGCCTCCAAAATGTCGCCGCCAGTGCCTGCGCAATATCATGTATCAAATTGCGAATAGCTGCTACTGCGCAGGCTTGGCCGGTGTCATCTTAGTGGAGACAATTTTTTTCTCTCAAGCAAGATGGCACCGCCACCGCCTGCGCAGTAGCTGCTATCGGATCGCCGATAGCTACTACTGCGCAGGCGCGGCGGGCACCATTTTTAAACTGTTTTTTTTTTAATGAATTTATGGATACCATCAAAGAAAATAATTAAATACACATTATAGACGCAATCATGTTGTAGTGCAGGCGCCGCCCTGTCAGTTTAGAGGGCGCTCTTACAGCCACCACTTTCTAAACACAGAGCAGTGACTGTATACAGAATACTTGTTTTCTACTTTGCTGTGTGTTGATAAATAATTATTTACTGTAAGCTCAGTTTTCATATAACAGTAATAGTAATATACTTTTTGTCCTATAATGGTCACTTAACACATTAATATCTTCACAGCCAGGATTACAAAGAAAAGTAAGACACTCCTTGGTATTTAAGTGAGGGAGAAATAGAGTTTTGGGACCTCTTCTGTTTTCAAAGTAATATTTAATTCTTTCTTCCATTTGCCAATAAAATGAGGGATTTCTGTTGAGTCGCAAATGATTTTATATATTTTAGAAATTATTTTTTTGCTTATATTTATTCCAAAAAACCCATTTTGTATTAAATTGTCAACTGTTTTGCTAGATATATATCTGGAAGGTGAATTCTGTTTCTTTTATGATTTCAAATTCAGAATCTATCAATTTGATGCCATTAAATAAAGTTTGAACTTTGCTATTGGAAAGAATATTATTTTCTGAGTGAGTTGGCTGATTTGTACCCAAAAAGATTTTTTGAGGATTTAATTTTTTTAACAGATTTATATCTATTTGGTATCAGGTACAATAACGGAGTATATGTGCAAATATTAGGAATCGGATTGTGTTTTATCTTAGTTTTGTTCCAGAGATCAACATTCTTAAATAAAGAATTTATAAAAAAAAAGTAAGACACTCCACACATTCCCATGTTGAGTATTTGGTCAGTATTTTACATCAGTATTTGTAAGCCAAAACTAGGAGTGGGTGATAAATACAGAAGTGGTGACGTGTTTCTATTATACCTTTCCTCTGATTGCTCCTCTCCTGGTTTTGGCTTACACATACTGATGTAAAATACTGACCAAATACTGACAGTGTGAATGTGGCTGTGGCTGGTTAACCCCTTAACGACCGCCGATACACCTTTTAAAGGTGGCAGTTAAGGGTACTTATGCCTCAGCGCCGCTTTTTGAAGGCGCTAAGAAATAAGTGTATAGCGCCCCCAGAGTTGAAATTTCTCCAAGGTCTCAAGGTCTCAACTACCAGTGGTAGCGGAGACCCCAGAGAACATGCTTCGGGTCGGCTTTTACTGACCCCAGTGTTGCGGTCGCCGTTATTAAAGGAATAACGGCGAGCGCAAAAAGAAAAAAAAAGTTTGATTTTCTATTTCATTTCTCTCTCCTATGATGTGAAATAGGGTCCCCCGATCCCCCCAGTACCTCCAGCGTCCCTGCATCCCCCTGTGAAGTCCCTCTGCCGCCGGCGTCTTCTTCTGGAAAGAAATTTCCGGGCGCATGCGCAGTGCGCCCACCGAGATCTGCTGGTTGGCACCCAGCAACAATAGGACATTTTTCCTATTGGTTCATTTTGTTCACTATGATAGACCGTTTCACAGTGATCAAAATAAAAAAAATAGTAATTTAACCCCCACTTTATCACCCGCTTAGTTAGGTAAAAATAATAAAAGAAAAAAAGTATTTATTTCCATTTTTCCATTAGTGTTAGGGTTGGGCTAGGGTTAGAATTAGGGTTGGCTAGGGTTGTGGTTATGGTTGGGATTACGGTTAGGGTTGACATTAGGGTTAGAGGTGTGTGTCACGGGTGGGTCACTGCGAAGATCGTCGCGATTGCACACCCTGACTTCTCACAGCTGAGGTTCTGGTGCTGGGTGTTTTTCGGCACTGAGGGAGTTAATTCTTCCTCTCTCTGTGCTGGACTAGACCAGCCTCGCTCAGCTGCAATTAATGTTGTGGTAATTGGTTTCCTTCATATACCTGCCTGTCTGCTGGGGAAGTGTCGGTGAAAGCATTCATGCAGACCAGCAGAGCGGATCGTATTGAGAAGTCTAAAGCTAAGAGTACCTGTTGTGGTTTTCTCCTCTCCTCGCTTTATTATTTATCTCCTTACCCGTTAGTGTTCCCTCTGTAGTGATAGTTTTGTATGCAAGGTGGTCTTTTATTTTACCCCTTGTACTGTCTCGTTCGTCTTAAGGGTATGCCACACTAAACAACATCGCTAACGGGATCGCTAAAAAACGTCACTATTTAGCGATCCCGTTAGCGATGTTGTTGTGTGCGGCATCTACCAACGACGTGGCCCCTGCTGTGATCTCGTCCGTCGTCCTGATCGTTCAGGACCCTATTTTCATCGCTGGCGTCCCGCTGGTAAGTATCTAATCGCTGAGTGTGGCACCTTTTTTAGCGATTTAGCGGTACTTTTGTACCGCTAAAGTCGTTAAGGAGATCGCTAACCGCGATAGCGTCCTTAACGATATCGCTAAATTAGGTAGCTACTAGCGATATAGAAATAATCCCGCTAGCGATCTCATTAGTATGCGACGCTAACGAGATCGCTAGCGGGATTGTGTAGTGTGGCAGTACCTTTATACTGTGTGTGAAGGCAGTTACCTTCCTGTTCCCTGTGGTGGTAATCAGGGTCCTTCTCAGGACTAGATTACAGTGGTTAGGGATTCACAGGAGATAGGGTTACGCTGGCGGCCTGGACCTCTGTACCATCAACAGTACCTCCAGGTAGAGGGATTAGTCAGTACCCCAGCTTAGGGTCAGCATAGACCCCGGTCCTTCTGTATACAGAGACAGCGTGACATTTTCACCGACCCTACTAAAGATTCTCCCCAGCCACCATGGATCCAGTAGCCAGTCTAGCTCAGCAGTTGCAGAGTTTGTCCATGGAGCTGAGGGACGTTAAGTCCAAGGTTTTGTACCCCCCGGAGCAGGCCAGACCTGAACCTAAAGTAGCTCTCCCGGACAGGTTCACTGGAGGGCGGGACAAATTTTTTGCTTTCCGGGAGGCATGTAAATTGTACTTTCGGCTGCGACCTCAGTCATCTGGGAGTGAAGATCAAAGGGTGGGAATTGTCATCTCACTCCTACAAGGGGACCCCCAATCCTGGGCGTTCTCTCTTCCCCCGGGCTCCCCGGCTCTCCAGTCAGTGGATAGATTTTTTGCAGCTCTGGGTCTTGTATATGATGACCCGGATCGGGTCTCCCTTGCTGAAACTAAGTTACGTAAGATACAGCAGGGAGATCGTCCGGCAGAGGAATTCTGTTCGGAGTTCCGTAGGTGGGCCACGGACACTCAGTGGAATGACCCGGCTCTTAGGAGCCAGTTTTGTCAAGGTTTATCTGACAAATTAAAAGATGTGTTGGCGCAGTATGACCCTCCCACGACACTGGAAGCCGCTATGGCCCTTGCTATTCGTATTGACAGACGTTTTCGGGAGAGGTGCGGGGTAACTTCGCCCCTGTGATGACTCCACCTTCCTCAAGGGTCCCTTATACGGAGGTTCCCCTGGTCAGTCCAGAGGAGCCTATGCAATTAGGAGGGACATCATTCCGGGGGAGGGGATCGGTGGGGCGCCACAAAACAAGAAATTGTTTCTTCTGTGGAAAAAAGGGACATTTTATTAGGGGGTGTCCATCCCGTCCTTTGCAGAGTGAGAAGTCGCCGGAAAACTATTGATCCCAGATTGTGTGGTGGACGGCAATCTGGGAGTAAGTATTTCGTCCCTAAGTTCGTCTCAGTTTCTCGTACCGGCGGAGGTGGTGGTGGGTGCGAAAACTGAGAGGATATCTGTTCTTCTGGATAGTGGGGCCGGGGCTAATCTGGTGGATGCTCGCTTTGCCCGGGTTCAAGGTATGCGTTTGAGTGGGTTGGCTAAACCCGTCCCCATATTCTCGATCGACGCCAGACCTCTCGGTCAGGGAAGTTTTGTGCAAGCAGTGCATAACATAGATCTTCAAGTGGGGGCGCTACATAAAGAACTGTTGTCTTGTTATGTGTTGGAGGTAGAGTTGAGCGATACTTTCCGATATCCTAAAGTATCGGAATCGTAATGGTATCGCCGATATCACTAAAATATCGGCGATACCCGATACCGATACCGGAAGTCCCATGTAAGTCTATGGGAACAAAATATCGAAATTAAAAAAAACCCATTCTTGCCTTGTTGGTTAATTGTACATGAAGGAAAACAAGAAAGAGTAATGTAGAATGTATTGGGGGAGGTTGAGGAGACATTAAAGGCATAGATGTTTGACCCAATCCAATGGAATAGCATTAATTTTTTTTTTTTAGGAAATACGTTCGGATTGACGAACAAATTGACAATGTTGTTAACCTTTTTTCTATTTTGTCAAATATGTCTGTTTCACAACTTCCATGGTCTTCACCTTTTTAACTTTTCACACACTTTCTCCTTCATAATTTTCAGCAGCATCATCTTTCTCATCAAATTATTCTTCATCTTCACCTTATTAATCTTCTAAAACTTCTTGCTATTCATCTTTTTGTTAACATTACTTATATTGTTCTTATTAAACAGTTATTATTCTTCATATTCTACTTCTTCATGTTCTTCCTATTCATCCTTTTCATCATATTCTTATTTGTGACAGACATTCCTGTACTTGTAATCTGTAAAACTCTGAATTTTCATCCTTCCGTTCTTGCTGTCACGAAAGATTTTAATTACAACAGTATTTGTCCGCGTTCAGTTTAGCCTGCAGCAGCATCAGGCATTTTCCAGGGGCACCACGAGGAGGAACGGACTCACCCCCATACACTGCTTAGTCTTCTTCTGCTTAGAATTTAGAGCATATATTTTGCTCTTCATTTTGGTCTTATACTTAATGTTCTTCTGCTTTTTGATCTTCTGCTTATTGTTCTTCTGTCTCTTGTTCTGTATCTTGTAGTTTGTCTTAACCTTCTTTGTCCTGTTGGTGATGGTACAAAAGCCAATGGAAGTAACGAGGACCAGCTGACTGTGCTGGAACCCGGAGGGTCAGCAGAAGGAAAAGAGCCAATGGCACAACCGAGGACCAGCTGACGTTACTGGGACAGGGTTACTAAGCAGGAGGTACCTGTGCTCCAAAGCACTACCAAGGACCAGCAGACGTTGCTGGAACTCGGATACCGACATGGAGGCACCTAGGCCAAAGGCACTGCGGAGAACCAGCTGACGGTACTGGAACCCGGATGGGTAGCAGAAGGTACAAGAGCCAATGAAAGTAACGAGGACCAGCTGACTGTGCTGGAACCCGGAGGGTCAGCAGAAGGAAAAGAGCCAATGGCACAACCGAGGACCAGCTGACGTTACTGGGACACGGTTACTAAGCAGGAGGTACCTGTGCTCCAAAGCACTACCAAGGACCAGCAGACGTTGCTGGAACTCGGATACCGACATGGAGGCACCTAGGCCAAAGGCA
This sequence comes from Oophaga sylvatica, assembly GCA_033576555.1. Classification (NCBI taxonomy): domain Eukaryota; kingdom Metazoa; phylum Chordata; class Amphibia; order Anura; family Dendrobatidae; genus Oophaga; species Oophaga sylvatica. Next base: position 39,188,426 of record JARQOD010000008.1, read on the forward strand.
CTGCGGAGAACCAGCTGACGGTACTGGAACCCGGATGGGTAGCAGAAGGTACAAGAGCCAATGAAAGTAACGAGGACCAGCTGACTGTGCTGGAACCCGGAGGGTCAGCAGAAGGAAAAGAGCCAATGGCACAACCGAGGACCAGCTGACGTTACTGGGACACGGTTACTAAGCAGGAGGTACCTGTGCTCCAAAGCACTACCAAGGACCAGCAGACGTTGCTGGAACTCGGATACCGACATGGAGGCACCTAGGCCAAAGGCACTGCGGAGAACCAGCTGACGGTACTGGAACCCGGATGGGTAGAAGAAGGTACAAGAGCCAATGAAAGTAATGAGGACCAGCTGACTGTGCTGGAACCCGGAGGGTCAGCAGAAGGAAAAGAGCCAATGGCACAACCGAGGACCAGCTGACGTTACTGGGACACGGTTACTAAGCAGGAGGTACCTGTGCTCCAAAGCACTACCAAGGACCAGCAGACGTTGCTGGAACTCGGATACCGACATGGAGGCACCTAGGCCAAAGGCACTGCGGAGAACCAGCTGACGGTACTGGAACCCGGATGGGTAGCAGAAGGTACCCATGGAAATTAAAGTTGAGGCAGCAGGACTGTTTGCCGTTCACACAGCAGGGGAACAGCTGACATTACTGAACCCCAGTAACACAGGAGCAAGTGTAGACTGTGCTAACAGCACTTCCGAGAAACAACTGGCGGTGTTGTAACCCAGGGATGAGAAGAGAACAGGGTGGAGGCAGCAGGACTTTTTGCCGTTCACACAGCAGGGGAACAGCTGACATTACTGAACCCCAGTAACACAGGAGCAAGTGTTAACTGTGCTAACAGCACTTCCGAGCAACAACTGGCGGTGTTGGAGCCCAGGGTCAAGGAGGATGTTTAAATACTAGATCAAGTATTTTCCTTGTTACGTGTCAATTAAAAATGTCTATACTCCAAACAAGAGAAATATAACCTTTAGTACCATAAGATGATGATTTTACTTTAAAAAATATATGTAAATTAATAATTGACAAACATAAACGCATACATTAACATGTTGAAAAGCAATGCAAACCACAATAAAAATCGGTTAAATAATCTGCTATACGGTTTTAAATAAAAGCATACAAGTACATATCAGAATCCATTAATGATGGATAAGTAACAGTATGTACACCATTTTCATTTGCTGAATAATATCACTAAAAAGTTTTTAAAAATATCTAAAATTTTCCATCATGTAATACTGATAATATGTGCCAATCATTTATATTAACAAAAAAAAACCTTTAAAAAGTGCATAGTGAAAACAGCTATTTATGCCTGACTGTGGACTTGCAAGCATGACAACGGATAGATAAGGTATATATAGATGAGTCTGCATAGCCACAGATGGTGAATGGCGATGTAATACTGTACCTCAATAAAGTGTGCGTTACTACTACATCCTTTTTTTTATATAGCTTTATAAAAGGGTACGTGCATGTATGCTTGCGCCTTTGTTTGGACGCACAGACTGGCTTCCTGCTGTGACGCGTTGGGTATTGGAGCGTCTGTGCGTCTTATGACGCAGACTAACATTCACGGTGCGCATCGTTCATCATCGCAAGCGTACCGACAACACAAAGGCGTTGTCATGACTGCTTTACTCAGTAAACATGCACCTATGATGAAACATACACGCATGTGCCCTATTACATAACAAGCTACAAGAAAAATGCGTGTGAGGTGTGACACAGCTGTTTTGTTAAGGTACAGTATTATATCGACATTGTACAGGTGTCGCTATTCAGTCTGATAAATAGATATCATTCACCTATTCTATCAGTTGTCGTTCTTTCAGCACCACTTACAGGTATATTTTGCTATTGTGACTATGCACTATTGACTTTACCAAGGTAATGCATGATTTTTGTTAGCGATTATCATGTTTACATGAAGGACCTTTATGATATGGGCTGTTAACTTTCTAATCAAATATGTATTTTTTAAAATGACACAAATATAAGTAATGTTGAAGAGGACTATTCCTACATGCATTGTTTGCACAATATTACAGGTGTACATCACGTCCCTTAATCAACATTGGATATTATATTTACTTGTATGCTTTTATTTCAAAGGCAAGAACACTGAAGTATAACCTTCGCACTGCAGCAGTTGTCAAAGTTCAACCCACATTATGCACTTCCAACATTGCAGTATTTGAGTCATCATGATGTGAGTTGGATTTGTCTAAGCTATGGAGTGACAAGGTTGACCATCAGTATCCTATAGCATAAGTAGGCTTTTGTGTTTGCATTTGTTTTCGACATGTGCATATCTGTAATAATATGTCACAATTATTTGTTACCGATTTGTGACAGACAAATCATTTTATGGTTTGAAAGTTGACGTTTCAAATGTTTACAGCTTAGAAATCATGGTGTAGCCTCATATCTATGTGTAGCACTAGACACTTTGAGATGTCATTTTTTTTTTCACCATGATTAGGTAGCTAGCAGTAATTTTTGCCGGACACACAGCAGGGGAACAGCAGGCGTTACTGAACCCCACAAACACATCAGCGATTGTTTTCATCTGTGCATCTAACACTTCTGAGCAGCAACTGGCGCTGTTGAAGCCCAGGGTCAAGGAGGGTGTAGGCAGAGGCCTAGTATGAGACGTTTGAAGTTGAAGTTGTAGTTAGCAGCAGTAATTTTTGCCAGACACACAGCAGGGGAACAGCAGGCGTTACTGAACCCCACAAACACATCAGCGATTGTTTTCATCTGTGCATCTAACACTTCTGAGCAGCAACTGGCGCTGTTGAAGCCCAGGGTCAAGGAGGGTGTAGGCAGAGGCCTAGTATGAGACGTTTGAAGTTGAAGTTGTAGTTAGCAGCAGTAATTTTTGCCAGACACACAGCAGGGGAACAGCAGGCGTTACTGAACCCCACAAACACATCAGCGATTGTTTTCATCTGTGCATCTAACACTTCTGAGCAGCAACTGGCGCTGTTGAAGCCCAGGGTCAAGGAGGGTGTAGGCACAAAATATGAGTTATTGCCTTGTTACGTGGCCATTGCAAATGTATGTACTTCAAACAAGAATAAATGAAGTTTTACTACGACAATAAAATGATGAATTTCAATTACAAGAATAGAAAATATTTATACTTGACAGTCCTCTGTGGTTGATAACGTTTAATGGCTAACTGAAAATATGGTAACAAATTCAAAGCTTTCGAGACTACTCAGGTGTCTTCATCAGGCTAAGAGTAAAGCCAAAAATGAAGAATCACATATTTCTACACACAACAGGACACAGGAATAGCTAAGACAAGTGAGGGAGGGACAAGTGAGGGGAGACCGGCAACAAAAAGGAGAACAAGGATGAATTATCAGCGCCACACAATCACAGATAAATTAATGAATTTACCTGTGGCAAAAGACTTTTGTATGCCCGGTCATAGCATCATGGATATGGAATTACTGGTATTAAAATATAACTTCAAATATGAGAAACGTACAAAGGTTTCAGAATATAAGCTCATCATGACCTTTGACACTGTTAGTGATGGAATGAATAGATCACATGGATTTATGTCATTCTATATCAATTAAGGAATCTGCGTCTATGACCTTCCAGGGTCATGAAAACCCCAAAAAATACGCCAATGAGAGGGCAATCAAACTTTCTATCCTTATCTAGGAACTGTTCCAATATTTATGTTCATCCCTGTGAGATAATGACAGTTCTGATACACGTCACTTACTTGTCTTACTTATTGCACTATTCCTGTGTCCTGTTGTGTATAGAAATATGTGATGCTTAATTTTTTTAGTTAGTCTTTCCCTGATGAAGAGACGTGAGTAGCCTTGAAAGCTTGCAATTTGTTTCCATCTTTTCAGTTATCCATAAAAAGGTATCAACCACTGCTGACTCTGAAGTCTAAATATTTTTCTATCTACTGGCTAACACGGTACAAAGATACACATGTTTTCTAATTTCAAGAAGGAAAAAATAAAGAAAATACAAATATAAACGCATATATGCACATGCCAAAAATAAATGGAACAACACAACACCCAAAAAATTGGTAACAAATATAGTGTTGTAAATTTAAGAATAAAAGTAAATGTTTTTTTTTATGAATAATGCTTAAGGAACGCTATGTTAAACCATAACATAGTGAAGACAATGGATTTTGTATAGTCACTCATCATCATCATCGCAAATTTTATGTGACAGTCACAGACAATTCAATTATTTAAGTTCATAAAATCGTAACTTTCTATAGCATGTATGACATGTCCAGCATGGACTCATCAATGTGATTGATGACACAATAATGTACAATAAAAAATAACCATTTAAAAAAACATTAGGCATTGTTTGTCACAATTTAAGTGTGTGCCTGCAAGTGTAGGTGAAACAAAGGCTACGGATAGCAAAGGTATATTCTATGTCTGTATCAGACAGTGGACAGCCTCTGATGGGTAATGCCGATGTTATACTGTACGTCAATAAAGTCTGCGGCTGAAATCATGCATTTTTTGCTTGTAGAGTGTTGAAGAGGGTAAAAAGAATGTCTGGTTGCGCAAAGCTTTATCCGTCAACACTACCTTCCTACTGTCACGCGTAGGGTAGGGTAGCGTGTGGCAATTAGCTGACTATCAAATGTGAGGTTAGGCTGCGTTATTGCGCACTAGGGACGCAAAAAAAAAATACAGCAGTAATAATTTAATGTGTAATACTACACCTATGACAAACCAAAAAATTACGTTCCCTCTTTAAACAATGTACAAGACTAAACAAGCCTAATGGTTGACGCTGACTTAATTGAGATACAGTATTACATCAACATTGTCCATGAGTAACTATGCACTGTGATACCTATATACCAGTATTAATTTATATCTCTGTGGTTGTTTCAACAGCACTTGCAGGTATAAGTACCTATTGTCAGTATGCATGATGCACTTTCTAGATGTAATAATTTATTATTGGACATTATTACCATGTTTACATGCGGCCATTTCATATATGGTGTTTGAAGTTACAGTTGGCATCAGTAGTGTATTTTATAATGTCTGTCATAAATAAAACTCGTGATGATGATGATGAGGATTTAATGATTCGTACATCCATTGAGTGCATTATCTTACAGGTACAGATAAAGTTCCTTAAAAAGCATTAATTCATAAGTCTGAAATGTACTTTTATGCATTAATTTAAAAATGTGAAGAGTAGACTATGTTTTATTTTTTGTTACCATTTCTAATAGACATGTGCAGATATGCGCTGTGATGACAAATTATTATTTGTCCATATTTGTCATAAAAATTTATCATTCTAGGCCTGCAAAACTTCACAATTTCATGTTTTCAGCATAACAAGCAGGGTGACGGCTCTTCCCTATTTGGAGCATGTTGGTCATGTGTTTTTCTGTCCATGTGTCGGGAACAGGACACTTCTTGCCGTTGACACAGCAGGGGAACAGCTGGCGTTACTGAACCCCACTAACAGTAGAGCTTGTGTTTTGTTCTGTGGACACGACACTTCTGAGCAGCAACTGGCAGTGTTGGAGCCCAGGGAGTAGAGTTCAGGTGGTAGAAAGATGAACATAACAGGAGACATGGATAACGTTGCGAACCAGTTATTTAATCTGAAAACGGACAGAGAAATTCTGGCGAGATCCATGCCTTGTTCATTTTCAGAAAAGTAAGCCGGTCTACATTATCGGAGGATAGTCGCATGCGACGGTCTGTTAGTACACCACCTGCAGCACTAAAGACGCGCTCCGATAATACACTGGCAGCAGGGCAAGCCAGCACCTCCAATGCATACTGGCTAAGCTCTGGCCATGTATCCAGCTTAGAGACCCAAAACTTGAATGGGGAAGAGCCATCTGGGAGTACACTGAGAGGCAAAGCCAAGTAGTCTGTCACCATCTGACGGATACGTTGCCTCCCGCTGACTGGAGCCCTCTCGGATGGTGTAGACATTTTGTGGCGCTGCCACAAAACTTTGCCACATTTTGAACATACTGGTCTTTCCCTGTGCAGAGGCACTGCGTGTGCTCCCTCTTGTTGCAGAGCTCTCTACACTGCCTCGACGCACAGAGCTGCTTTGTAAAGCAGTAGCAGCAGCAGTGCTCTCGGCAGTAAGGTAGAACATTAGGGATTGCACCAGTGTGTCTTGGTACTCCCGCCATTTTACGCTCCCGGTTCAACGGTGTGATGAGGCTTTTGACGTTGTCCCGGTAGCGAGGGTCTAGGAGGGTGTACACCCAATAATCAGACGTCGTGAGAATGTGGGCGATGCGGCGGTCGTTTCTTAGGCACTGCGGCGGTCGTTTCTTAGGCACTGCAGCATGAAATCAACCATGTGCTGCAGACTCCCAACTGGCAAAGAAACGCTGTCCTCTGCAAGAGGCGTTATCTCTGCCTGCTCTGCATCACCCCACCCTCGCTCTACATACTGACTAGAGCGTTGTGTACCTCCTCTGGAGCGATGTCTTCCTCCTCCATTGACTCCTCCTCCTCATCCTCCTCACAAAGTGAGCCCTGCCCAGCCCTTTGTGAGGAACCACGTTGCGCTGACTTTCCAGAAGGTGATGGAATTTGTGACTCCTCATCCTCCACCTCTTCCAAAACCTCATCCCTTATTGCTTGCAGTGTTTTTGAAGCAGGCAGATAAGGGGGGACAGTCAGGCTGACTAGTGCATCATCTGCACTCGCCATCCGCGTTGACTCATCAAACGCACGCAAAACTGGCACATGTCCTTCATAGTGGCCCACTCATTAATGGTGAAGTGTGGACGGCGCAAATTTGCGTGTTGATTGCGCCTGATGCAGCTGATACTCCATAACTGCTGGCTGCTGCTCAACAACCGCTCCAACATATGTAACGTTGAATTCCACCTGGTGGATAACGTCACATATGATGCGATGTTCAGGAAGGCGCAATCTGCGTTGCAGAGCTGCAATGCGCGATCTGGCCATGCTGGAACGTCGCAAGTGAGCGCACTCTAGGCGGACCTTGTGCAGCAGTGCATCAAGATCCGGATAGTCCCTCAAAAAACTCTGCACGACCAAGTTGAGCACATGTGCCAGACATGGTATGTGAGTGAGGTTGCCAAGGCCCAGAGCTGCCACCAGATTTCGGCCATTGTCACACACTACCAAGCCTGGCTGGAGATTCGCTGGCAAAAACCACACGTCGCTCTCCTGCTTGAGGGGCATTCCAGACCTCCTGCGCTGTGTGGCTTCGATTCCCCATGGGAATTAATTTCAGAACGGCCTGTTGCCGTTTGGCCACGGCTGTGCTCATATCGGTCGCATCAGGTAAGCGTCCACGGGTCCATGTGGAGGTAGACCGTGACGGCTCCTGCAGCGATGATTCTGAGGAACTGGAGTAGGAGGAGGAGTCAATGTGGACAGACTTGATTCCGGCAATCCTTGGAGTTGGCAGAACACGTACAGCGCCACTCGCAAGATCTGTACCCGGCTCCACAACATTGACCCCAATGGCAGTGAGTGAAAGGTATCGTCCCTGGCCATGGGTACTGGTCCACGCATCGGTGGTCAGGTGGACTTGCTACTGACGGCGTTTAGTAGCGCATGTTTAATTTTTGCCTCAACATGCTTTTGCAGACCAGGGACGGCTTGCCTGCTGAAATAAAATCGGCTGGGCACATTGTATTTGTGGGACTGCCAATGCCATTAATTCACGGAAACTGTCAGTCTCCACCAGCCTGAATGACAGCATTTCAAGGGACAGGAGTTTTGCAATGCCAGCATTCAGAGCCTGTGCTCGTGGATGGTTTGCCGAGTATGGCCGTCTTTTATCCCATGCCTGTGCTACCGATGGCTGTTTTGTGGCCTGGGTGTGTGAGGATGACAGGGAACTTGCAGCTGTGGGTGGAATAACACTGTGTCTCTGGACAACAGTGACAGAGGTTCTTCCATGGCGATCCTTTGAGGAAGCCTTACCAGCTGTGTGTGAACTGGAGGAAGAGGCTCCAACAGGAGCTGAAGATGTAGGTGCTGCTGTAGGTTGGCCTACATCTCCAGTGTGTCTTTGTAACTCAACAAAGTGCTTTGACCGCACATGTTTCCACATATTTGTTGTATTAAGGTTACTGACACTTTTACCTCTTTTAATTTTTTGATTACACAGCTTGCATTTTACATAGCAAATATCATCTGCAACTGTATCAAAAAAGGACCACGCAGAGCAAGTCCTGGGAGCGCCCGGTTTGGCTGTTGTAAGAGAACTGCTCCGAACGGGTGCCAAACTGGAGGCTACAGGCAAGCGAGTCTGCAGCCTACCTCTCCCTACTGTTTGGACCGTTGGTGCAATCTCTTCCTCAGAGCTGCTCCCACCACCTTCCTGTTCCTCACGCCATGTTGGGTCTTGGGACCTCATCATCTCCACCACTACCCTCTTCCATCACCTGCTGTTGTTGGGTGGTCTGGCCAGCACCATGCTCAACAGAAACTGGCAACTGAGTCTCATCATCATCAGATGCGTTCTGCGGTGTGCTGACCATCGGCACTGGCTCACCCGCCTCTTCAGATTCAGAGAGACACAGCTGTTGCGCATCACTGCATACTGCCTCTTCTTCACATTCCAGAATGCTGCTTGGCTGGGCCCCTGTTTCCAAGCCAACAGATTCTGAGAACAGAAGCAGAGACTCAGCTGGCTCCTGTACAGAGCTCTCTGACTGCCTGGGCAATTTGGCAGGCGGTGAAGAGACTGATGGTTGTTCAACAGTGCTGTGGTCCTGAGAGGAGATGGAAGGTATTGAAGTCGATGCATTGGCTGCCATCCAACCAACAACGGCTTCAATTTGTTCTTCACGCAGCAGGGGGTACGCTGAGCTCCTACAAAAGTGCGCATAAAGGAACGCTCACGGGGAAAACTGGTGGATGCTGTGTCACTGGGTGCGGCAGCAGCCACAGAATCCCCACGTCCTCTCCCTGCTGCAAATCCACGGCCTCGACCACGACCACGTGCCTTACTCACTGACTTCTTCATCTTGGTAGATTGATAAAGAAAGTCAGAAAAGTTAAGGCCTAAGTGTGGTTATTCCTCACAGACTACAGTGAACCCTGCAGACAACTGTTCAGTATCTGTGAAAGGCCCCTTTGTGTACTTCTATAGTGTTTGCAACCAATGTATTGTATACGGATGGAAGCGCGTCACACTAATAGATTAGATTTTTTTCCACTAAAATGGAGCAGCACCAATTAGAGAAAAATGTGAAGGATGAGGCAGTGACACACGCTCAGCAGACTACAACCGGCAGTGGTTGAAGTACAAACTGGAGCGTAATCTGCACTCACAAAATGAAAAGCTCACAGACTACAGTGAACACTGAAACACAACTATTCACTATCTGTGAAAAGCTCCTTTGTGTACTTCTATAGTGTTTGCAACCAATGTATTGTATACGGATGGAAGCGCGTCACACTAATAGATTAGATTTTTTTCCACTAAAATGGAGCAGCACCAATTAGAGAAAAATGTGAAGGATGAGGCAGTGACACACGCTCAGCAGACTACAACCGGCAGTGGTTGAAGTACAAACTGGAGCGTAATCTGCACTCACAAAATGAAAAGCTCACAGACTACAGTGAACACTGAAACACAACTATTCACTATCTGTGAAAAGCTCCTTTGTGTACTTCTATAGTGTTTGCAACCAATGTATTGTATACGGATGGAAGCGCGTCACACTAATAGATTAGATTTTTTTCCACTAAAATGGAGCAGCACCAATTAGAGAAAAATGTGAAGGATGAGGCAGTGACACACGCTCAGCAGACTACAACCGGCAGTGGTTGAAGTACAAACTGGAGCGTAATCTGCACTCACAAAATGAAAAGCTCACAGACTACAGTGAACACTGAAACACAACTATTCACTATCTGTGAAAAGCTCCTTTGTGTACTTCTATAGTGTTTGCAACCAATGTATTGTATACGGATGGAAGCGCGTCACACTAATAGATTAGATTTTTTTCCACTAAAATGGAGCAGCACCAATTAGAGAAAAATGTGAAGGATGAGGCAGTGACACACGCTCAGCAGACTACAACCAGCAGTGGTTGAAGAACTAACTGGAGCGTGATCTGCACTCAAAAAATCAAAACCTCACAGACTGCAGTGAACACTGAAACACAACTATTCACTATCTGTGAAAAGCTCCTTTGTGTACTTCTATAGTGTTTGCAACCAATGTATTGTATACGGATGGAAGCACGTCACACTAATAGATTTGATTTTTTTCTAATATAATGGAGCTGCACCAATTCCACTAAATAAAATAAAAAAAAAAGAGTCAGTGACACGTGCAGATGCCTACAAACAGCGGTGGATGCAGAGCAAACTGCAGCGTCACCTGCACTGTCACACACACACCTTGCACAGAGCTGTTAAAACAACACTGGCAAAATGAAGCTTTACACAGCGGTTGGTAAACTAGCCTGCCTCAAGCACAGTAGTACACAAAATCGCAATATCTAACTGTCCCTCAGAGTGAGCAGAGTAGCGTTCTGTCCCTTACTGAGTTCACAGCACAGTGACGCTAAAATGGCGGCGGCGCCTTTTATAGTGCATTCTGACATCATTTCAGCAGCCAATCACAGCCATGCCATTAGTTAAGATGACCGCAGCATTACAGGATGTGCCCACACTTCGTAGGATTCCTCATTGGCTGACTAAAATCACATTGCCTCTCAAAGAATTATGGGAACTTCCGATTCCGGTATACGATATGGAAAAAGTATCGGAATTAAGTATCGGAATTCCGATAACGCGAATATCGGCCGATACCCGATACTTGCGGTATCGGAATGCTCAACACTAGTTGGAGGGTCTTCCCACTCCTATAGTGCTGGGCCTGCCTTGGCTAACTAAGCATAACCCGGTTATTAATTGGCAATCCAGAGAGATAACCCAATGGAGCGATTTCTGTAATAAAAACTGCATGAATACGGTCATTGGTGCGGTCGCTCCTAGGCCTTACCTCCATTTCTGGTGGACTTTGAGGATGTATTCTCGGAAAAAGGGTGTCAAGAACTACCTCCTCATCGCGAGTATGACTGTTCTGTTAACTTGCTCCCTGGGGCCAAGTTACCGAAATCTAGGTTGTATAACCTTTCTGGTCCTGAGAGACAGGCCATGAAGGATTATATTTCAGAGAGTCTGGCTAAGGGGCATATTAGACCTTCATCTTCCCCGGTGGCCGCGGGGTTCTTCTTTGTGAAGAAAAAAGATGGAGGCCCTGCACCCTTGCCTGGATTTCCGTGAGCTTAATCGGATTACGGTCCGAGATCCGTATCCGCTCCCACTTATTCCCGATCTCTTCAATCAGATCGTGGGTGCCAAATGGTTCTCTAAGTTGGATCTCAGGGGGCGTACAATCTGATTAGAATGAAGGAGGGGGATGAGTGGAAGACGGCGTTTAACACTCCGGAGGGGCATTATGAGAACCTTGTCATGCCATTTGGTCTGAGTATTGCCCCGGCGGTGTTTCAACACTTTGTAAATGACATCTTTCGCCACCTAATGGGACAGTTTGTGGTCATATATCTGGATGATAGACAAAAAAACCTGACTGGCACTTCCAGACTAATGTGAACTAGGTGCAAGCCAAGGGAAGCTACCCCCATGTAAAACATAAAAAAAAAAAAAAAAAGGCTGCATTCTATCATACTAAAGCATGACAATATGGAATACATGAAATTTAGAATAGCAATATGGCTTTGGAATATAAGGAAAAATTTGAGACGCTTAGTATAAACATTTGGCCAAACATTTTGAAGCCCACCAACCATCGTCAAGGTGGTCTCAGTTCTGGTGAGTCCCTAACCTAATGTGAACATACCTCTATTAGGCTGATATCTGAATTTCTGGGTGAATGTGCACCTCTGTCAGCAATGCCTGCATTTATGGGTAAAGTAGGGACCTGGTGTAATTAAAATCACCACCTGGTGGGGCGGAGTGCTCGGTCAGCAAGCTAACATACAATAGACAAAAAAACCTGACTGGCACTTCCAGACTAATGTGAACTAGGTGCAAGCCAAGGGAAGCTACCCCCATGTAAAACATAGAAAAAAAAAAAAAAAAGGCTGCATTCTATCATACTAAAGCATGACAATATGGAATACATGAAATTTAGAATAGCAATATGGCTTTGGAATATAAGGAAAAATTTGAGACGCTTAGTATAAACATTTGGCCAAACATTTTGAAGCCCACCAACCATCGTCAAGGTGGTCTCAGTTCTGGTGAGTCCCTAACCTAATGTGAACATACCTCTATTAGGCTGATATCTGAATTTCTGGGTGAATGTGCACCTCTGTCAGCAATGCCTGCATTTATGGGTAAAGTAGGGACCTGGTGTAATTAAAATCACCACCTGGTGGGGCGGAGTGCTCGGTCAGCAAGCTAACATACAATAGACAAAAAAACCTGACTGGCACTTCCAGACTAATGTGAACTAGGTGCAAGCCAAGGGAAGCTACCCCCATGTAAAACATAGAAAAAAAAAAAAAAAAAAGGCTGCATTCTATCATACTAAAGCATGACAATATGGAATACATGAAATTTAGAATAGCAATATGGCTTTGGAATATAAGGAAAAATTTGAGACGCTTAGTATAAACATTTGGCCAAACATTTTGAAGCCCACCAACCATCGTCAAGGTGGTCTCAGTTCTGGTGAGTCCCTAACCTAATGTGAACATACCTCTATTAGGCTGATATCTGAATTTCTGGGTGAATGTGCACCTCTGTCAGCAATGCCTGCATTTATGGGTAAAGTAGGGACCTGGTGTAATTAAAATCACCACCTGGTGGGGGCGGAGTGCTCGGTCAGCAAGCTAACATACAATAGACAAAAAAACCTGACTGGCACTTCCAGACTAATGTGAACTAGGTGCAAGCCAAGGGAAGCTACCCCCATGTAAAACATAGAAAAAAAAAAAAAAAAGGCTGCATTCTATCATACTAAAGCATGACAATATTGAATACATGAAATTTAGAATAGCAATATGCTTTGGAATATAAGGAAAAATTTGAGACGCTTAGTATAAACATTTGGCCAAACATTTTGAAGCCCACCAACCATCGTCAAGGTGGTCTCAGTTCTGGTGAGAACTGAGACCACCTTGACGATGGTTGGTGGGCTTCAAAATGTTTGGCCAAATGTTTATACTAAGCGTCTCAAATTTTTCCTTATATTCCAAAGCCATATTGCTATTCTAAATTTCATGTATTCCATATTGTCATGCTTTAGTATGATAGAATGCAGCCTTTTTTTTTTTTTTTCTATATATCTGGATGATATCTTAATTTACTCGCCAGATCTTGTGTCTCATCAGGAGCATGTTAGGCAGGTGTTACAGATCTTGCGGGATAATAAACTGTACGCCAAATGGGAGAAGTGTGTGTTCGCCGTACAGGAACTTCAGTTTTTAGGGTTCCTGGTGTCAGCATCCTGTTTTCGTATGGACCCTGGGAAAGTGCGGGCAGTTCTTGAGTGGGATCTGCCAGAGGATCTTAAGGCATTACAACGTTTCCTGGGGTTTGCTAACTACTACCGGAAGTTCATTCGTAATTTTTCGTCCATAGTTAAACCTCTCACAGACATGACTAAAAAAGGGACGGATTTTTCAAAGTGGTCTGACAAGGCTTGTCAAGCGTTTTCCTCTTTGAAAAAATGTTTTGCTTCTGCACCCATACTTATTCAACCTGATGCGTCACAGCCGTTCATTGTTGAGGTGGACGCTTCCGAGGTAGGGGTGGGAGCAGTATTGTCACAAGGTTCGTCCCCTGGTAAATGGCATCCGTGCGCCTTCTTCTCTAAAAAATTGTCGTCCGCTGAGAAGAATTATGATGTCGGCAATAGGGAACTCTTGGCCATTAAGTTAGCTTTTGAGGAGTGGCGTCATTTTTTGGAGGGGGCAGTCCACCCGGTCACCGTCATTACCGATCACAAAAACCTGCTATATTTAGAGTCCGCTAAACGTCTGAATCCCAGACAAGCTAGGTGATCGTTGTTTTTTACCAGGTTTAATTTTGTCGTCACATATCGTCCTGGCTCAAAAAATGTTAAGGCGGATGCCTTATCTCGCTGTTTCCCAGGGGCTGGGAATACGGAGGACCCGGTTCCGGTCCTTCAGGAGGGGGTGGTGGTGTCGGCAGTATGCTCTGAGCTTGAAGAGGAGGTATTGGAGGCTCAGGGGGACGCCCCTGTAGGACCTCCAGGGAGACTGTTTGTTCCAAATCAGTTGCGACAAAAGGTGATCGAGGCACACCATAATTTAGCTTTGGCAGGACACCCAGGGAGTAAAGCAACTGAGGATCTCCTCTCGCGTCGGTTTTGGTGGCCTAACTTACATAAGGAGGTGGTAACTTTTGTCGCGTCCTGCGAGGTTTGTGCGCGCTCTAAGACCCCACATACCCGTCCGTCGGGGACCCTCTTACCTTTGAAGATCCCGGAGCGTCCGTGGACTCATCTGTCTATGGACTTCATTACGGACCTCCCGCCATCTTCGGGTAAAACAGTCATACTCGTTGTAGTGGACAGGTTCAGCAAGATGGCACATTTTATCGCTCTTCCTGCTCTTCCTAATGCTAAAACTCTTGCGCAGGTGTTTATTGGGGAGATTGTAAGGCTTCACGAGGTACCCTCCGATGTGGTGTCGGATCGGGGGTCTCAGTTTGTGTCCAAATTCTGGAAAGCATTTTGTACACGGCGGGGGATGCAGTTGTCATTTTCATCGGCTTTTCACCCGCAGACCAATGGTCAGACAGAGTGTCTGAACCAGAGCTTGGAGACATATCTCCGGTGTTTTTTGTCAGAGAACCAGGAGGACTGGGCTTCTTTCTTGCCTCTGGCGGAATTTGCTCTAAATAATAGGCGGAGCGAGTCCACTGGTAAGTCCCCGTTTTTTGGGGCATATGGTTTTCACCCCCAGTTTTGTACTTTCAATAGGGGGGGCTCTTCTGGGGTTCCTGAGGAGGAACAATTTTCTTTGTCACTTGCTTCAGTGTGGAGAGGAGTGCTGAATAATCTGAGTACTATGGGGAACCGATACAAACGTATGGCTGATAGGAGGAGAGTGTCTGGTCCGGACCTAAGTGTGAACGATCTGGTATGGTTGTCTACCACAAATATAAAACTTAAGATTCCCTCCTGGAAACTGGGTCCCAGGTTCATCGGGCCATACAAGATCAGTGCTATAATTAATCCGGTTGCATTCCGTCTTGACCTCCCTCCTACATTTAAAATTCATAATGTGTTCCACAGATCGTTGTTTAAGAGGTATGTGGCGCCGGTGATACCTTCACCTTTACCTCCTCCTCCTGTGGTGGTCAATGGTAAATTGGAGTTCCAGGTGTCGAGAGTCATCGATTCACGTCTGAATCGCCGGTCCCTTCAGTACCTTGTTCATTGGAGGGGGTATGGTCCTGAGGAGAGGACGTGGGTTTCTGCGTCGGATATTAACGCAGACCGATTGGTTCGGGCCTTCCACACTACTCACCCAGATAAACCCGGCCCTGAGGGTCCGGAGGCCCCTCGTAGAAGGGAGGGTACTGTCACGGGTGGGTCACTGCGAAGATCGTCACGATTGCACACCCTGACTTCTCACAGCTGAGGTTCTGGTGCTGGGTGTTTTTCGGCACTGAGGGAGTTAATTCTTCCTCTCTCTGTGCTGGACTAGACCAGCCTCGCTCAGCTGCAATTAATGTTGTGGTAATTGGTTTCCTTCATATACCTGCCTGTCTGCTGGGGAAGTGTTGGTGAAAGCATTCATGCAGACCAGCAGAGCGGATCGTATTGAGAAGTCTAAAGCTAAGAGTACCTGTTGTGGTTTTCTCCTCTCCTCGCTTTATTATTTATCTCCTTACCCGTTAGTGTTCCCTCTGTAGTGATAGTTTTGTATGCAAGGTGGTCTTTTATTTTACCCCTTGTACTGTCTCGTTCGTCTTATACTGTGTGTGAAGGCAGTTACCTTCCTGTTCCCTGTGGTGGTAATCAGGGTCCTTCTCAGGACTAGATTACAGTGGTTAGGGATTCACAGGAGATAGGGTTACGCTGGCGGCCTGGACCTCTGTACCATCAACAGTACCTCCAGGTAGAGGGATTAGTCAGGACCCCAGCTTAGGGTCAGCATAGACCCCGGTCCTCCTGTATACAGAGACAGCGTGACATTGTGTTAGGGTTAGGGTTATGGTTAGGCTTGGGATTAGGGTTAGGGGTGTGTTGGGGTTAGGGTTGGAGTTAGAATTGGGGGGTTCCACTGTTTAGGTACATCAGGGGGTCTCCAAACGCGACATGGTGCTGCTATTGATTCCAGCCAATTTTGCATCTAAAAAGTCAAGCGTTGCTCCATTCTGAGCCCTGCCATGTGCCCAAACAGTGGCTTTCCACCACATACGGGGTATCTGCATACTCAGGAGAAATTGCACAACAAATTTTGTGGTCCATTTCTCCTGATACCCTTGTGAAAATAAAAAAATTTGGTTCCAAAGTAAATTTTTTATGAAAAAAGTAAAATGTTCATTTATTTCCTTCCACATTGCTTCAGTTTTCGTGAAGCACCTGAAGGATTAATAAACTTCTTGAATGTAGTTTTGCACACCTTGAGGGGTGCAGTTTTTAGAATGGTGTCACTTTTGGGCATTTTCTGTTATATTGACCCCCCAAACTCACTTCAAATGTGAGGTGGTTCCTAAAAAAATGGTTTTGTAAATTTTTTTGGAAAAATGAGAAATTGCTGGTCAACTTTTAACCCTTATAACGTCCTAACAAAAAAAATATATTTCCAAAATTGTGCTGATGTAAAGATGACATGTGGGAAATGTTATTTCTTAACTATTTTGTGTGACATCACTCTCTGATTTAAGGGTACAAAAATTAAAAGTTTGAAAATTGCAAAATGTTCAAAATTATTGCCAAATTTCCGTTTTTTTCATAATTAAACGCAAGTTATATCGCATAAATTTTACAACTAACATAAAGTACAATATGTCACGAAAAAACATTCTCAGAATCAGTGGGATACATTGAAGCGTTCTAGAGCTATAAGTTCATAAAGTGACAGTGGTCAGAATTGTAAAAATTAGCTTGGTCATTAAGTACCAAATTCGCTCTGTCAATAAGGGTTAAACAGCTGCTGTAAACCATATCTCTGAATGCTGTTTACAGCAGCTCAGGCAGAAAGGAAATACTAAAAAAAAACTAAAATATAAAATCGGTAAATCAAAGCAGGTTAAAAAAAGAATAAGCAATTACGTATGCTATGATGCACATGTTTGATAGCCAGGTAAGAATTAGAAGATAAACCTGCTTTAGTTACTAACTTATAAACACAAGGAAAGTACCATGCTTATGACTGCTGCCTTCCTGGTACTGGATGCCAGGAAACTAGTGAATTCTCAAACACTAAATGGCTTTTGAGTCATTGAACTGGAATGTATAAGTGTATATGTTGGGAGCTGTACCACAGGGATTTTGCACTAAAGTTTTAAACATTACAATAACCCTACTTAGGCCGAGTGCTTATTGTTGAAGAAAACACAATATGAAAAGATCTTGAGATATATAGTTTCGGAACACTAATGAATTGCATATTATTATCCATTGTGCAGGTTTTATACATCAATAGATCCTCATTATAAGAATTCTGAGCCCTTGATCAGCTTTAAAAACAATATGATGAGGATAGCCATAATTTTTAATTTGCTTTGTCAGGTCAGAGCATGACTCCTAAAATTAACAACATCAAGCTGGAGCGCTTAATTCTAAGATATCCCCATGGGGAATGTCATTCTGTTGTCGATGAAAGTTAATAGAGGAGAGGAGGCTGTTCGACAATATCTGTTTAGGTTCCATTTTTTGTTTTCTGTGGAGTCATTTCAAATAAAAAAAAATTGAATAATTTCAAATAAAAAAAATCCACTGAAATAACTGAAATAAATTGAGTAAGATGAATGTTTGATAAGTTGTTAAGGGTGGAGATAAACTCAATACACTTCTCCCTTGTGCAAGTCCAAAAGAAAACTGTATCATCAATGCAGAGAAAATAACATGACCCGTTATTATGAACGTGCTGCAATGAGCACACAATAAGAGATTAGGATAGAGGGGACGCGAAAATACACCCATTGCGGTCCCCGATACTTGTGGATAAAAGTTAAGATTAAACACAAAATATTTGTGCTACACAGTAAGTCAGCAATTTAACAGCCCAATATGTGGTAATTCTCTTGTTGTAAATTCAAAGAGTTGCTAACTGCAGTTGCTCCATAGGCAAACATGTTATTCAAGTCCAACGACTCAACATCAAAGGCAATAAGCCATACCCCCAATGGAAATGTTAGATTGCCTAATTGTTGCTTGAGGTAAGATAGTAATTTTAGTTCCATGAATTTCAAAACAAAGCCTAAAAATTGATATTTCTTTGTATACAAACTCCCGAGTCTTGTCACTATAGGTAAAAAATGTAATTGTGTCATGCCCATATGGATTTTTGGGAGCATCTAGAAACTTTGAATCACTGGAATATTTTTTCTTCAAAACTAAAGTTAGGATAGAAAGCAATTAGCTGTAACATTACATGCTTTTATCCCAATATGTAGTAGGTGTAATAATAATATAATAATAATATTAGCAAATATCTCAAATGTAGTATTGTTTTTCTGATTCGCTATGTCTCTTTCCTCATGTGCAGGCTTTGCAGGACCTTAGGTATCCATGATAACGGCCACTAGTAACTAACTAACTGTCACTTCATCAGTGGACATAACCATGGATACCTAAGGTCCAGCAGTGCCCGCACATGAGGAAAGAGACATAGCGAATCAGAAAAACTATACTACATTTCTAATTGGAGGTTTTTGCTAATATTATTATTATTATTGCACCTACTACATATTGGGATAGGATCTTGGAGATGGGAATACCCCTTTAATGGAAACTCCAGATTTTCTGTTACATGAGGGAGAATGTGATGCTGTGCCCTACAGACTTCTGCATACAGGAGGCCTCACACCAGCTTAGCAGCATGTAATGTTACAGCTATTTGTTTTCTAACCTAACTTTAGTTTTGAAGAAAAATTATTCCAGTGATAGCAGCTAGAGCAAGCGAGGCTGATGATAGTACTCATTAGCCAGCGCCTGTGCAATAAAGAGCTAAATAAAATGACGTGGGGTCTCTTCTATTTTAAAAAACCAGCACAGGCAAAACTGACAGCTGCAGGATGGAATAACCAGCTGTCAGCTTTATCATGGCTGATTATGAAGAATAGGGGGGTCCCAAGCTGTTTTTTTCATTTAAAAAAAATAATTTAAAGAAAACGGCTTGGAGTCCCCCCATTTTTGACATCCAGAAAAGCTTAAGACAGCTGGGAGCTGTTATACTCAGACGTCGAAGGGGCCATGGATATTGTCCCTCCCCAGCCTAAAAATAGCATCCGCAGCTGCCCAGAAAAGGTGCATGTCATGGTCTGCTGAGTTTCTGGGATTAGGTGGTTTTAGGGTTAACTGGGATAGCCTCACTCTGGGAATCTGGGAGGCTTTTTTTAGCCTCATTGTGAGGCCATCCTCTGTCGCTTATACTCTGACCCTTGGCCGAGTGTGTTTGACTCTGTTGTGCTTGTGCCAGT
Source organism: Oophaga sylvatica (assembly GCA_033576555.1). Classification (NCBI taxonomy): domain Eukaryota; kingdom Metazoa; phylum Chordata; class Amphibia; order Anura; family Dendrobatidae; genus Oophaga; species Oophaga sylvatica. Next base: position 39,208,093 of record JARQOD010000008.1, read on the forward strand.
GCTTTGTGCCTGTGCTACGTTTTGTCTGTCTGGTTCTGATTTGGCTGTGTCCCTGTTTCGAGTTTTGCCTGTCCCTTTTGTACTCTGCTGCCCTCTATATGTATGACCCTTGGCTTCGTTCTGACACCGCTCTGCCTGCTCCTCTTGTACTTCGCCGCTCTCTCTGTGTCCGACCCCTTGGCTAATCTCTGATTACGCTCTCCCTGCTCCTCTTGTACTTCGTCACCCTCTATGTGTATGACCCCTTGGCTTCGTCCTGATTATCTGTTCTGTATATGCCCCTTGGTAACTGTGTCCTGTAGTTACCCTTCTAGGAGTTTTCCTTCACCTCATAGCTCTCCGGAGCTTAGGCCATGCCCACCAGCAGTTACGTGCTTCAGGTCCTCTGGCCTGAAGCATTCTCTATCTGCTACTGCTTCCTCTGAGAGACCTGTGGCCAGCTCCGCTCCTTGGCAGTCACATGTTTCAGGTCCTGGTTGTCTGAAGCAGACGTCTTCCCTGCTGCTGCTCCGCTCCACAGGTATCTTTGGGCACAGTTTGTTTACTCAATACACATGCACTGGCTCAGTGAGCAAGTATAGTGCGGTGTTCCTGACAGTGCATCTATTAGATGCGCTAATTCTGGCACTTTGTCCAGCTCTTTCCATTTCCCCTGGTGCAGTGGCAAGTGGGGTATATTTTGTGGGTTTATGTCACAATTAGATTGTAAAAAAAAAACAGTCAGAATAAAGTTCTTTAATAGAAGTAAAGACACTGATACCTATATTTGAAATAAAATAAAAAGCAAAGTTATACTACTCACCTTTACACCTAATTCACTGAAGCCCATGTTCCTGCAAAAGACAAAAAATAATAAAACATCACATTCCTCACCTGTCCAACGAGAAGATAATTCACTGAAGCCCATGTCCCCTATAAAAGACAAAAAATAATAAACCTTTTTTTTTTTCAATCTGTTCTTGATATCAGCAGCCATAAAACAGCTGACATCAACCCCAAACCTATTACCCCACTTGACACCGCACCAGAGCAAGTGGGAAGAGCTGGGCAAAGCACCAGTATTGGCACATCCAACAGATGTACCTTTTCTGGGATGACTGTGGGCTGCTACTTTTAGGCTGGGGAGGGCCAAAAATCCAGAACTCCTTCCCAGTCAGAGAATACCAGCCCCCAGCTGTCTGCTTTAGCTTGGCAGGTTGTCAAAAATGGGGGGGACCTCACTCCATTTTTTTATTATTTACTTAAATAATTAAAAACAACAGCATGGGAGGAGACCTCACAGCATTTTTTAAATTTATTTATTGCACAGATGCCAGCTGATGAATACTTCAAAAAATCAAGGTCTGCACCATAACTAACCAAGAATAATCACTCTAAAGCATAAGAACTGCATTACTGCACAGAAAAATAGAAAAAAACGCTATATGATGTATATATGAACATATGAAATCTGTATCTGCAAAAAATTGCTATGAAAAGTGAAGGCTCTTAGCGCATAGATTGGCCAATGTATGTATGCCCAATTACCACGTCACGGTGTCCTTCATCAATTGGGTCACTAACCTGATATGTTACCTCTATATATGCTTTTTTTTTGGTTGGCGCCTGTTCACAGTAGCTTTTGATGTGCTGGTCTTTTTTCTCTATTTGTATTGAACTTTTTGACATGTGCACTCATTCCCAATAGCCACAGGTGATTTTAATTAGCTGGTCTTTTCCTGCCCTATAAGTTGTAGGCTTTTTGCCACAAGAGAGGTAACATATCAGGTTAGTGACCCAATTGACGAAGGACACCGTGACGTGGTAATTGGGCATACATACATTGGCCAATCTATGCGCTAAGAGCCTTCACTTTTCATAGCAATTTTTTGCAGATACAGATTTCATATGTTCATATATACATCATATAGCGTTTTTTTCTATTTTTCTGTGCAGTAATGCAGTTCTTATGCTTTAGAGTGATTATTCAGCTGATGAATACTATCATCAGCCTCGCCTGCTGTCGCTGCTATCAGCGTAAGCAGTCATACGCTGATGAGAGTAGTACTCTCATCAGCCAACGCCTGTGACCAGCGGTTACCTTTTTACTGTCACAGCTGCTGGCTCACATGCTGTCATCTGACAGTGTGGGAATTGCTTATCTCTAACCGGTGGTAATGATCTTACCGCCAATCAGAGCCGCCGGTGTTTATCATGCTGTCACAGAGATGACAGCATGCGAAACAACCAATGTTCGGGGTCCTCAACCCAAACAGTAACACGGACTTCCTGGAGAAGTCTGTGTTGGGGATCCCTGCCCAGACACTAGTTATTCGGTACAGACCCAGAACTTTACTGTTCGGGTTCGCCCATCACTACTGTTCTGGTGCTAGCAACATTTTAGAGGTAATTTTTTTTCTTATTCTTGTCATTCTATTAATTTATTTTACTTACTTATTTAACACCATTTATTTACACAGTGTTTTACAGATATCAGCATCACTGTCCCCATTGCAGCTTGCAATCTAAATTCCCCATCAGTATATCTTTGGAGTCAACTTTGCATGAATTCCTGAGAAACACCTGAAGGATTAATAAATTACCTGAAAGTATAAATTTAGTGGACATAAACATTATTGCAGCAGTTGTTCTGTTTCAGTGATTCAATAGAAAAAAATCAGTTGAATCAAAACCAACTATTCCTCGTTGAATGTTTCCTGAACATGTTTGTAATCAATGGACATAAAAATGTGGTAAAAGGAAATATCTTGTATTGCAGGATAGATTTAAATGTGTCACTCTGTTTAGTGTCAGTTTTATTCTCAGTTTCTTAGATCACACCTTACACATCAGTAGCACGCAATGGCTTATTGTTACATTGCTGTAATCATCATTTCCATATTACCATGACATAGGGGACATTCCCTAACATGGTTTTATGGGATGTCTTTTCCTCCATGCAACGCAAACAGCTGCACCCAACAACACATCAACATTGTAAAATAAACAACTTGTAACCTATTTCATACTCTCAGTGCAATATTCATTGAGCTGGATATTGTTTAGACCGGCAGGACCCAGATTCATATCGTTATTCATAAAGCTCTCATACCATTCACCTTCTTAATATGTTTTACAAAGTACCAAAATGTATCTTTTCCAGATATGTGGTGGTCTTTACCCCTCTTTTCTGTGGGAGAACATGGAATTGACAAATACAGTGGAAGTCAGTAAATATAATGAAGACAGATTATCATCTTCTAGATTAATATTTGCTATAGACTTCCAACAGTGAAATCTGTACAGGATGGACGATGTTCAGGATAGAAGCCAATTTGTAGAATAGATGCAGGTAGGGTTAGACACACCATTGGTGCAAATTTGGCAGCCGCACAGGGACAAAGAGGTAAAGGAGCCCACGTCCTCCTCCAAAACAGGTGGAATTGTGGTTCATGATAAGTTATTGCACTGCAAAGGACCCATGCATTGTTCTTCCACAGGGGTCTCTCCTGTCTGTGTCCACCAGTGGATCCAGGGTTGGCCTCAGCACTAGGCAAGCCTTGAGAGATGCCAGGATCCATTGGGTGGAGGACCCTTAGCGATCTGTGTAAACATACTCTATGTATAATTGTATTGTCAGAATACTTGAAGTAATGGATTCTTGCCACTAAAAGCTCACTCTAGTCCCATAAGTTTCATTTTCTGACTGATGACTACATTTAGCCAATATTTTACCTTTCATTTCTTTATTATGCAAAGTAAAGCACACAGTATATATCCAAACACAAGTTGATAAATACTTAAATATTTCCGTGTCCAACAATGAATGTCATTGTATGTGGGCAGGATGTGTGCTTAAGGAAAAGCACAATTTGGGGCTCTCCTCCGTAACTCTGAGGCACGTTATTCTCAAAAACAATATACGTTATGCAGGTCTTTTGGCCATGGCTAATAATACATTACAAAAAATCAATGATATCATTTTCTTTAGACAAACTTCCTCATACGTGTGACGCTGAGTCACTATTCACGGACAAGCCGTGAGACAAGATAGTCAGGAGGTTCGAGGTCAGATACACGGAGGGCACAGAGTACAGAGGGGCAATACAAAGAGGTTGTCAGTAACAGTCAGGGGTCAAATGCCAGGAAGGAACATCAAGATAAAGGGACAAGAGAAACGGAAGGTCAGAGACCAAGTTCAGGATCAGGTACCTGAGGTTAGAGAGCGTCAAGAGAAAAAGGGATAAAACACATGAATAGTCAAGACAAATCCAAAATCCGCCAACAAGATCAGAGAGTCAAACACATAGCTAAGCACACACATCACAGCGTAAAGCTACAGCTGACAATGGTTTGCTTATAGCTAGCCAGCTAAACAGCTAGCAATCAATGAAAAACTGGAGGCACCTGGAGGAACGACAGCAGGATAGGCCAAATTGAGCAACAGGGCTGATCATCAAAATGCAGATAGCCCAGCATCAGATTGGATAACTGGGCTGTCCCTCACAATACTGACAATCTATCACACTCCAGATCCTACAGGGTGGCTGTGCAGTCACTCATAGTGTCCCTAGGCCTCAGTAAATGATGAAACCGTGACGAAATTAGGCTATTTTGCCGGGTGTCAGGGTTTTGAGGTCAATCACTGATGCTTGAAATAATGGCTACTTGCCACTAAAATCTCACTTTTACCAATAAGTTTCATTAACTGTTCATTTACTGACTAATGACTGAATTTAGCCGACATTTTATCTTTCATTTCTTCGTCATACAAAGTAAAGTGCACAGTTTTATCATGAAGAGATGCACACTCTCCTCTCTAAGGGCCCGTCTCACATAGCGAGATCGCTGCTAAACAGCGATGTCAGCAGCGATCTCGCTATGTCTGACACGTACCGGCGATCAGGCCCCTGCTGCCAATCAGTGGTCGTGTCAGAAATGCCAGGACTTTTTGTTGATCGCTGGTCTCCCGCTGACAGGCACGCATCGCTGCGTGTGACAGGCGGGAGACCAGCGATCCGCTGGTAACCAAGGTACACAGCGGGTTTCCAGGCGCGGGGCTGTGCCTGGAAACCCGACGTGTACGTTGGATATCAGCGCGCTGCTGCAGGGGAGATGGTAACCAAGGTACACGTCGGGTTTCCAGGCACCGCGCAGCGCCTGGAAACCCGATGTGTACCTTGGTTACCAGCTCCCTGCATCAGGGCGCTGGTATCCAACGTACTCTGTGGGTAACTAAGCGATGTTACCCGCAGTGTCGCTGTCCTGATCGCTGCCTGAGCTGCCTGTTTGGCAGCTCAGCATCGATCATGTAGCGACACATTAGCGATCCTGATCGTTGTCGGGATCGCTGGTGTGTCGCTATGTGAGACGGGGCCCTAATTCTGAGGCAACTTATTCTCGAAAACAATGTAAGTCATCATGCAGGTCTTTATGACATGGCTATTATTACATTACAAAAAAAACAATGATAGTATTTTCTCCAGACAAACTTCCTCATATGAGGCTATTTCGTTGCGTGCCAGGGTTTGGAGGTCAATCACCGAGGCGCTGATCATGTACATTGTAATTTATTTGGAAGAACTAATGTGTAGACAGATATTTTAATGAGAACCCAGGGGAGCACATGGAGGACACATAACACTTTTGAATGAAAACACTTCATTGCAGATCTGAGGTTCATCCATTAAAATGAGATTACATATATACTGCTCAAAGAAAAGTACAATAAAGGCTCCTGTGTTGTATGGAGGAATAAATATACTAAGAGATGAATATCTGCAATCAGGAGTCTACAATTCACAAGGATCTTGTACAAACTAAAATAGCAGCAAAACTTACCCATTGTAAAATAGGAGGAAATACAAGTAACATAAAACTGACTTATAAATTGTTACATGGGTCACTGACCTCCTCTCCTGTGTTCCCTGCTAAGCGTCTTAAAATTAAAGGTGTTGTAACTATTCAGGTAATAGCAGGTTCTCGGCGAGGCAGGGGACACTCAGCATTGGACCCGGGTCATTGGGTAAAGTGTGGTTTGTTTTTTATAACACTCTGTAAGCGGGCACCAGAATTTTGAGAAAGGGTACAATTGCAATGTATAAAAGTTTGTTTACATGGATCGACAGCACGATATGACCGCTGATTGGCGATCTTTTCCGATCGGTGGTGGTCTAAATACTCATTCTCCATTTTCATGTAGAAGATCCATTAACTCCAAAAAAAAGACCTTGAATTTCTTGACTCATTTCTGGAATTATTGAAGGAGGTTGAGGAAGCGATTACACGCTAAGATTCCTGCAGAAGAACTAGAATTCTTTGCTGAAAGTGAATTTATGAATTGCACACTCTTGGGGTCCAGGTGAGCCCATTTTGTAACGCAGACCTCTAATTCCCAGTCAGGGAGAACATGGAGCAGATAACAATGTATAATTATATAAGCCATCCTTATTAGAGCCAGTAGCGCTTCTCCGCTGCTCTAGTGTTTCCTGTGTCCTCATCTTTTGAATTTATAGAATTAATTAAAACATTACATTTTTATCTGTTTTGTCACTTAGGCTCCGTTCCCTCTATTAGCGGTTATTGAGTTTTTGATGTTGCGTTTTTTCTGCACCATATTTCCACCTATTATATAAATTTGGTTACTTGCGTTTTTTTTATTGCGTTTTTGTGTGGTTTTTTTTAACATGCGTTTTTATTGCATTTTTGACTCTGCGATTTTGTTTCTTGTTGTTGTGTCATGCTTTAAATGAAGCTGCTTTCTTTTTGATACTTTCAAGTATTTGGCTTTGGCAAAACTTTATTTATATAGTCATGTTCGGATTACGTGCATTTTTCATGCGTTTCTGCAACGGCAATGCACTGAAGACGCATGTGCAATTTTTACCTGAGGATTTTCCGCATCTAATGCAAATCTATGGGGGAATTATGCACAGAAAGCTCAGCGTACCCGTGCTGTGGATCAGAAACACGCACCGCAGGTCAGTTTACGCGGAGTTAAAAAGAAACATGAGATTTCAATAAATCCCATCCACTTTGCTGGAACCGTAAGATGCTGAGTTTTTGACGCAGCGACATAAAACTCACCAACACCAAAAGCTCATCGTGGGAATGTAGCCTTAGTGGGGGGTTTCAACGTATGCAAATAATGAAGGTAAATAGTGGGAAAACCTCTGAATGCCGTTGGGTGGACACCTTTACACAATAAATATGTGGTGTCAGTTTGATCTACAAATTAGTATGAAAATCTCTGTATAGATCAGCTTTAACCCCTTATCAACATTAGTTTGACGTGCACATAGCAAGTCATTAACGGGTATATTACCTGGCAGATAAAGGCTGTAACACGAGCTGGGACCTGCCCCTGATCGTGACCCCATCTAATGTGAATCCTCGCCTACATTTATGATCGCCTTGTCGTTGGCTGATGGGCATGCAGGAATTAGTCAAATGATGTGCTAAATATCTCCATTTTCTCTCGTTATCTAGAGCAGTATTACTATTCATATTTCATATATTTCATGTTTACATGCTTTAGCACTATAGAGTGCAACTTTATTTCTTCGTTCTGTATAGCGATGGCTACTCTTGGTTTGCACCTGTACGCCCCTGATTTGTTTGAAAGTGACGGTCGGTCTTTTTGCTATTCATGAAATAAATGGCCCCTCTGAGTTTGACAGCAACACTTCAGGGCTTAGGCTGCGGTCGCACTAGGGTATAAAAAATTGGTCCGATGTTGATCCAGAAAAGTAGGACGAGCGTCATGAGACTGCAAATCAATTTTAACACTTTTTAAATGTGTCACTCTGTTCAGCTTTATTACCAGTTTCCAAGTTCTCACCTTAAATATGAGTTGAACCCATTACATATTGTTACATTACTATCATCAACATTTCCATATTACTATAACATAAGGGACATTCCCTAACATGGTTTTATGAGATGGTTTTATTTTTTTCCTCTTGCATCTATGTTGCGAGAATCCACCATCAGGGCTCTGGTGTGACAACATCCATTTGCAGTCTACGTAACCCCTTAGTGGCCACCAATATGTCTTATTACTGACCTGCGATATGAGAGAATAGCATCATCTGACAGGTGACAATGCCGCAGCTGTCGGCTGAGCACAATATAGCTGACACACTGCTGCATCAGTCACGATCAGTGTTGGCACCGACCATGTTTGTTTAACTCCTTGGATACTGCTGTCATCAGTTACAACGGCAACTAGATGTTTAACAGAGTGTGGGGGCTCCCAATTTACCCCCATTGGCACCCCGAGATTGTCACTATGTGGTGCTGATCGCTGCAATGGCAATCCGTGGCCAAATGACGGTCTTTGGGTATGTGCATACGTTGCGGATCCGCTGCAGATCTGCAAGTGATTTACAGTACAATGTTATTCTATGGGGGAAAAAAAACACGCTGGGCACATTCTGCGGAAAAATAAGCACGGAAAGCAGCGGTTTATTTCCCGCAGCATGTCAATTCTTTGTGCGGATTCCGCAGCGTTTTTACTCCCATTTCATTATAGGAATCCACAGGTGTAAAAACGCAGGACAAATCCACAAAAAAATCCTCAATAAATCTGCAGGAAATCTGCATAGAAAACGCGCGGATTTTCACCTGCGGATTCTGCCAAAAGATGCAGATTCCGCGTGGAAAATTCCTCACAGCAATCCGCAATGTGTGCACATACCCAGGATTAGTGGCCTGTTCAGATGTTAGCAACAATCTAGTGGTGAAAATAACATTATCCATTCCTGTCATTCTATTTATTTTACTTCCTTATTCAGCACCATTCTTTTCACAGCACCTTACAGACATCAGCATCACTGTCTCCATTGGGGCTCACAATCTACATTCCCTTTAAGTATGTTTTAGGAGTCAACTTCGCCTTAATTCCTGAGAAGCACCTGAAGGGTTAATAAACTACCTGACAGCAGTGTTGAATCTGTTGAGGGGCGATGTTTTTAAAATGGTATCACTTTTGGGCATTGAAAACTTAATAGGTCACTAAAACAATAAGTTTTGTAAATATCCTTAGGAAATGAAAAATTTCTGCTACAATTTTAAACCTCCTAACATCCCAACAACATATAACATTTTACAAATGTGCTGATGTAAAGAATACATATGGGAAGTGTCATTTATTAACTATTTTGTGTGGTATTTCTATCTGGATTAAAAGTATAAATGATCAAAGTTTGAAAATTGCTAAATTTTTGACATTTTTGTCAAACGTGTTAAGCTTTTAAATATAAAACATTGATCTAAATTTATCAACAAAATAAAATACAATGTGTCACAAAAAAACAGTCTCAGAATCACTGGGATAAGATATATGATGAAATATTCCAGAGTTATTGTCAAATAAAGTGACATTGGTCAGAATTGTAACATTTGGCCTGGTCACTAGTTGGATGTTGTGCGCAGGACCCACAATCAGGGCTCTAGTATGTCCACATGAAACTGGAAATTACACTTCATGTATTGTGTTTTTCTGCTAGTATGCTTTATAATTATATAGCATAATTGCTAATGCCCAACCACAGGGCTTAAGTGCTACTAATGCCCAACCACAGGGCTTAAGTGCTCTCTTTCTCATTGAATGGATTTAGCCTCCTGATGTGACTAGTGTACTCACACTGGGAGACACACCTTGAGGCATTTGACATCTAGTCATTGTTTGTACTTGATGTAACAATAGTAATACACTTAGTAAACGATTACATCGTCCTGATCTACAAAACAAGATTGTAGATTTGTATTTTTTTTTTTTTTAAATATTAACTCGTGGAGAAAAGTTGAACCTAATGGACGCATGTCGTTTTGACAACCTATATAACTATGTAATAAACTTTATGGTTTTAATATATTTTCTCTCCACTTTTATCGGTGAGTAGTGCCTTAATATTTAGTGGACATAAACATTATTGCAGCAGTTGTTCTGTTTCAGTGATTCAAGTGCTAAAAATCGGTTGAATAAAAACCAACTATTCCTCGTTGAATGTTTCCTGAACATGTTTGTAATCAATGGACATAAAAATATGGTAAAAGGAAATATCTTGTGTTGCAGGATAGTTAAATGTGTCACCCTGTTTAGTGTCAGTTTTATTCTCAGTTTCTTAGATCACACCTTACACATCAGTAGCACACGATGGCTTATTGTTACATTGCTGTAATCATCATTTCCATATTACCATGACTAGGGGACATTCCCTAACATGGTTTTATGGGATATTTTTTCCTCCATGCCACGCAAACAGCTGCACCCAACAACATATCAACATTGTAAAATAAAACAACTTGTAACCTATTTCATACTCTCAGTGTAATCATTGAGCTGGATATTGTTTAGACCGGCAGGACCCAGATTCATATTGCTATTACTAAAGCTCTCATACCATTCACCTTCTTAATATGTTTTACAAAGTACCAAAACGTATCTTTTCCCAATATGTGGTGGTCTTTACCCCTCATTTCTGTGGGAGAACATGGAATTGACAAGTACAGTGGAAGTCAGTAAATATAATGAAGACAGATTATCATCTTCTAGATTAATATTTGTTGTAGACTGCTTACAGTGAAATCTGTATAGGATGGACGATGTTGAGGATAGAAGCCAATTTGTAGAATAGATGCAGGTAGGGTTAGACACACCATTGGTGCAAACTTGGCAGCCGCACAGGGGACAAAGAGGTAAATGAGCCCACGTCCTCCTCCTAAACAGGTGGAATTGTGGTTCATGATGAGCTTCTGGATGGCAAAGGACCCATGCATTGTTCTTCCACAGGGGTCTCTCCTGTCTGTGTCCACCAGTGGATCCAGGGTTGGCCTCAGCACTAGGCAAGCCTTGAAACATGCCAGGATCCACTCGGTGGAGGACCCTTAGCAATCTGTGTAAACATACTCTATGTATAATTGTATTGTCAGAATACTTGAAATAATGGCTTCTTGCCACTAAAAACTCCCTTTTACACATAAGTTTCATTTTCTGACTGATGACTACATTTAGCCAATATTTTATCTTTCATTTCTTCATCATACAAAGTAAAGTGCACAGTTTATATCCAAACACAAGATGATAAAATCGTAAATATTTCCGTGTACAACTTGTCCACTCACAATTCATGAAGAGAGCACAATGAATGTCATTGTATGTGTGCAGGATGTGTACGTAAGGAAAAGCACAATTTGGGGCTCTCCCCGTAACTCTGAGGCACGTTATTCTCAAAAACAATGTAAGTCATCATGCCGGTCTTTATGACATGGCTATTATTACATTACAAAAAACAATGATAGTATTTTCTCCAGACAAACTCCTCATATGAGGCTATTTTGTTGGGTTCCAGGGTTTGGAGATCAATCACCAAGGCGTTGATCATGTACATTCTAAGAAACTGTTGCATAGACGTTATTATCATTCATAAATAATGTGCAATATTCTAATAAAGTCTTAAACTTATTATGCACAGCTATAAACCATTTGAGAAATATTAGTATCAAAGCAGCATAATAGTATAGTAAAGATGACCTGATGATACTGAAGGCGGCGGTGAAACGTGCGTCGAGGTGTTTTATTGCTCTATATTATCAATTGTAATGGCCAATGGTAATAATAGTCATCTTTACTGTCAAAGACAATACCAGACAGTTCACACAGATCCCACCGCTGCCAATTTGTCAGGGGATACAGGGAGCTAGGTGGGGTGAGTAATGTGTGGGGTGACCCTGATTTTTTGTCAAAAGTCATCACAGGGGATGAACATTGGTGTTACACTTATGATTCTGAAAGAAAACAGCAGTCCAGTCAGTGGAAGACAGCTTCATCGCCCAGACCAAAAAAAAAGCACGGCAAGTTAAATCAAATTTGAAGTTCGGTTTGTTTTTTCTACATCAAAAGAGTCGTTCATGTTGAATTTGTTCCTCAGTGCAGCACAGTGAACCAACATTACTATCTGCAAGTGCTGAAGTGATTGTGTGAGGCAGTGAGAAAAAAGTACCTGAATTGCGGCAAAAGGGGGACTGGCTGCTTCATCATGACAAAGCGCCTGCCCCCAAAGTGTTGAAAATCAACCAGTTTTGGGGGTAAAACGGCAAAACAACAATTTCTCACCTCCCTTACTTGCCCAACCCAGCACCCTGCCCTCATATTCCTTTCTGTGTACAGCGTATAGTGACAGATAGCTACTAATCAGAGCTGGGGACCCGGTTGGACTAGGAGGTATTAAGCCAGTTGTCGTGTAGTAATAATCTTCTGCTGGTAAAACACTGATTGTATTGAAACAGCCCAGTAAGTATCACATCACTGGAATCAGGGTCTCTGCTCCTACCTTATAGTGTTTTCAGATTATGTATCAAAAACCTGTTGACATATTCCCATTCAGTGTAAGTGGACCATACAGATCACACACAACCAGAGCCTGAAAATACAATAGCATCGTTCTCAGAATTTAATTTCCAGAATTGATACCTTTTATATTTATTATTCTATAAGACAAATGCTAATTTATTTATACAGTTATTTGAGGCTAAAGCTGGTAATCCTGGCACACAGTGAACTCTGGTGAATGCCTTCTCAACCATCAGGACACTGAGTAACTTAGTGACGCTAGTGAGGTCCAAGATCAGGCAACAAAAGATCCACCAACAGAACGCAAGGCACAGAGAGACAAAAAACACAGTAGCCGAGTGTACATCTGGTAGAGGTCTAGGAGTAACAGCCCAGTGAAGTATCTTGGCCATCACCTGGGATAATGAACAACTGGAGACAGCCAGCACCTCCAAGTCTCAGATTGGACTGCCGAGCTGTCAATCAACACACTGACCGCTCAGCACGCCCCTGTACCGGATTGGACGGTCGAGCTGTCAGTAAATGCATCACAGGCACACTGAGGGGCAAAACCGTGATGTTATTACAAAATGTGTCTATATTTATATTTCAAGGAATCTACACGTTTATAATTAGAAGATGTGATGCTAGTGAAACAAACGAGCCCAGCCCTGTTTCTGCTGTTATTCATCCTGCAAAATCTCACAGATAATCTTCAGCACAAGGAAATAGAGAACCACCTACACGAGTCATTGACAAACTGTCAAGTTGTGGATTGCTGGCATAACGTTATTGGGACTACATAGATTTCAATTTAGCAAAATAAATCTAATAAGTCCCATTTAATCATTCATATTCGTTTCATCTTGATCCCTGCAATCAGTTTGTATCATAGGTGGCCTGAAATCTGAGATTGCTTGAACTAGGAAAACACCAGGAAAACAAATGAGAAATCTCAGATCTCTCTGCTAATTCTGTCAGTAGCTTTTCTAGCCGTGCAGGATACACAAGCATTACACTTCTGCTAGTCTACACTATTAATCAACCAATCAACCTGAACCCAAAGTATCACACCATGTTTGACAGAAGCTTCACATACTACTAATAATAAACTGCTGACGGTGGATGATAGGGTTTAATATTTTTGGATTCATATTTATTTACTCATTCTTAGTGTTGAGCGATATTGCTCGATATCTAAAAATATGTATCGAAATTGTATCGCCGATAGCACTAAATATCGTCGATATCCGATTTCGATACCGGAAGTCCCATGTAAGTCTATGGGAAAAAAAATATCGCAACAAAAAAAACCCTTTCTTTCGTTGTAAACACAAAATATACACACATAGAATACATATATATATATATATATATTACATGTCATTGTGACATATATATATACATATATTTATAGTTTATACACTTCTACATAGTAAAATCGACTCTAATTCAATTGCCGGGTAAAGACGTGACATACCCCATAGAAGTCGACGGGCTCGGTGCCGAGTACCCCGAAAACCTCTGGCTCTGTGCGACTCAACTTGGGCGTCACGAACAGGATTCTGTAGCTCGCTATAAGCGAGTCCTGTGTGCCTGAATTGCACTGGTTTTGTGCTTGAGAATTGCTAAAATCATCAGAGAATGTATTTGCCATTTTTCCGCCATATCTGCGTCACGACGAGGCACTGGTGAAGAAGAAGGGCGTGCTCTTCGTGGGTGTCACTCACTCAGTGGCTGAAAACGATGGCCGCCCACTGTAAATGGTACTGCAATGTAAGATCGTGCCCCACAGCTCTGGAGTTCCGCCTCCTCATCCTCCTCAGTGTGCGGAAACTAACACGAAGGTCCCGCCTCCCTACAAAAGAGGGGCCCTCTCCAGATATGACACATGTGACTTGGCAGAGATGGCTAATGGACACGACGAGCAGAAGTGGGAAGGGATGGAGCAGTCAGAGCTCTCCCCCCACGGAAGCGACCCGATCGCCACAGAATCACCGTTGGGCACCCGGCCTGGAAACCCTCCTACGCTGCAAGAAGCGGCGGATACCCTAAGAGGCCTGGCCCGGCACCGGGAGGAGGTCGCCAGGATGGAAGCCAGCTGGCGTGCCCTAAAACTAAACTTGGAGCGGCGCCAATCCCTCTTACCTGAAGTGTCTGTACCGGAAGGTGAGGCACCCGTTCTAGTAGAGGAGTCCTTGCAATGTGATCCGGTTGACGTTGTCGCAGTGGAGGCACCCGTTCCTGCAAAAACCGCAGCACCGTCAGCAGCACCCCAGATCCCGCTGTCTGCCCCCGTCGCTGAGACAGAAGAAGCGACACCCGTCCTCATGGAGGAGGCCGCGCAGGCACCAGAGCACTACCTGCCTGTACCGGAGCCCCGACTGTCATCTGATTTAGAGCCGTCTGCTTCCTCCGCAGGGGAGCGCCGCCAGGACTGGGGGGCGACAGGAGAGCTGCCGCAAACCGGACACTGTAAGCTGCAGTGGAATGGTGGAGACATGGAGCAGCTGGTGGAGGAGAATTTCAACCGGCGTCAGGAGGAAGAGTGGAGACGTTGGGAGCGGGAAGCAGAGCGACAAAGGGAGCAGCGAGAATCCCTAAAACTTCGCCAACGTCACCTGGAGAAGGACCGGGCAGATAAGGACCGGATGAGAAAGGATAAAGGAACCCTGAGTGAGCCGCGGCGTAAGGGTGCAGTACGGAGCTTTAAATTGAAAGGTGGTTGGGGCTTCATCAAGGAGCCTGGACTTTATTTAGAAGTCTTTGTGACCCGGCGGGACGTGGAGGCTCACCTCCCAGAAGGACACCCGGGGAGGGACATGTTGCCAGGAGACTTGGTGACTTACACCCGACACTGGGGTTACAATGGGTGGTACGCCCTAAATGTTACCAGGTGCGACCCCTACTCCCCAGTGTGTCAGGAACCTGTGAGACCCTCGAAGCCTTCAGCCTCCCACATCCAGGCCTCTGCAAAAGTGCCCACCCCACGCCGTAAATCTCCCCAGCCTCCCTCAGTGGTCTCCTCAGCAGCCCCAGCTATGGACATGATAAGTATAGCTGGCCCGTACCCGGCACCTGTTAGGCACCCTGGGGTTCGTACAGTCCGGGACATAGGGCTCCAGACCCGGAGGGAGATGAAAGAGGTGGCCACACAGACCCAGATAGCGGGTCACGACGTCACTGTACAGGCCACACGACGTCATCAGGTCCTGGTGGTCCTTGGTGCCTCGGATGTTTGGCAATCTCAAGAAGAGTACCAGGTGGTACCTGGAAGAGGCCAGCCAAAGAAGTCTAAATAACCCGGACAGGGTCCCTGTATGTAAATAGTTAACTTGTTTATGTACCCGGACGGGTGAATGTTCCAAAAAATTTTTTTAATTTAATAAAAAACAAACAAACACAGTTTTCATTTCTTTTATTACTGTCTCATCCTGCTGCGACGCCATCGATCTCCTGTAAAAAAAATGAAAAAAAAAAAAAGTATACCACCTGACCGACGCAGTCCATAGTAACGAGTGTCCCACGACGATCCAGCTCTGCTACATCAGAATGACAGGCAGAGCCTGTCATCCCGGCGCAGCACAGCTGATTACCTGCTTCCCCGGCGGTGACGTCATCGGACTGACTGCTTTACGGCCGGGATTACCCTGCAGTCACTGCAGTTATCGCGAAAAACTGCATGTGACCGCCAGGGAGAAGATAATGGCGGCCATCAAGCAGTCCAGGACGTGACCGCCGGAGATCTTCTGCCAGGTAAGTGCCGCTGACTCCTGACAGACCCGACCGACGGACACTCACAGTGACAGTGACAAATCCGATTCCGGTATTCGATAAGACGAAAATATCTAAACGAATTATCGAAAGGCCGATAGAGCTAATATCGGCCGATAGCCGATATTTGCATTATCGTATCGCTCAACACTACTCATTCTATAAATTAAAGAATGGGATTCCGTAGGTCGGGTTCCCCAACTCCAGTCCTCCAGGCCCACCAACAGGTAATGTTTTCAGGATTTCCTTAGTATTTCCCAGGTGATAATTGCATCATAGCAATACTAAGGAAATCCTGAAAACATGACCTGTTGGTGGGCCTTGAGGACTGGAGTTTTGGGAACCCTGCCATAGGTAACATTTTAATTGGGTTACTCTCCTCTCAAAATAAATATTTGGTGGAGCAAAAAGGGTCACGATGCATAGACGCAGTCACAGAAGGGCAAGCCTCCCAACTCTTATAGTGAGGGACAAGCATTACGGCATTTACATAATTATTTTGCCCTCATTGAAGCCCCTGAGTGGTCCCACCCCCTATGATACACCTTTCATGACCTCTATAGAGTATGATGCCCTCAAAATGCATCCCACGCACTCCATGAGACCACCAGAGTGAATTTTTCCACAATATTCTCCATACGCACAGTATGATGCCCCACCATGCCCCTAACACAGTATGATGTTACCACAATGTCTCCAAAACAGTACTATGTCTGCACAATGTCCGTCACATACTTTTATGTCCCCACAGGTCTCAGAGTTCCCACACATAAATTATGATGCCTCCACAGTGACTCCTGCCCCATAGCCCCCTATACAGTATGATGGCCCCCACAGACTGCCACACAGTATGATGTAACTACAAGTACTGACTGAAAAAATACAAGGGGCCGATAAAAACAAGTACTTACAGAAAAAAAAACAACTTTCCTAGCCCCAAATTCTGGATGTGCTGCTCCGCTCTGGGAATTGGGGTTCTGTGCAGCAGAAGCAATCTAGTGATATCATCGCGCCTGCTGTAGTAAGACGCTCAGGCTGAATGGTGCAACATGGAGCCAACGCATGCAGATAGATGAAGATACCGGAGACATTTAGCACCTTTACATGCCATTATTTTGGGGTATAAAATCCTGATGACAGGTTCTCTTTAAGAACGGGCTGTTTGAGTATTTGAATAGTGGACAACCCCTTTAATGGTGCCCTCAATTCTAAAAAAAAATGCAGGCAGAAAATTAGCGAGGCGTCTGATTAGCTCCAAATTTACTATGTAGTAGGCCAAGAACCCCAAATGTAACCCAAATGTACAGCCTATGTGATTAAAAGCTATATTTAACATCAAGGGCATACATATAAATCATGGGCCCTGTTGTGAATAGGCTGGAAATGAGTTCTGAGCAGAAGCTCCCTCTGGTGGTTACAAACGGTACTGGACTGTCCAGTGAAGATTGTGAGGATTGGGAATCAGGTGTTACTGACTGGTCTTATATAAGGGAGTTGCCTTCCCATCAGGGTTGCCGGTGATCAATTGTTCTGGTCTCAATCCTTGATTCCTGTTTCCTTGGTAGCCTGCTGTGTCGTGTCTGAATCTCCTGCTTACAGATAAGACATTTTCTTCTTTTTGTTTTTGTGCTTGATTTTTGCATTTTGTCCTGCACTTCTGTGGGGCCTTCAGGGTCCCCTCTGGGGGCTTTTGCCCTCTCAGTTCAATTCAGCCACTGATGTTTGTACATTTGCTTTTTCCCAGTTTTTTCAGTGGCTGCTGTTTTGATTTTGGTTACACCAGAGAACTAATTTAGGTGGTAGAGGTCGTGTGATCTCAGGTGTTTTTGAAATTAGTAGTGTTGGTGCTTTTCAGGGTTTTTTGGGATTGCAGTAAGTGCCCTTCCTATCCTTTTCTATTTAGTAAGTTTGGGCCCCAACGTTTGCTCATACTATTTTCTGTCTGTGTCAGTATTTCTTCTTGTCTAACCGCCATTACATGTTTGGGGGCTTTCTATGTTCTTTGGGGATCTGCTCCGGGGCAGATAGCTTTCCTCTTTCTATCTTTAGGTGTAGTTGGTTTCTCAGGCTGTGACGAGGCGTCTAGGACCAACGTAGGAACGCTCCACAGCTGCCTCTAGTTGTGGTGGTTAGTCAGGGTACTGCAATCTCATAGTTTCCAACTGCTCTGGTGTATTTCCTTTTTGACCTGCACTCCTCAGCTACCGAAACATAACAGTATCACCGTCCTAACAAATTGAAAATTATATTGTACTCACAGAAGGGAAAAAAAATATTGTTAAAGAAAAAAGTTGTCAGAGATATATATATATATATTTTTTTTTTCCCTCTGTATCTCTGGGTGCTGGGGAGGATTTTTTCTTTTCTCTCAATGGAGTTTGCACAGTTGTCTGGCCGTGTGGATCAGCTTGCCACTGAGGTTCGGAGTATTGCTGCCTATCTTGCTGGGTTGCCTGTTGTGGAACCTAGGATTCCCATGCCAGATTTGTTTTTAGGGGATCGAGCTAAGTTTCTGAATTTCAAAAATAACTGTAAATTGTTTTTTGCCTTAAAATCTAAGTCCTCAGGGAACGCAGCGCAGCAGGTTCAAATTGTCATCTCTCTCCTGCGCGGCGATCCTCAGGATTGGGCTTTTTCCCTGACACCTGGGGATCCTGTTTTGAGTGATGTTGATGCATTTTTTCAGGCTTTGGGGTTATTGTACGATGAGCCTAATATCACTGATCAAGCTGAAAAAACTTGTTGGCATTAAATCAGGGCTTGAGGACGCTGAGTTATACTGTCAGAGATTCCGTAGGTGGGCAGTCCTGACCAAATGGAATGACGACGCTTTGGCAGCTCTTTTTCGGAAGGGTCTGTCAGATAATGTAAAGGATGTTATGGTGGGATTCCCTGTTCCCCTGGTCTCAATGATTCTATGTCATTAGCGATTCAAATTGACAGACGTTTGCGTGAGCGGAAAGGTATGCGTGGAATAATGTTGCCTTGTGAACCTGCTTCTGAATCCATGCAGTGTGATAGAGTGGTTTCTGGGGCACAGCGTCATGAACTTTGAAAGCGCAATGGGTTATGTTTCTACTGTGGTGATGCCTCTCATGCTATTTCAGTCTGCCCTAAGCGGGGAAGACGTTTTGCACGCTCAGTTGTCTTGGGTAGTGTTCAGACTAAGTTTTTATTAACTGTTACCCTGATATGCTCTCTGTCCTCATTTTCTGCTCAGGCTTTTGTTGATTCTGGAGCAGCTATTAACCTGATGGATTTTGATTTTGCTAAACATTGTGGGTTTCCCTTGATACCCCTACGGAAGTCTATTCCCCTACTGGGGATCGATTCTACCCCTTTGGCTGAGAATAAACCTCAGTTCTCTACTCAGGTGATAATGAGGGTAGAACCTGATCATCAGGAGAGTTGCAAATTTTTGGTTCTGTATAATCTGCATGACATTATCGTACTGGGTTCCCTTGGTTACAGTCTCATAATCCTGTTTTGGATTGGAAATCTGTGTCTGTTACCAGTTGGGGCTGCCAATGTGTTAATACGAACACTCCTGTTTTTTCTGCCTCCCCCCAGGCTCAGGATGTTCCTGACTTTTTGATTGATTTTTCTGATGTGTTTAGCGAAAGTAAATCTGCATCCTTGCCTCCCCATAGGAGCTATGACTGCGCTATTGAATTAGTGCCTGGTAGTAAATTCCCTAAAGGTCGCCTTTTTAACTTGTCTGTACCTGAACATGACGCTATGCGGTCTTATATCAAGGAGTCATTGGAGAAGGGTCATATCAGACCATCCTCTTCACCCTTAGGTGCCGGTTTTTTCTTTGTGGCCAAAAAGGATGGTTCATTAAGGCCGTGTATTGATTATCGTCTCTTGAACAATATTACTGTGAAATATCAATATCCGTTACCCTTGATCTCTGATCTGTTTTCCAGGGTGAAAAACGCTACTTGGTTTACCAAGCTTGACCTCAGGGGGGCATATAACCTTATTCGCATTAAGCACGGAGATGAATGGAAGACGGCATTTAATACCCCTGAAGGGCATTTTGAGTACCTTGTGATGCCCTTTGGCTCACTAATGCTCCTTCTGTCTTCCAGTCCTTCATGAATGACATTTTCAGGGATTTTGTGGATAAATTTCTGATTGTTTATTTGGATGATATCTTGATTTTTTCCAATGACTGGGACTCTCATGTAAAACATGTTCGGACTGTGTTCCAGATTTTGAGAGAGAATGCTCTGTATGTGAAGGGATCAAAGTGTCTTTTTGGCGTTCAGAGGATCTCATTTCTGGGATTCATTTTGTCCCCATCTGTTATTGAAATGGACCCGGTCAAAGTTCAGGCCATCTGTGATTGGGTCCAACCTACTTCATTAAAGGCTCTTCAAAGATTCTTGGGTTTTGCCAATTTTTATCGTAAATTTATTGGTAATTTCTCTGTTATTGTTAAACCATTAACTGATTTGACCAAGAAGGGTTCTGATGTGGTGAATTGGCCTCCTGAGGCAGTCTCTGCATTTCAGGAACTTAAGCAGAGATTCACTTCTGCTCCTGTTCTACGGCAGCCTGATGTTTCTCTACCATTTCAGGTGGAGGTTGATGCCTCTGAAATTGGGGCAGGTGCCGTTTTGTCCCAAAGAGATCCAGAGACCTCTGTTGTGAATGGACTTGAAATGAGTTCTGAGCAGAGGCTCCCTCTGGTGGTTACAAGCGGTACTGGACTGTCCAGTGAAGATTGTGAGGAGTGGGAATCAGGTGTTACTGACTGGTCTTATATAAGGGAGTCGCCTTCCCATCAGGGTTGCCGGTGATCAATTGTTCTGGTCTCAATCCTTGAGTCCTGTTTCCTTTGTAGCCTGCTGTGTCGTGTCTGCATCTCCTGCTAACAGATAAGACATTTTCTTCTTTTTGTTTTTGTGCTTGATTTTTGCATTTTATCCTGCACTTCTGTGGGGGCCTTCAGGTCCCCTCCGGGGGCTTTTGCCCTCTCAGTTTAGTTCAGCCACTGATGTTTGTACATTTGCCTTTTCCAGTTTTTTTCAGTGGCTGCTGTTTTGATTTTGTTACACCAGAGAACTAATTTAGGTGGTAGAGGTCGTGTGATCTCAGGTGATTTTGAAATTAGTAGAGTTGGTGCTTTTCAGGGTTTTTTGGGATTGCAGTAAGTGCCCTTCCTATCCTTTTCTATTTAGGTAGTTTGGGCCCCAACGTTTGCTCATACTATTTTCTGTCTGTGTCAGTATTTCATCTTGTCTAACCGCCATTACATGTTTGGGGGCTTTCTATGTTCTTTGGGGATCTGCTCCGGGGCAGATAGCTTTCCTCTTTCTATCTTTAGGTATAGTTAGTTTCTCAGGCTGTGACGAGGCGTCTAGGACCAACGTAGGAACGCTCCACGGTTGCCTCTAGTTGTGGTGGTTAGTCAGGGTACTGCAATCTCATAGATTCCAACTTCTCTGGTGTATTGCCTTTTTTACCTGCACTCCTCAGCTACCGAAACATAACAGTATCACCGGCCTAAAAATTGAAAATTGTATTGTACTCACAGAAGGGAAAAAATATTGTGAAAGAAAAAAGGTTGTCAGAGTTGTCAGAGATATTTTTCTGTTTGTTGCATTTTTTTCCCTCTGTATCTCTGGGTGCTGGGGAGGATTTTTTTTTCTCTCAATGGAGTTTGCACAGTTGTCTGGCCGTGTGGATCAGCTTGCCACTGAGGTTCGGAGTATTGCTGCCTATCTTGCTAGGTTGCCTGTTGTGGAACCTAGGATTCCCATGCCAGATTTGTTTTTAGGGGATCGAGCTAAGTTTCAGAATTTCAAAAATAATTGTAAATTGTTTTTTGCCTTAAAATCTAAGTCCTCAGGGAACGCAGCGCAGCAGGTTCAAATTGTCATCTCTCTCCTGCGCGGCGATCCTCAGGATTGGGCTTTTTCCCTGACACCTGGGGATCCTGTTTTGAGTGATGTTGATGCATTTTTTCAGGCTTTGGGGTTATTGTACGATGAGCCTAATGTCACTGATCAAGCTGAAAAAGCCTTGTTGGCATTAAATCAGGGTCTTGATGACGCTGAGTTATACTGTCAGAGATTCCGTAGGTGGGCAGTCCTGACCAAGTGGAATGACGACGCTTTGGCGGCCCTTTTTCGGAAGGGTCTGTCAGATAATGTAAAGGATGTTATGGTGGGATTCTCTGTCCCCTCTGGTCTCAATGATTCTATGTCATTAGCGATTCAAATTGACAGACGTTTGCGTGAGCGGAGAAGTATGCGTGGAATGGTGTTGCCTTGTGAACCTGCTTCTGAATCCATGCAGTGTGATAGAGTGGTGTCTGGGGCACAGCGTCATGATTTCGAAAGCGCAATGGGTTATGTTTCTACTGTGGTGATGCCTCTCATGCTATTTCAGTCTGCCCTAAGCGGGCAAGACGTTTTGCACGCTCAGTTGTCTTGGGTAGTGTTCAGACTAAGTTTTTATTAACTGTCACTCTGATATGCTCTCTGTCCTCATTTTCTGCTCAGGCTTTCGTTGATTCTGGAGCAGCTATTAACCTGATGGATTATGATTTTGCTAAACGTTTGGGTTTCCCTTGATACCCCTACAGAAGTCTATTCCCCTACTGGGATCGATTCTACCCCTTTGGCTGAGAATAAACCTCAGTTCTCTACTCAGGTGATAATGAGGGTTGAACCTGATCATCAGGATGCTGTAAATTTTTGGTTCTGTATAATCTGCATGATATTATCGTACTGGGCTTCCCTTGGTTGCAGTCTCATAATCCTGTTTTGGATTGGAAATCTGTGTCTGTAACCAGTTGGGGCTGCCAATGTGTTAATACCAACACTCCTGTTTTTTCTGCCTCCTCCCAGGCTCAGGATGTTCCTGACTTTTTGATTGATTTTTCTGATGTGTTTAGCGAAAGTAAATCTGCATCCTTGCCTCCCCATAGGAGCTATGACTGCGCTATTGAATTAGTGCCTGGTAGTAAATTCCCTAAAGGTCGCCTTTTTAACTTGTCTGTACCTGAACATGACGCTATGCGGTCTTATATCAAGGAATCATTGGAGAAGGGTCATATCAGACCATCCTCTTCACCCTTAGGTGCCGTTTTTTTCTTTGTGGCCAAAAAGGATGGTTCATTAAGGCCGTGTATTGATTATCGTCTTTTGAACAATATTACTGTAAAATATCAATACCCGTTACCTTTGATTTCTGACCTGTTTTCCAGGGTGAAAAACACTACTTGGTTTACCAAGCTTGACCTCAGGGGGGCATATAACCTTATTCGCATTAAGCACAGGGATGAATGGAAGACGGCATTCAATACCCCTGAGGGGCATTTTGAGTACCTTGTGATGCCCTTTGGGCTCACTAATGCTCCATCTGTCTTCCAGTCCTTCATGAATGACATTTTCAGGGATTTTGTGGATAAATTTCTGATTGTTTATTTGGATGATATCTTGATTTTTTCTAATGACTGGGACTCTCATGTGAAACATGTTCGAACTGTATTCCAGATTTTGAGAGAGAATGCTCTGTATGTGAAGGGATCAAAGTGTCTTTTGGCGTACAGAGGATCTCATTTCTGGGATTCATTTTGTCCCCATCTGTTATTGAAATGGACCCGGTCAAGGTTCAGGCCATCTGTGATTGAGTCCAACCTACTTCATTAAAGGCTCTTCAAAGATTTTTGGGTTTTGCCAATTTTTATCGTAAATTTATTGGTAATTTCTCGGTTATTGTTAAACCATTGACTGATTTGACCAGAAAGGGTTCTGATGTGGTGAATTGGCCTTCTGAGGCAGTCTCTGCATTTCAGGAACTTAAGCAGAGATTCACTTCTGCTCCTGTTCTACGGCAGCCTGATGTTTCTCTGCCATTTCAGGTGGAGGTTGATGCCTCTGAAATTGGGGCAGGTGCCGTTTTGTCCCAAAAAGATCCAGAGACCTCTAAAAGTAACCCTTGTGCCTTTTTCTCTCGAAAATTTTCTCCTACTGAACGTAATTATGACGTGGGTAATCGGGAGTTACTGGCCATGAAGTGGGCTTTTCAAGAGTGGAGACATTGGCTGGAGGGAGCCAAACATCAGGTGGTGGTCCTTACGGACCATAAGAATCTGGTTTATCTGGAATCTGCCAAGCGACTCAATCCTAGACAGGCCAGGTGGGCCTTGTTTTTCACACGTTTTAATTTTGTGGTTTCCTTTCTTCCTGGCACTAAGAATGTTAAGGCGGATGCCCTCTCGAGGAGTTTCCTTGCGGACTCTCCTGAGTTATCTGATCCTTCTGTTATTTTGAAAGAGGGTGTAGTTCTTTCCGCCATCTCACCCAATTTGAGACTTGCTCTGGAGGGGTGTCAGGAGGATAGGCCCGAGCGCTGCCCTGTTGGAAAATTGTTTGTCCCGGACCAGTGGAAAAAGAGTGTGATGTCTGAGATTCATTGTTCCGCGTTGGCTGTGCATCCCGGAATTTTTGGTACCAGAGACTTGGTTAGTCGGTCCTTTTGGTGGCCTACCTTGTCTCGTGATGTCAGGGAATTTGTGCAGTCCTGCGGGACTTGCTCTCGCTCCAAGCCTTGCTCTCGCTCTAGTGGTTTGTTGATGCCATTGCCTGTGCCCAAGAGACCATGGACCCATATCTCTATGGATTTCATTTCCGACCTCCCTGTTTCTCAGAGAATGACCGTCATCTGGGTGATTTGTGATAGGTTTTCCAAGATGATACATCTTGTGCCATTACCTAAGTTGCCTTCCTCCTCTGAATTGGTGCCTTTGTTCCTTCAGCACGTGGTTCGTTTACACGGCATTCCTGAGAACATTGTGTCTGACAGAGGAGTCCAGTTTGTTTCCAGATTTTGGAGGACCTTTTATTCTAAACTTGGTGTTCAATTGTCTTTCTCCTCGGCGTTTCATCCTCAGACCAATGGTCAAACTGAGAGAACAAACCAGACATTGGAGACTTATCTAAGATGCTTTGTGTCTGCTGATCAGGATGACTGGGTCTCTTTTTTGCCTTTGGCTGAGTTTGCTCTTAATAATAGGGCTAGCTCTGCCACTTTGATGTCTCCATTTTTCTGTAATTCTGGGTTTCACCCTCGATTTTCTTCAGGACAGACGGAGGCTTCTGTCTGTCCAGGTGTTGACTCTGTTGTGGAGCGTATGCAACAGATTTGGGACCAGGTAGTGGAGAGGTTGTCCCTCTCTCAGGAGAGGGCCCAGCGGTTTGCTAACCGGCATAGGACTGATGGTCCTCGGTTTAAAGTGGGGGACTTGGTCTGGTTGTCCTCAAGAAATATTCCTATGAGAGTGGCATCTCCTAAATTTAAGCCTAGGTTCACTGGACCTTATAAGATCATGGAGATTCTTAATCCTGTTTCTTTTCGTTTGCTTCTTCCAGGACATTTAAGATCCATAACGTGTTCCACAAGTCCTTGTTGAAGAGGTTTGTTGAGCCAGTGGTTCCTACTGCTTTGCCTCCTGACCCTGTTCTGGTTGAGGGCAATATGGAGTTTGTGGTTGAGAAAATATTGAATTCTCGTTTTTCTAGATGGAAACTCCAGTATTTGGTTAAGTGGAGAGGTTATGGTCAGGAAGACAATTCTTGGGTGTTTGCTTCGGACATCCATGCTAGGAGACTCATCCGTGCGTATCATAGAACTCATCCTGACCGACCTGGTTGCTCAAGTGAGGTTGGTGACCCCTCCTCAAGGGGGGGGTACTGTTGTGAATGGACTTGAAATGGTTCTGAGCAGAGGCTCCCTCTGGTGGTTACAAGCGGTACTGGACTGTCCAGTGAAGATTGTGAGGAGTGGGAATCAAGTGTTACTGACTGGTCTTATATAAGGGAGTCGCCTTCCCATCAGGGTTGCCGGTGATCAATTGTTCTGGTCTCAATCCTTGAGTCCTGTTTCCTTTGTAGCCTGCTGTGTCGTGTCTGCATCTCCTGCTAACAGATAAGACATTTTCTTCTTTTTGTTTTTGTGCTTGATTTTTGCATTTTGTCCTGCACTTCTGTGGGGGCCTTCAGGGTCCCCTCCGGGGGCTTTTGCCCTCTCAGTTTAGTTCAGCCACTGATGTTTGTACATTTGCCTTTTCCAGTTTTTTCAGTGGCTGCTGTTTTGATTTTGTTACACCAGAGAATTAATTTAGGTGGTAGAGGTCGTGTGATCTCAGGTGATTTTGAAATTAGTAGAGTTGGTGCTTTTCAGGGTTTTTCGGGATTGCAGTAAGTGCCCTTCCTATCCTTTTCTATTTAGGTAGTTTGGGCCCCAACGTTTGCTCATACTATTTTCTGTCTGTGTCAGTATTTCATCTTTTCTAACCGCCATTACATGTTTGGGGGCTTTCTATGTTCTTTGGGGATCTGCTCCGGGGCAGATAGCTTTCCTCTTTCTATCTTTAGGTATAGTTAGTTTCTCAGGCTGTGATGAGGCGTCTAGGACCAACGTAGAACGCTCCACGGCTGCCTCTAGTTGTGGTGGTTAGTCAGGGTACTGCAATCTCATAGATTCCAACTTCTCTGGTGTATTGCCTTTTTTTACCTGCACTCCTCAGCTACCGAAACATAACAGACCTCTAAAAGTAACCCTTGTGCTTTTTTCTCTCGAAAATTTTCTCCCACTGAACGTAATTATGACATGGGAAATCGGGAGTTATTAGCCATGAAGTGGGCTTTTGAAGAGTGGAGACATTGGCTGGAGGGAGCCAAACATCAGGTGATGGTCCTTACGGACCATAAGAATCTAGTTTATCTGGAATCTGCCAAGCGACTTAATCCTAGACAGGCCAGGTGGGCCTTGTTTTTCACACGTTTTAATTTTGTGGTTTCATTTCTTCCTGGCACTAAAAATGTTAAGGCGGATGCCCTCTCGAGGAGTTTCCTGGCGGACTCTCCTGAGTTATCTGATCCTTCTGTTATTTTGAAAGAGGGTGTAGTTCTTTCCGCCATCTCGCCCAATTTGAGACTGACTCTGGAGGGTGTCAGGAGGATAAGCCCGAGCGCTGCCCTGTTGGGAAATTGTTTGTCCCGGACCAGTGGAAAAAGAGTGTAATGTCTGAGATTCATTGTTCCGCGTTGGCCGGTCATCCCGGAATTTTTGGTACCAGAGACTTGGTTAGTCGGTCCTTTTGGTGGCCTACCTTGTCTCGTGACGTCAGGGAGTTTGTGCAGTCCTGCGGGACTTGCTCTCGCTCCAAGCCTTGCTCTCGTTCTAGTGGTTTGTTGATGCCATTACCTGTGCCCAAAAGACTATGGACCCATATCTCTATGGATTTCATTTCCGACCTCCCTGTTTCTCAGAGAATGACCGTCATCTGGGTGATTTGCGATAGGTTTTCCAAGATGATACATCTTGTGCCATTACCTAAGTTGCCTTCCTCCTCTGAATTGGTGCCTTTGTTCCTTCAGCACGTGGTTCGTTTACACGGCATTCCTGAGAACATTGTGTCTGACAGAGGAGTCCAGTTTGTTTCCAGATTTTGGAGGACCTTTTGTTCTAAAATTGGTGTTCAATTGTCTTCCTCCTCGGCGTTTCATCCTCAGACCAATGGTCAAACTGAGAGAACAAACCAGACATTGGAGACTTATCTAAGATGCTTTGTGTCTGCTGATCAGGATGACTGGGTCTCTTTTTTGCCTTTGGCTGAGTTTGCTCTTAATAATAGGGCTAGCTCTGCCACTTTGATGTCTCCATTTTTCTGTAATTCTGGGTTTCACCCTCGATTTTCTTCAGGACAGACGGAGGCTTCTGTCTGTCCAGGTGTTGACTCTTTTGTGGAGCGTATGCAACAGATTTGGGACCAGGTAGTGGAGAGGTTGTCCCTCTCTCAGGAGAGGGCCCAGCGGTTTGCTAACCGGCATAGGACTGATGGTCCTCGGTTTAAAGTGGGGGACTTGGTCTGGTTGTCCTCAAGAAATATTCCTATGAGAGTGGCATCTCCTAAATTTAAGCCTAGGTTCATTGGACCTTATAAGATCATGGAGATTCTTAATCCTGTTTCTTTTCGTTGCTTCTTCCAGGGACATTTAAGATCCATAACGTGTTCCACAAGTCCTTGTTGAAGAGGTTTGTTGAGCCAGTGGTTCCTACTACTGTGCCTCCTGACCCTGTTTTGGTTGAGGGCAATCTGGAGTATGTGGTTGAGAAAATATTGAATTCTCGTTTTTCTAGACGGAAACTCCAGTATTTGGTTAAATGGAGAGGTTATGGTCAGGAAGACAATTCTTGGGTGTTTGCTTCGGACATCCATGCTAGGAGACTCATCCGTGCGTATCATAGAACTCATCCTGACCGACCTGGTTGCTCAAATGAGGGTTCGGTGACCCCTCCTCAAGGGGGGGTACTGTTGTGAATAGGCTGGAAATGAGTTCTGAGCAGAAGCTCCCTCTGGTGGTTACAAGCGGTACTGGACTGTCCAGTGAAGATTGTGAGGATTGGGAATCAGGTGTTACTGACTGGTCTTATATAAGGGAGTTGCCTTCCCATCAGGGTTGCCGGTGATCAATTGTTCTGGTCTCAATCCTTGATTCCTGTTTCCTTGGTAGCCTGCTGTGTCGTGTCTGAATCTCCTGCTTACAGATAAGACATTTTCTTCTTTTTGTTTTTGTGCTTGATTTTTGCATTTTGTCCTGCACTTCTGTGGGGGCCTTCAGGGTCCCCTCTGGGGGCTTTTGCCCTCTCAGTTCAATTCAGCCACTGATGTTTGTACATTTGCTTTTTCCCAGTTTTTTCAGTGGCTGCTGTTTTGATTTTGGTTACACCAGAGAACTAATTTAGGTGGTAGAGGTCGTGTGATCTCAGGTGTTTTTGAAATTAGTAGGGTTGGTGCTTTTCAGGGTTTTTTGGGATTGCAGTAAGTGCCCTTCCTATCCTTTTCTATTTAGTAAGTTTGGGCCCCAACGTTTGCTCATACTATTTTCTGTCTGTGTCAGTATTTCTTCTTGTCTAAAGGGTATGCCACACTAAACAACATCGCTAACGGGATCGCTAAAAAACGTCACTATTTAGCGATCCCGTTAGCGATGTTGTTGTGTGCGGCATCTACCAGCGACGTGGCCCCTGCTGTGATCTCGTTCATCACAGCGATCGTTCCGGACCCTATTTTTATCGTCGGCGTCCCGCTGGTATCGCTATATCGCTGAGTGTGGCACCTTTTTTAGCGATTTAGCGGTACTTTTGTACCGCTAAAGTCGTTAAGGAGATCGCTAACCGCGATAGCGTCCTTAACGATATCGCTAAATGTGGCCGACACTAGCGATATAGAAACAATCCCGCTAGCGATCTCATTAGTATGCGACGCTAACGAGATCGCTAGCGGGATTGTGTAGTGTGGCAGTACCTTAACCGCCATTACATGTTTGGGGGCTTTCTATGTTCTTTGGGGATCTGCTCCGGGCAGATAGCTTTCCTCTTTCTATCTTTAGGTGTAGTTAGTTTCTCAGGCTGTGACGAGGCGTCTAGGACCAACGTAGGAACGCTCCACGGCTGCCTCTAGTTGTGGTGGTTAGTCAGGGTACTGCAATCTCATAGTTTCCAACTGCTCTGGTGTATTGCCTTTTTGACCTGTACTCCTCAGCTACCGAAACATAACAGGGCCCCATAGCAGAAGTTTTAATCAGGTATACCTTCCCCACACACACAGAAAAAAAGAAAAAAAAATAATATTCGGTGGGGCACAGAAGAGCATATCTCACAACTTTGCAGCACTTGCAGAGCAATTTTTCTTCTACCGAAGCCCTAGATTTCCCTTTCATTACCCTATAAAGTATGATTCCAAAAAAGTGCCCCCCAAACACAGTAAAATACCCACATAGTGGGTCCCCCACACAGCCCTCCATTCATTATATTGTCTCCCTCACACAGTATGATGGACCCCACACACAAGCCCACCCACACTGTATAATGTCCCCCCACTAGCAATCCAAACAGTATAATTGTCCTCATATTGCCCTCCAAACAATATAATGGCCTCCACATAGCCGTCCATATAGTATAATGAGCCCCACATAGCCGTCCATATAGTATAATGAGCCCCACATAGCCTTCCATATAATATTATGAGCCCAACATAGCCTTCCATATAATATAATGAGCCCCATATTGCCTTCCATACAGCATAATGGGCCCCACATAGCCTTCCATATAACAATGAACCCCACATAGCTTTCCATTTAACATAGTGGGCCCCACATAGCCCTCCATATAGTATCATGGGCCCCACATTGCCTTCCATACAGCATAATGGGCCCACATAGCCCTCCAAATAGTATAATGGGCCCCACAATGTACTGATTGATAAAAAAATATATACTCTCCCCACTGCTCTGCTCTCTTTAACACATCTTCTGCAGCTGTGCACTGCTTGGCACAGTGGGTACGCTGTAATGACATTATCGTGCCGACTGGTCTCAGACGTCAAACGCAGAGGGAGAATGATGGAAGAGAGAGTGTCATCATCTGACGCTCCCTCCTCCATCATTGTCTTCAACTGTATCCACATCCAGTTGAAAGTTGGGTGGGGGGAGACCCGATGACGGTGCTAGCACCGGGCCCTTCTAACTCACGGGCTCCATAGTTGTCCACTGTTTAGCATAAAGAACAGCAAAGAGCACTGGAAGTGATTACATGGCCCCACAGAGACCTGATCTCAGCATCATGCAGTCTGGCAGGAATTACATGACAGAGACAAGGATTTGTGCAATGACATCCACAGAAGATCTGTGCATATTGTGAATAGGAGACAGATGTGTTTGGATGTAAAGGTGACGAGTGTGTGTGTGTTAAAGAGAATCTGTCCGCATGATTTTGTAAAGTAAAGACATTGCTGTAATGGTGCTGTAATACTGATTACATTGATACATTTGGTGAAGAAAGCGATTTTGTGGTTCTTCTTTAATCACTATTTGAAGTTTTCTGCTAATTAGATTGTTATAGATACAATGTCTACATTGAAGCCACTCACTGCCTCATCCCCACCCCAATGCCTAAACCAGAATAATATCTGCAATAAATATGTTGCATAGTGATAAGATACCAAATCTGGAAGGCCTTACTGGTTGTCCACTACTTTTACATTGATGGCCTCTCTTTAGGATAGGTCATCAATGTCTGATTGGCCTGGGACCGACACCCGGCATCCCTGCCGATCAACAGTTACTGGTGTTGGCAGTCGCCGCCGGCTGGAACTACTTACTTGCGGAGCTGGCCGTCTACTTGTCTTGGCCGAGGCTTGTTACTGCACATCCGCCTCCTATTCAAATCAATAGGCGGATGTGTAGTACCCTGTGTCGGCTACTACAAGTAGATGGAGCAGCTCCGCAAAGTAGGTACCTCCGGCCGCTGACACTGATAACTGCTGATCGGCAGAGGGGGCCGGGTGTCGGACCCCGGCCGATCAGACATTGATGACCTATCCTAAAGAGAGGCCATCAGTGTAAAAGTAGCGGACAACCTCTATAATGCTCCTCAAAGTATTATTACATTTGGATGAATAAGATGCCAATATTCGATCCTGAGGAACAGATATACAGAACATACAGCACACGTGAACCAGCAACTGTATAGCCTGAGTGTGATTATTAACTGTTTATGAGAAGGAAATTAATATTTGTCAAATCAGTATGTAATTATATGCACTTTGCTCCTTTTTTTATCTAAAAGCAAATAAAAAAATATTTTTTCCTCTTCCTGCTCCTTTCAAAAGAATGTAGAGCATTGTCCAAAATCTTGAGTTGGTCATTGCTGTACGAATGTCTGGCTTTATTCTTCTTGTTTAACAAGATTGTGAGACGTAATACAAAGGAGTGTACGCTATATATACTGTATATAACCTAGGGAGCTGTCAGTGACACATCAGTGATGGGGAATAGCTCTGGGACTTGCTGTTGTATACCATGTCTTTCAGTGTTGCAAGGCCAGAAAATTCTAGAAAGTCGCTTACAAGTTAAAAAGCTATGAAGAAACAATGCGAGACATTACACCGAGGGAGTTTCTCTGGTAGATGGGATTTAATAGACAAGTCCTATTTTATCTTATAGGCAGGAATTAATAATCTATAAGGCTACATTCACACATGGCAGCAGTATTCTGCACCAGAAATGCATTGTTTATTGTATTTATTATGCTATGCTTATATAGCAGAATCATATTCCACAGCACTTTACAGACATCACCATCACGGTCCCAATTGGGGCTCACAATCTGGATTCCCTATCAGTATGTCTTTGGAGTGTGGGAGGAAACAGGAGAACCCGGAAGAAACCCACACAAACACGGGGAGAACATACAAACTCCTTTCAGATGTTGTCCTTGGTGGGATTTGAACCCAGGATCCCAATAGTGCTAACCACTGAGCCACCATTCTGCCGAATTGCAAATGCATTGTAAAACCAAATGCTTTTATGAAATTCTAGCTGTGGTTTCCTTATGGGTTTTAAGCAGTTGCTGTTTTCTCCACTTATGTGTGTGATAAAATTGCAAAAAAAACCACATAATAAACACAAGAAGGACTTGCCATTTTTTAAAATAGCAACTGCAGTGGAAAAAGGCAGAAAATGTAAATGTAACCTTCTAACATATCAATGCAATAAGTAGTAGTAGTTTATACCGAAATGGCAATTGTCTCTACATTTTATCATCTTTCAGAATGAAAATGACTCAGAACTGACAGATCTGAGCCATGTAGCGATGATGACTGCCAGCTGGGGCTACATGGACCTAATGGCTTCAATACTGTAAAGATTGAGAGAATTAGAAGTTATTTGCCGTTCAGCAAACATTGCGGTAATTGGTCCCTTTTATTCATCCATGGAAAGATAAGAGGACTCACTGGATCTTGGTCTAGATGAGGAACCAGTCTAAAGGCCACCACACATTAGTGAACTGTTGACAGACAGCAATCTCTCCTGACTCCCCCATACAACTGAGGAGTATCTAGGGGGGAAGGGCATCCCTGGTGGCTGTATTTTGCCGCCCCCAGACTGGAAGTCAGTTGTTCTTTGAGCCGGCTGTGAAACTGACAGTCGGCTCCCAGTGATGAATTGTACTCAGGTCTTTCAGATGCGAGGACAATTGAATCTCTGACCGCCAGGTCAAGACATTCAGCAGCGTGATCAGGTCATGTGATCACGCTGCTGATGTCACTCGCTGGCGCTGCAGAGGCGCACATTGGTGGTAAGTGCTCCAGTGAAGCTAAAGACACTGAAGATTTATTCTAACAAGGGGTTTGGGGTGTTGGATTTGAGGACACAGTATGGGGAAAGAGGAAGGCATCGGTGCAGACACAATATGGGGGAAGTAAGATTTGAGGGCACAGTTTGGGGAATGAGGAAAGGATGGGTGCAGACACAATATGGGGTAAGATTTGAGGGCACAGTTTGGGGAATGAGGAAAGGATGGGTGCAGACACAATATGGGGGTAAGATTTGAGGGCACAGTTTGGGGAACGAAGAAGGAATAAGTGCAGACACAATATGTGGGGGAGTGTGGGAGCAGGAAAAATTTGAGTACACAGTATGAGGAGCAAGGGGTGAGATGGGGGAATGTATGAGTCAGAATGTGGCCAGAAGTATACGAAGAACGCATACTTGTGCTGAGATGACCGTCCACTCTTGCCACTGGCAAGGAAGAACCCTAAAAGTGTGCAGTCCATGCGTTGTGAAAATTAAGAAGCCTGCAGTCACTTAAAGGGACTGCAGACTTTCATCTCAAACCTGGACAAGCCCTTTAATTATAAAAGAAAGCCCTGTAGCCAATCATAACAGTGTGTCATGTACTCACTGCCAGGATCCAGCTCTACTTGCTGATTCCAGATCATTCATTCATTATTGCATTTCTCACGGTCACCTAACATCGAGCTTTTCTTCCTGCTTCTCTCAGTTTTTCACTGAACATTGAGAGAATTAGGGAGAGCAGCTCGTCGGCACGTGACTAAGTGTGCAAATCACATATGTGCTTAGGGTGGTAGGGGGGCACCAAACTTTATTCTTGCCCTGCGTGCTGGAAAACCCAGATACCCCTCTGCCATACACAGACTCGCTTGTTGAGCGTTCCTGTGTTCTCTATGAGATGGCTGCCACCAGACCCTCTAGAGGGGGCTTATCTACTCGCCAAATAAAAGGATCGGCTGATCAAATTCCAATGACTGAAACTCTCGCTCTCCAACACCGTCTGTTACAGGAGAGTAGAAGACTGCCATAGACATTATATGTTCTACTGATCACGATGAAATTGGTGGCTTTGGCTGACCTTTACCTTACATGTATGGGACACTTCACAGAGAAGCTCTATCTTCTGGATGGGGAGGTTTCAAGAGTTCTCTAGAGACCTTTCACATAGACCAGATTAACATGTCAATAATGGCATTATGTCCTCACAGGGTCAAGTCCTAACTTTTGGTGACTACAGGGATCCATTTGCAAAGATCCATAAAATTTTCTAAGAACATATGTGCTCTGCTACGTGAATCTTTTGAGAGGAGCGGACGGTGTATCCTGGTATACCTGCATACATGTAATGTGCTGGGTTCAGAATCGGGTGTAATGAGTTTTGGCTCTGTTAGCAGGAATTTCTGCAATGAATCTGCCTTGTGTAAATCTACACTTAGGGCTCATTCAGAAGTCCATGCAAAATGGTCCCATCTTGGAATGCAATGCAGACTGGCCGTGAGTCTCCTGACTGGAGCAATGCAGCATGTACAGCTCTGGCAAAAATTAAGAGACCACCACATCAAAACCCTGTCATGGGCAGCCCATTCTCCAGACCTGAACCCCATTGAAAACCTCTGGAATATAATCAAGAGGAAGATGGATAGTCACAAGCCATCAAACAAAGAAGAACTGATTACATTTTTATACCAGGAGTGGCATAAGGTCACCCAAAAGCAGTGTGAGAGACTGGTGGAAAGCATGCCAAGACGAATGACAGCTGTGATTAAAAATCATGGTTATTCCACAAAATATTGATTTCTGAACTCTTCCTGAGTTAAAACATTAGTATTGTTGTTTCTAGATGATTATGAACTTGTTTTCTTTGCATTATTTGAGGTCTGAAAGCACTGGGTTTTTTTTTTTTTTAATTTTGACCATTTTTCTTTGTCAGAAAAAAAATGCAAAATGTATTGTTTGGGAATTTGGAGACATTGTCAGAAGTTTATAGACTGAAAGAGCAATTTACATTTTACTCA
Organism: Oophaga sylvatica; assembly: GCA_033576555.1. Taxonomy (NCBI): domain Eukaryota; kingdom Metazoa; phylum Chordata; class Amphibia; order Anura; family Dendrobatidae; genus Oophaga; species Oophaga sylvatica. The sequence continues at coordinate 39,243,354 of JARQOD010000008.1, forward strand.
AAAATATACGTATAAAGAGAAAAATCAGACAAACTGAACATTTGAAAGTGGTCTCTTAATTTTTGCATTTCTATGACGCGGTCATGCTCGGGTCGGTAGAACCACGGTCATTCCGTACATTGCAGTGGAAGATCACATCGATTTGCATGGACTTCTGAATGAGCGGGTTATAGGGCAGTATTAGTGTCTATGTGACACTTTTGAAGAATGCATTGCTGTCACAATACTTGGATTTAGAAGAGGTCATATCCATTTTGTGCACAGGTCATTGAAACTGACATCATGGGTCTCTAACAGACAGTAAATTGCCGAAACAAAGAAGAGACCAGAATGTAAAACAAGATTAACTCTTGAAACTGAATTTCCCACCTACGCCCAGAAACTCCTAGCAGATAATAAAACAGCATTTCCTTGTAGAATCCCTCAGTTTTATAGTCAGAATATTGGTAATCACATATAAAATGAATAAGAATAGGAGTCTGGCTCAGATCGTTAAGATAAGAATATATTGTGGATTTTATATGTTTTCTATTTTGGGCATTTTATTGATTGCAAAATATCAGACACCATTCTCTGACAATATTCATTCATTAGATGTGATATTTGCCAAAACATTTCACGCAAACCATTATATTTTATGCTGTAAGGTGTTTATTATGAGATACTCAATAGGAGTTTGTGTGGATTAATAGATTTGACAGGACGGCATTTTATATAAATTTATATGTGGTAATCTTCAGAAATAAGCATCTACAGAACATACGGGAAGCTGCTCATCTGCAGCAATACATCATATGCATGATAGTAAATAAATCAATAATGATCAATCATAACGACCTTCTCTATAAATTTTGATTGATTGTTGGTTATTTTCATATGATTTTTAAACTTTAACTGAACAGTGAAATTTCCATCTGAGCTCCGCACTGAGACACTAAGGGCTCATGCAGACATCTGTGCAAACTGGTCTGAGCACGGACCGTTAATGCCCGGACTGACATCGGATCTCGCAACCTGAGTGCGACAGTTTCATGTATTTCCATGCTCGGGTCAGGAGACCCTCGGCCAGTCAGTGCATAGCGGTCCGATCTCAGACCGATTTGCAAGGAAGTCTGAATGAACCTTAAGTGTATGTGCGCACATTAAGTATTTGCTTCATCTTTGTTGCGTTTTTTCTGCACGGAATTTGACACAAAAGCTAAAGGATTTCCTAGTGCTAAAGTGAATATTCTGAAGTCTCATGCACACGCTGCTTATTGTTTCCTTGCAGATTTGAAGCAGTTTCAAATCTGCAGCATCAATTCTTTCAGAGTTTTTGCAGCGTTTTTCACCTATCTTAAAGGGAATCTGTCACCCCATTTTTGGACTATGAGCTGCGGCCACCGCCATCAGGGGCTTATCTACAGCATTCTGTAATGCTGTAGGTAAGCCCCCGATGTTACCTGAAAGAGAAGAAAAACGAGTTATATTATACTCACCGAGGGGCGTTCCGCCGTCCAGTCCGATGGGTGTCGCGGTCCGGTGCCTTCGAGCAAAGCCGTCCTCTTCTTAGCTTCACGTCGCGGCTCCTGCGCAGGCGCACTGATCTGCCCTGGTGAGGGCAGAGCCGAGTACTGCAGTGCGCAGGCGCCGGACCTCTCTGACCTTTCCTGGTGCCTGCGCACTGCAGTACTCTGCTCTGCCCTCACCAGGACAGATCAGTGCGCCTGCGCAGGAGCCGCGACGGGACGGAAAGAAGAGACCGGCTTCGCTACAAGATGGGAGGTGCAGAACCGGACCTCGACTCCATCCGGTCTGGACCTGACGGCGGACCGCCCCTGGGTGAGTATAGTATAACTAATTTTTCTTCTCTTTCAGGTGACATCGGGGGCTTATCTACAGCATTACAGAATGCTGTAGATAAGCCCCTGATGGCGGTGGCTACAGCTGATGGTTGAAAAATGGGGTGACAGATTCCCTTTAACAAATGGAGAAAACACATAAGAAAACACATGCAAAACATTTGTCAAAATCCCATGTAATTTATGCTGCATTTTTCCTGCCAGCACGTCACATCTTCAAGCAGGTCATGTGATCACATGGTGACAACTACCCCTGCATTTATCTTTTCTCAAGGGGGTTACCTTCTCAGTATTTGTTTTATAATGAGGTAATAACTATAGTTTGTCAGCTTTTTATCCCCTCCTGTAAACAGCCATGTGCCAGTTATAAGCCAAAGGGAACAAGTGGAAGGACAAGTGATTTCTAAAGCAAAATGACAAAAAAAGTACTATAATTGTTACATTATAATGTTTGCTGTTTGATCATCGCCAGCTCACTAGATCAGGAATCAGCGGTCATTTTTACGAATTGATCTTTACATGACAAAGAACCTAAGATAACACTAAGACGTCATAGGTAAAATTCAAAATAACCCGCTAAGCAAGTTTGCAAGAAAAGTTTCATGAGGTTACTGTAAAGTGTTATTTCCTTCTAATTAGAACGCTCCCCTGAGGCTAATCACACAACTCCATTATGATGAGGGTTACATCACACTATGACACTCGAGCAGGAACTGGATCTGGAAAAGCAGAGACAAGATAATGATAATGATTACAGTGACGTAATGAAGAGAAAAGCTTGTTATGGTGTCAGCTACTCTACTTCCTACAGAGAATCGGAGAATTATTCTCTGTGTTTCCTGGGTGTAAATTCTTAAGTGAACTCCACCTATTTCCTTTGGTATGACAATGATTGACAATGATGTAAGGACACAGATGATATATATGGACCAAATAAATGTCTCCGGACAGAACTGGAGACACTAGACAGCAAAACAGGACCTCAAAAATCACAGCGCAGACGACTCAAGAGTCCTCACCATGCTTTCTGCACTCGTCAAAGTAAGTGAGATTCATGAGAGTATTCAACTCATTTTCTTAAAACTTCCTTTTTTTCTTCTCCCACATTTCTGTCCATAAGGACACACATACATATTTAGATAGGTATACTTATTATTCACATTTTCATTCTCTAACATTGAAATCCACCTGTGGATATGCTATAAATATATTATATTTCAAAATTGCAGAAACAGCATGGTATAATTAATATTGTTTCATTTTATATTATTTTATGCACGCCAGGAAAGATCACATTTCCTCACATTTATTTATTTGCTACATTTCTTCTGCATTTATTTTGGAAATTCAGGCTATTTTTTTTAAACATTTTTAACCAAACTATTCAATGTTTATTTTGTTAAAGCAATTTCATCTAATTGTATACAAATACATTGCAACTTTTTTTTTTCTATATTTTCATCACCTGTATTTTACAAGAGGTGTGAAGATGGAGCACCCTCTACTGGTTGGATCAAGTATTACACTCAAATTCACGTTTCTAATTTAGAATAATTAACATGTCTCTTAGCATCACTGGCATTTTACTGAATAATCTCCATTATTTTTTACATATATTTTTATATATTAACTATAATTAATAATAACATATAAAAAGAAATTTTTGGCACAAATATTAAGAAAACAGTTCAACTTTATTTAGAAAAATTCATTTAAAAAAAAGAAATAAAAATGGGGAAAATAAGTGCAGAAACGACACCTGCAGGACTTGATATCACTACTAAATATATTAATTTTTTTATGAAAAAAATTACTTTCATGTATATTAAAGTGCCCGTAGGTTAAAGCAGCAATGTATGCAATAGATAAATACACCAATCCTTCAAAGTTAATAATAATAATCTTTATTTTTATATAGCGCTAACATATTCCGCAGCGCTTTACAGTTTGCACACATTATCGTCGCTGTCCCCGATGGGGCTCACAATCTAGATTCCCTATCAGTATGTCTTTGGAGTGTGGGAGGAAACCCACGCAAACACAGGGAGAACATACAAACTCCTTGCAGATGTTGTCCAGGACTCCGGCGCTGCAAGTCAGCAGTGCTATCCACTGAGCCACCGTGCTGCCCCTGCCCCAAAGTTACATATATCGCCATATATTAGTATTTAGCCTATGTATAGCCCAATGCACAAAAAGTCTATAGCAAGCCCAATGATAGTGCATATACTTCATGTAAAACGCACATCACAAAAAGCATTTAATCTGGCCAAAAAAAAACCTAGAACGCTAAGGTACTTGTGTAATGCCAAGGCGCATAGTGCTAACAAAGAGTAGAAAACACTGGACAGAGTATGGACAGAGTAACGGCGCTGAGCCCACATCTTTTCTGGCACATGTCAGCTGATTTAAACAGCTGACATGTGCCCCTAACAGCTCGCGGGTGGAATCACAATCCATCCGCGGCTGTGAACCTGTTAAATGCTGCTGTCAATCTCTGACAGCAGCATTTAATGTGATCGCGCCTCTAGTCCAGTCGGATTGCTATGAGCGCCGTACAGTGGCATTTCTGCTATTCACATGCGTGCATGGATCCCGAACTATGATCAGCATGAAGCACGTAAATCAGTAAACGGTAATAGTACATGTAAATAACGTAGGGTGCCTAGTCACCGCGATTTTGATAAAAAAAACAAAACATAAAAGCCAGCCTGTCATGTGAAGATGTACTCATGGGTAAATATGTGAATGTTGTGTGCTCTCCAGCAAATATTCCAGTTACAATGTTTCTCTTTCTTCTAGAACACTGGGAAATTTCATAAACTATCAAGACATATTCACAAGTCTGCTGTGAAAGGTAAATAGTTATCATGTTACCCCCAAAGTTGTATCTGTGCCTTCATGTGACCTTGTATCATGAGGCCAGAATGATAGTAATGACGACACTGACTCCATGAAATGTATCAAACAGAACAAACAAATGTAAGAAAGTAAGAATGCCGCTGACCAGTAGAGGATCGGCGCACGGTTATTAATGTGATACATTTACTTCCAGTGATTATTGGAAACCAGTTGGAAGACTCCGTAACCAACAGTTTTGCATCATTTATTGATGGGATCCGTCCTGAGCATCTGTCGGATGTTGTCCGTCACAGAAGTAAACGCATGATACTGGACAACATTGGTGTGGGACTGGTCGGGAGCAACACACACGTCTTCAAGATTGTGGTGAAATACTGCCAGGTAAAGTAACAACCGCGTCCTATGGGATTTTAGAGGAACATTTAGAAGGAGCAAATACTAAACAAAAATACAGCAGACTGTGACCGCAATAGAGCCAGACCTTTTTAGAGTAAAAATATATTCCTGTAATTCATCCAAATTATACTGAAATCGATACTCCTCCAAATATACCGTAGGTGTAAGGTAGAGTTTAATTGTAAATGTTGGAAGTATTGAAGAACATGGATGTATTAAGTCTGTTAATGCCACGTTCTCAGTTACACAAGTGATCGGATACTCATTTTTTGTGTGACAGATTGTACCTATAATTGTATATTTTTCATAGAAATATTGTAATGGTTACATTATTCTGTATTACTCCTTATTTTAGGACCTGCACTTCTCATCCTTCGGAAATTCTGCTTTTTGTTCAGTCTACGGCCAAAAAGGTTTAAAGCTTTCTCCGACCCTGGCAGCCTACGCTAATGGCGTTGCAGTAAGTATATATTAAAATGAGGCAAAGTAATAGGAAATCTAAGATAATAATCAGTATTTACTAGGAATTGTGTATAAAAGGGGTTGTCTGATCTTGTAATAAAACTCTGCATTCACTCTAAGTGACTGAATCCTAACAGCGTACACACTTCACGCTGTCAGGATTCTCCGATGTTGCGTGTAAAAGCTGGTGGGCATGTGATCACGAGTATGCGATTTGCATTAATGTGGTCACATCCCAACTACACATACTTGGCCTTGCGCAGTTCACTTGTATTGAGTGGTCAGGCACATCTAGTTGGAATGTGGCTGGAAGTATGCAAATTGCACACGTGGTCACATAACCGCCCGCTTTTACACGCAACACCGGAGAATCCTGACAACATGCGGTGCGAATGCTGTAAGGATTCAGAAGTGACTGCAGACTGTTATCACAATACTGGAGAACCCTTTTAATCATAGAAGAAAATGAATCTTCCATAGCTTATCTGCCCGTTCTCACAGGTACACGCTATGGACTTTGATGACACATGGCACCCTGCCACCCACCCATCGGGCGCTGTCCTTCCTGCCCTTCTGGCGTTGTCTCAGATGCTTTCAAATGGCAGAAGAGTCAGTGGTGAAGACCTCCTGACAGCTTTCAATGTGGGGATTGAAATTCAAGGAAGACTGATGAGTTTCTCTAGTGAAGCAAAGAATATTCCTAAAAAGTGAGTAGTTAGCCCTATTGGTTAAGAACATTCTGTTACGTTGGTTAATGTAATGGAAGTAATTCATGAAATGTTGGTTTCTTAATACAGGTTTCATCCACCTTCTGTCGTTGGCACCATGGGAAGTGCAGCAGCTTCAGCCAAACTTCTTACACTAGACAAAGATCAGTGTACCCATGCCCTGGCGATCGCAGCCTCTCTCGCTGGTGCTCCAATGGCAAATGCTGCCACTCTAGCTAAGCCATTACACATTGGCAATGCTACTAGATTAGGTCTAGAAGCCGCCATTCTGGCCTCTCATGGTATGGAGGCCAACTCTCTCATACTTGATGATGTGCCTGGATGCTCTGGCTTTAGTGCTTTTTATGGCGATTACCAGCCAAAAGCTCTGGCTTCACCTGGAAAGCAGTATGAGTTTCTTCTTGAGAAGCAAGACATTGCCTTCAAGTCTTTCCCAGCCCATCTAGGAATGCACTGGATAGTGGATGCTGCCGTCTCGGTGAGAAGCAGGTTTGAAGAGCAGTATGGATCATTTGACCCATCTGCCATTCAGACTATTGTTCTTAAAATTCCAGTCTCCAAATACATCAATAGACCCTACCCTGACTCTGAACATCAGGCTCGTCACTCCTTCCAGTACAATGCCTGTACTGCTCTGCTGGACGGTGAAGTCAACATTCAGTCTTTCCATGACGACAAAATGTTTCGTAAGGAAATCCATAATCTCCTGAGCAAAGTGGTAGTGGAGCACCCACAGGACAATGAAGCCAACTTTGATAAGATGTATGGAGAAGTGGCCCTGCTGCTGAAAAATGGAGATGTGATTATTGGAAAATGTGACACTTTTTATGGGCACTGGAGGAAACCTTTGAGCCGAGAATCTCTGCTGAAAAAATTCTTGTCTAATGCTGGAGACATCCTACAGAAAGACCAAGTTCAGGGTGTAATCCAGATGGTAGAAAATCTAGAAAGTATCCCAGACAGCTCACAGCTTCCACTTCTGCTCCAATAAAGGCAAAACATTCTTATTATTTGCAATATTTTGTAGCTGAGAAAAGAAAAAAAACTGTGAATTCAGATGTTTACGAAGTCTTATAATTTGCCGAGTGCAAAACGGTTGTATAAAGCCTCAACACATGATGGTGTATAGTGTATGTCTGATAAGTCTTAGTTTGGGTGTGAATATTTATGTATATTTATCTTGTGTAAGGTGATTGTCATCGTTGAGGAGATAGCCGTTAGACTGGGATTACAAGGCACCGTCTGTCAAAGAAAGGTAGGCAGATAGGCAAGTGAATCGTGTGCGCTGGGGGCACATGCACTAAGTCAGTGGAGAATGCTGAGCACCACTTGGATCTTTCACATGTTGGATCAAGCACAATGATGTGGCTTCTGTAAAAAAACAAAAAATTTAGTTGGGCCTTATTTGTACAGTTTCTAATCATGTATGTATTTTCCGGTTATGTTCAGCCTGGAAAAGTTGGTGAACGCTGCTGATTTATTGCCCAATCACAGGGTTCTCAATTAGCATATTTATGTTGATTTTTTTTTTTAAATTATGTACATTATTTGTAAATTGTTAAATAAACTTTTCTTCATAAAATACTTAATATACAACTTGCATTCTTTATGGCAGTCCTTTAGAAAAGTTCTTTATAGCATCATAAAAGTTTAACTATGTGTAATGGGCCCCATATAGCGCTCCAGTGTTATGGGCCCCATATAGTGCTCCATACAGTGTAATGGGCCCCACCATAGTCCTTCATACGGTGTAACGAGCCCCACATAGTACTCCATACAGTGTAATGAGCCCCACATAGTACTCCATACAGTGTAATTAGCCCCACATAGTACTCCATACAGTGTAATGGGCCAAACAGTGCTGTATGGAGTATAAAGTGGCCCTGCACTGCCTTCCATACAGAGATCTCCATGTAGTATTATGGTTCCACTTAGTGCTTTATACAGTAAAATGGCCCCATAGTGCTCCATACACTATAATAGGCCCCACATAGTGCACCATAAAGTATAATGGCCCCAAATCGTGCTTCATACTATATAATGGCCCCACATGATGCTCCATACAGTATAATGGGCCCCGCATGATGCTCTATACAGTATAATGGGCCACACATGATGCTCCATACAGTATAATGGGCCCCGCATGATGCTCTATACAGTATAATGGGCCCCGCATGATGCTCCATACAGTATAATGGGCCCCGCATGATAATGGGCCCCGCATGATGCTCCATACAGTATAATTGGCCCAACATAGTCCTCCATACAATGTAATTGGCCGCACATAGTGCTCCATACAGTATAACAGGGCCTTGCATTGCCTTCCGTACAGTCTAATGGGCCCACAGAGTCCTCCATACAGTATAATTGTTCCACATGGTGCTTCATACGTATAATGGCCCCATATTAAAACAATAAATACATAACTACTCACCGTTGCCCGTTCCCCTGCTGCTCCAAACTCTTCACATATCACAGTCCTACCTGTAAACACACGCGCCATCTCAGCATTACCGCCGCCGCCACACTCGCCCCCATCAGCACGCACGCGGCCTGATTGGACTATGCACATGCAGAGGAGAGTGACGGGGGCGCTAGTGATCAGGAGGATGGTGGATGTACAGAGGAGAGTGGCAGAACTAGTGCTGAGGAGATGGTGCGCGTGCCCACCTGGAGGGCTCTGCATCCCCCTCTGGAACTCATGCTATAGGTTCACCACCACTGCCTTAGAGTGTAATACTTTGTCAGATAAAGTGGAGTTGTAACATAACTCGCAATTTGCGATGATTAGATTTGCAGCAAATTAAATTTTTTTAAGAAATTCTGCATAGCTGGCAAACTTACAATTTGATAAGATTTAGCCATCTCTGGTCTTTTTAAAGCCTTATTACACGATATCACATGCAAAGACTAAATGTGGTTATCACGTTCAGTTTTAATCTCGTGTGTATTTCTCATTTCAGGGGAACATGTCACCAGGTTAACGCTTCTCATTCTGCGGGCATTATAAAATGGGGACAGACACCCTGATTGCAGCAATGTGTCTATTAGTGGCTTTCCTATTCTGGTTTTGATAAAACACGGATTTTGGTAAGAACTTACCTGTAAAATCCTTTTCAGCGAAGGAAGGAAGAGAGACACAGTATTCATTACTGATGGGTAGGCGGAGCCCCAGATCAGGATGTCACCTCAGATCAAAAGAGTGCTGACTGGCTGGCCCCTCCAGCTCGGGCTCCTCCTACTCAGCTCCAGTCGTAACAAAGCTTTTAGGAAAAGAGCCAAGATCACCAGCGGAGCAACATAACCCCTTCTGAAGGAACTTCAGAGAAAAAACACAAGGATACAGGTTATGCATGCAAAGAAAGCCAAAAACCACAGAGTTCCAGGTACTACTCACGGAACCTGACTACTGCGATGAGCTGGCGATGCTGGAACAGAGCCTTAGCGCGCTGACCTCAGCCCAGATAATCGCTATCAGATAAGGGTCGCGCTGCATCTGAAAACATCAACACACTTCTGCCTTGGGAGGGTGCTGTGTCTCTCTTCCTTCCTTCGCTGAAAAGGATTTTACAGGTAAGTTCTTACCAAAATCCGTGTTTCAGCTGCAGATGGAAGGAAGAGAGCCACAGTATTCATTACTGATGGGACGTCCCAAAGCAGTTCAAAAATAAGGGTGGGAAAAACCAACAAAAGGCAGAAACCCAACAACCTTAACAACAAAGCGCAACCAGCGCTAAACACAAGTTCATCCAGAACTTCAAACTACAGCTGCCTGCAGGACCCTACGTCCGAGGGCTGCATCAGCGGAAGCACTGACGTCCACTTTATAAAACTTTGTAAACGTGTGGACAGAGCGCCAAGTTGCCGCTCGGCAGAGCTGCACTGCCGAGGCACCTTGATGAAAAGCCCACGAAGAGGCCACAGCTCTCGTAGAATGGGCTCGAATCTTAATCGGGCAAGATTCACCCCGAAGACGGTAAGCTTCCAAAATAGCTGACCGGATCCAACGAGCTATAGAATCCTTGGAAGCTCGTTGACCACGCCGACGACCTGCTGGAACCACAAACAGGGAGTCCGTCTTACGAAAACCTTGAGTAATAGAAAGATAAAACTTCAAGGCCCGCACTAAATCCAATGTGTGTAAATCTCGCTCTTTCGCATTCTTCGGATCCGGACAGAGTGAAGGCAACACAATATCCTGGTTAACATGAAATTGTGATACCACTTTTGGCAAAAAATCACCCCGAGTGCGAAGCACTACACGATCCGGAAAAAACTCCAGAAAAGGAGGCGAACAAGAAAGAGCTGCCAACTCAGAAACTCTCCTCAAGGAAGTGACTGCAACAAGGAAAGCCACCTTCCAAGAAAGGAAAGAAAGGCTAGCAGAAACCATAGGCTCAAAAGGTTTATGCTGAAGAGCCTCCAAAACAAGGTTGAGCCGCCAAGGAGACACGGGTGCCTTCCGCGGCGGAAACGTACGAGATATACCTCGGAAAAAGGAGAGCACGTCTCTATTTGAAGCAATGGTTCTCCGGAACAATAAGGACAGAGCAGAAATCTGACCTTTCAGAGTGCTGACTGCCAAACCCTTGTCTAGCCCATGCTGCAGAAAAGCCAACAGGTTGGGAATGGAAAATTTTCTCGGGTTCCGAGAGGACCCCAAACACCACGAAAAGAAGGTTTCCCAAATTTTGTGGTAAATCCTAGTAGTAGCCGGACATCTTGCAGCACGAAGGGTAGCAATGACCTCGGCTGAGAAACCTCTACGGGTCAAGATTTCGGTCTCAAGAGCCACGCCGTCAAATGCAGGGACATCAAGTCCGGATGACAAACGGGCCCCTGAGTCAACAAGTCCGGTTGAAGAGGGAGTGGAAAAGGAGGTGCCGCCAACAGCGACATTATTGTCGAGAACCACACCCTTCTTGGCCAGTCTGGAGCTATCAAAATAGCTGGAATTCTCTCTAGTCTGATCCGACGCAGTACTAGAGGAAGTAAGGATATCGGCGGGAATACATAGATCAGCTCGAACTGATCCCACTGAGCCACTAGAGCATCCACCGCCACCGCCTTCGGATCCTTGTACCTGGACATGAATGTCGGTAACTTGGCATTGGACCTGGATGCCATCAAATCCACTTGGGGGGTTCCCCAGCGAGAGCACAGTAGTGCAAACACATCCGGATGGAGGCTCCATTCCCCGGAATCCATCCTTCTGCGACTGAGAAAGTCCGCTGTAACATTCTGAACCCCTGGAATGTGAATCGCCGAAATGGCTGGTACATTGGCCTCTGCCCAAATCAGAATTCGGGACACCTCTACCATGAGTCTGGAACTCCTTGTCCCACCTTGGTGATTGATATACGCGACAGCCGTCGCATTGTCTGTCTGCACTCGGACTGGCAGACCGCTCAAAGGGACCGTCCAATGTTGGAGGCAAAGGAAAATCGCCCTCAATTCCAGAATGTTGATCGGAAGCACAGACTCTTCCGATGACCATACCCCCTGAATCCAGAGATTGTTCCAAACACCCCCCCAGCCCGTCAGGCTGGCATCGGTGGTTATGACTGACCACTTCGGGGGAGGAAAGACTTCCCCAGGGAGAATGCCCCTGGACGTAACCACCATTCTAGAGAATCCCGCACCGCGCGAGAAATGGTGACACTGCAATCCAGCGATTGCGACTGATTCCATCGACTCAAGATGAACCTTTGGAGAGTCCTGGAGTGGAACTGGGCAAAAGGAATTGCCTCCATGGACGCCACCATCAGTCCTAGAAGACGCATACACTTCCGTAGAGACATTGCCGTTGAGGATCTCATAATCTGTACATGTCGAAGAAGACATGACTGTTTGTCTGGTGGTAGGGAAACTACCGACCGAAACGTGTCGAGATGCATTCCCAAAAAGAGGATTGTCCTCGATGGTTCCAGGGACGACTTCTCCCAATTGACCAGCCAACCGAAGTCCTTCAGAAACTGAAGAGACAAATCCCGAGCCGTCAACGCCTCCTCCTCCGAGGAAGCCATGATCAAAAGATCGTCCAGATAAGGGAGAATCGTAATCCCCTGTCTTCGAAGGATTGCCATGAGGGGCGCCAGAATTTTTGTAAAGACCCTTGGCGCTGAGGCTAAGCCGAACGGCAGAGCCACGAACTGGTAATGATTCTGACCTATGGCAAATCGAAGAAAACGCTGATGAGCCTTTCCGATGGGAATATGCAAATAGGCGTCGCGAATGTCGATTGACACCAGAAAATCGTTCTGTGACAGAGCTGCCACAACGGTGCGAAGCGACTCCATGCGAAATTTCCGGGCATGGACATGCCGGTTTAATCGCTTGAGATCCAGAATCGGGCGAAATTTGTTCTCCTTTTGGGAACTATAAAAAGGTTGGAATAAAAACCTTTCCCTCGGTCCTCTGACGGAACCGGTATCACTACACCCTTTTGTAGCAGAGATTCGACCTCTCGCTGTAGAGCGACAACAAGCTCGGGTTCCGACGGAACGCGAGACTGACAAAAAACATTTGGGGGTCGAGAAGCAAACTCTATGAAATAGCCTGCCGACACAATCCGCGTTGCCCAGGAATCTGGAACGCGAGCCATCCAAGTCGCCTTGAAAAGAAGCAGGCGACCCCCCACTCGAGAATCCTCGAGTGGACCCCTGGCGTCAATTAGACTTTGCGGGCTTCTTGTCAAGTTCCCGCTTGTCCTGGCGGAAACTCTGCTTCCAGGGAGTACGAGTTTTCTGAGAGGATTTCTTTCCTGAGAAGGAAGGACGACCCGATCCCCACGAGGAGTGACTAGATCGTCCTCGGCCCCGAAAGGACCGCCGACCACTATAGACACCAGGCTTACTGGACACCGAGGCCATGGCCCTACGCTGTGGTAATGCTGATTCCTTCGCCTTAGCCTTGGAAATCAGCTCTGTGAGGTCGGATCCAAAAAGATGGCCACCCTTGTAAGGTAAGGCCAACAACCCTTGTTTGGAAACTGCGTCCCCGGCCCACTGTCTGAGCCATAAAGCTCTTCTGACTGTGACCGCTGAAGCTTGCGCTTTGGCCAGCAGAGATGCCGTATCCAGACCGGCATCAAAGATATAACAGGCTGCCGTTTCTAACCATTCACAAGTTTCCCGTATCTCAGATAACGGAGATTCATTGTGCAACTCCGTCTTCAGACGTGCCAACCAGCTTAGAGAAGCTCTAGCAGCACACATGGATCCTAGCACTGCTCGGAATCCATGACCCGCAGCCTCATAGCTTGCTTTTGCCGCCAATTCTGCTTTTCTATCCAAAGGCTCCTGTAAGCTCGCTTTTCCCTTAATAGGGAGTAGTGAGGATTTACTAAGCTGAGATAAGGACACATCCACTTCAGGAGCAGAAGTCCAATTAGCCTTTAACTCCGCAGAGCAAGGATAAAGTGTATCCAAGAAATGCGTTCCATGAAAACGCTTATCTGGACATAGACGTTCCTCCTCTATTACACTATTAAGCTCATCCAGAGCTGGCAATGTTGTACGCGAAGCACGGGACTCCTGGAACATGCGTGCTGATTTACCAGGACGACTAGTTACCTCCTCCGGTAACTGTAATATATCTCTCATGGCTTCAATTAATGCCTCCGTACGCTTCGCCATAGAGGAACGCCCCTGCGGCTCGTCCGCATCTGAATCGGATATTTCTCCATCCGAATTTAAAGGGGAACTCTGCCCAATATCAGATACGTCTGACTCGCTCCGTGTAGAGGCCGGTAACGGCCTGCGTCGCTTCCTCTGAGAAGAATTAGCAGACACATATTGACCTAAAAGGTCAGACAAGTTGTTGATCGATCGAGCGATATCGTCCAATTTTTCACCGCTGTCGACCGCAGCGCTAGACGCTGTGGAGGTCTGCGTATCTGATTGCCGCAATGGCACTGGGACGTGATCCGCGGCATCTGAACTCTGTTCAGACATGTCTCACCTGTATGAACAGGTCAAAGCGGTAATACCAGCAAAAAACTATGCGGTTTTTCTTTTTTTTTTTTTTTTTTTTATATGCTGAAGGGTTAACGCTCCACCAGGCAGGGTTACCCCAGCGGTATTCAGTCAAAAAATTTTTCTGGTAGAAATAACCCTCAGAAGGGTTAATATTGCAAACTCACCACAATATATATATATGAAGTGTGAGTCCCAGCCAATTTTATGTCTCTAATGAGACTGCAGCTGCAGGATAGCGATCGCTGCGCTGCGGGGTGAGGAATCAGCACTCACCCAGCTGGCCGTGGTGTCTTATGAGGAGAGGAGCGGTCTGAGGAGCCCAGGAGCCTGTGTAATGGCCGCCACAGTGAGGGAGTCGCAGGAGAAACGCCAGAGCGCGCGTCTTCCTGCTCAAAAGACCGGGATAGATAGGCCACGCCCCCTGCTAGCTCAAATAATGAGCGCGAACTCTCCCCGCTCCTGCTCCCTCTCTGTCCTGCAGGTATCTGCCTGCGGACAAAAAATCACCACATCTACTTGTAACAGCGCTGTCACAGCAGCGCTGAAGCATACTGACATACATGTAGTAGTGCTGTCACAGCAGCGCTGAAGCATACTGACATTACATGTAGTAGCGCTGTCACCGCAGTGCTGAAGCACTCACACATTATTATAATAAAAATTGTGTGGAAAAAAACTCATCAGCTCAGCGCCACAGGGACCCCCAGGGGTTTCTGGCGCTGTGCCCATGCTTCCCCCCAGGGCGGGAAGCGCAGTGACCCAGCGTGTGGTTTGCGCCCCCGCCAGGGAAAACTCTCCTCATCCCCCAGGGCCGGCAAGGATTCTGCAGGGACCATTATGTAATTACAGATCCGCCAAGGGAGAGGCTGGTGAAATACACTGATAAACATGTAATAGCGCTGTCACCGCAGCGCTGAAGCATACTGATATACATGGTAATAGCGCTGCCATCAGACGCTAAAGCACTCACACATTAATAATAAAATTTTGTGTGGAGTACTCACCAGCCAAGGCGCCACAGGGACCCTCAGGGGTTTCTGGCGCTATGCCCATGCTTCCCCCCAGGTCGAGGAACGCAGTGACCGCACGTATGGTTTGCGTCCCGCCAGAGAACCTCTCCTCATCCCCCAGGGCCGGCAAGGATTCTGCAGGGACTTTGAGTAAGTACAGATCCGCCAAGGGAGAGGTTGGGGTACAGCAGCGCTGGTACCCCTGAGACCTCTAGACCAACTAGTGATCCAAGTCTCCTGTCCGAATATAAAATAATAAAATCTTCTGAGGAGCTGCATTAGCAGCGACCATCCTCTGGACCTCAAATCTTAGACTGGAGCTGAGTAGGAGGAGCCCGAGCTGGAGGGGCCAGCCAGTCAGCACTCTTTTGATCTGAGGTGACATCCTGATCTGGGGCTCCGCCTACCCATCAGTAATGAATACTGTGGCTCTCTTCCTTCCATCTGCAGCTGAAACACTGTTTTATTTAGTTCAGTTCTGCTAGTCCTCTCCATCTGCTCCACATCCTTGATTTTCAGCTTTCTACCTACACTTTGCATAGGCAGAAAACTGGAAATCAATGTTGGGAGATGTAGATATCTGGAGCTCGTGACTATTTAGTAATAAATAGCAGCAGCTCATTGAGAGACGTTTAGTGACATATTGCTTTAATCAGGATCTCTGCACCCACTTCATGCTACCCTCATAGGGGACAGCAAAAACCTGTCAATAGATTATTTTTAGATGACTTACTATGTCTTTAAAGTGGCACAATTGCTTAAAGGGTCTTGTCACCAGGTTTTCCCAACATATAGTTCCATCATAACGCGCAGTCCGGTCTGATGGGCATTACTGGTCTGGCTTGACGTCGCCTCTATCCCTGCAATCAGCGTCATTCTGCCTTCATTGATGTGGATGATGTGTGTTCCATCAGTCACACAGTGTGTGAACAGTCACTTACACAGATTCATTTAGCTGCAGGGAGACTACCTGTGTTATGGATTGTAACGACTGGAAACAAAGCTTAGGCTACAGAAAGCCAAATAAATGAGTACACCTCTGTCACTAAATAGAGGCAAGGACAATCACAAGAAAGTAAAGTGTAGTATCAGTTTATATTTTTGCTGAGTAAAACAAGGAGACATTTTGGTTTTCTTCCATCCGACAAGTAAAGCAGAGTAACTTATATAATGTATAAGAAATAAATACATTTGTCTAAAAAAAAAAAACATAAAATCATTAAATATGTTACATACAGACGGACATTACTGCTAGAATTCCACATAATTGCAAAATACAGAGGTGGGAGAATGTAGTTACTGATAATTTAGTGAAGAATATAGGAAACATAATTGCAATACATGAGACCGAGTTCTGTATAAAATCCCTTCTCTGGGTTTTTAGAAATGTGAGGCTTCAAATATTCATATAATATTAGATAGAAGTCGGACAAACTCACAAATCCAATACACACTGGATAAAAGTCATCCAAAGCGGCAGATTTCACCTGGACCGCCTGACTACCTGATGTGTATGGGTGGTCTCCTGACCCATGCCTGACAGAGGATGTCAATAATAGTGGAATTTCAACTGAACAATTTCTTTACAGGGGAGGTAAGCCGCTGACGGAGGTTTCTCTTAGTGTGAACCGCCATTAAAAACACATGAATGTTTGGCCAGGCTGAGTATTCATGAGTATGGGGGAGTATGGAGGTAAGGTATGCCATAAAATCAGAATTCTACACCTACCTCCAGAATGGGGTCCCATCTTTCCATCCACTTGTATGGCAGTTCCTAGCAGCTTTTGGAACTTCCAAGGAATGGAAACAGTCGCACATATCTGACCACTTCTATTCACTACAGTCACCTCAACAGAAAGAACGAATAGTCTACCCCCATTTCGGAGACAGGTGGGGGTCTCTGGGACCTATCATATGCATCACATATCCTATATATGACATACTAGCTACCTTCTGATGGAAGCTGAGGATAATCTTCAATGATCCTCTGCAACATTTCAGAGAACACAGTTTGTATAGCCGGCCAGGGACTATAGGCAAAGACCTCACTAGTCTAATGATGTCCATGGCCATCTTCTCTACGCCATGCTCCATATAATTGAATCTAAGGACTGGTTCCCTTTAGAAAAAAGTTAAATATTGTTTTCTTGTTTCAAGTTATCAAAAGTTGAAATTGAAGGTGGAAAAGTTCTGTCTTCTGTCTGCCACTTATCACTCAACTCCACCAAAGGTGGGGAGTTTATCACAAAGACACTAAATCTTATACCATCCATTCAGATTTCTTATTGTATTTTTTTCTGGCAAAACAATGATAAAAAAATTAAATAAAACCTGTTTGTTAAAGGCTGTTACAACCTCAGTCACTATGGTAACATTGGGCTTTTGGAGCACGGCAGGAAATGGGGCATATACCGACAATGTTACAGAACAAGACCCAGAAATTGGACATTTAGGAAATAAACTTCACTTTTTTAAAAACACAGCGGGGAATTTTATATAGAACTTTCAGAAGTTTTCCTGTAAGTGAGGCAAACATAGCGGTGGGCTGCAGGAACGGAGCAAAAACAGGGATTTTTGTGTGTACTCACCGTAAAATCCTTTTCTCCGAGCCAATCATTGGGGGACACAGGACCATGCTGTGTCCCCCAATGAGGCGATAGAGAAACAGGGATTTTTGTGTGTACATACCGTAAAATCCTTTTCTCCGAGCCAATCATTGGGGGACACAGGACCATGCTGTGTCCCCCAATGAGGCGACGGAGAAACAGGGATTTTTGTGTGTACGCACCGTAAAATCCTTTTCTCCGAGCCAATCATTGGGGGACACAGCATGGTCCTGTGTCCCCCAATGAGGCGACAGAGAAATAATAAATGAAACCTATATCGGAGCGCACAACATATGAGATGAGGGGCCTCTTTATAAACACACTGGTAATAAATTAAGCGACACAAGAACTTTTTATCTGGCCCTTGCTTCTTTAGAAGATCTTTGTAGCTTGTAGGATCGGATTAGGGAATCGGCAAACAAACATTTTTAATGGATCTTCCACTCCGAGTGAGAGTAAAATAATATCCAAATATATATCACGTCACAAAGTGCAAAAGTTCAACCAGGAGGTGAACATGGGGTTGTCATCACGTGGACGGTGCACTTGGCAAAATTAATGTGAAAGTCTCCACTGCTTTCACGAAATGTCAACACCGATTCTGTACATAGATTTTCTATTGTTTGGTAGATAGAGAGAAGTCATCCCGGTGACCTAACATATCTGCCATTGCATATGTGAAAAGCAATAATTTGTTAAAAAAAATAAAATTGGGACATACAATTTCCCCATTCAATATGGGAACGTAAAAAGTAAGCAGATTGATCACCATCAGAACAAAAAAAAATAAAAAGAGGGTGTTAATGTCCTGACATCATTCCAAAGTGTCCTTATTAATATATGACAATAATCTCAAGGCAAAAATAAGGCACATATGTTTGCAAGTCAATGGCTCTTTGAACCTCGCTACCACAAGGTGGCGCTGCATTGTATTGACATGACGCTACAAAAGGCTCATTGGTACGTCACTTTTGTGACAAGTGTCCTTTGTCCGCCAAGTCTGGCCACACGGGCTCTTAGGTATGTTCTGCCATTCATCTGCGTTCCGCAGACACAATGAACAGTCAGTACAAGTGTCACTAGAATATTTTGGTGCTTCTGATCACAGGAAGGTTTCTTCCTCCCCTCTTGGGTCTTCTAGAAGTAGTGTATGTTTGTCGGGGTCATGTAATGGGACGCTGTGCTGAGAATGTTTATCAGAGAGGAAGGAATTGAGGGAAGCACGGCTGTAGGTAATAAAGCGGTCCAACATGCTGAGCTTCGGGGAACTTCTCCGATTTTCAGAGATACCAATATGAACGCTAATTTCTGATGGGGCCTTTTGTTTTAGCTGACCTTGAGACTTCAGTTCCAGTTTCTCCGGACTCGGCTTGCGGTAACTGCAGAGAGAAGTATTTACCGTAATTGGCATTGTAAGTAACACACTGAATACCCTGTGTATACAGCAATAAGATAAAGGGAATTGCTTTCAAAATAATAGTGCTGAAAGGAAAAAAACGTAGAATCAGCTAGTAGAAAGGCTGCAGCACAGACTAGAGTTGACTTGCAGTACAGACTACAGTTAACTTGCAAGTCAACTCTAGTCTGTGCTACAGGTTTTCTACTAGCTGCCCTGTGTATACAGTCACTGGCTTACGGGGTGGCTACCTAAAAAGGGAACTAGAAAGACAATTTTTTGTTCAAACTGATAGACAGAAATTCAGCAAATTTTTTCCCAGCAAGCATTGATCATAAGTCTCCCTACACAACCAGATCTCTACAATGAGAATGTACCCTTCTAGACCTGCTATATAGACATCTCAGCTACACAGTAAAACACTATTCTGTGCTGATGAGGAGCAAAAAGTCAGAAACAGTGCTGTCAGAAAATAAGGTCTCTGGTTTGACTAATATCCCTCGCCATGTAAACGGCTGTATAATGAGAATAGATGGTGCAAATTTACGGTCAGGACCTAGTTCACCGGCCATGCCATTAATCTGTTGTCACTGAACGGGAGCCCTGTAAACCACCTCTGGCATGACAGTGTCCTCGCGCCTCATTTGATTAGCTGGCCTGTCACAACGTTATCGTGCATCACTCTCCAACGATGAAGTTATGGCAGGCCGGCTAATCAAAAGGAGAACCGCCGATGAAGTCAGGTAAGAGGAGGCTCACAAGGCTCCTATCTAGTGATCACAAATTACCGATGAGGCCGATGGACTGGGATCTGTGAATTGAAATGCACCCTCTCTAATAATCAGTAGTACATTGGCCTACAGGGTAGCTACCTAAAGTTACTTATAGTGGTAAAACTATGTATCATAAAAAAAAAAAAAAAATACAGGTAGAAGTAGAGAAATGAAGCACCACTTACAGTTTAAGCAGCAAAGAGGAGAAAACAACAGAGACTGAGGAGGCAGCCATAGCGGCAGATCCCATCCAGGGCTGCAAAATCACACCAACCGGCATGAACACACCTGAAACAGTGGACAGGATTAAGTATGTAACAAATAAGCGATTGTTGATTAATATGTCAACAGCTACGATTACTCCTAACCCCAATTGTGTTTGGTGAACGTTACGTCTTCATTTTATAGTACCTATGTAGTTTTAAGATCTGCCACCAATGTTTGGATTTCTGGGTCCATCGAGCGTGTACTCCTAATACACCAGCTCGTCCCATTCTCATTGGGGATACGTTTCAGTACCACAATCGTTACATGGCGGAGCCACTGTGTGTGTCAACCAAGAAATGGAATCGATGTGCAGAAAGGTGAGGGAGCAAACATTACAGTCCCAAAGACCCCTTTAACATCTATGTGAAATTTTGTGAAAATTATGGAAAGCTGGTATTTTCAGCAATAAAATGCTTGGTTCGTGAGATATAGTGGTATTTCTCAAGGATAGCATCTCCGGGTCGGCGTTACATACCTGCAGCTATAGGGATGCCAATCAGATTGTAAATTAAGGCAAAGACAAAATTTATTCTTATTCTTTTCACAGTCTTGCGTGATAAGTCAATGCTGGCGACTACGTCAAGGAGATCATTCTGTATGAGAAAAAAACAGATTTAATCACCTGTCAATGTCACGTATGTGTTAGCAGGCAACGCTCTGATGGCCATCAGACTTCCAATACACTGTGTATTCACCAAGGGGGACCATTATGAGAAGAAGCTCTCTTATATAACTGACTGCTAGATGTGGAAATGCATGGACAGGAATATATTTAGGCTAAAAAAAAATTCACTCAATAAAAGCAATGGAAACTGCCAACAAGTAGGTCACATGGCTACTGCATTATGAGAACATTGCTTAGGAAAGTAGTAATAGATTATGTAAGGCATTAAGACTTACCCGTATCAGCACCACATCAGCAGCTTCAATGGCAACATCTGTGCCCGTCCCAATGGCAATTCCCACATTGGCCATTGCCAGAGCAGGAGAGTCATTTATTCCATCTCCCACCATTGCCACTCGGGTACCTTGGTCCTGCAGCTGCTTTACCTTGGCTACTTTATGAGACGGGAGAACCTCCGCGAATACTGTTGTTATACCAACCTTGAGGATAGAAAAAAAAAATAGGTTATAGTGCATAAATTATAAGGATTTTAATAAAATCACAAAACGCATAAATGGCAAATTACAAAAAGCAAATTGTTATTTTTCAAGGATACGTGAAAATACTAAAAGCAATGGTAAAACCCTTTTAAAAAGGGTATCTGTCAGTAGGATCAACCCTTCTAAACTGTCTACATGGACATGTAGGTCATAGGAAGCAGAATAATAGGATACCCTGATATCAGAGATCCAACGTCTTATTCCAGAAAAATCCTTGTTTTTCTTAATATGTGAATGAGTTGTTAGGATCTATGGGCCGGACATAGATCTCAATGAGAATCTGCCTCCAGGGATTATTATAAATGAAAGGTGGAGTTAGCATTGTGAGACATGTAATAACTGACAGTCTGCTCTCCTGGTATACATGTCTCACACCAGGAATATCCCCTTTCATTTATAATAATCTCTGGCGGCAGATTGTTGGGGAGATATATGTCCGGCCCATAAACAACAGCTCATTTACATATTAAGAAAAACATGGATTTCTCTGGAATAAGACATCGGATCGCAGATATCAAGGTGTCATTGTATTCAGTTTCCTATGACCTACGTGCCCATATAGATGGCTTAGGAGGGTTGATCCTACTGATAGGGGATGAATTAAAGGGAATCTATCAATAGGATAACGCACAACTTAATGAATTATCTCAGTTACCTGAGAGGCAATGGTCCTTGCAGTTTTGCTGTTGTCCCCAGTCATTAGTACCACATCTAGCCCCATTGAGCGCAATGTATTAACGGCTAATGCGGCTTCCGGCTTCACAGTGTCGGCTATGGCTATTAATCCACAAAGGACACCTGAAAAAAAGCGCACAGTGCATGATTGTCTGATTCCACGCCATACACACATTTGTCAGTGTGAACACGCTCAAGCACTTCAGGCCATATTGCTTACCATCCACTGCAACCAGGACTGCGGTGTGCCCTTTATTCTCATGTTCAGTCATAAGAGCATCCGTATCGTTCTGCAAACTAAGGAAATTGCGATTCATCCACTCCCGGTTCCCAATAAGCACAGAATATGTCTGATGTGACGCTGTAAGATGTAGAGCACAGAAAACACAATTCTTCATTATTTGGTATGCAAATCATCACTTCAGAGGAGAAAGAGGGCTAGAACTCTAGTGCCACCTATAGGAAGCCGCAATCCTAAAAGTCAGGCTTGGCTTGTCACTCTCCACAAGGAGAATCACTACCCCGTAGACCCCACTCCAAACACTCGCAGCTAGCCAAATCAGATCTCATACTTAGCACTGATGAGGGGCAACACTCCGAAACACTGTGCTTACAAACTGAGATTCTGGCTTTTATCCCAAGTCATATTGCCAGGTTTGTTAACGAGTAGATATTGACTTTTAGGATCGCGGCTTCCAATAGTTGGCGCTATACAAAGTCCTCTTTCTCTCTGAATAGGCAATTTGCATATTTAATTTCACAGAGGAGCATTGCAAGGCTTATAAGGCTCCACACTCTGACATGCCAGGCTTGGGTCTTCACTCTCCACAAGGAGAAACGTTACTTCTCAGACTCCATTATTTGTTGAATGACCAAGAGATCTGAAAGTACTGGGACTCTCGGGATTTCATACTGAGTCCTTGGTATTGTGCGCACATGGGGTATACTGGCTTTAAGTCATAATGTTAGCGCCAAGTGATGTGTGCGCCATTAATATCAGAAAACCCTTAAAATATAGAGGAGCTATACTTAGCGCACACCAGCATAGCATTAACAAGCCGCAGGCACAGCATTTCTATTGGGTTTAGGCCTGGACTGTGACTCGCCCATTGCAACACATTGATTCTTTTCCAGCCATTCGGAGGTAGATTTGCTGGTGTCATTGTGGTCACTGTCCTGGCGTATGACGCTTTAGTTTTTGGATAGATGGCCTTTTGACTATAGAATACTATTGTCTACAGAGGAGGTTATGGTCATCTCAGACTGCAAGATGCCAAGGTCTGGTAGCTGCAAAACAAGCCCAAATCATCACCTTCCACCACCATTCTTCACTGTCAGTATGAGGCATTTGGTGAAAACTTAACACAAAGCATGAGAGCACAAACCTGGCACAGGGCATTATGGCCAAACATCTCCACTTTGGTATTTTATGTCAAAGGACATTGTTCCAGAAGTTTTGGGGTTTCAGTGTAACTTTGCAAATATTAGACATGTGCCCTGCTCTGTTTAAAAAGAATAGGCTTCCTCCAAACGACTCTTTCAAATAATCCATACTTGTTCAGTTTTGTTCTAGCTGTATAGTCATGTACTGGAAAGAACCCAAGAGCTGCAGCTCAGACTCTGAAGGCCTTAGCATTGTTCAACTTCTCAAATCACGGGCATATATAGAAATAATGGATCCACATAGCCCCCCCCACCCCAAAAAAAATAAAAAATTCCGCAAGGTAGATGGCGTCAGGACCCACATGCATGGTCACAGAGGAGCATACCTCCCAACTTTTAAACAGAGAGTAGGACATGTATTGCATCTTGCAGTGTTCTTGCAGACTATGATACCACTTTTGTAGCTCCTATACAGAATAATGTGCAATTTCCCCCTACAGTACTTCCTCACGCGCACAGTCACCCCACAGAATAATGCCTGCAGCGACCCACTCCATAGTATGATCTCCTCACGGTAGATCCACCCACAGCATTATTGCCCCTAAAGTCTCCCACCGTGTGATGTCTATGCAGTTCCCCCCACTCACACAGTATAATGTCTCCACTGGTCTCACACAGTATGATGCCGCCATAGTACGATGGTACCCACAAAAAAATAATGCCCCTCCAGTACCCTCAAAAAATATTGACTAATAAGATCAAGATCTAGAGATATCTATATATATCTACTGACGTCTTTGCTCCTGCTGTACCGACACTCACATCTCAGATGCACAAGCTGAATGGTGGCACAGGGAGCTAACGGCTCCATAGTGACTGTGGGGTCTGCCACTAAGGGCCGTACATCACTGTCACTGAGCATTGCCCTGCATGACCTGGGGGTGCCAAGACATTCACTCCAGGGAGTATTGTCAGCTGCATTATTTTCTAATAGTGTCTTTGGCGTGCTCAAAAATTATGTTCGAGTCCCCGCGGCTGCATGTCTCACGGCTGTTCGACAGCTGCAACTCGTAGAGATGTCCCATTTGTTAGGCAATTCATGCATGTGTTGTGGCTGTCGAACAGCGGTGAGACATGTAGAGGCGGGGACTCGAACATATAATTCGAGCACACCGAAGACACTCAGCGCCTGAGCATGCTCAGATAACACCTTATCAGAGAACGTTCGCTCATTACTCATACTTCGCTTTTTTCATAACAATCATAAGTCAATACACTTCGCTAATTATATCATAACATAAAACCTTTGAAGGTCACTCCAATGGCACAGAAACCAAACCCAGAGTAACACGCACATATGATGTGAAAATGCCGGACAATTTCTAAGCTGCTAAAGTGCGTGTGCACGGCTTCTACACCACAAACCAGTGCTGATAACGGCGCTCTCTGTGCACATTTCATACATTTTGTTAGCGCCTAGATCACTTTGCTAAATAGTTAACTGCTGGCAAGAATAAATTGCGTGCTTACCTGCTTTCTGGGAATCAGTCAGAAAATGAATATCAGAGTCCCCGTGTCCTCCGTCAATGTGCACTAGCAGGGCGTTTCTGCTGTTGTTAGCGCTCATTGTTTGGTAGCTGCTGCTTAAAAGATGCTCGACGTTACTGACTCTACAGCTGATGCCACATCCAGGGACGGCTTGGAAATCAGAGCAAGTGCCCAGAACCTCTTTATTCAGTACCTATTAAAAAGGATGAATCGTCTCAATGTGCTCATACGAGATTAAAGCAGGTCGTACACGAGATCAGGGACGGCAAGACCCAAAACTGTTGAAAACAATGCATGCTTTATATATTCCTAACCAAGAAGTGCATCCACCCCAAGACTGCAATGTTTATCTGGATGGTACAGATTATTTATATTTATGATGGATGTGAATGGAAAAATAGGCACAAGTAGCATTTGACATTTAAGGGATCGATGACTGCTGAAGTCAGACTTTACTTCCCAAATAGGAAGGTTTTATGCATTTTGTACAAAAGATAGTTGATGCAAAATTGCAGAATGTTTCCCTAACGAGTACTGATCGTCCATCTGAGGCCGCGGCAAAAGGACCAAACGTTCTAGGAAAAGTACGGTCCAAACTTCTGGGTTTTATAGAATCCTGGTATTTACAGCGAGATGCCGCAAGCCTCCAAGCCCCCTCACTGTCAAAGAGTGAGACTTGTGTCAGGTGGTATCGCGAGATCTCGCGCTTAGTAAAGGAGACGGCAGCGCTGGTTTAGTTTAAAGAAGCCCTCCTCTTCCTCCTCCCATCAAAGTCTGTATCCCCTTAATATATTGCAGTCATCATATTATATAGCCTTGTGTACTTACAATTGCTCATTTTGCCTTTCTGTCCAGATAATTCTTCTCTTTTCCATTAGGTCTATGAAATCACCCCATTAAAAACGGACTAGCTGAATCCTTCTAAGCTCTATGTAGAAACAGGAGGTCAATTTTCCCTGTACGAATCATAAGTCACTGCAAAAGTCCCTGGCAGGGGAAGAAGTGAAGCAGATGGGTCAGGAGGTGAAGAGGGGGGATGATAAATGCAGGGACAAGACTTCCTGTGTCTACATGAAGTAGAAAAAAAGAGAAGAATTATCTGGGTAGAAAGGCAAAATGAGCAATTGTAAGTACAAAGTGCTATTTAATATGATGACTGCAATATATTGATGGGAGAAGGAGGAGTACTTCTTTAATTTGGGAGGTCGCCCACTTTGCCATTGAGGGTGGCTGTGGAGGGTTGTGGGATTTAGTCATGTTATTTATCTGAGCCTGACACGATTTTTTTAACAGGTGAAACCTACTCCTAAAGTCTGGATGTCGCTTTCACAATGTACCTGGTATCTAGTGTTAATATTTCTATCCATACAATTGTGATCTGCTCTGTCTCTGCTGGATATAACAGCTGATCCGTGGGATGATGGGGGTCTCAGCACAGTGATCTGATAGGGGCGATCTCTCATAGATAGGTCATTAGAATCCGAGTCCTGGACAACCTCTACAACAGTAATTTCTACTTGATATGATTTTGCAGTATTTACGTGTATCACTATTGCAGCAGATGCTAGAAGCATGGTGCATCTTTGTGTTATTTATTGGCCATTATTCTGCTGCAGAGACCGTACTTGTGTGTGAACACTGTCTTACCTCTTTACAATGCTTCGTGACTGCTGCTCCAAGGGGATGTTCGCTGTTGCTTTCTGCAGTCCCCACAATGGCCAGCAGCTTGTTGGAAGGCATCCTGTTACTTTCAACCAAAATCTTCACTTGCATAACAATAGGAGAGCCATGTGTGATGGTCCCCGTCTTATCGAACACAACAGTTCGGATCTGATAAAAAGGGAAAAACTTTCACTTTTGCAGAAATTCCTTTAAAATAACAATATTTTAATACTCTATGTTCTGCAAACTAGGCCTCCACGTGTGCAGCTTCACTGTATATGGTGAAGTGCTGTTGTCAAGACAAACAGTGCATTACCTTGTGTGCCATTTCCAGGGGTTCTCCTCCTTTAATCAGTATGCCATTCTGAGCACCAACTCCCGTACCGACCATAACTGCAGTTGGTGTTGCCAAACCAAGCGAACAAGGGCAAGCTATGCACAGCACAGTGATGGCGGCTTGGAAAGCAAAGCGGACAATGACTTCTCCTTTTGAAATACTCTTGTTGTAACCCTGTGGAAAGAACAATTACTGCTTTAGGACATAACTGGGAGTAAGCAAGACACTAAAATCAAATGTTGTGGAAAACACCCTCAATTTACTACATCAACAAGCCTTAAAATATGCTTTCTCCAACACAGATTACCTCCTGAAATATTCATTCTACAAATGAACACAAGAGGGCGATGAAATGCTTCATCATGCAATAGACCTTCTGCAGAGGAGCATGGTCTTTGTAAGGGCCAGCCAGCTACTGCATATCAGCAATTTCCCACAAGATGGCAGCAGGCGCTCATATCCTCTGGATATGAATTGTAAGTAAATGTGAACACAAGTCTGAACACACCCAAAGAAACAGAATAACACATTACAGTGTGATCAATACATAGCAATATTACAACTAAAGTTACAGGGGTTTCTGTGGGGTTCTATTCCTAAAATACATTTATCACTTATCCACAGGATAGTACATGTCTGATTGTTGGGACTCTTCCCAATCATTATCTGGATTGAACAAAGCTGCACGACTGTTGCTGCTCTATTACATCTCTCCAAGAGGGACAGACAGCTGAGCACGGTACTCTAATATGTTGACCCTGAATTAAATGGAATCTGTCACCAGGTCTTTGCTAACCATCTGAGAGCAGCATGATGTAGAGGAAGAGACCCTGATTCCAGTGATGTATCACTTACTGGGCTGCTTTCTGTAGTTTTGATACAATCACAGGTTTATCTGCTGCAGATCTAGCAGTTCTCTGAATGCTGAGCTCTGTATAACCCCGCCCACATCACTGATTGGCAGCTTTCAGTGTACAGTCATGGCCAAAAGTTTTGAGAATGACACAAATATTAATTTTTACAAAGTCTACTGCTTCACTCTTTCTAATGGCAATTTGCATATACTCCAGAATGTTATAAAGAGTGATCAGCTTAACAGCAATTACTTGCAAAGTCAATATTTGGCTAGAAAATGAACTTTATCCCCCAAAACACATTTCAACATCATTGCAGCCCTGCCTTAAAAGGACCAGCTAACCTCTTTTCAGTGATTGCTCCATTAACACAGATGTGGGTGTTGATGAGGACATGGCTGGAGATCAATCTGTCATGATTAAGTAAGAATGACACCACTGGACACTTTAAAAGGAGGCTGGTGCTTGGCATCATTGTTTCTCTTCTGTTAACCATGGTTATCTCTAAAGAAACACGTGCAGTCATCATTGCAATGCACAAAAATGGCCTAACAGGGAAGAGTATCGCAGCTAGAAAGATTGCACCTCAGTCAACAATCTATCGCATCATCAAGAACTTCAAGGAGAAAGGTTCCATTGTTGCCAAAAAGGCTTCAGGGTGCCCAAGAAAGACCAGCAAGCGCCAGGACCGTCTCTTAAAAGTGTTTCAGCTGCGGGATCGGGCTACCAGCAGTGCAGAGCTTGCTCAGGAATGGCAGCAGGCAGGTGTGAGTGCATCTGCACGCACTGTGAGGCGGAGACTCTTGGAGCAAGGCCTGGTCTCAAGGAGGGCAGCAAAGAAGCCACTTCTCTCCAGAAAAAACATCATGGACAGACTGATATTCTGCAAAAGGTACAGGCAGTGGACAGCTGAGGACTGGGGTAAAGTTATTTTCTCTGATGAATCCCCTTTTCGATTGTTTGGGACATCAGGAAAACGCCTCATTCGGAGAAGACAAGGTGAGCGCTACCACCAGTCTTTTCTCATGCCAACTGTTAAGCATCCTGAAACCATTCCTGTGTGGGTTGCTTCTCAGCCAAGGGAATCGGCTCTCTCACAGTCTTGCCTAAAAACACAGCCATGAATAAAGAATGGTACCAGAATGTCCTCCAAGAGCAACTTCTCCCAACCCTCCAAGAGCAGTTTGGTGATCAACAATGCCTTTTCCAGCATGATGGAGCACCTTGCCATAAAGCAAAGGTGATAACTAAACGGCTCAGGGAGCAAAACATAGAGATTTTGGGTCCATGGCCTGGAAACTCCCCAGATCTTAATCCCATTGAGAACTTGTGGTCAATCATCAAGAGACGGGTGGACAAACAAAAACCTAAAAATTCTGACAAAATGAAAGCATTGATTGTGCAAGAATGGACTGCTATCAGTCAGGATTTGGTCCAGAAGTTGATTGAGAGCATGCCAGGGAGAATTGTAGAGGTCCTGAAGAAGAAGGGTCAACACTGCAAATATTGACTTGCTGCATTAACTCATTCTAACTGTCAATATAAGCTTTTGTTACTCATATGTTTGCAATTATTATATTTCTGTCTGTGATAAAAACATCTGTCAAACACACATAAAAACCAGAGGGCAGCAGATCATGTGAAAATATAATATTTGTGTCATTCTCAAAACTTTTGGCCATGACTGTACACTGTGCATAGCAAGAATGCTGCCTATCAGTGGTGGAGGCAGAGTTATACAGAACTCACGAATATGGAGGATTATCTGGCAGCAGATTATCTAGTCCTCTAGTGATAAATCTCCTGCTGGTAAAACAGGGATTTTCTTAAAAAAAAAACCTAACAAATATCTCAATAAGTGACACATCGCTGGAATCAGGTATCTGTCTCTACATCGTACTGCTCTCAGATTAGATGCTTCCTTTAAAGCAAACCTGTCAGCAGGATTGTGCTCAGTAACCTACAGACAGTGTCAGATCGGCCCCGTTATACTGATTAAAATTATACCTTGGGGTGATGAAATTCGTCTTGTAGTTGTTGCATAATCTTTATTTGTAGTTTTGAGTTAATGATATGCCCGTGCTCCATGGCGGGCTGTGAGCGGGGCTTTATGTGGTGCTCTGATAACAAATTCATCTGTGTGGCTTCTGACAGTGACCTGCCCCTATTTTACATACTACATATAATGGTGTTGGCTTTGAAAAAGAAAATTTAACGACAGCAAAATGACGGGGGCCGCGACGCTGAGCACCACATAAAGCCCCGCTCACAGGCCGCTCCGGAGCACAAGCATATCAATAACTGAAAACTACAAATATAGATAAAACAACAATCACCTAAGTATAAAGGCAACGACCTGACACACTGTGTAGGTTACTGTGCATAATCCTGATGACAGGTTCATGCTCAATTATGTCACATCATTTAATCAAGCAGCGAGATTCATGGTTATCGGAATTTCACCACATATTCTGTGGAGAGGTGATAAATATCTTTCATAGGAAACACCCTTGAAGGCTTGTAGACACCTTCTTTCAAACATTTTTCAAAATCCTTGATATACAGTTTACAACCTGTAACCAGTGTATTCAGGCTCATAATAGTTGCTGGATGGGAGATCTGTGTGTCCTGGGGGCTGCGGACTATATTAGACCTTATGTATCAGCACTGCTCCATTCATGTACTGGTTTTCCCTTCTAACACTGCTTCTGTATAATCTTCTCAGCCCTCTGCTTAGCCTGATAGGGCCTGTGTGTGGGGGATTCCTCCTGGTTCTGCGGGTGTCATTTCTCTCCTGTCCTGCAGGTTCTGCTGATGGCTCCGTCCATGGTGATGCAGCCTGTGTGATCCCTCCTGCAGGTTCTGAAGAGAGTTCTGTCCATGGTGATGCAGCCTGTGTGATCCCTCCTCCTCTCCTGCATGTTCTGCTTAGGTCTCTGTCCATGATGATGCAGCCTATGTGATCACTCCTGCAGGTTCTGGAGAGAGTCCTGTCCATGATGATGCAGCCTGTGTGATCCCTCCTCCTCTCCTGCAGGTTCTGCTGATGGCTCTGTCCATGATGATGCAGCCTGTGTGATCACTCCTCCTCTCCTGCATGTTCTGCTTAGGTCTCTGTCCATGGTGATGCAGCCTGTGTGATCCCTCCTGCTCTCCTGCAGGTTCTGATGAGGGCTCTGTCCATGGTGATGCAGCCTGTGTGATCACACCTCCTCTCCCGCAGGTTCTGAAGAGAGTTCTGTCCATGGTGATGCAGCCTGTGTGATCCCTCCTGCTCTCCTGCAGGTTCTGCTGAGGGCTCTGTCCATGGTGATGCAGCCTGTGTGATCACACCTCCTCTCCCGCAGGTTCTGAAGAGAGTTCTGTCCATGATGATGCAGCCTGTGTGAGCCCTCCTGCTCTCCTGCAGGTTCTGCTGATGGCTCTGTCCATGATGATGCAGGCTGTGTGATCCCTCCTCCTCTCCTGCAGGTTCTGCTGATGGCTCTGTCCATGGTGATGCAGCCTGTGTGATCCCTCCTCCTCTCCTGCAGGTTCTGCTGATGGCTCTGTCCATGATGATGCAGCCTGTGTGATCCCTCCTGCAGGTTCTGCTGATGGCTCTGTCCATGGTGATGCAGCCTGTGTGATCCCTCCTCCTCTCCCGCAGGTTCTGAAGAGAGTTCTGTCCATGGTGATGCAGCCTGGGTGATCCCTCCTCCTCTCCTGCAGGTTCTGCTGATGGCTCTGTCCATGGTGATGCAGACTATGTGATCCCTCCTCCTCTCCTGCAGATTCTGCTGAGGGCTCTGTCCATGGTGATGCAGCCTGTGTGATCCCTCCTCCTCTCCTGCAGGTTCTGCTGATGGCTCTGTCCATAGTGATGCAGCCTGTGTGATCCCTCCCGCAGGTTCTGAAGAGTTCTGTCCATGGTGATGCAGCCTGTGTGATCCCTCCTCCTCTCCTGCAGGTTCTGCTGATGGCTCTGTCCATGATGATGCAGCCTGTGTGATCCCTCCTGCTCTCCTGCAGGTTCTGCTGAGGGCTCTGTCCATGGTGATGCAGCCTGTGTGATCACACCTCCTCTCCCGCAGGTTCTGAAGAGAGTTCTGTCCATGGTGATGCAGCCTGTGTGATCCCTCCTGCTCTCCTGCAGGTTCTGCTGATGGCTCTGTCCATGATGATGCAGGCTGTGTGATCCCTCCTCCTCTCCTGCAGGTTCTGCTGATGGCTCTGTCCATGATGATGCAGGCTGTGTGATCCCTCCTCCTCTCCTGCAGGTTCTGCTGATGGCTCTGTCCATGATGATGCAGCCTGTGTGATCCCTCCTCCTCTCCTGCAGGTTCTGCTGATGGCTCTGTGCATGATGATGCAGCCTATGTGATCCCTCCTCCTCTCCTGCAGGTTCTGCTGATGGCTCTGTCCATGATGATGCAGCCTGTGTGATCCCTCCTCCTCTCCTCAGGTTTTTGCTTAGGGCTCTGTCCAGGTTATGCAGCCTGGTGATCCCTCCTCCCCCTCCTGCAGGTTCTGCTTAGGGGCCCTGTCCCCTGGTTTTATGGGAGCCTGTGTGATCCCTTCCTCTCCTCAGGGTTTTGCTTAGGGGCTTTTGTCCATGATGAAACAGCCTGGTGATCCCCCCCCCTCTCCAAAATTTTTTGCTTAGGTCTCTGTCCAGGGGATGCAGGGGCCCGGTGATCCCTCCTTTCCCCCTCCTGAGGTTTTTGCTTAGGGCCTGTCCATGATGATTGGGACCGTGTGAT
>JARQOD010000008.1:39276138-39400889 GCA_033576555.1 Oophaga sylvatica
AGGGGTAAATTTTATACTTTGATTGACCAGAATTTTACGGACTATTGATCCCCCCATTTTTTTATTTTTCACTTTTTTATTTTAGAGAGTTGAACCTGCGATCATCTGATCACATACTAATGCCAAGCACAGCTCCAGAACACACTCCTGACGACGAAGTACTTGTACGTCACCTGTCGTTTAGGGGTTGTTTCGAAAGAAAACTTCTGACATTATGCCCTATAAAAATTTTTAGAGGGGTCAGAAGGTAACGCTACATTTCCGCACAAGCGCTTCCTCTGACAAACTGATCACTGGAAGTTAGATAATCCGGATATATAGCTTCTAAGTAAAAGTCGGATGTCTTGGGCTTAATGCCATTGCGGAACATACAGTTGCCCATCTCTAGATATCCTGAGTTCTTGGCTGACATAAAATAGATGACAAAAAAAATATTGAATGAATCAAATCAATAAAATTTCCCACCAATGTGTCAACGATCGATCATATTCCTCAGATCACAATGGCCTTATCACAACGGATCCGCACAGTGAGCTTACCACCAGCTCCAGGACACCATCTCCTTCATCAGAGTCATCTAGTACAGTTGCCTCAAAGCCCAATTCTTGGATGAGCTCGGCAATGCCCGACGGCTGTATAATTATTGGTTGTATCTCACTTCAGCTTTGCCGGGCCATTAAAGCTACTAAAACAGAATTTATACCTAAAATAGGACAAAACATAATGAAGTTTGTGGTTGACTGCAATTACATTATTAAACAGCACAAAAACGCCACTTTTTTTTTTTAATAAGGGCCCAAGATAATGCTCTCTAGCTAAATATGAAGAAAAACATGAGTAGTGTCACACACAAAGTGCACAAAGATGTGATCTACTGTAGCCCACTCCAAAACGAGAGGGATCTCCATTAAATCTCTCTCCATTTGTCCGTACCAGAAGGCCACTGTGAGGGTCAGAGATCTGAGGAAGGTAGACCATCTTGCTCCCAGTATCCACCTTGGCTGCCACACCAGTGGAAATGAGAATTTGGTTTATTTCGGCTCCCTTCATGGAGGAGACGAGCGAAGGGTTGCAGGAACACCCGATGGCCGGTCACTCACCAGGAGACCGTTCAGAAAGGAACTGCACCCCAAAAAGTCCTTCTGACAAGGACACACAAGGAAACACATAAAATAGTGATTTTTTTTTCAGTGCAACCCATGTCGGACTTCCCGCTGAGAAATTTAAAACATCCCCAACCGAACCAAAGGATCATGAGTAGATGTACGTCCTTAAAAGAGTGAGGAAATGAACACAAATGTGTCGTCACTCAAGTGGAGTCCCACACCCAGTGAGTTTAGTCACCCCAGGGTCACCACTACTAGAGAACGTCTGCACCTTGGGCTCTCAAACTACTGGGACAATGGCTGTGAACCAGGGGGTCATCTGACCAGATGGTTCGCTAAGCCACAAGGCGTATAATCTGAAGAAAACTGCAGCCAGGAAGGAAGGAAGGAATGAAGGAAGGATCTAGCCCTCTATAACTAACTAGAGACTCCTGGAAGACATTGGCTGTTCTTGTGGACATCCAACTAGTGTATGGGGGTCTTACTGGTCTGCTCCTTGGGAAAGGTATGCCCATTAGCTCACCTCCTGAAGGAAAGCTAATTTGCGCACTTAAGGAGACTCTCTCTGGTATTGCCCACGTTCAGTAATTCACAGAAAAGCGATTTAGTGTCTTGTGTGGGTATAAAAGTGGAAAATGTGATAACATGAGCCCTGGAAAGTATAGCAAGGAACAATAAGGGAGGAATCAACCTCACATACATAAGAGATATAGTTTATTACAGAATAATCGTTATTGTGCATCCACCAATCGCACTGAGCTGTACTTTACCACAAATACAATATAAAGCCCATTAATATTGTGCCAACTGAGTCCACAGAAAATACTATAATATATCAGTCATTGGGCTGCTAGTTACTTGTCCCAAGCACTCAGTATACAAGGCTAATGTAACGTATATCAGGGGAACTGACCGTCCTCCCTGCGGAGATTCCTTTCTATGTTGGCCACGCAGGATGCGCACGTCATGCCGGAGACCTGAATGAAACACTTGTTGGTCGTTCTGGTTTCCTGATTGCTGGGCTCCGGAGAGTCTTTGCTGAAGCCTTCTTTTGGGTGGAAGGAATTTCGCTGAGGTTTCTGAACAGGTTCCAGGTCCAGGGAAATATCAGATAACACAGCTAATGTGCAGATAGAAAACAAAAGAATTAAAAAAATCATTCATTAACGGCCATGTGACACGTGTACGGCCGCTGAAGAACCTCTTTGAATTGGCCTCAGACACAACATGAATCACTTTCTTTCCTTTAAACATTAAAATTAACAGTAAATGACTGTAGTTACAGGAACATTGTAACACAAGGAACATTAAAAGGAGAACATGTCTGGGGCAGGGAATAATCCCCCACGCACACGCCGCCTCGGCTTCTTATTCTTCCATGCCGGGCCGCCTTTGAACTATAAGTCTGATGTCTCCCTCTCCAGTAAAAACACAACTCCGATGTCCTTCCCATACTTTACCTGCCAGGCTGTAATTACAACTAAATGCAATTACTTTTACTGCGCTAATATGACATTTTTATTTTTTCTCTACCTGTACTGAATAGTATAAGGCCTCTTTCAGATGTCAGAGAATTTCTAGTACGGGAAAAATCAGAGTTTCATGGGTGCTTTTGATAAGAATTTTTCTCAGATGGAAAAAAATAAAATAAAAAAAAAAACACAAAAAAAACAATGGAGGTTTCTTATGCTTTTTCTATTATACAGGCCACGAAAAACTGAAAGAACATAGACGTCGTCTCCGCGCCATCCAGTTTTTTTACGGACCCATACACTTGCATTGATGAGCCTTAGAGATGAGTTTGTGCAGACGACTCAGGAAGAATACACGGACATGTGAACAGCTCTATAGATGATGACAATGAAAAACACACAACTAGTATGAGAAAAATTGATGTACACTTTTTTCTTCTTGCTCCACTAACATATGGGGCAAACATGACAGCGGTGAGGCAGTGACCCCTGTTACAGCTAGGGGGCGCTGTATGTTCTCCTCAGCAGACGCATGGAGGCGTACTGAGGCCATGGGAGTGCATGGCAGTCGCAGGCTTAACTGTGATGGTGAGAGTGACCGGCGTCATTGAATGGCCGTTACGTGTCACAGAGATGGAGGATGTCCTCTGCGCTGTAAGCACGAAATGTTGTTCTGGGACCTGTAGTCCCACAAGTGTTTGCTTAGTTTTAAGGGGGGCTTACAGGGTTAGTCGGTGAGCTGGGTGGGACTGGCTAAACACACACACACACCGCCCACCTATGGGGGTGGTTTCAGCTACATAATGTGGCTGTGGTTTTGATGAGAGTTGTAAGGTCCTGAAGGTCTCTGTGTTGGAAGGTCCTGTGTGTGTGTGGACCGGATTCCTGAAAAGCACGGGGAGAGGCCATGGACCTGCAGAGCCTGGGATGGCTACCGTGTTGGGGAAGCTACTGTCCTTCTGAGGGTCTGGAACTGTCGTGTTTGGCCTGTGGAGCAAGTTCGCATCCAGGACAGTGATCCCAGTTAGGCGGCTTCCCCGGGAACCTAGGACTGACGAGTCAGCGTGTGGAGCGGAGCTCCTGGAAGGTAACCCAGAGTATGGGGGACTGTGTGCACGGACGAGGGTCAGTTAATGAACGGTGCGCTCACCCACGGTAATGGAACGGAGTACGATCCAGAGTGTTTAGAGACTGCAACTTAATGTCGTGTTCCATGGACGTAAAGTGATGGACAACGCGTGGCGCGGTTTATGATGGTTAAATAAACCGAAATAAGACTGTTCATGTGAGTAACCGTGCCTGTGCGCTTTACTCCCGTTGCCAAGCAAGTGTCCCCCAACACACACAGTAAGCGCTATCTTACACAGCACAATAACATATATTCCAGAAGAATAAAATAAGTGTAATTCCAAAATAAAGACCCCTAAGGAGTTCATACACAAGTTTTCCCCTACATTTTGAAGTTCGATAAAATTATCATCGTGTATCATTAGCCACTTCCTATATCTTACAATCACTGGGGGGATTCAGTCTCATGGTGGGTGACGTACCTTGTGGCTTTATGTTGGCCGCCTCCTTACAAACCTGCCATATAACCTCAGATAGCGAGGCGCCATTCTCAGTGTTAGGCTAGGTTCACATAGTGTTAATGCAGTCCGTCCAACGCATAGCGTTGACGGACTGCATTAACGCTACTGTCATTTTGTGATCAAGTTATGCGATCACGCTGGCGCAGCGTCTCCATCTGAGCTAGCAGTGACGGACCCCCAAACGCTGCAGACCGCGTCCGAGGGTCCGTCACAGAATGACGGCACATCGCTAACGCATGCCAATTTCGGCATGCGTTAGGATGTGCTACTGCTATTGCGGGCAATGGCGGCGTTAACGCATTCGTTACATAGCGTTAGTGCCGCTATGTGACGGATGCCATCAGCGCATTGCCCACAACGCAATGTGAACCCACCCTTATTTACCCCACTGATTCTGTGGCGTCACAGACCTATAGTAATAATTCTTAGCAGCAGGTGAAACATAAAATCACACCATGTACTCATACCTATTCTCTGTTTTGACAACAGAAACAACAAAGGGGTTAATAGCTGAATTAAAGCTAGAACCTTTGGCAAAAAAAAACATTTCTCCACTCAGGAGTGTATTCGGCATGCTCGAATAATACGTTCCAGTCCCTGCACCTGCATGCCTCACAGCTGTTCAACAGCTACAACACATGCAGGGATTTCCTGTTTGTTAGGCAATAACTGCATGTGTTGCACTGTCAAACAGCTGGGGGAACTCGAACATATTATTCGAGCACGCCGAAGACACTCGGTTAGCACCCGAGCATGCTCAGATAATACCTTACCCCAGCACGTTCGCTCATCTTTAGTAAATGACCTAGCGCAGCGCTGGGAAGAGCCAACCAGGGGCGGAGCAGCACTAGTCTCACCTCTGGCTATTGTCCGCAGCTGAATCATTAAAGCAAATTCTCTCTGAAAAACCAAAGTGTTGCAAAGAGAAAAACACACCTTGCCCAAATTGCTCAGCCAGGCTGCGATTCATGCTGAACACGGTTGGGTAGCATCAAATAGATTCTGTTTAAGCCTCCTACACAGCTGTTTCAGTTTCAGTTCATGACTATGTTTCAATCTAGTACACTACATATGACATTTCTGATGGTAACAGTCCTGTGACAGTATTACGTTGTCCCACAGCAGTATACGAGCTACACTTACCAGCTAGTGAGGCATCAAATCCCATATCTTCTATGGCTGCACGGATAGTCTCCGGGTTGGTAACAGCTGGGTCATATTCCACTGTCCCATTTTTGTTTGCCAAAGACACGCTGATGGTTTTTACCCCTGGCTTCTGAGAGAGGAGACCCTCAATAGATTGCACACAAGAATTGCAAGTCATCCCTTCAATGCTCACCACGGTGACCTTAGATGATGTCTCCTGATGTCCTCGGATAGAGGATACTTGTTCCGCATTGCTGGTTTCTGCCGAACACTGGACGATGGAAGGAGTACCACAATCAAGACCATTAGAAAGTCGGACTTTAAAAATGCCCGGTGATAAAGACTCTATAGCCCGACACAGTACATCTGAATTTAGGACACTGGGATTGTAATGGATCACTGCAGATTGCTTTTCTAATGACACTTCAATGCTGTGCACCCCCGGATGGGAAGACATTTTGCTTTCAATGTTCACAACACACGATTTACAGTGCATGCCCTCCACCTGGAATACCGCTCTACATACGTCACTCAGAGACTTTGGTCTGGCCAGTGCTACATCTTTGATGCCATTAGTCAAGGGTCCAATATCAATGGCTCCCAGTTTTGGAAGGGGTTTGTTCTTAACTGATGCTGTAAAGCCAGCTTCTTCTATTTGGCTCCTGATTTCGTCAGCGGTGATGAGGTGAGGTTGGTAGATTATGTGAGCTTCTTGACTGTCCAGGGACACTGCCAAAATGGAAAACTTACACATCAATGACAAGAAATCCTACAGACATGAAGTGGCGATCAATGTCCAGCGTTCCCAAACAATGAGGTTTCTCTAAATGCTGTTCACCATCAGACTCATCGGTATCTGGACAGAATTTTCATAGGTGACAGATACCTTACCTTTTAAAGTGAATTCCCATCAGGACCACCACTCTACTAGAGAGACCTACTAAAACCCAATGCATGAGAATGTAAAGTATTAGAAGAATT
The DNA here is from genome assembly GCA_033576555.1 of Oophaga sylvatica. Classification (NCBI taxonomy): domain Eukaryota; kingdom Metazoa; phylum Chordata; class Amphibia; order Anura; family Dendrobatidae; genus Oophaga; species Oophaga sylvatica. Next base: position 39,282,433 of record JARQOD010000008.1, read on the forward strand.
ATGTAATTGTCCCTTTCCTATAATGTTAGTGTCTGCATTTTAGGTAAAAAAAATAATCCCAATTGGTTCATTTTTCTGACTTTACATTAAATGATCTTACAATACCACATTTATGAAATAGTCAGGAACACCCCAATACCTGAAAGATTGGGTCTCAGTTACTTGATCAAGGAGTCTCAGTACCCTGAAACGTGTTGTATTCACATGAGACTTTTCCAATAAAGTGATCTTGTATTCATCATTACGGCTATTGGGACACCGGTTACAGTTTTGCTCCCCAGTTAATATTCTCCAATGTTGAATATCTAACAACAGTCCTTCTTTCTTCGAAACTTGCCTCTCCTGAGCACAGAATGGCACCTGGGATTTCGGGCATTGGCATTTACATGCCTACATTGGAGTTGTGCCCCTACTAACACAACCCTTAAGGGCGAGATCCTTACTTTCGTCTTCATTGAAGTTTCTATGAATGTACTCTACCATGCGCACCATTTTTGGTTTTGGTGGTGCTCGTGAAACCAACACCTGAAAGTTATACCCATTTGCTGAGCCAGATCAAGTTCTATCTGTATGTTAATATACAGGATGAGGGAACAAAACTAAGTAATCGGGTATACTAAGTTAGGCAAATGGCATTTATTCAATCAACCACGGTAGACTTAACAGACAGAACATGTTACCTTTGATGCGTTTGACTCCTTTGAGTTTCCCGATTTTGCCTTCTATAGTACTGGTACAAGAATGGCACGTCATGCCTTCTACCTTCATTTTCACCAAGACATCTGCAGCTTGATTGTCTCGAGAAGGTGAAGATTTCTTATTTGTGCCCATCGCTTCTAGACGGAGTCCGGGAAATTTCTGAATGATAATGTCAGTATTCATGATCGAGGGTAGGAACGTCACAGCGATTGCTCCGTCTGGAGAGCTCTTAGCATCCAGGACTCCTTTGAGCTTCAGGAGTCCACTGCAGATGTTCTCCACAGATTGCTCCAATGACGTGTAGAGAAAGGTGCTCTCTGTAGGTACGTGCTGAGGGTTTGTGATGACCGGTGCACTCTCAAATCCCATGTCCTCAATAGCTTCCTGCAGAGCATCTGACGTCTGAAGCATAGGGTCGTAAAGAACTTCAGCATTTTTCCCCTCCAGCGACACCTGAAATGCAAACAGAGATGACAAATGGCAGCCAAAGAAAATAGAGGAACATCCACGCCGGCCAAAAGTCTGGAAGTGATACGGAAATTAAAGAGAGTGGAACTGTTTTGTCACATTCAAAGTTTATCTAAGTTTTATTTCTTAAGGTACTGCCACACTTAGTGATCTCGTTAGCGATTTCAATAACGACGCAAGCTAATGAGATCGTTTTTGTGATCGTTTTAATGTCTCTAGTAGCTGCCACACTTAGTGATCTCGTTAACGACTCAAAAGCGGTTAGCGATCTCATTAACGACTTTAACGGTCATTGCGATGTAAAAAAACAGCGCACATCGCTCACAAAAGGTGCCAGACACAGCGATATAGGCTCACCAGCGGGACGCCAACGATCTAAATACGGTCCAGAACTCTAGTGAACGATCAGCGAGATCACAGCAGGGGCCACGTCGTTGCTACATGCCACACACGTTAGCGTCACGAACGAGATCGCTAAATAGTGACGTATTTTAGCGATCTCGTTAGCGACGCTGTTTAGTGTGGCATACCCTTTAATGGGTTTAGAATCTTTAGCTTACTCTCACTGAGAAATAATAGGTCTCAGTAGCAATGACAAAGTGCCAAATCCAATGTACTGTTCACACAGTGAGTTTAATGCATTTGGATTTTTAGGGAACTTATCAGTAACTTCTTTACCCCCATAAACCATTTATATGACTGTGTGCCCCATTAAAAGATAAGCAAGCTGATCTTTTCATGACCTCGAAGTGCTGCTTCATTAGTGAGAAATCATGTTTCTGTATATCTGTCTGGAAGTGCATTGGGCGTGACAATGCACTTACAGCTCCTTAGCCCCACGCTGTATTCCCTGCCTAGCGCCTCTTTACTCTGGTTAATTAACAGGTTGTTGGCTCAAATACATGGCAGGGAATACAGCGCGAGGTTAAGGAGCTTTAAGTGCACTGTCACGCCCCAATATACATATACAGAACTTCAAAACGTGACCACTCACTGCTGGAGAAGTGTTTTTGAGTCCTAAAGGAATCAACTTGCTCATCTTTTAATAGTCTACACAGTCATATAAATGGTTTGTGGATGTAGAAATTCATAATAAATTTATATAATGCCAACATATTCCGCAGCACTTTTTGTCACTAGCTCCCATTGATGTCAATAATAAAATATGACATGAAAAATCTGCAAGAAAGCACCATGAACCAATATAAAAACTACAGTCACACTTTAAAAAAAAAAAAAAAAAAGAGTGGAGAGTCCCTTAAAAGTTACTATACTATAGAGATGCTTGTTACAGAAAGAAAGAAGCCATCAAAATGTCCCCCAGACAAAAACTGATAAAGTCTTTACCACCAGTCACTGGTGGCTGGGAGATCATCACTTCAAAAGGACTGGTGGATTCCAGTTGCAAGCACAACTGGAAAGGTCCATGTGATGGGTCAACTTTGCCAGGAGTAAAAGGGATATTGTCACGCCACTGTTGCAGGCTATACCAGGGTTAGGGGCTCTTTCCCTATCTCTAAAGCTACGAGCGAACTAGCTATCCCTCAGTTGCAGTTTGCAAAAAGCCATGCAGGAGACACAGCTAGCATGTGGAAGAAGATGCTCTGGTCAGATGAAACCAAAGTAGAACTTTTTGGGCTAAATGCAAAACTATCACTGCACATCACCCTGAAAACACCATCCCCACAGCTAAACATGGTGGTGGCAGCATCATGCTATGAGGATACTTTTCTTCAGCAGGGACATGGAAGCTGGTCAGAGTTGATAGGAAGATGGATGAAGCTAAATACAGGGCAATCCTGGAGGAAAACCTGTTAGAAGCTGCAAAATACTTAAGACTGGGCCATAGGTTCACGTTCCAGCAGGACAACATCTCTAAACATACTGCCAGACTTGAGGCAGTATTTGCAGCGAACACTGGTCCTACAAAGTATTGACCGAGGGTTAAACTGAATTCAAAAGGCGCGCCACAATTTTCAGATAGATATATATAATTTTTTTTTTTAAATATTTAGAAAACCATATATCATTTCCTTTATTATAAGCTACGCAAAGAATTGTTACTTTGTGTTGGTAGATCACAAAATTCCAATAAAACACATTTAAATTTGTGGATGTAACGTGAAAAAAATATGGAAAAGTTCACAGGGTATGAATACTTTTTCAAGGAAGTGTTTTAGCTGTCAGGTTCCTTTTCCACAATTTTACACACTTATAGACTGCATTGTTTGCTATCGACTGGCCCCCTCTGCCCTCCCACTGACCACGCCAGCCCTCCCACCAACACCGATGGCGCTCCCACCAGCCCCGCCGGCGCTCCCAGAAACGCTCCTGACACATCAGCGCTGCAGAATATTATTACCTAGATCAGTCATTAAAGTTAGAGGAAAAAAAAACATTTCCCTTAGTAGAAGAACAATCCCTTTCATATACAGAGACACTGCAATAAAAGAGTACACCATGCGGTATACTATGGTAGTCCGATGCCTGGGCATCCATCCTGCCTGTGGCCACTGTCGGTCATACACCCAGCAGTGGGCACAGACACAGCATGTCCTTAGCTTAAAAGAAGGGGAAAAAAATCAAAGACGAAACCACATAAGCAAACTAGAGGCTCAATACCAAGAAGCATAATAAGAATAACTGGAGCAATGAGAACATTCAATTCCTTGTAGAAATGTGGGTAAAACCTAATCTTCTTGGTAGCTGCACACTATTGGCCATGACACTCGTCTCTGACATGCCCTGCGGGGAACGTCCTGCTGCAATTACCAGGGAGCTGCTGCTGTTTGAGCAATGGGGATTAAATTATAAAGCAAATCACTGAGATAATAAACGAAGGCGGCAGCTGCTATGAGGCTGTGCGTTTGCTACCTATAAAGGGACAGATGGATCAGATGTAGTCGGAAGAACATCACTAGTCAGTGAGCCATCAACAAAACAATAAAAAAGGTTTCCGAAACAAGAAACTTTCCCATCTTCAAGAAGCAGATGGGAAAGTTTCTTGTTTTTACAAGCACTTTGCTATTTTACTCATTTAAAAACATGGGTGTAACCCTTCAATGATGACATTTTTAAATTTTACATCTATGTACTCATGATAAGAAGAAACACAGTAAAGCTCTTAGATGGTGTCAGTCATGTAACCCAGAGGTGGACCATGGGGATGTACATTGAAAGGGATTGTCATTGATTACGCAACCCATTTGACCTTACTAGCAACATGACAAAGACAGGCAGCCAAGTTCTACATCACCCGGCGACAGGCAGCCAAGCACCGCCTCACCCGGCGACAGGCAAGCCAAGCACCGCTCACCGCGACAGCAAGCCACACCGCCTCACCCGAACAGGGCCACAGCCACCCCACAAGCACACCGCCTCACCCGGCGACAGGCAAGCCAAGCACCGCCTCACCCGGCGACAGGCAAGCCAAGCACCGCCTCACCCGGCGACAGGCAAGCCAAGCACCGCCTCACCCGGCGACAGGCAAGCCAAGCACCGCCTCACCCGGCGACAGGCAAGCCAAGCACCGCCTCACCCGGCGACAGGCAAGCCAAGCACCGCCTCACCCGGCGACAGGCAAGCCAAGCACCGCCTCACCCGGCGACAGGCAAGCCAAGCACCGCCTCACCCGGCGACAGGCAAGCCAAGCACCGCCTCACCCGGCGACAGGCAAGCCAAGCACCGCCTCACCCGGCGACAGGCAAGCCAAGCACCGCCTCACCCGGCGACAGGCACAAGCACGCCTCACCGCACAGCAAGCAGCACCGCCTCACCCGGCGACAGGCAAGCCAAGCACCGCCTCACCCGGCGACAGGCAAGCCAAGCACCGCCTCACCCGGCGACAGGCAAGCCAAGCACCGCCTCACCCGGCGACAGGCAAGCCAAGCACCGCCTCACCCGGCGACAGGCAAGCCAAGCACCGCCTCACCCGGCGACAGGCAAGCCAAGCACCGCCTCACCCGGCGACAGGCAAGCCAAGCACCGCCTCACCCGGCGACAGGCAAGCCAAGCACCGCCTCACCCGGCGACAGGCAAGCCAAGCACCGCCTCACCCGGCGACAGACAAGCCAAGCACCGCCTCACCCGGCGACAGGCAAGCCAAGCACCGCCTCACCCGGCGACAGGCAAGCCAAGCACCGCCTCACCCGGCGACAGGCAAGCCAAGCACCGCCTCACCCGGCGACAGGCAAGCCAAGCACCGCCTCACCCGGCGACAGGCAAGCCAAGCACCGCCTCACCCGGCGACAGGCAGCCAAGCACCGCCTCACCCGGCGACAGGCAGCCAAGCACCGCATCACCCGGCGACAGGCAAGCCAAGCACCGCCTCACCCGGCGACAGACAAGCCAAGCACCGCCTCACCCGGCGACAGGCAAGCCAAGCACCGCCTCACCCGGCGACAGGCAAGCCAAGCACCGCCTCACCCGGCGACAGGCAAGCCAACCACCGCCTCACCCGGCGACAGGCAAGCCAAGCACCGCCTCACCCGGCGACAGGCAAGCCAAGCACCGCCTCACCCGGCGACAGGCAGGCCAAGCACCGCCTCACCCGGCGACAGGCAGCCAAACACCGCCTCACCCGGCGACAGGCAGCCAAGCACCGCCTCACCCAGCGACAGGCAAGCCAAGCACCGCCTCACCCAGCGACAGGCAAGCCAAGCACCGCCTCACCAGGCGACAGGCAAGCCAAGCACCGCCTCACCCGGCGACAGGCAAGCCAAGCACCGCCTCACCCGGCGACAGGCAGCCAAAGACACGCATACAGTAAAGTATTTTTTTTGCAATAACAAGAATAATTGCTATTGTATCATTACCTCCATTGATATAGTGATGCATATGGCTTTTATATATTGAAAACCTGAATGTTTAGGTTTGAATGCAGAGAAACATACATGCATATTATTTTACCTCTAACACCATTTAACCCTTCTTGCAACTACCAAGAACCAGGCAAGCTGCATTTTTATCTTTTTTCCCTTCCATTGATCAGTTGACAGAGTTGGATCCCCTGGAAATCCAGAGTAGATAGTTGGCAGAACACCAGGAATCCACCATGAATATTTCCACTGTGGATTGCCTGACATATTTATAGAAACATACACATAGGCTAAAATAACGGTATTGAAAAGGTCTCAAACGTTCACAAAACCAAGTTTTATAAGAAAAAATGAAAATAGGCCACTGGAATAGACTTATCCACTAACCTGAATACTGTGAACTCCACTGAGAGTGCCAATCTTCTGCTCGATGGTCTGGACACAAGAGTTGCAGGTCATCCCCTCCACAGGGATGACAGCCAGCAGTGCCATTGATTCCAACTCCATTTTACTCCTAAAATAAAAGGAGAGGAGGAACGTTCAGTGGAGGAAACACAGAACACAAAGGAAGGTACAGAGATGTTTATCTAGAACTTCAGATGTGGTCGCAGGACTATTCTGGGCACAAGTAGCTGAATGTCTAAAACTAATACATCCTGGAAAAGATTCTGCTAGCAGGAGACACAACCGCACCAAGTGCTGATTCCCTGCCGCACAGATGCTACATGAGCAGCTTTGGCTACTGATGTCACCTATACCCTGCAGCATCTGTGCAATCGATGGCTAATTAGATTTCATGGAAGCATCTACGTGCATCCGTTTTCCGATCTGCAACTTTCCGTCCATAAGCAGAGTCATTCTTTACTCATCTGTTACAAAAAAAATAACTTGTAGCCAACAGTGGTGCACAGTATGGTGAAACATAGTGTCTAACTGCACCGCGCACATGGGCTCTTCTCAAGCATTCACAAGAAGGTTTGTCCTCAAATTAAATGGCAAAAATCTGGCGAAAGATTCCCTTTATACAAGCGTTCCCATTAAGATTTTTTTGCTTAGGGGATATAGCGCCATCATATTCCGCAGCCTGTACAGACATCATCATCGCCGTCCCCACTGGGGCTCACAATCTAAAATTCCCCATCAGTATGTCTTTGGAGTGTGGGGGGAAATTAAATCTGTGTATGTAATGTAGTGTGTACGTATTCATATACTCCCCTATATCCATCCTCTCCAGTATCCAGCGATGCTCTGCAGACTCTCAAACACGCTGCGCTCTGTGAGACCCATAAGTGACTTTTACAAAGTACCGGTATGTAGCGTCGAAACCAAGCGCCAAAGACTTACATTGTAAAAGTGACTTTCGGCTCACACAGAGCGATCCAGAGAGTCCGAAAAGAGGTGACGTCACTGAGAAGAGCAGAACGGCGCAGTATAGCGGAGAAGGTGGAGGTATGTGGGTGTACTAACACATACGCTGGCTGCACTATACTACATACAGTGGGGAATACAAGTATTTCATACACTGCTGATTTTGCAAGTTTTCCCACCTACAAAGAATGGAGAGTTCTGTAATTTTTATCGTAGGTACACTTCACCTGTGAGAGACAGAATCTAAAAATAAAAACCAGAAAATCGCCTTGTATGATTTTTACATAATTAATTTGCATTTTATCACATAAAATAAGTATTTGATCATTGACCAACCGGCAAGAATTCCAGCTCTCACAGACCTGTTAGTTTTTCTATAAGAAGCCTCCTAAGGTATGTTGTTCTAATCTAACAAGTGTAGAGGGGCTACACAGACCACCTCTCCATCCAGGAGCTGGGACAACAGCTGACATACCTCTTCATGGGAAAACAACTTTGGGTCACATCTCTGGTGATTAAGCAATGGCTATAAAGCATTACCGCATCATACACCTGTCCTCGTTATCACCCGGATTTATGAGGCACCTTATAAATCAGCACAGCAGGGCACGTCGACCTTCCTTCCCTTGACTCGTGTAGTGTGCCAGCAGAGAGCAGGTTTTTTCCTGCAGAAAAAAAAGCAGCAAAAACGCAACGAGTGAAAAGAGCCTTAGGGTATGTTCACATAGGGCTTTTTAAGCGGCTTTTTTTTTTCCATGCATGAAAAAATACATGGTTAGCAGGAAAAGCGCCGAATACACTCTGCATGGATTTTGATGTGTTTTTCATACATTCAATTGAATGGGTAAAAATAAACAAAGCAAAAATTCTGAAAATTTTAGTGATATTGCGCTTTAAAAAAAATCCAAAGGAACTCAAAAAATGCACCGTGTGAATCAGGTTTCGCAAATATAATTTATTTTGCTATAATAGTAAAACTGTTTTTTCCCCCCCACACACAAAAAAAAAAAAATCTCACCAAAATGCTACGTATGATCAAGCCCTTATAGCCTGATGGTTTCTCCAACTGCTATGCATTCTACTGCATCTCCATGGCAACAGAACGCGAACTCAAGAGTATGATTGTTTAATCCCGTAGTTATACTCCATGCTGTCTGCTCACTGGTAAGAAATAAGGGGTAGATGGAAGGGAATTTGCAGATCAGACCATGCAGAATTCGTTGCCGTCTGCTACCACGGAGACGCATAGGTCTGCGTAACGGCTGCGCACAAGATAAGTAGTCACTTGGCTACTAGTCAGGTTGGGATGACTGCTGATGGTGGCGCGTGAAACTGATCTGCGTTTGTAAAGTATTGTAGCCTTTTCAGGAATTGCAATGGTTGTGCCAGTTGCCGATGGTCTTGCCAGGCGATCCTTGCACAAACAACACACATTGCTGAAAAGTAAATGAACCCTGAAATGTTAAAGCAATTTGCTACACAAATATCCCATGTTTCCTCGGATAAGGAGTCTCTCCAACTTTTCTCTCCGGAGGCTGAAGTGACCTGACACGCACAGCCTGACAGTGGAAATGTCACCTGCGCCCACGGCCTCATCAGTTATCAGGACTGTGGCCGCCGGCCAGTGAGGCGGGGGTAAATGACTAGGTTGTGGTGGCTCATTAGAAGTAGTATTTGATGTAAAGCGGCTTATCCCTTATCTAGAATAAACACATTTACACAAGTATAAATTACCAGTAAGCTGCAAAACTACTCCATCAGCAGGGAACTGGCGAGCACAACTTCCCCATTCATCCCAGTATGACGGTGCCCTTGGGTCAGTCGTCCGACACATGACATAACAGGAACAGTCCCATCAAATGATCAGGAAGCCTCAAACCTAGTCATGAATGAGTCCCATTGTTATAAAAAGTGAAATCACACGATCCAGGACTCTCATATTTCTAATATCCAGCGAAGTCTTCACTTAATAAATATCCATTTCCATTGCTAATATAACGTCTAGAAACTTCAGAATTATGGTTAACGTAGATATAACTTAATTTCAAAATGTACAAATATTCAGTGTTGGCATATACTTTCGCTTGCCACTATGTATTTTATATTATTTTCCTTCAAAATAAAAAGTAGTCGTAGTAGTAGTAGTCCAGGAATTGGAAAACTGACATTTTATTACCTTTGCTACGTTAACTTATTTCTCCCCATTTTTGATCAAATGGAAACAAGAGATGAACTGTTTGTTATATCACAGGAACATGTAAAACTACAGATCATATTTCTGGCTATTGAGTAAACAACCATTTTGTGTCCAACAACAAGAAGCAAATCACTTGTTTACACAGAGGCGATGTGCCGATAACAATCATTTTTCAGCTTGCTGATTGCAGAGGGATTGTCGGCCTGATTCGATTGGCCGACAGTCAGAAAAGAGTGTTCCTACGAACGTTTCTTGATTATAGGCTCTACTAAATGGGCCATAACTCCCAGTGTTTGTTTTTAAGTTCTGTTAACTAGTGTCAGGGTGGATAAAAATCAATGATTTTTTTAAAAAAAATCAAAAAATCGATTTTTGATTAAATCGGATTTTTTTGATTTAAATCAGATTTTTTTGATTTAAATCGGATTTTTTTCAATAAACTGCTTTTTGAGGAAAATATTTTACCATCCAAAGGTTCTTCCATCATGAGATAAAGCTGAGTTGTTTAACTCAGTAGAATAAAGACTGTATATGTGTAACATTCACAATGCCATGCTCTTCCAGAGGTTTCTGTAGGATTAGTGGGCAGTTTCTCTCCTATATTATCACATTGATGATGAAGATGACGACGAGTGAGCTACAGAGGACAGCAGGGACAGTAGTATTTAAGTTTTTCATGTGTCGGCTGGGCTGACAGTCTAAGTTTCTTAAAATATATATATATATATATATTTTGTTTAGCCAAATTAGTTAACAAACATGGATGTTTGTTTAAGCAAATAACTTATGCTGTAATGTTGTTATTGTTTCAGTTGAATAAATCTATTTAAATTGTTATTAAGGTCAGGATTATTTTTCTCCTTCCTAAGTACAACAGAACAGTGGTGTCCAAATATGAATGATTAACCCATTAAACTGGGGAGAAAAAAGTAATATAAAAAGTGATTCTAAAAATCTTCATCTACTTGCATGTTAAAGTAGCAAGAACTACTGCCGGTGATCGAGAAATAAAATCTGAAAAATAATTTTAAAATGTTTGGTATTTCCACTTTTAACACTAGACAGAGCAGCTGCTGAAATATAAACTGCTAGCTCGTATTGCGACAGTAGTAAATGCAGGCGGGGTCTGATCACGTGTGACTTCTCTCCTCCGTTACTAGGTGTTTGTAATAACAGAGGATGTAGTTTAGGCTCACAGAGCGGAGCCATTGCGGAGCCATTTGTTGGGGACTGCCAGTGATACTGACAAGTAGGCTGTCACTGAGGACGACCGGCAGCATCTATTCTGTTAGTTCATGCTGCTCGCTGTATTATAAACTGAGCACAGATACGTGGAGAGTATCACACACTGGGATTATTCACAGCACATGACACACTGCATGTATCTAGATACAGGGCTGAGTGTAGTGTATGCATTATGGGATTAGATACACCGGTCTGGGGCATATCGCGCATGATGAAATTAGATACACCGGTCTGGGGCGTATCGCACATGATGAAATTAGATATACCGGTCTGGTAGAAACTTTGATTTAAATCACTGATTTAAATCAAGCCTTACTGACTTGTGATTTAAATCGTGATTTAAATCAGTTTGATTTAAATCAAATCCACCCTGACTAGTGTTGAGCATTCCGATACCACAAGTATCGGGTATCGGCCGATATTCACTGTATCGGAATTCCGATATTTAGTTCCGATATTTTCCATATATCGTATACCGGAATCGGAAGTTCCCATAATTCTTTGAGAGGCAATGTGATTTTAGTCAGCCAATGAGGAATCTTATGAAGTGTAGGCACATCCTGTAATGCTGCGGTCATCTTAACTAATGGCATGGCTGTGATTGGCTGCTGAAATGATGTCAGAATGTACTATAAAAGGCGCCGCCGCCATTTTAGCGTCAATGTGCTGTGAACTCAGTTAGGGACAGAACGCTGTTCTGCTGACTTTGAGGGACAGTTAGACATTGCGATTTTGTGTACTGTGCTTTAGGCAGGCTAGTTTACCAACCGCTGTGTAAAGCTTCCTTTTGCCAGTGTTGTTTTAACAGCTCTGTGCAAGGTGTGTGTGAGAGTGCAGGTGACGCTGCAGATTGCTCTGCATCCACCGCTGTTTGTAGGCATCTGCACGTGTCACTCACTGACTCTTTTTTTTATTTTATTTTGTGGAATTGGTGCAGCTCCATTATATTTGAAAAAAATCTAATCTATTAGTGTGACGCGCTTCCATCCGTATACAATACATTGGTTGCAAACACTATAGAAGTACAGAAAGGAGCCTTTCACAGATAGTGAACAGTTGTGTTTCACTGTTCACTGCAGTCTGTGAGGTTTTGATTTTTTGAGTGCAGATCACACTCCAGTTAGTTCTTCAACCACTGCTGGTTGTAGTCTGCTGAGCGTGTGTCACTGCCTCATCCTTCACATTTTTCTCTAATTGGTGCTGCTCCATTATATTTGAAAAAAATCTAATCTATTAGTGTGACGCGCTTCCATCCGTATACAATACATTGGTTGCAAACACTATAGAAGTACAGAAAGGAGCCTTTCACAGATAGTGAACAGTTAAGTTTCAGTGTTCACTGCAGTGTGAGGTTTTGATTTTTTGAGTGCAGATCACACTCGTTAGTTCTTCAACCACTGCTGGTTGTAGTCTGCTGAGCGTGTGTCACTGCCTCATCCTTCACATTTTTCTCTAATTGGTGCTGCTCCATTATATTTGAAAAAAATCTAATTTTTAGTATGACGCGCTTCCATCCGTATACAATACATTGGTTGCAAACACTATAGAAGTACAGAAAGGAGCCTTTCACAGATAGTGAACAGTTGTGTTTCAGTGTTCACTGCAGTCTGTGAGGTTTTGATTTTTTGAGTGCAGATCACACTCCAGTTAGTTCTTCAACCACTGCTGGTTGTAGTCTGCTGAGCGTGTGTCACTGCCTCATCCTTCACATTTTTCTCTAATTGGTGCTGCTCCATTATATTTGAAAAAAATCTAATCTATTAGTGTGACGCGCTTCCATCCGTATACAATACATTGGTTGCAAACACTATAGAAGTACAGAAAGGAGCCTTTCACAGATAGTGAACAGTTGTGTTTCAGTGTTCACTGCAGTCTGTGAGGTTTTGATTTTTTGAGTGCAGATCACACTCCAGTTAGTTCTTCAACCACTGCTGGTTGTAGTCTGCTGAGCGTGTGTCACTGTCTCATCCTTCACATTTTTCTCTAATTGGTGCTGCTCCATTATATTTGAAAAAAATCTAATCTATTAGTGTGACGCGCTTCCATCCGTATACAATACATTGGTTGCAAACACTATAGAAGTACACAAAGGGGCCTTTCACAGCTACTGAACAGTTGTCTGCAGTGTTCACTGTAGTCTGTGAGCTTTTCATTTTTTGAGTGCAGATTACGCTCCAGTTAGTTCTTCAACCACTGCTGGTTGTAGTCTGCTGAGCGTGTGTCACTGCCTCATCCTTCACATTTTTCTCTAATTGGTGCTGCTCCATTATATTTGAAAAAAATCTAATCTATTAGTGTGACGCGCTTCCATCCGTATACAATACATTGGTTGCAAACACTATAGAAGTACAGAAAGGAGCCTTTCACAGATAGTGAACAGTTGTGTTTCAGTGTTCACTGCAGTCTGTGAGGTTTTGATTTTTTGAGTGCAGATCACACTCCAGTTAGTTCTTCAACCACTGCTGGTTGTAGTCTGCTGAGCGTGTGTCACTGCCTCATCCTTCACATTTTTCTCTAATTGGTGCTGCTCCATTATATTTGCAAAAAATCTAATCTATTAGTGTGACGCGCTTCCATCCGTATACAATACATTGGTTGCAAACACTATAGAAGTACACAAAGGGGCCTTTCACAGCTACTGAACAGTTGTCTGCAGTGTTCACTGTAGTCTGTGAGCTTTTCATTTTTTGAGTGCAGATTATGCTCCAGTTAGTTCTTCAACCACTGCTGGTTGTAGTCTGCTGAGCGTGTGTCACTGCCTCATCCTTCACATTTTTCTCTAATTGGTGCTGCTCCATTATATTTGAAAAAAATCTAATCTATTAGTGTGACGCGCTTCCATCCGTATACAATACATTGGTTGCAAACACTATAGAAGTACACAAAGGGGCCTTTCACAGCTACTGAACAGTTGTCTGCAGTGTTCACTGTAGTCTGTGAGCTTTTCATTTTTTGAGTGCAGATTACGCTCCAGTTAGTTCTGCAACCACTGCTGGTTGTAGTCTGCTGAGCGTGTGTCACTGCCTCATCCTTCACATTTTTCTCTAATGGTGCTGCTCCATTATATTTGAAAAAAATCTAATCTATTAGTGTGACGCGCTTCCATCCGTATACAATACATTGGTTGCAAACACTATAGAAGTACACAAAGGGGCCTTTCACAGCTACTGAACAGTTGTCTGCAGTGTTCACTGCAGTCTCTGAGGAATAACCACACTTAGGCCTTATAACTTTTCTGACTTTCTTTATCAATCTACCAAGATGAAGAAGGCAGGAGTAAGGCACGTGGTCGTGGCCGTGGAGTTTCAGCAGGGAGAGGACGTGGGGATTCTGTGGCTGCTGCCGCACCCAGTGACACAGCATCCACCAGTTTTCCCCGTGAGCGTTCCTTTATGCGCACTTTTGTAGGAGCTCAGCGTACCCCCCTGCTGCGGGAAGAACAAATTGAAGCCGTTGTTGGTTGGATGGCAGCCAATGCATCGACTTCAATTGCTTCCACCTCCTCTCAGGACCACAGCACTGTTGAACAACCATCTGTCTCTTCACCGCCTGCCAAATTGCCCAGGCAGTCAGAGAGTCAGGGTGGATAAAAATCATGATTTTTTTAAAAAAATCAAAAAAATCGGATTTTTTGATTTAAATCGGATTTTTTTGATTTAAATCGGATTTTTTTTGATTTAAATAGGATTTTTTAATCAAGTTGTACACAAGCAAAACTTTGTCTTTTTGCAAATCAAATTATTTTACACAAATAAAAATATTAAAACAGTTGATGATTATGAAACCTAATAATTTTTATTTGCACTATTAAACAATCAGAATTGAACTACAGAGAGTAAGTACTTTTTAACAATAGCCTATCTCTAATGTTTGAAGTAAGCAAACATCTTCAGTGAATACATCAGTCCTTTAAGCCTACTGTTTATTTAGGACTTTTAATAGGAAAACTAGTCCTGCTTTAGCAGTTCCTAAGCGGTTTCGGACTGTTGTGTGCACAAAACCAAATAAAGAAAACAATCTCTCTACTCCTGCCGATGAAGCCGATGCAGTCAGCATCTGAGTAGCTACATTTATTATCTTCGCTGGAAGAACAAGTGATTGCGACTTCCACCAGTCCAGTGGTTTTAGTTCATTAACGACTTTATCTAACGACGTTATCTGCAAACATGTATTTTTGAAATGGTGCAGATTCACACTTCAATTTCAGCACAGTTGCCACAATGTCATGGTTAGTATTGGCGAGCCACTTTGTCTTTCAAATATTTTGTACAAGCCGCTCTTTGTCGTATACAGCCTGAAGATGTTTTCCTGAGATATCAAATCTACTTGGTGGTTTGTAGCCTGGTCTTATTCCTTCGATCATTTGTACAAACAATGGGTGTTCAACTAGTCGGAAAGAAGAATTGGTTGCAAATATGAATTTAGCAATTCATCAAAATGTTCTTTCTGGCTCGTCGTAGTCTTTAAGAGGAATTTTCTACACTTTGCACGCAAAGTTTTTTGTTGGGCTGCTTTGTTGAAGTTGTACCCAGATATTGATTGTCACGTGCAGCACAAGCCATATTTGACCCTGAAAGCACAGTAATTAAAAATATAATTCGACTGCGTATTTGAAGAAATATAACGAAAATATTTTGAAACAAACTTTTTGAACAATGTAATGGTCCTCGTCCTATAAGGGCTGTCTCAAAAGTTATGCTACTCAAGTTTCTGGTGAAGTTGCTGTAATACTAGTAATATTAGAGCAACTGAAAAAAATTATGTCACAAAAGTTTTAAAAATGTTTTTTTAAAAAAATGGTCAATTTGGCAGACTTCTGCCATTGTTCATTCACCCTCTGGTTGTAGTTGCTGAGTGTGTATTTCATACGCAACATTTCTCATTGGTTCTCCTTATTTGAAATTATCATTATGTCACGCCTTTCTTATCAATCTTGCTTGGCAAACTCACAAAAGAACCAAAAGGGCCTTTACGTACTGCATGTCTCAGTGTTCACTGTCTGAGTTTGATTTTTATGCAGATCAGCCCAGTATGCTGCACCACGCTGGGCAGTCACTGACTGGTCACTGCTCACCTTCAATCCAAGTGCTGCCATAATTGAAAACAATCTAACTATAGTGTGACGTTATCCGTAAAATACATGGCACACTACACAATTCCAGCTAGCGAACAGTTTGCGTGTTCACTAATGAGATCGTGAGCTGGTTATTGGTTCTATTACGCTCAGTAGTCTACCACTCTGTTTAGTCGCGAGCGTGTTAGGCCTATCCTTCACATTCTCTAACGCTTTAGTTGAACAAAATGTACCGCTCATCCTAAAATACAGGTTGCAAACCACGATAGAAGTACACCAAGGGGCCTTCACAGCGACGAACAGTTGGTCCAGGATCACGCAGCTTGAGGAATACCCACACAGGGCCATCTTCGCTTGCTTAATCTCACCAACATGAAAAGGCAGGATCACAATGTCGTGGCCGTATTTTCAGCGATACGTGCGATTCTGTTGTGTGGCATACCCAGTTGAACAGCATTCACCAGTTTTATCCGTGACTTCATTTATAGAACTTTTGATAATCAGTGATTACTCATGGAAAAACAATTAAATCGTTGATTGTAATGGAAATAAATCGACTTCGAATTTGATCCACCTCCTTAAACAGACTGATTTAAAATTGTCTCTTAGCCTGCTAAATTCCCAGCAGCAGAGAGTTCTGAACTGGAGCCAGCTGAGTCTCTGCTTCTGTTCTCAGAATCTGTTGGCTTGCAAACAGGGGCCCAGCCAAGCAGCATTCTGGAATGTGAAGAAGAGGCAGTATGCAGTGATGCGCAACAGCTGTGTCTCTCTGAATCTGAAGAGGCGGGTGAGCCAGTGCCGATGGTCAGCACACCGCAGAACGCATCTGATGATGATGAGACTCAGGTGCCAGTTTCTGTTGAGCATGGTGCTGGCCAGACCACCCAACAGCAGCAGGTGTTGGAAGAGGGTAGTGGAGATGATGAGGTCCAAGACCCAACATGGCGTGAGGAACAGGAAGGTGGTGGTAGCAGCTCTGAGGAAGAGATTGCCCCAACGGTCCAAACAGTAGGGAGAGGTAGGCTGCAGACTCGGTTGCCTGTAGCCTCCAGTTTGGCACCCGTTCGTAGCAGTTCTCTTCCAACAGCAAAAACGGGCGCTCCCAGGACTTGCACTGCGTGGTCCTTTTTTGACACACTTGCAGATGATATTTGCTATGTCAAATGCAAGCTGTGTAATCAAAAAGTAAAAAGAGGTAAAAGTGTCAGTAACCTTAATACCACAAATATGTGGAAACATGTGCGGTCAAGCAAGTGGTTGAGTTACAAAGACACACTGGAGATGTAGGCCAACCTACAGCAGCACCTACATCTTCAGCTCGTGTTGGAGCCTCTTCCTCCAGCTCACACACAGCTGGTTCGGCTTCCTCACAGGATCGCCATGGAAGAACCTCTGTCACTGTTGTCCAGAGACCCAGTGTTATTCCACCCACAGCTGCAAGTTCCCTGTCATCCTCACACTCCCAGGCCACAAAACAGCCATCGGTAGCACAGGCATGGGATAAAAGACGGCCATACTCGGCAAACCATCCACGAGCACAGGCTCTGAATGCTGGCATTGCAAAACTCCTGTCCCTTGAAATGCTGTCATTCAGGCTGGTGGAGACTGACAGTTTCCGTAACTTAATGGCATTGGCAGTCCCACAATACAATGTGCCCAGCCGATTTTATTTCAGTAGGCAAGCCGTCCCTGGTCTGCAAAAGCATGTTGAGGGAAAAATTAAACATGCGCTACTAAACGCCGTCAGTAGCAAGGTCCACCTGACCACCGATGCGTGGACCAGTACCCATGGCCAGGGACGATACCTTTCCCTCACTGCCCATTGGGTCAATGTTGTGGAGCCGGGTACAGATCTTGCGAGTGGCGCTGTACGTGTTCTGCCAACTCCAAGGATTGTCCACATTGACTCCTCCTCCTACTCCAGTTCCTCAGAATCATCGCTGCAGGAGCCGTCACGGTCTACCTCCACATGGACCCGTGAACGCTTACCTGATGCGACCGATATGAGCACAGCCGTGGCCAAACGTTAACAGGCCGTCCTGAAATTAATTTCCATGGGAATCGAAGCCACACAGCGCAGGAGCTCTGGAATGCCATCAAGCAGGAGAGCGACGTGTGGTTTTTGCCAGCGAATCTCCAGCCAGGCTTGGTAGTGTGTGACAATGGCCGAAATCTGGTGGCAGCTCTGGGCCTTGGCAACCTCAGTCACATACCATGTCTGGCACATGTGCTCAACTTGGTCGTGCAGTGTTTTTTGAGGGACTATCCGGATCTTGATGCACTGCTGCACAAGGTCCGCCTAGAGTGCGCTCACTTGCGACGTTCCAGCATGGCCAGATCGCGCATTGCAGCTCTGCAACGCAGATTTCGCCTTCCTGAACATCGCATCATATGTGACGTACCCACCAGGTGGAATTCCACGTTACATATGTTGGAGCGGTTGTGTGAGCAGCAGCCAGCAGTAATGGAGTATCAGCTGCATCAGGCGCAATCAACTCGCAATTTGCGCCGTTCACACTTCACCACTACTGAGTGGGCCTCTGTGAAGGACATCTGCCACGTTTTGCGTCCGTTTGATGAGTCAACGCGGATGGCGAGTGCAGATGATGCACTAGTCAGCCTGACTGTCCCCCTTATCTGCCTGCTTCAAAAAACACTGCAAGCACTAAGGGATGAGGTTTTGGAAGAGGTGGAGGATGAGGAGTCACAAATTCCATCACCTTCTGGACAGTCAGCGCAACGTGGTTCCTCACAAAGGGCTGGGCAGGCTCACTTTGTGAGGAGGATGAGGAGGAGTCAATGGAGGAGGAAGACATCGCTCCAGAGGGAGGTACACAACGCTCTAGTCAGTATGTAGAGCGAGGGTGGGGTGATGCAGAGCAGGCAGAGATGACGCCTCTTGCAGGGGACAGCGTTTCTTGGCCAGTTGGGAGTCTGCAGCACATGGTTGATTTCATGCTGCAGTGCCTGAGAAACGACCGCCGCATCGCCCACATTCTCACCACGTCTGATTATTGGGTGTACACCCTCCTAGACCCTCGCTACCGGGACAACTTACAAAGCCTCATCACACCGTTGAACCGGGAGCGTAAAATGCGGGAGTACCAAGACACACTGGTGCAATCCATAATGTTCTCCATTCCAGCCGAGAGCACTGCTGCTGCTACTGCTTTACAAAGCAGCTCTGTGCGTCGAGGCAGTGGAGACAGCTCTGCAACAAGAGGGAGCACAAGCAGCGCCTCTGCACAGGGCAAGACCAGTATGTTCAAATGTGGCGAAGTTTTGTGGCAGCGCCACAAATGTCTACACCATCCGAGACGGCTCCAGTCAGCAGGAGGCAACGTTTCCGTAAGATGGTGACAGACTACATGTCTTGCCCTCTCAGTGTACTCCCAGATGGCTCTTCCCCATTCAAGTTTTGGGTCTCTAAGCTGGATACATGGCCAGAGCTTAGCCAGTATGCATTGGAGGTGCTGGCTTGCCCTGCTGCCAGTGTATTATCGGAGCGCGTCTTTAGTGCTGCAGGTGGTGTACTAACAGACCGTCGCATGCGACTATCCTCCGATAATGTAGACCGGCTTACTTTTCTGAAAATGAACAAGGCATGGATCTCGCCAGAATTTGTCTGTCCGTTTTCAGATTAAATAACTGGTTCGCAACGTTATCCATGTCTCCTGTTATGTTCATCTTTCTACCACCTGAACTCTACTCCCTGGGCTACAACACTGCCAGTTGCTGCTCAGAAGTGTCGTGTCCACAGACCAATACACAAGCTATAGTGTTAGTGGGGTTCAGTAACGCCAGCTGTTCCCCTGCTGTGTGTCCGGCAAGAAGTCTCCTGTTCCCTACACATGCACAGAAAAACCCATGTCGAACATGCTCCAAATAGGGAAGAGCCGTCACCCTGATTGTTATGCTTAAAACAGGAAATTGTGAAGTTTTCCAGGCCTAGAATGATACATTTTTATGACAAATATGGACAAATAATAATTTGTCATCACAGCGCATATCTGCACGTCTATTAGAAATGGTAACAAAAACTAAAACATAGTCTTCACTTTTTGAAATTAATGCATAAAAGTACATTTCATACTTATCAATTAATGCTTTTTAAGGAACTTTATCTGTACCTGTAAGATAATGCAGTCAATGGATGTACGAATCATAAAATCCTCATCATCATCATCACGAGTTTTATTTATGACAGACATTATAAAATACACATACTGATGCCAACTGTAACTTCACACACCATATATGAAATGGCCAGCATCTAAACCTGGTAATAATGTGCAATAATAAATTATTACATCTAGAAAGTGCATCATGCATACTGACAATAGGTAGTTATACCTGCAAGTGCTGTTGAAACAACCACAACAGATATAAATTAATAATGGTATATAGGTATCACAGTGCATAGTTACTCATGGACAATGTCGATGTAATACTGTACCTCAATAAAGTCAGCGTCAACCATTATGCTTGTTAGTCTTGTAGATTGTTAAAGAGGGAACGGTCTTTTTTTGTTGGTCATAGGTGGAGTATTAGACAGTAAATGATTACTGCTGTCGTATTTTTGGCGTCCCTAGGGCGCAATAACGCTGCGTAACGTCACATTTTATAGAGTCATCTAATTGACACACGCTACCCTACCCTACGCGTGACAGTAGGAAGGTAGTGTTGACGGATAAAGCCTTGCGCAACCAGACATGCTTTTACCCTCTTCAACACTGTACAAGCAAAAAATGCATGATTGCAGCGGCAGACTTTATTGACGTACAGTATAACATCGCCATTACCCATCAGAGGCTGTCCACTGTCTGATACAGACATAGAATATACCTTTGCTATCCGTAGCCTTTGTTTCACCTACACTTGCAGGCACACACTTAAATTGTGACAATGCATTATGTTTTTTTAAATGGTTATTTTTTATCGTACATTATTGTGTCATCACATTGATGAGTCCATGCTGGACATGTCATACATGCTGTACAAAGTAACGATTTTATTAACTTAAATAATTGAAATGTCTGTGACTGTCACATCTAAATTACAATGATGATGATGATGAGTGACTATTACAAAATCCATTGTCTTCACTATGTTATGGTTTAACATAGCGTTCCTTAAGCATTATTCATAAATACAAAAATGGACTTTTATTCTTAAATTTACAACACTATATTTTGTAACCAATTTTTTTGGGTGGTGTGTTGTTCCATTTCTTGTTGGCATGTGCATATATGCGTTTATATTTGCAGTGTCTTTATTTTTATTCTTGAAGATAGGAAACATGTGTATCTTCGTACCGTGTTAGCCAGTAGATAGAAAAATATTTAGACTTGAGAGTCCGCAGTGGTTGATACCTTTTAATGGATAACTGAAAAGATGGTAACAAATTGCAAGCTTTCGAGGCTACTCACGTCTCTTCATCAGGCAAAGACTAAAACAAAAAATGAAGCATCACATATTTCTATACACAACAGGACACAGGAATAGTGCAATAGGTAAGACAAGTAAGTGACGTGTAGCAGAACTGTCATTATCACAGAGGGATGAACATAAATATTGGAACAGTTCCTAGATAAGGATAGAAAGTTTTATTGCCCTCTGATTGGGGTCTGGTTTTGTGTTTTCATGCCCCTGGAAGGGCAGAGACGCAGATTCCTTAATTGATATAGAATGACATAAATCCGTGTGATCTATTCATTCCATCACTAACAGTGTCAAAGGTCATGATGAGCTTATATTCTGAAACCTTTGTATCTTTCTCATATTTGAAGTTATATTTTAATACCAGTAATTCCATATCCATCATGCTATGACCGGGCATACAAAAGTGTTTTGCCACAGGTAAATCCATTATTTTTTCTCTTATTGTGTGGCGCTGATAATTCATCCTTGTTCTCATTTTTTGGCCGGTCTCCCCTCACTTGTCCCTCCCTCACTTGTCTTACCTATTCCTGTGTCCTGTTGTGTGTAGAAATATGTGATTCTTCATTTTTTGTTTTAGTCTTAGCCTGATGAAGAGACCTGAGTAGTCTCGAAAGCTTGGAATTTGTTACCATATTTTCAGTTAGCCATTAAACGGTATCAACCACAGAGGACTCTCAAGTATAAATATTTTTCTATTCTTGGAATTGAAATTCATCATTTATTGTCCTAGTAAAACTTCATTTATTCTTGTTTGAAGTACATACATTTGCAATGGCCACGTAACAAGGCAATAACTCAATATTTTATGCCTACACCCTCCTTGACCCTGGGCTTCAACACCGCCAGTTGCTGCTCAGAAGTGTTAGATGCACAGATGAAAACAATCGCTGATGTGTTTGTGGGGTTCAGTAACGCCTGCTGTTCCCCTGCTGTGTGTCTGGCAAAAATTACTGCTGCTAACTACAACTTCAACTTCAAACATCTCATACTAGGCCTCTGCCTACACCCTCCTTGACCCTGGGCTTCAACACCGCCAGTTGCTGCTCAGAAGTGTTAGATGCACAGATGAAAACAATCGCTGATGTGTTTGTGGGGTTCAGTAACGCCTGCTGTTCCCCTGCTGTGTGTCCGGCAAAAATTACTGCTAGCTACCTAATCATGGTGAAAAAAACATGACATGTCAAAGTGTCTAGTGCTACACATAGATATGAGGCTACACCCTGATTTCTAAGCTGTAAACATTTGAAACGTCAACTTTAAAACCATAAAATGATTAGTCTTTGTCACAAATCTGTAACAAAATAATTGTGACATATTATTACAGATATGCACATGTCGAAAACAAATGCAAACACAAAAGCCTACTTATGCTATAGGATACTGATGGTCAACCTTGTCACTCCATAGCTTAGACAAATCCAACTCCCATCATGACTCAAATTCTGCAATGTTGGAAGTGCATAATGTGGGTTGAACTTTGACAACTGCTGCAGTGCGAAGGTTATACTTCAGTGTTCTTGCCTTTTAAATAAAAGCATACAAGTAAATATAATAATCCAATGTTGATTAAGGGACGTGATGTACACCTGTAATATTGTGCAAACAATGCATGTAGGAATAGTCCTCTTCAACATTACTTATATTTGTGTCATTTTAAAAAATACATATTTGATTAGAAAGTTAACAGCCCATATCATAAAGGTCCTTCATGTAAACATGATAATCGCTAACAAAAATCATGCATTACCTTGGTAAAGTCAATAGTGCATAGTCACAATAGCAAAATATATACCTGTAAGTGGTGCTGAAAGAACGACAACTGATAGAATAGGTGAATGATATCTATTTATCAGACTGAATAGCGACACCTGTACAATGTCGATATAATACTGTACCTTAACAAAACAGCTGTGTCACACCTCACACTCGTTTTTCTTGTAGCTTGTTATGTAATAGGGCACATGCGTGTATGTTTCATCATAGGTGCATGTTTACTGAGTAAAGCAGTCATGACAACGCCTTTGTGTTGTCGGTACGCTTGCGATGATGAACGATGCGCACCGTGAATGTTAGTCTGCGTCATAAGACGTACAGACGCTCCAATACCCAACGCGTCACAGCAGGAAGCCAGTCTGTGCGTCCAAACAAAGGCGCAACCATACATGCACGTAACCTTTTATAAAGCTATATAAAAAAAAGGATGTAGTAGTAACGCACACTTTATTGAGGTACAGTATTACATCGTCATTCACCATCTGTGGCTATGCAGTCTCATCTATATATACCTTATCTATCCGTTGTCATGCTTGCAAGTCCACAGTCAGGCATAAATATCTGTTTTCACTCTGCACTATGCACTTTTTAAATTTTTTGTTTGTTAATATAAATGATTGGCACATATTATCAGTATTACATGATGGAAATTTTAGATATTTTTAAAAAATTTTTTAGTGATATTATTCACCAAATGTAAAGTTTTATGAATGTCAAAGATAAAAACATAATCAGCATTACAAGTTAAGTCAGCCATTCATTGTCTACACAATAAAAATGGTGTACATACTGTTACTTAGCCATCATTAATGGATTCTGATATGTACTTGTATGCTTTTATTTTAAACCGTATAGCAGATTATTTAACCGATTTTTATTGTGGTTTGCATTGCTTTTCAACATGTTAATGTATGCGTTTATGTTTGTAAATTATTAATTTACATATATTTTTTTAAGTAAAATCATCATCTTATGGTACTAAAGGTTATATTTCTCTTGTTTGGAGTATAGACATTTTTAATTGACACGTAACAAGGAAAATACTTGATATAGTATTTAAACATCCTCCTTGACCCTGGGCTCCAACACCGCCAGTTGTTGCTCGGAAGTGCTGTTAGCACAGTCAACACTTGCTCCTGTGTTACTGGGGTTCAGTAATGTCAGCTGTTCCCCTGCTGTGTGTACGGCAAAAAGTCCTGCTGCCTCCACCATGTTCTCTTCTCATTCCTGGGCTACAACACCGCCAGTTGTAGCTCGGAAGTGCTGTTAGCACAGTGAACACTTGCTCCTGTGTTACTGGGGTTCAGTAATGTCAGCTGTTCCCCTGCTGTGTGAACGGCAAAAAGTCCTGCTGCCTCCACCATGTTCTCTTCTCATTTCTGGGCTACAACACCGCCAGTTGTTGCTCGGAAGTGCTGTTAGCACAGTCAACACTTGCTCCTGTGTTACTGGGTTCAGTAATGTCAGCTGTTCCCCTGCTGTGTGAACGGCAAAAAGTCCTGCTGCCTCCACCCTGTTGTCTTCTCATCCCTGGGCTTCAACACCGCCAGTTGTTGCTCGGAAGTGTCATTGGCACGGTACTCACTCCTGCCCAGACTGGTTACAGCACGCCATCTGTTTCCTGTCAGTGTAAACGTCACTTAGCCTCCAATAAGTTGTCCTGTCGTGTTGCGGTCGGGTTAGCCGACTCTATGGTGCTTGGAGTTTAGGTGCTTCCTATGTGTGCTGCGGGATATGCAAATAAAGGCTGTTTCCGTTGTGACAATAGGACAATCACCCACTGTAGTACTGTGGGATTCGGTAACTGCGGCCGGCTCGCGGCCTGTCAACTTAAATTTCCATGGGTACCTTCTGCTACCCGTCCGGGTTCCAGTACCGTCAGCTGGTTCTCCGCAGTGCCTTTGGCCTAGGTGCCTCCATCTCGGTATCCGAGTTCCAGCAACGTCTGCTGGTCCTTGGTAGTGCTTTGGAGCACAGGTACCTCCTGCTTAGTAACCGTGTCCCAGTAACGTCAGCTGGTCCTCGGTTGTGCCATTGGCTCTTTTCCTTCTGCTGCCCCTCTGGGTTCCAGCACAGTCAGCTGGTCCTCGTTACTTGCATTGGCTCTTGTACCTTCTGCTACCCTCCGGGTTCCAGTACCGTCAGCTGGTTCTCCGCAGTGCCTTTGGCGTAGGTGCCTCCATCTCGGTATTCGAGTTCCAGCAACGTCTGCTGGTCCTTGGTAGTGCTTTGGAGCACAGGTACCTCCTGCTTAGTAACCGTGTCCCAGTAACGTCAGCTGGTCCTCGGTTGTGCCATTGGCTCTTTTCCTTCTGCTGCCCCTCCGGGTTCCAGCACAGTCAGCTGGTCCTCGTTACTTGCATTGGCTCTTGTACCTTCTGCTACCCGTCCGGGTTCCAGTACCGTCAGCTGGTTCTCCGCAGTGCCTTTGGCCTAGGTGCCTCCATCTCGGTATCCGAGTTCCAGCAACGTCTGCTGGTCCTTGGTAGTGCTTTGGAGCACAGGTACCTCCTGCTTAGTAACCGTGTCCCAGTAACGTCAGCTGGTCCTCGGTTGTGCCATTGGCTCTTTTCCTTCTGCTGCCCCTCTGGGTTCCAGCACAGTCAGCTGGTCCTCGTTACTTGCATTGGCTCTTGTACCTTCTGCTACCCGTCCGGGTTCCAGTACCGTCAGCTGGTTCTCCGCAGTGCCTTTGGCCTAGGTGCCTCCATCTCGGTATCCGAGTTCCAGCAACGTCTGCTGGTCCTTGGTAGTGCTTTGGAGCACAGGTACCTCCTGCTTAGTAACCGTGTCCCAGTAACGTCAGCTGGTCCTCGGTTGTGCCATTGGCTCTTTTCCTTCTGCTGCCCCTCCGGGTTCCAGCACAGTCAGCTGGTCCTCGTTACTTGCATTGGCTCTTGTACCTTCTGCTACCCGTCTGGGTTCCAGTACCGTCAGCTGGTTCTCCGCAGTGCCTTTGGCCTAGGTGCCTCCATCTCGGTATCCGAGTTCCAGCAACGTCTGCTGGTCCTTGGTAGTGCTTTGGAGCACAGGTACCTCCTGCTTAGTAACCGTGTCCCAGTAACGTCAGCTGGTCCTCGGTTGTGCCATTGGCTCTTTTCCTTCTGCTGCCCCTCCGGGTTCCAGCACAGTCAGCTGGTCCTCGTTACTTGCATTGACTCTTGTACCTTCTGCTACATTTACAAATTGAAGATTTTTTCAATGCTTTTTTGGGTAATCACTCTGGATCTCCAACAATGAAGATGACGACCCTGATGACCACCCCGAAGAAGATGACGACCACAAGGACGACGAGCATCAAGCCAACCAGCCTAAACACCATCACAAAGAAGAAATAAAAGATTACCAAACAGGACTAAGAAGGTTAAGACAAACTACAAGATACAGAACAAGAGACTTAAGAACAATAAGCAGAAGATCAAAAAGCAGAAGAACATGAAGTATAAGACCAAAATGAAGAGCAAAATATATGCTCTAAATTATAAGCAGAAGAAGACTAAGCAGTGTATGGGGGTGAGTCCGTTCCTCCTCGTGGTGCCCCTGGAAAATGCCTGCTGCTGCAGGCTAAACTGAACACGGACAAATACTGTTGTAATTTAAATTTTTTGTGACAGCAAGAACGGAAGGATGAAAAATTCATACTTTGACAGATTACAAGTACAGGATTCTCTGTCACAAATAAGAATATGATGAAGAAGATGAAGTACAATATGAATAAGAATAATAGTTTAATAAGAAGAATATGAGTAATGTTAACAAAAAGATGAATAGCAAGAAGTTTAAGAAGAAGATAAAGAAGGTGAAGATGAAGAATAATTTGATGAAAAAGTTGATGCTGCTGAAGATTATGAAGGAGAAAGTGTGTCAAAAGTTAAAAAGGTGAAGAGCATGGAAGTTGTGAAATATACATATTTGCCAAAATAGAAAAAACCGTTAACAACATTGTCAATTTCTTCATCAATCCGAACATCTTTAAAAAAAAAAAAAATATTTATGCTATTCCATTTGATTGGGTTAAACATGTATGCCTTTAATGTCTCCTCAACCTTCCCCAATACATTCTACATTACTCTTTGTTGTTTTCCTTCATGTACAATTAACCAACAAGGCAAGAATGGGTTTTTTTTAATTCCGATATTTTGTTCCCATAGACTTACATTGGATTTCCGGAATCGGTATCGCCGATATTTTTTGGGTATCGGCGATACCATTCCGATTTACTTTTGGATATCGGAAAGTATCGCTCAACTCTACTGTTAACATCAAAGCAGATGGCAGGTGATAACATTTGGTCTACATCACCCCAATTCAAAAATATAAGGGGTTCTATACGTATTTGAAACAGGTGTTACCGTATATGAGGGAGTCACTTACTTTAGCAGTAATTTTTTTTAATTTTTGCATTTTCACAATATTATTAATTTATTTATATAGCGCCATTAATTCCATGGTGCTGTACATGAGAAGGGGTTACATACAAAGTTATAGATATCGTTTATAGTAAACAAATTTACAATGAGATTGGTACAGAGGGGAGAGGACCCTGTCCTTGCGGACTTACATTCTACGGGATAATGGGGAAGAAACAGAAGGTCGGGGGTGCGGTAGCGGCGAGGCGGCAGCTCTGGTGGTGGCGGCGAGGCAGCAGCGCGGCGGAATGGTTATTGCAGGCTGTAGGCTTTCCTGAAGAGATGGGTTTTCAGGTTCCTTCTGAAGGATCCAAGGGTGGTGGATAATCGTACATGTTGAGGCGTGGAATTCCAGAGGATGGGGGATATTCGGGAGAAATCTTGGAGGCGGTTGTGTGAGGAACAAATAAGTGTGGAGGATAATAGGAGGTCTTGGGAGGATCGAAGATTACGTGAAGGAAGATATTGGGAGATTAGTTCAGAGATATAGAGGGGACAGGTTGTGGACGGCTTTGTAGGTCAGTGTTAGTAGTTTGAACTGGATTCGTTGGGGAATTGGGAGCCAGTGGAGGGATTTGCAGAGGAAATAAGCAGGGGAGTAGCGAGGGGAGAGGTGGATTAGTCGGGCAGCAGAGTTGAGGACAGACTGGAGTGGTGCAAGAGAGTTGACGTGGGAGGCCACAGAGGAGGGTGTTGCAGTAATCAAGGCGGGAGATGATGAGGGCATGCACAAGAGTTTTAGTAGATTGAGGGCTGAGGAAGGGACGGATTCTGGAAATGTTTTTAAGTTGGAGGCGACAGGAGGTAACAAGTTTGGATGTGTGGTTTGAAGGACAGGGCAGAGTCGAGAGTTACTCCGTGGCAGCGGATTTCAGGTGCGGGAGAGATCGTGTTGCCATTTACCATAATAGATAGATCGGGTAGGGAAGATACATGAGATGGAGGAAAGATGATCAGTTCAGTTTTGTCTACATTGAGTTTTAGGAAGCGAGAGGTGAAGAAGGAAGATATGGCTGATAAACACACCAGGATTCAGGACAGCAGAGAGGTGACATCTGGGCCAGAGAGGTAGATCTGAGTATCGTCCGCATACAGGTGGTACTGGAAGCCATGGGACTTTGAGTTGTCCTAGGCCGTGCGGAATCACCGTGTCCAATACATTGTATGGGTGCTATTTATCTTGTGGAGGCTCGTGTCTCCGCAAAATAAATTGACCTGCTGCGGTCTGGAAAGACATGCCGCATGTCAGTCTCCGCGAGTGAGCCACGGGCGTCGGTGCATGCATAGTGGAGATGGCATTTCTTGAAATCCCATGCACTATGCTGTAACATCTGGACGCTGCGGATGTATGCAGCGTCCAACTCGCAACGTTTACTGACCGTGGGACATGATCATGTCCTGATCATGGACATGGTCATCGCACAGGATAGACAGACCGCTGTGCGTACACATCACGTAGGGTAGACAGCCCGCTGTGCGTACACATCACGTAGGGTAGACAGCCCGCTGTGCGTACACATCACGTAGGGTAGACAGACCGCTGTGCATACACATCACGTAGGGTAGACAGACCGCTGTGCGTACACATCATGTAGGGTAGACAGACCGCTGTGCGTACACATCATGTAGGGTAGACAAACCGCTGTGCGTACACATCACGTAGGATACACAGACCGCTGTACGTACACATCACGTAGGATACACAGACCGCTGTGCGTACACATCACGTAGGATACACAGACCGCTGTACGTCCACATCACGTAGGGTACACAGACCGCTGTGCATACACATCAAGTAGGGTAGACAGACCGCTGTGCGTACACATCACGTAGGGTACACAGACCATTGTGCATAAACATCACTTAGGGTAGACAGACCGCTGTGCGTACACATCACATAGGGTACACAGACCATTGTGCATACACATCACGTAGGGTAGACAGACCGCTGTGCATACACATCACGTAGGGTAGACAGACCGCTGTGCATACACATCACGTAGGGTAGACAGACCGCTGTGCGTACACATCACGTAGGGTAGACAGACCGCTGTGCGTACACATCACGTAGGGTAGACAGACCGCTGTGCGTACACATCACGTAGGATACACAGACCGCTGTGCGTACACATCACGTAGGATACACAGACCATTGTGCATACACATCAAGTAGGGTAGACAGACCGCTGTGCGTACACATCACGTAGGGTACACAGACCATTGTGCATACACATCACTTAGGGTAGACAGACCGCTGTGTGTACACATCACATAGGGTACACAGACCATTGTGCATACACATCACGTAGGGTAGACAGACCGCTGTGCGTACACATCAGGTAGGGTAGACAGACCGCTGTGCGTACACATCACGTAGGGTAGACAGACCGCTGTGCGTACACATCACGTAGGGTAGACAGACCGCTGTGCGTACACATCACGTAGGGTAGACAGACCGCTGTGCGTACACATCACGTAGGGTAGACAGACTGTTGTGTATACACATCACGTAGGATACACAGATCGCTGCATATACACATCACGTAGGGTACACTGAGACTGTGCTATTTATGTACATCATAAAGGACACACAGACTGCTGTATACACATCATATAGGATACACTGAGACTGATTAATTACACTACAGGCATCATAACTCTTGAAGCCAAGCACCCATGAATGACTGCAAGCAGAAATCTTTAAAAAAGAAAAACGTGAGGAACGTACTGTAAAATTATACAAAGAATATAATTTGCTTTAACAGGAATATCTCTTTAATACAGTAATTACTTAAACATTAAGTATCCAGAAGCCGCTACTTTATGTCCTATCAGTTACAGGAGATTAGTCTGAAATGAAGATAATGGAAAACAATTTTTTTTTATCAAGTATGTTACATTCTGTAAATGTATTTATTTCACAGAACTGGATATGTACTTGTGCGAATACAACACATTTAACCTATTCTCAATAAATACTGAAATAATGAAATGGACTACAAATCCTATGTCAGTTATGCGACATAATGCCTAGGGCCTTATTCACGTCTGTTTTTGGTTAAATTTCATCAGTGTTTGTAAGCCAAAACCAATTGGCTCCAAAACACAGACGTGTGATCCTCTCAATTATGGTTCTCTCCGTAGTTTCTGCTGCACACAAATACTGATGAAAGTACTGGGGTGTAAGAACGGACTGAAAAAATAAACTGTGCTAAATAAAAATACTCGTGCAGATTTTATAACTGGAAGCCAGAAAAAGAAGGAAGACGTGCAAAATACAGAAAGACTATGTAAAGCAGATCTCTGCCGGAGCTTCCGGGAACACACAGCAGTTTTAGATTTTCCTAACTAAACAAAATAAAGTGCAAAACAAAAATCCGCCCTTCCTTCTTAACATTGTATGTAATTAATAGTGCTGGAAAAACACATAGTTCTGCCCTGGAAATCACTTGACAGGCAGAACACAGTCGGCCAGGAGCAGGAATGACACTGACCACAGATGGGGCCGTTCAGTCTTTAAACAAGAGGGGGAAAAAAAGCCGAATGTCAAATTGCAGATCAAGTAAACCAATCTTTACTGAAAAAGGTAAAGTAGCACTGCAGTAATATTTATATGCACATATCACAGCCTGTCACCAGTATAACTTGCTTCATCCCAGCTCAGATTGTGAACATGTGATCACCAGTCAGACCAATACACCAGTGCATGCTCCTTCATAGGAGGCGCAGACTTCCCCGTCCGCGCATCACATAGGAGGCGCAGACTTCCCCGTCCGCGCATCACATAGGAGGCGCAGACTTCCCCGTCCGCGCATCACATAGGAGGCGCAGACTTCCCCATCCGCGCACCATATAGGAGGCGCAGACTTCCCCGTCAGCGCACCACAGAGGAGGCGCAGACTTCCCCGTCAGCGCACCACAGAGGAGGCGCAGACTTCCCCGTCAGCGCACCACAGAGGAGGCGCAGACTTCCCCGTCAGAGCACCAGAGGAGGCGCAGACTTCTCCGTCCGAGCACCAGAGGAGGCGCAGACTTCTCCGTCCGAGCACCAGAGGAGGCGCAGACTTCTCCGTCCGAGCACCAGAGGAGGCGCAGACTTCTCCGTCCGAGCACCAGAGGAGGCGCAGACTTCTCCGTCCGAGCACCAGAGGAGGCGCAGACTTCTCCGTCCGAGCACCAGAGGAGGCGCAGACTTCTCCGTCCGAGCACCAGAGGAGGCGCAGACTTCTCCGTCCGAGCACCAGAGGAGGCGCAGACTTCTCCGTCCGAGCACCAGAGGAGGCGCAGACTTCTCCGTCCGAGCACCAGAGGAGGCGCAGACTTCTCCGTCCGAGCACCAGAGGAGGCGCAGACTTCTCCGTCCGAGCACCAGAGGAGGCGCAGACTTCTCCGTCCGAGCACCAGAGGAGGCGCAGACTTCTCTGTCCGAGCACCAGAGGAGGCGCAGACTTCTCCGTCCGAGCACCAGAGGAGGCGCAGACTTCTCCGTCCACGCACCACAGAGGAGGCGCAGACTTCCCCGTCCGCGCACCACACAGAAAGCGCAGACTTCTCCGTCCACGCACCACAGAGGAGGCGCAGACTTCCCCGTCCGCGCCTCACATAGGAGGTGCAGACTTCCCCGTACGCGCCTCACATAGGAGGCGCAGACTTCCCCGTACGCGCATCACATAGGAGGCGCAGACTTCCCCGTACGCGCATCACATAGGAGGCGCAGACTTCCCCGTACGCGCATCACATAGGAGGCGCAGACTTCCCCGTACGCGCATCACATAGGAGGCGCAGACTTCCCCGTACGCGCATCACATAGGAGGCGCAGACTTCCCCGTACGCGCATCACATAGGAGGCGCAGACTTCCCCGTACGCGCATCACATAGGAGGCGCAGACTTTCCCCGTTACGCGCATCACATAGGAGGAGACTACTATATATACATCACATAAGGTACACTAACTGCTGTATACACACAAAATGCAAAACCTGTGCTGTATACACATCACATGATACACCAAGACTGCTGTCTACAGATCACATAGGATACACAAAGACTGTGCTGTATATACATCCAATAGGAGATACTGAGACTGCTGTATACATCACATAAGATACACTGATATATATATACAGCAGTTCCATGTTACTCACTCATGTATTACTGGAAACCATTAGACAGGAAATTTAGACCCCTATACAAAGCCACAGGCATCATGGGAAATCTACTGCGCATTACGGGAATCAACAGGAATTAAGTTGTCAATCAAGAAATGGTATATCACAGGTATTTGCAATGAATATCCAAGAGCCTGTACAGTAATCCTTAGTAATTAGTTTATGGTACACTCCTTAGAAAAAAAAAACCCACAACATATGCTGGAGTGATGTGCTTTTAAGAGTAACCATTGAGTTGTTATTTCATACATCAATAGTAAATGTGAAAATAAGAAACTTTGTAATATATCTTATTAGAGAAATCCACTACTTTCACCTCCTGGACTGACAGTTGTCAAAATTTTCAATTCATGCGTACAATATATCTTTAGTGAATACAGACTTTTCCATTACGGAGATAGATGACAGTTGGTGCCCAAGAAGTTCTATGGAGAACTGTAACTCTCATTCCAGGAGAGCTTATAGCAGAATGTCTGTGTGCCTCTAGCTCCTTCCTCCATAGAATTTTAGAAGCACCAACTGTCATCTCAGTAATGTGAAAATCTGTCTTCATTGAATTCATGTGATGAATTGGGAGTAAAAGATCAGTCCAGGAAGAGGACGAAGCAGATTTCTCTGAAAGCAGTCTGCTCTCCTGAGAGGTCTGGTACTGTTATTTCCTAAAAAATAATTCTTGTGCATCTTTTCCTAAGTCTCTGCCTTGACCCGTGAAGCATGGATGTGACCCTAGTCTTATACAGTAACATACGGGTACAATATATTTTGGCTTGTGGTGCTCGGTGTATGACGCCTCTAGCTGTGCTTCCTTCCTTCTGGTAGCACGGCCAAGTAATGTACTCAGGACACATTACGCAGGGCGTTAATAATATATCCACAACTCATTAACATTAGAAAATATTTATATTTTAATGAAATTATAAGCAAATTGAGTTATAAGTAAATCCCCCAGGCCGGAAAGCTAACCACCCTGAATCCCTCTCATGGCATATTGTCTCAGAGAAAAACAAGCTGGCTCTGCATCCAACACATATGCCCAAGTTCACACATGATGGGGTTTCTTGCAGATTTTGTTGCAGATGCTACATCAGAGAAAAAAAAATTCTAAAACAAGTAAAAATGGCTTGAAAAAAAAAAAACCTCAATCATGATAAGATAAGATGTGAATTTGAGGAGATGTTGCAGTGATCTGCAGAATAACCAAGTTTCATTGATTTATTAAAGGACTTTCATGAGTATTTTATCTAAATATTGATTTGAGTAAATTAAAAAGGACCTTTCATCAAATCTTCCGTGTTAAACCGGACACCCCGTGTGATAGAGGCTGCAAACTGGAATAAAACTTTTGTTGTTTTTTTTTATTTCACCTCTTCATTGTGAAGATTTTAGCAATCAAATATTTGGCCCCTAAGGAGTTAATGTTAGTTATGTCCAAGTGGGTGTTATCAGATAGTTTTCACTGGGGGCGTGTACTTCTGTCTCACCTGTATGATGCTGACCAATCATAAGCAGACAGCAACGTAGAGGTATATAAGACACTGCGATGATGTCATCAGGGTCACAGGTCCTGAGTCCACAGGTCCTGCCAGCTGGAGTGTGCAGCCTGAATAAGCCCTGGAGATATATTACACAGCATTCCAGAGTGCTGAAAGGTGAGGAACCTAGAAAGGGTTTATAGGTCCTACCTAGTCCTGTGTAATACTCGCTAGGAGGAATGACAGGTTCTCTTTAAAGGGGTTTTCCCACAAACACACATTCTAATCAATAGATCTTGGAATAGTAATAGTTTCCACAATTGGATGTGTTTAAAAAAATGTTCAGGAACATGGTCTGATCATACCACAGCTTCTGGCACAAAAGAGAATATACAGACAGGACAGCAGGGGATTGTAACTGATTCTGTGACATAAAACTTGTTTAAAAACGGGCAGTGAAATGCTTTGTCTCACAGAAGGAATAATTTGTGATCCCCTGCAGTCCTGTCTGTATACTCTCTTTTGCTTCTTCCCCTGCCCAGTAGTTGTGGTATGATCAGACCATGTTCCTGTATGGACAGACACGGCCATTACACAGTACACAGCAGGGGCACATTTATAAGATTATCTCAGCACGGGAACATTTTATTAAAACACATCCAATGGTGTAAATTATTAACAGTCCAAGATCTATTGATTAAAATGTACTTTATTCATGGGAAAAGCCCCTTCAAAAAAAAAAAAGGCAAAATCTATGATAAAAAGTACTAGTGCCTGTAACTAAGATCACCACATAAAGTGCCTCCTCTACTATTCAATATCCCAGTTCCTTGTGGTCCAAACACTTCACAAAAAAAAAGTATAAAATAACATACATAATATTATATTTTAAGGCAAGCTTCATGGTTCTGGATGGCCCCCAGGTCTCGCAACCAGATCTCAAAAGGACTATAGGCATGTATCAGGAGCTCGGGTCAGGAGACCACCGCTGGTCCAGAAGCCAAGGTCCTCACACAGACTGTGAACCCACCTTACGGACCGCTGTCAGGCCTGTGAAGACGCAAGCATCATAGCAGCACAGCTTGTCAAGTACATATTCCTAATGATAAGAGAGCAATGACTAAACCACGCCGTGTCCATGCACCATGGATTTCAAGATTGTCGACAAGAAGAGAACACAGGTTCACGGTGGCCAATAGAGACAAGCTTTCCCTTGTGCAATTGGGAATTTAACATGAACGCTAGTAAATAATTACATGGAAGAACAGATGAGGCAGAAAGAAGTGGACGACACAAACCAGGTGTAATTAGATAAATTAAGTCTCAAAATATCCAAGATAAACGCAGACGAAAAGTTATAAACAACTGAGAACCAAGAGTCAAAATGCTAAATAAAAAACTAATTTTATTGGAACAAATTATAAAAATCTCAAACAAGAAGAAAACAGAAATATAAACATAATCCAACCGTGTGGAGACGTAACTGGGAGCAGATGTAGTACATGAATTAGGAATAGTATGCGGTCATAATAGAAAACCAGAATACCAAACTGAAAAAACAAAGGTGTCCTGTTAACACCTGCACCACATGAATAGTAGCAAGATCTGAGCCATAAATATGTAAGTCAGAGTTTCTCAGGGTCAATAACTGAGTAGTACAAAGTCACAGTTGTATACATCGTGATACGCAGCGCTGAGTTGGACCCAAGTGCTATTGAAATAAGGAAAAACTGCACAAGGCGGTTTTAAATGGAAATCATGTTAAGTATATTGCTGGCATTCAGAGGGACAGCTCAGCACTGAGATTACAACTCATGAAGCAACAGCTTCATCATTAGGCACACAGCAAAAAATAATCAATGATACATCAGCCACTAGTAATAGTTACCGGTCATAGTGGTGTTAAAGTGGGCGCAGGACACCGCAATCCCCGACGTACGTTTCGGTACACCTTCTTCAGGGGCGTGTTTAAGGGTTTAGAGGTCTCATTAAATATCCTGCCCTAGTGATCACATGTCTACAAATGACCATTTGTAGTGCCCCATGTAAAAGCCTGTAATTAGGCAGCAGCCTCTCAGATCGATACTGCGCATGTTCTGATGCCAGAGGGGAGGCTGAATCACCTGGGGCGGCTGGCGCCTAGCCGTTACCCCGGAGACCAGACATACCCACAACAAGCAGGAGCAGAAATAACGCAAGATATCAGGATCAAGAGCGTGTATTTGAAGAGAAGTCATGTGATCAGTAGGGGCGGAGCTTGTTATGTGACATACAAGGCAGCAAAAAAAATTCAGGATGTGTAGATTGACTAAAGATCGGATGAAGGCAATAAATAGAAAGGTATATCTAATCAGCGACATGTGCATCACCCTGTGTACAAGGCACATAGAGATTCAAGATGCGCTGTAAGTGCATCAATAGCGCCACCACAGAATATGTTATAAAGCTCCCTAAAATGCTTGATCGGTATATATGGAGTCAAGTCAAGTGGGAGGAGTTTAAATCTAGTGGCAACAGACCTGGGTATTGCAAATCAGAATATTACCATGTAAGAAAATAAAACGGAAATAATGTGGGAAAACACAATGTATAACTAGAGGAATAAAGCAACCCATCCATTCATATCAACAGTAATATACACCACCATGTGCACAACGGCACACAGTCGTGTAAAGTACGCTGTAGATATATTTATACCTCCTCAGCAACACGAATTTAAAGAAAAGTTACAGAGAAAGCAAAAGTTTGGTACAGAGGCGACATCCAAAAACCTATCCGACAGGAAATATCAACTAAAATCAGAAGAAATAAATGATGGGTGTGAAGCTGAAGAGCGGAGAGAACAAGGAAGAGGCTCAGAACCTGAAAGGGTGTGGAGGAGATGATGGATGAGGCGCGCCCGAGAGGAAAATCAGATCAAGACACTGTCACAGGAGCGGACTCGTATACGGCCCCCGAGATGGACGTATTACACAAACACTGCGTCAGTGAGAATCACAGGCCGTCATACATGCAGGAAATGGATCACATACGGATGGATCTGCAAAAAACCCCATGGTGGATAGATGTCACGTCATTCACCAAGACTGCGGCCACTGTCCGGGAAATACATCATGAACACGTACGCTGTAGAAACAGAGCAGGCACTATACTGGACGGAGATACAAAGTGCCACTGAAAGGTGCCGTCAGCCATGGTGTCCGCAGAGGCAAGCAGACGTCAGCTACATCTGGCCACATATACACAGGATCAAAGTATTGGAATCTTACAGTTTAACTATTTCACCTGATCACAATTTATTTTTTATTTTTACAAAGGCTCAATGACTGTCTGCAGCGGTCAGCTACAAGCAAGTTAAACACCGTAGCAGTGGTGGAGAGGCTGTCCAGAAGTAGGGGAGGGCGAGTACAATGGAGATTCTTATTTTAATAATATAAGTCCTGGATGGCCCTTAAGGGTATGATCACACTGGGCATTTTTGCTGCTTTTTTATGCTAATTTTCAGCTGCTTTTTCCATTACCAGCAATTACAGGGTGGATAAAAATCAATGATTTTTTTAAAAAAATCAAAAAAATCGGATTTTTTGATTTAATGGGATTTTGATTTAAATCGGATTTTTTTCAATAAACTGCTTTTTGAGGAAAATATTTTACCATCCAAAGGTTCTTCCATCATGAGATAAAGCTGAGTTGTTTAACTCGGTAGAATAAAGGCTGTATATGTGTAACATTCACAATGCCATGCTCTTCCAGAGGTTTCTGTAGGATTAGTGGGCAGTTTCTCTCCTATATTATACAGACGCTTGCTTTACTTACGCAGTTCTCAAAACTGAATTTGACTCCGCAGAGGTCCCAGCCTCTTCTTCACGGGAAAAATGTTACAACATGAACAGAGTTGAGAAAAAGACCTTAATCCTATTGTTCTACAAACCTATATGAATACAGAATCAACCCCTTCAGTGCCAAGTCCAAGAAGTTAGACAATATGTTTCTGATTGTTTGGAGTGGAATAGATCTGCACAACACAAGAAGAATGTGAATCTAAAGGTACTGCCACACTGAGCTATCCCGCTAGCGATCTCGTTAGCGTTGCATACTAATGAGATCGCTAGCGGGATTGTTTCTATATCGCTAAATGCTGCCGCATTTAGCGATATAGTTAACGACGCTATCGCCGTTAGCGATCTTCTTAACGACTTTAGCGGTACAAAAGTACCGCTAAATCGCTAAGAAAAGGTGCCACACAGCGATTAAGATACTTACCCAGCGGGAGCGCCAGCGATGAAATAGGGTCCGGAGCGATTCCAGCGACGAGCGAGATCACAGCAGGAAGCTCGTCGCTGGAAGCTGCCGCACTGAACAATATCGCTAACGGGATCGCTAAATAGTGACGTTTTTTAGCGATCCCGTTAGCGATATTGTTTAGTGTGGCATACCCTTAAGTGTGAGGAGGAGGAAGGGCAAGCAGACAAGAAAATGAAAGTGAAACTTTGAGCACAATACTGCAGCATAGCCACAGACAGACAAGTCTGGATCTGTTTGTGTGTACGATCTGAGGTTTATTACATTCTTTCCTTATAATGGCAGCAGGCCGTAAAAGAGACCCAGTTTGGGAATATTTTAATGAAGCTCCTTCGCCTATCGGTAAGGCAGACATGCGTGCAAAATGCAAACGATGCAACAAAGAGATGCAAGGCCTGGTGGCGCGAATGAGGCAACATCATGAGAAGTGCGGTGATGAAGATGACCAAAGAAACACTTCTGAACAGGCAGGATCTTCAGGTTGGTAAACATTTTTATTGAATCCTATTTCTAAAGACTGAACTGTCATGTGTGAGAAAAATTATATTTCTTATTATTACTGCATGTTACTGTCATTTGGTACAGTTATGAAGAAAAACAAATATTCCTTTTGGGGCAGTGCTGTGTTGTGTACAATAAGCAGAAATTGTATAAACAATAAAATAACAGCATTGACTTTTTTTGTTTAGGGGAATTCATGGATTCTGGAAACTATCCACCTCCAAGATCACCATCATCCTGTTCTACAGTTTCAGAGTTATCCATCCAGGATAGTGCTTCATTAGCAGCAGCATCATCATCAGACACCCACAGCCACATATCACCATCACCCAAAAGGAAGAAAAAACCTTTACCTCCTGGAACCACCATAGATAGGTTTGTGATAAGAACTAGCAGATTAGAAAAAGAGTTGATTGATGAAAAAATTGCCCAGTTTATTTATGCAACGAACTCTTCTTTCCGTCTGACTGAGAACCCACATTTCATTAATATGGTTCAGTCACTGAGACCAGTATACAGTCCACCCAGCAGAGCTGATGTTGCAGGGAAACTGCTGGATCAAGTGTATGACAGAGAAATGGAGCAATGTGCAACAGCTCTGGAGGGTAAAATTGTTAACCTAAGTATTTATGGGTGGAGTAATGTCCACAATGATCCTATTGTATGTGCTTGTATAACAACAGAAGAAGGTAAAGTCTTCCTTGCACAAACAACTGATACGTCAGGAAATGCACACACAGCAGAATACTTACAAGAAGTGGCAATAAAAGCTATAACAACATGTGAACAAAAATTCAAATGTCTAGTACGCAGTTCGGTCACTGATAATTCTGCAAACGTATCCAAGATGAGAAGAAATTTAGAAGAGCAGGGAGGGAATACAAAGCTAATAACATATGGTTGCAGTGCTCATTTGCTGCACCTCTTAGATAAAGACTTAAGTGTTCCAGAAATAAAGGCTAATGTTGTTGAAATTGCTAAATACTTCCGTAATAATCATTTTGCTGCAGCAGCTCTGAAAAGGATGGGTGGAACGAAGCTAACGCTCCCACAAGATGTTAGATGGAACTCTGTGGTGGACTGTTTTGAGCAGTATATCAAAAACTGGCCTATTCTGATGACACTTTGTGAAGAAAATCGAGATAAAATAGATGGCACTGTCACGGCCAAAATGCTCAACATTGGGCTTAAGAGAAATGTTGAACATATGCTGAGCTTCCTGAAACCCATCTCTCAAGCTTTAAACAAAATACAGAAAAATAGCTGTTTTATTGCGGATGCTGTTGAAATTTGGAAGGAACTGAGTGAACACTTAAAAACAGAATTACACATGGACAGAATTAAATTACAAGCAGTAAACAAACGAATGGGACAAGCACTGACTCCAGCTCATTTTTTGGCAAATATTGTCAATATCCAATATCAGGGTCAAAACCTAAGTGCTGAGGAAGAGGAGTTAGCTATGACATGGGTATCCAGCAATCATCCATCTTTAATGCCAACTATAATAAACTTCAGAGCTAAGGGGGAACCATTCAAGAAATATATGTTTGCTTTGCTGAAGATATTTTAAGGAAGGTCACACCAGTAAACTGGTGGAAGTCACTTAAGCGCTTGGATTTAGAGACTGTTCAAGTAATGATTTCACTTTTAACAGCAGTAGCTTCTTCTGCAGGCGTTGAAAGAATATTCTCTTCCTTTGGACTCATTCATTCTAAATTGAGAAATCGGTTGGGACCCAATAAAGCAGGAAAGCTTGTTTTTCTTTTCCAGATTATGAATAGGAACAAAGAAGAAGATGATGATGAAGATGACGACGAGTGAGCTACAGAGGACAGCAGGGACAGTAGTATTTAAGTTTTTCATGTGTCGGCTGGGCTGACAGTCTAAGTTTCTTAAAATATATTATAATTTTGTTTAGCCAAATTAGTTAACAAACATGGATGTTTGTTTAAGCAAATAACTTATGCTGTAATGTTGTTATTGTTTCAGTTGAATAAATCTATTTAAATTGTTATTAAGGTCAGGATTATTTTTCTCCTTCCTAAGTACAACAGAACAGTGGTGTCCAAATATGAATGATTAACCCATTAAACTGGGAGAAAAAAGTAATATAAAAAGTGATTCTAAAAATCTTCATCTACTTGCATGTTAAAGTAGCAAGAACTAGTTTAGGTAGAAACTTTGATTTAAATCACTGATTTAAATCACGCCTTACTGACTAGTGATTTAAATCGTGATTTAAATCGTAATTTAAATCAGTTTGATTTAAATCAAATCCACCCTGCCAGCAAAGCCTATGAGATTTCAGAAGTCTTATGCACACACATTGTTTTTTTTTGTCATCAGGATTTTATGCTTTGCTGTTTTTTTTTGGGACATAGAGCTTGTCACTTCAGTCAGTGTTTTTGCAGCAGAAGAGTCATGGACAGCAGGCATGCACAAAGATACAAGTTAGCCCAAAAAAAAAAAAAAAAGCACCTAAACCTGCGTTTTTGCTGCAGCTTCTTTCCTGCCAAGAAATCAGGTTTTGCTGCAGAAAAAAAACGCCCAGTGTGAACTCACCCTTATAGGCTCAGTGATCATCTTTACAAATGAAGAACAGTTGATAGCTAACACACACGTACAAATTTCTCCAGCGCCTGGTAAGTCTTGGCCTTCAGATACTTATTGAGTGGCTTGAAAATATCTTCCGGGGGGGGGGGGGGGGGGGGACACACAAAAAAAATGATAAATGGGTAAAGTTCCAAGGTGCATGTAAAAACAAGTTGCTTT
The DNA here is from genome assembly GCA_033576555.1 of Oophaga sylvatica. Taxonomy (NCBI): domain Eukaryota; kingdom Metazoa; phylum Chordata; class Amphibia; order Anura; family Dendrobatidae; genus Oophaga; species Oophaga sylvatica. The sequence continues at coordinate 39,324,144 of JARQOD010000008.1, forward strand.
TTTATTTACTTGTTAAAAATCATCTCTGGATTCTTAATTCCAAAGTTTACTGCAATACGGTGCAGAGGTGGCCAGTCTCCTAGGCAATGAGCACTGCGCTTACAATCTTGCTATAGAGCTTGTGAGCACTGCTCTGAAGCCGGCCTGATCGCTGGACCCGCCTGCTATAGAGCGCCTGCGCTTCTCCTCTGCTGCAGAAAGCCTCTGATAGCAACATAACGTGCGCTGTTCACACCAGCAGCTCAACTATGCAGGAGAGCATGGAGCTGAGGTTACTAGGAGGTAGCGGAGCCGTGAGATCCTGAAGATACAAGATCAGGACAACCCACATGTCCTGTACACAGACATATACTGATAACGTCTCCCTAGGATGGGCCACCAATATTAGACAGCTGGGGGCCCCTACCAGCACCCCCTCTCTCCCCTCACCAGGCGCATAGAGGCTGCGTGTTGCTGTGAGCACTGCGGCCTCACCAATATCAGGTTACAATTGTAGCACTTTATCAAGAACTTATAACAGTGTTCATTAATAAGAATAGGATAAAACAAGCAGGGGCGGCCATCATTGATGCAGCTACACAGGGCCCAGGAGGCAAAGGGGCCACTACCATGTCAGACGCAGGTGGAATTGTGCATATGAGGAGTCACCGGACTGCAAATTATTGTCCTGGCACAAGGTCTCGTCTGTCTGTGTCCACCCTGAATGCTGCATCACGCGGAAAGTAAATTCACAACAGCAGCGAGGGAACCGCCTATAAAGTGACTGAGAGGGCGCAGATTCGTCACAACGGCTGATTCGAGGGAGGCGATAAAACACCAACGGGATAATACTCACACCCCAGTCTAACAATAAGCCAATATGCTGGAAAACCACCATATCATCCATGTCTGACACCAAGTACTGGGAACAGCAGCCAGTGTGCGTGATAGAAAGCCAGCCAGGCAGGCAGGCAGAAACAGACAGACAGACAGCCAGACAGACAGCCAGGCAGAGAACAGACAGCCAGACAGACAGACAGACAGCCAGGCAGACAGCCAGGCAGAGAACAGACAGCCAGACAGCCAGCCAGACAGCCAGCCAGACAGACAGCCAGGCAGACAGACAGACAGCCAGACAGACAGCCAGACAGACAGCCAGGCAGACAGACAGGCAGACAGACAGGCAGACAGACAGGCAGACAGACAGGCAGGCAGGGAACAGACAGCCAGACAGACAGCCAGGCAGACAGACAGGCAGGGAACAGACAGCCAGACAGACAGACAGCCAGCCAGGCAGGAAGGCAGAGACAACCAGCCAGGCAGGCAGGCAGAGACAACCAGACAGCCAGGCAGACAGCCAGGCAGACAGGCAGACAGACAGACAGACAGACAGGCAGACAGACAGGCAGACAGACAGCCAGGCAGACAGACAGGCAGGGAACAGACAGCCAGACAGACAGACAGCCAGCCAGGCAGGAAGGCAGAGACAACCAGCCAGGCAGGCAGGCAGAGACAACCAGCCAGCCAGGCAGGCAGCGACAGCCCGGCAAGCAGCTACAGCCAGCCAGAGACAGCCAGGCAGGCAGGCAAGAGACAGCCAGCCAACTAGGCAGGCAAGAAACAGCCAGCCAGCGAGAGCCAGGCAGGCAGAGACAGCCAGGCAGGCAGAGACAGCCAGGAAGGCAGAGACAGCCAGGAAGGCAGAGACAGCCAGGAAGGCAGAGACAGGCAGGCAGAGACATCCAGGCAGGCAGAGACGAGCACAGCCAGGCAGAGACAGCCAACCAGGCAGCCAAGAGACAGACAGCAAGGCAGGCAAGAGACAGCCAGGCAGGCAGGCAAGAGACAACCAGGCAGGCAGAGACAGTCAAGGCAGGCAGAGACAGCCAGATACAGACACATAGACATCCACCTATGTAGCAGTACCCATTATGCTCCAGGGCGGCGCAGTAATGATGATGATGATGATAGCTGACAGGCGATTTGCGCACATGCTGCAGTATCGGTCGGAAGAGATCAATACAGACCAGTCCCAGGACCTGCACTACCTGCACCACCCGCTCCAGGAGTCAGTGCGGCGCACCTGGAGGAGGAACAGCAGTCATAGGCCGCGACACCCACCTATCTCACAGCCCGGAGCCGCGCAGGGGCGCCATCCCTGTGTCCGCGGTCGCTCCTCACACTCACATTCTCCCTTCCAGCCGCGCTGTCACTTTGTGCCCGGCAGTCACACACTGAGATCCGGGACCAGCGTAATCTCGCGAGAATAAAAGATCACGTGACCGAGCTTCCCGTCTCCGTGGTAACCAGAGGCCAAAAAAGGACAGTGGAATGTAAGTGACGTGCGGTCCTGTCCTGCGCTGGTAATGTGCGGCGTATAGCGCTGTTATGTACGGGGAATGTGCGGTATATAGCGCTGTTATGTACGGGGAATGTGCGGTATATAGCGCTGTTATGTACGGGGAATGTGCGGTATATAGGCGCTGTTAGTACGGGGAATGTGCGGTATATGGCGCTATTATGTACGGGGAATGTGCGGTATATGGCGCTTATATGTACGGGGAATGTGCGGTATATGGCACTGTTATGTACGGGGAATGTGCGGCGTATAGGCGCTGTTATGTACGGGGAATGTGCGGTATATGGCGCTGTTATGTACGGGGAATGTGCGGTATATGGCACTGTTATGTACGGTGGGTATTGTGGCGGTATATGGCGCTGTTATGTACGGGGATTGTGCGGCGTATAGCGCTGTTACGTACGGGGAATGTGCGGTATATGGCGCTGTTATGTACGGGGAATGTGCGGTATATGGCGCTGTTATATACGGGGATTGTTCGGTATATAGCGCTGTTATGTACGGGGAATGTGCGGTATATGGCTTGTTATGTACGGGGAATGTGCGGTATATAGCGCTGTTATGTACGGGGAATGTGCGGTATATGGCGCTGTTATGTACGGGGAATGTGCGGTATATGGCACTGTTATGTACGGGGATTGTGCGGTATATGGCGCTGTTATGTACGGGGAATGTGCGGTATATGGCTCTGTTATGTACGGGGAATGTGCGGTATATGCGCTTAGCGTGTGCTTGGCGCTTATGTACGGGAATGTGCGGTATATGGCGCTGTTGCACGTATGGTTACGGGGAATGTGCGGTATATAGCGCTGTTATGTACGGGAATGTGCGGTATATGGCGCTGTTATGTACGGGAATGTGCGGTATATGGCGCTGTTATGTACGGGGAATGTGCGGTATATGGCCCTGTTATGTACGGGGAATGTGCGGTATATGGCGCTATTATGTACGGGGAATGTGCGGTATATGGCGCTGTTATATACGATGTGGATTGTATTCGGATATCATAGCGCTGTTATGTACGGGGAATGTGCGGTATATGGCTCTGTTATGTACGGGGAATGTGCGGTATATAGCGCTGTTATGTACGGGGAATGTGCGGTATATGGCGCTGTTATGTACGGGGAATGTGCGGTATATGGCACTGTTATGTACGGGGATTGTGCGGTATATGGCGCTGTTATGTACGGGGAATGTGCGGTATATGGCCTGTTATGTACGGGGAATGTGCGGTATATAGCGCTGTTATGTACGGGAATGTGCGGTATATGGCGCTGTTATGTACGGGGAATGTGCGGTATATGGCGCTGTTATGTACGGAGAATGTGCGGTATATGGCGCTGTTATGTACGGGGGGAATGTGCGTATATGGCGCTGTTATGTACGGGGAATGTGCGGTATATGGCGCTGTTATGTACGGGGAATGTGCGGTATATAGCGCTGTTATGTACGGGGAATGTGCTATGGCGCTGTTACGTACGGGGAATGTGCGGTATATGGCGCTGTTACGTACGGGGAATGTGCGGTATATGGCGCTGTTACGTACGGGGAATGTGCGGTATATGGCGCTGTTACGTATGGGGAATGTGCGGTATATGGCGCTGTTACGTACGGGGAATGTGCGGTATATAACGCTGTTACGTACGGGGAATGTGCGGTATATAGCGCTGTTACGTACGGGGAATGTGCGGTATATGGCTCTGTTATGTACGGGGAATTGTGCGGTATATGGCGCTGTTATGTACGGGGAATGTGCGGTATATAGCGCTGTTATGTACGGGGAATGTGCGGTATATAGCGCTGTTATGTACGGGAATGTGCGGTATATGGCGCTGTTATGTACGGGAATGTGCGGTATATGGCGCTGTTATGTACGGAGAATGTGCGGTATATGGCGCTGTTATGTACGGGGAATGTGCGGTATATGGCGCTGTTATGTACGGGGAATGTGCGGTATATGGCGCTGTTATGTACGGGGAATGTGCGGTATATAGCGCTGTTATGTACGGGGAATGTGCTATGGCGCTGTTACGTACGGGGAATGTGCTGTATATGGCGCTGTTATGTACGGGGAATGTGCGGTATATGGCGCTGTTACGTACGGGGAATGTGCGGTATATGGCGCTGTTACGTACGGGGAATGTGCGGTAATGGCGCTGTTATGTACGGGGAATGTGCTGTATATGGCGCTGTTATGTACGGGGAATGTGCGGTATATGGCGCTGTTATGTACGGGGAATGTGCGGTATATGGCGCTGTTACGTACGGGGAATGTGCGGTAATGGCGCTGTTAGTACGGGGAATGTGCGGTATATGGCGCTGTTAGTACGGGGAATGTGCGGTATATGGCGCTGTTATGTACGGGGAATGTGCGGTATTAGGCGCTGTTACGTACGGGGAATGTGCGGTATATGGCGCTGTTACGTACGGAATGTGCGGTATATGGCGCTGTTACGTACGGGGAATGTGCGGTATATAGCGCCGATACGTACGGGGAATGTGCGGTATTTAGCGCTGTTACGTACGTGGAATGTGCGGTATATAGCGCTGTTACGTACGGGGAATGTGCGGTAATATGGCGCTGTTACGTACGGGGAATGTGCGGTATATGCGCTGTTTAGTACGGGGAATGTGCGGTATATGGCTCTGTTACGTACGGGGAATGTGCGGTATATGCGCTGTTACGTACGGGGAATGTGCGGTATATGGCGCTGTTACGTACTGGGAATGTGCGGTATATAACGCTGTTACGTACGGGGAATGTGCGGTTATAGCGCTGTTACGTACGGGGAATGTGCGGTATATGGGCTTATCATGTATATGTTACGGGGATGTGCGGTATATAGCGCTGTTATGTACGGTGAATGTGCGGTATATGGCGCTGTTATGTACAGGAATGTGCGGTATATGGCGCTGTTATGTACGGGGAATGTGCGGTATATGGCGCTGTTACGTACGGGGAATGTGCGGTACATGGCGCTGTTATGTACGGGGAATGTGCGGTATATGGCGCTGTTATGTACGGGGAATGTGCGGTATATGGCGCTGTTATGTACGGGGAATGTGCGGTATATGGCGCTGTTACGTACGGGGAATGTGCGGTATATGGCGCTGTTACGTACAGGAATGTGCGGTATATGGCGCTGTTACGTACGGGGAATGTGCGGTATATAGCGCCGATACGTACGGGGAATGTGCGGTATTTAGCGCTGTTACGTACGTGAAATGTGCGGTATATAGCGCTGTTACGTACGGGGAATGTGCGGTATATAGCGCTGTTACGTACGGGGAATGTGCGGTATATGGCGCTGTTTAGTACGGGGAATGTGCGGTATATGGCTCTGTTACGTACGGGGAATGTGCGGTATATGGCGCTGTTACGTACGGGGAATGTGCGGTATATGGCGCTGTTACGTACTGGGAATGTGCGGTATATAACGCTGTTACGTACGGGGAATGTGCGGTCTATAGCGCTGTTACGTACGGGGAATGTGCGGTATATGGCTCTGTTATGTACGGGGATTGTGCGGTATATAGCGCTGTTATGTACGGTGAATGTGCGGTATATGGCGCTGTTATGTACAGGGATTGTTCGGTATATAGCGCTGTTATGTGCGGGGAATGTGCGGTATATGGCGCTGTTATGTACGGGGATTGTTCGGTATATGGCGCTGTTATGTACGGGGAATGTGCGGTATATGGCGCTGTTATGTACAGGGATTGTTCGGTATATAGCGCTGTTAGGTACGGGGAATGTGCGGTATATGGCGCTGTTACGTACGAGGATTGTTCGGTATATGGCGCTGTTACGTACGGGGAATGTGCGGTATATGGCGCTGTTACGTACGGGGAATGTGCGGTATATGGCGCTGTTATGTACGGGGATTGTTCGGTATATAGCTCTGCTATGTACGGAGAATGTGCGGTATATGGCGCTGTTATGTACGGGGATTGTGCGGTATATGGCGCTGTTATGTACGGGAATGTGCGGTATATGGCGCTGTTATGTACGTGGATTGTGCGGTATATGACGCTTTTACGTACGGGGAATGTGCGGTATATGGCGCTGTTACGTACGGGGAATGTGCGGTATATGGCGCTGTTACGTACGGGGAATGTGCGTTATATGGCGCTGTTACGTACGGGGAATGTGCGGTATATGGCGCTGTTACGTACGGGGAATGTGCGGTACATAGCGCTGTTACGTACGGGGAATGTGCGGTGGTACATATCGCTGTTACGTACGGAGAATGTGCGGTGGTACATATCGCTGTTACGTACGGGGAATGTGCGGTACATAGCGCTGTTATGTACGGGGAATGTGCGGTATATAGCGCTGTTATATGCAAGGAATGTGCGGTATATAGCGCTGTTATATACAGGGAATGTGCGGTATATAGCGCTGTTTTATACGGGTAAGGCCTCTTTCACACATCCGTTTTTTAACTTCAGGCATGATCCGGCGTGTTGCTAAAAAAACGGATCCGGTATCAGATGCGTTTTTTTACCATTGACTTTCATTAGCGCCGGATCGTGCTTGATGTAATTGCATTGTATCCGTTTTTGTCCGGATCCGGTGGAAATGTACATTCCGGTGGCCGGACAAAACGGAGCCTGTAACGTTTTTTTTGTTTAGCGGAGCCGCCTAATAGTGCCTGAAGCGGCGCATCAGGCGGCCGTAAACAATAGAAGTCAATGGAACCGGATGAGACTTTTGTGCAATCCGTCAAAAGTCTGATCCGGATTCTGGAAATCAGGGACTACTATTGCTACTACTGCTACTACTACTACTACTACTACTACATTTTCCAGTCTCTCCGGACATCCAAAACCCTCTTTTTCCGGGTTCAAAAGTTCAGGTCGGATCCAGCAAAAAAAAACGGGATCAGTTTTTTTATTTCAGCGCCGGATCCGTCCCTTCAGGTGTTCGACGGATCATGCCTGACACAAAAAAACGGATGTGTGAAAGAGGCCTAATGTGCGGTGTATAGCGTTGTTTTATTCAGGGGAATGTACGGTATAAAGCGCTGTTACATACGGGGAATGTGCGGTATATAGCGGTTATATATGGGAAATGTGCGGTATATAGCACTGTTATATATGGGAATGTACGGCATATAGCGCTGTTATATATGGGTAATGTGCACTGTATAGGGCTGTTATATACTGCAAACAGGTATACCCTGACAAGGGGAACCGAGATTTCCTCGAAACACATAGGTTGTGGACACCGCAAGACTTCTTAGCTTCTTATTGTGACAGGGAATGTTCAGTATATGGCGCTGTTATGTACGGAGAATGTGCGGTATATAGCGCTGTTATGTACGGGGAATGTGCGGTATATAGCGCTGTTATGTACGGGGAATGTGCAGTATATAGCGCTGTTATGTACGGGGAATGTGCGGTATATAGCGCTGTTATGTACGGGGAATGTGCGGTATATGGCGCTGTTATGTACTGGGAATGTGCGCTATATAGCGCTGTTATATATGCGGAATGTACGGTATATGGCGCTGTTACGTACGGGGAATGTGTGGTATATGGCGCTGTTACATACGGGAATGTGTGGTATATAGCGTTGTTACGTACGGGGAATGTGCGGTATATAGCGTTACGTACGGGGAATGTGCGGTATATAGCGCTGTTATATACGGGTAATGTGTGGTTATATAGCGCTGTTTTTATACGGGTAATGTGCGGTGTATAGCGCTGTTTTATACGGGGGAATGTGCGGTGTATAGCGCTGTTATGTACGGGGGATGTGCGGTATATAGCGCTGTTATGTACGGGGAATGTGCGGTATCTAGCGCTGTTATGTACGGGGAATGTGCGGTATATGGCGCTGTTATGTACTGGGAATGTGCGCTATATAGCGCTGTTATATATGCGGAATGTACGGTATATGGCGCTGTTACGTACGGGGAATGTGTGGTATATGGCGCTGTTACATACCGGGAATGTGTGGTATATAGCGTTGTTACGTACGGGGAATGTGCGGTATATAGCGTTACGTACGGGGAATGTGCGGTATATAGCGCTGTTATATACGGGTAATGTGTGGTATATAGCGCTGTTTTATACGGGTAATGTGCGGTGTATAGCGCTGTTTTATACGGGGGAATGTGCGGTGTATAGCGCTGTTTTATATGGGGAATGTGCGGTATATAGTGCTGTTATATACGGGTAATGTGCGGTATATAGCGCTGTTTTATACGGGTAATGTGCGGTGTATAGCGCTGTTTTATACGGGGGAATGTGCGGTATATGGCGCTGTTACATACGGGGAATGTGCGGTATATAGTGCTGTTATATACGAGGAATGTGCGGTATTAGCACTGTTATATACGGGGAATGTGCGGCGTTATAGCGCTGTTATATACGGGGAATGTGCGGTATATAGCGCTGTTATATACGGGGAATGTGCGGCGTATAGCGCTGTTATATACGGGGAATGTGCGGTGTATAGCGTTGTTTTATACGGGGGAATGTACGGTATAAAGCGCTGTTACATACGGGGAATGTGCGGTATATAGTGCTGTTATATACGGGGAATGTGCGGTATATACCGCTGTTATGTACGGGGAATGTGCGGTATATAGCGCTGTTATGTACGTGGAATGTGCGGTATATAGCACTGTTATATATGGGAATGTACGGCATATAGCGCTGTTATATATGGGTAATGTGCACTGTATAGGGCTGTTATATACTGCAAACAGGTATACCCTGACAAAGGGGAACCGAGATTTCCTCGAAACACGTAGGTTGTGGACACCGCAAGACTTCTTAGTTTCTTATTGTGACGTCACACGCTACTCCACCATTCTCCTGCTCAGTTACCAGGGACTCCAGCGGCCAGAGCTCCCTGGTCGCATAGACTTATTAGGCTATATTCACACATTGTGGTTTTGCTGGGTTTTTTTATGCAAACTTTAAGCTTCGTTTTACAGTACCTGCAAAAGCTATTCGATTTCAGGAATATCATGCACGCACGTTATTTTTTTTTTCCTGATTTGGAAAACTGCTGTGTTTTTGGAAACGTCAGCATATCACTTCTTTCAGTGTATTTTCAGCGTTTTTTCACCCATTGAAAGCAATGAGTAAGTGTAAAAGCAGCACAAAACGCATGTATCAGATTTTGCTGCGTTTTTGGTGCAAAAAACCTAAGGATGTTACAACATGATTTTTTTTGGGGGGGGGCACTAAACTATCAGCATGCACGAGACATAAAAAAACGCAGCAAATATGCATCATGTGAACAAAGCCGTACACACAGTAGCATTCGGAGGTACAAGGATAACTCTCATCCTTCAGTGAGCTATAACAAGGTCACTATATCAGCAAACTGCAGGTCTTAAATTTGTTCCTCCTTCCCCGATTCTCGTGCGAGTCTCTCACATGGACTGCCGGCACATGGACCAGAGCGCGTGGCTGCATGTAATTCTGTGCAGCCGCACGCTCCGGCTGGAGTGTCGGAGGCAGAGCCGGGTGTTCATGCGAGAGACTCGCAAGAGAATTATGCGAGTTTCTCGCATGTGTGACCCCGGCCATATATTTATCATTGCACGTCTTTTTTTCGTCCCATGTCTGTCTACTAGCTGTTTATTGCGACAGTATTGTATTTAAGCAACAGTTCAGTTTTTTTGCACTTTTTGTGCCACACCCCACCCCCCACCTCCATTGACCCTCTGGAGCCATAATCTTTGAAAGGGGATTTAAAGAGGTTGTCCAGGACCGAGCGATTGGTGGCATTATCTGTAGCTGGGGGTCCCTCTCACTTAAATGGAAAGTAAAGTGCTGTATTTTGAATGGGAGATTCAAACCCCTTTTTGATCTAAATATTTGGCCCTGATAACGCATGTACTCACCTCCCATGCAGGCGCCGTACCAACGGTGTCAGGACTCACGGTCCCCGGGGCTTTCTCGTGCGGTTGTTGTGACCCCAGAGTCCAATCCGTGCTAGTGTCACTGTCCCCACCTTTGGATGAATTGAACATGAAGAGGCAGTCCGGGCTGTAGCTGATCTCTGATTTCATCTTCAATCCGTAGAAAGGTGGGGACAGTGACGCCTGTGCTGATTGGGCGCCGAGGTCACGTGTCACAACACCGCACGAGAGTCCAGGGAAAGTGACTCTCAGAGGTAACAGTAGATTTCACCTGATCAATGGGGGGCGCCAGACACCTTCTGATCTCATATTGATGACCTATACGTCATCAGTTGTTTGGTCTTGACCCACCGCTTTCAGAAACTGAAACTTGAAGCTATGTGCCCACGTTGCAGAAATGCTGCGGAATTGTCCGCAGCATTTCCACATCTCCCCGCCGCAGGTAAAACGTATGCGGAATTCGCATGGTTTTCCCGCAAAACACAAGCGTTATGCATGCGTTTTTATTTTGCGGAATTCATGCGCTTTTTCAAGCGTTTTGAAGCATCGCTTGGAAAAGTGATTGACAGGTTGGTCGCACTCACCTCCTGACAGCCCCCGATCTGCTCAGCGGCGCTCCCGATCCTCAGCGGTGCACGCGGTGGCTTTGTTCCCAGGCGTGCTTTGCGCCAAAATGACCTCTGATGATGTAGTGGTCACACGACCGCGACGTCACAAAGGTCATTTTGGCGCGAAGCACGCCTGGGAACAAAGCCGTTGCGTGCACCGCTGAGGACCGGAAGGACTCCAGGGGCCGACAGCTGGTAAGTATATCTCCTCTCCTCCAGACCCTGGGCACCATCCGCATATGAAACGCTCACTTTATGCATGGTGGGCATGGCCACATGAGTAAAGTGATCGTTTCAATGCAATCCTATGGCGGCGATTCCTCCAAATTAATTGACATGCTGCGTATTTTTCCGCAATGCGATTCAGCAGCGGAAAAATCCGCAGCATGGGCACAACAACTGCGGAATCCCATAGGATTGCATGGGATGCGTTTTAACTAGCGTTTTTTAAGCTTTGCCGCCGCGGAAAAGCTTAAAAAACGCAACGTGGGCACACAGCCTGATTTCCATGTTACAAATAGTGTGACAAGCACGGCATGGCTTGCTAGTTTTGGGAATGAATTCTGCTGGTCATAGCTGCCATCAGTGTGAAATACAGACAGTGAAACATATAGTTAATTATAAAAGGAAAAAATAAATCCTATGCATTCAACAACAACCAGCGAAACATTACTGAACCTTTATGGCTCCATGTCAGAATGAACAATATCAAATAAACTATCTGCAGAAACACAAACACACAAATTGTGCTTCCGACTGCGAATACTCCCACTCCGGGGGGAAATGACCATTGTATGAGCCCACTGAGAATATTATATATTGAATTGGTAACTATGACAGCTTAGTGACTCCATGTGGATACGCAGATATGTCTGAATGAAAGTAATTTCTACAGTTTAAACCAATGAGGTGACAGTTCTGTATGTGTCTGAGATGTTAGTAGAGTCTAAAATGTACTAATCAGTCCTCTTCTTTAGTTTTCTGGTAGTAAAACCAACATAAAGCAAATTGCATTCAGTGCACTTACGTTGGTTGCACGATCAGCAAATTGCATTCAATGAGTTTACTGAATACAATTTGCTTTATGCCAGTTGCTGATACTCGAAGCAGTTGTTCTAATCTATGGTTCAGAAAGCACAAACTCTGCTCTGATATGCCTACTTATCTAGTGGTATGACTCAGGGAAGATACATGTGCTTCTCACATAATTAGAATATCATCAAAAAGTTAATTTATTTCAGTTCTTCAATACAAAAAGTGAAACTCATATATTATATAGAATCATTACAAAGTGATCTATTTCAAGTTTTATATTTCTGTTAACGTTGATGATTATGGCTTAAAGCCAATGAAAACCCAAAAGTCATTATCTCAGTAAAATAGAATAATTAACAAAAAACACCTGTAAAGGCTTCTTAAGCGTTTTAAAACGTCTCTTAAGCCCCCATCTCACACAGCGATCTTGCTAGCGAGATCGCTGCTGAGTCACTAGTTTTGTGACGCAGCAGCGATCTCCCCTGCGATATCGCTGTGTGTGACATTCAGCGACGATCAGCCCCCCTGCCGGGTATTGCTGATCGTCGCTGAATGTCCTGAACATTTTTTTGATCGCTGGTCTCCCGCTGGCAGGCACGCATCGCTGCGTGTGACAGGCGGGACACCAGCGTTCCGCTGGTAACCAAGGTACACAGCGGGTTTCCAGGCGCGGGGTTATGCCTGGAAACCCGCTGTATACCTTGGATACCAGCGCGCTGCTGCAGGGGAGCTGGTAACCAAGATACACATCCGGTTTCCAGGCACCGCGCAGCGCCTGGAAACCCGACGTGTACCTTGGTTACCAGCTCCCTGCATCAGGGCGCTGGTATCCAACGTACACTGCGGGTAACTAAGCGACGTTACCCGCAGTGTCGCTGTGCTGATCGCTGCCCTGAGCTGCCTGTTTGGCAGCTCAGCAGCGATCATGTAGCGACACACCAGCGATCCTGATCGTTGTCGGGATCGCTGGTGTATCGCTATGTGAGACCCAGCCTTAAGTCAGAAATAAGAATACACATAATAAATGGGAAATGTTTAAGAACATCCTAAATAGGCACCGTAAGCGGTTTATACATTGTGGGAATAAAAGGACAAGAAATAGGAAAAAACGAATGTGGCTAAACAAAGAAGTAAGAGGGGCAATTAACGGTAAAAAGAAAGCATTTAAACCAGTAAAGCAGTATGGCAGCGTTGAAGCTCTAAAAAACTAACGGGAGAAAAATATCTAAAAAACTAATTAAAGCTGCCAAAAAGGAAACCAAGAAGCACATTGCTAAGGAGAGTTAAACTAATCCCAAACTGTTCATCAACTATATCAATAGTAAAAGAATCAAAAGTGAAAATGTAGGCCCCTTAATAATTGTGAGGAAAGAATGGTTGTAGATGACGAGGAAAAAGCTAATATATTAAACACCTTCTTCTCCACGGTGTTCACGGTGGAAAATGAAATGCTAGGTGAAATGCCGAGAGACATAGAAAACCCTATATTAAGGGTCACCAATCTAACCCAAGAAGAGGTGCGAAACCGGCTAAATAAGATTAAAATAGATAAATCTCCGGGTCCGGATGGCATACACCCACGAGTACTAAGAGAACTAAGTAATGAGTAGACAAACCATTATTTCTTATATTTAGAGACTCTATAGTGACGGGGACTGTTCCACAGGACTGGCACATAGCAAATGTGGTACCAATATTCAAAAAGATCTCTAAAAGTGAACCTGGAAATTATAGGTCAGAAAGTCTAAGCTCTATTGTTGGTAAAATATTTGAAGTGTTTCTGAGGGATATTATTCTGGATTATCTCAATAAGAATCACTAACTCCAAATCAGCATGGGTTTATGAGGACTCGCTCCTGTCAGACCAATCTAATCAGTTTTTATGAAGAGGTAAGCTATAGACTGGACAAAAGTGAGTCATTGGTCGTGATATATCTTGATTTTTCCAAAGCGTTTGATACCGTGCCACACAAGAGGTTGGTACACAAAATGAGAATGCTGGGTCTGGGGGAAAATGTGTGTAAATGGGTAAGTAACTGGCTTACTGATAGAAAGCAGAGGGTGGTTATAAATGGTATATTCTCTAACTGGGTCGCTGTGACCAGTGGGGTACCGCAGGGGGCGGGGTTCTCTTCAACATATTTATTAACGATCTGGTAGAAGGTTTACACAGGCTAGATTCACACTAGCGTATGGCCGAGCTTCAGAGGGCTGCGGACTTCCTCCTTGAAGCTCCACCCACGGCCGAACCTCCTCCGTGACGCTCCGCCGGCATGCGGCGTGCGTACCTTATTTTTAACATTGGGTATGCAGGCCATGCCGATGTATGCAAATGCCTCCGCAACGAGTTGCATTTTGGTGCGTTCGTCGCACCGTCAAAACAACGCATGCTGAGGCATCCGCATACATCAGCACGGCTTGCGTACCCAATGTTAAAAATAGGGTATGCATGCCGACGTAGGCGGAGCTGACCGGAGGAGGTGCGGCTATGGACGGAGCTTCACGGAGGAAGTCTGCAGCTCGGCCATAAGCTATTGTGAAACCAGCCTAAAATATCGATATTTGCAGATGATACAAAACTATGTAAAGCAGTCAATACAAGAGAAGATAGTATTCTGCTACAGATGGATCTGGATAAGTTGGAATCTTGGGCCGAAAGGTGGCAGATGCGGTTTAACAATGCTAAATGTAAGGTTATACACATGGGAAGAAGGAATCAATATCACCATTACACACTGAACGGGAAACCACTGGGTAAATCTGACATGGAGAAGGACTTGAGGATCCTAGTTAATGATAAACTTACCTGAAGCAGCCAGTGCCAGGCAGCGGCTGCCAAAGCAAACAGGATAATGGGGTGCATTAAATGAGGTCTAGATACACATGATGAGAGCATTATACTGCCTCTGTACAAATCCCTGGTTAGACCGCACATGGAGTACGGTGTACAGTTTTGGGCACCAGCGCTCAGGAAGGATATAATGGAAGAGCGAGTACAATGTAGGGCAACAAAATTAATAAAGGGGAGGGGGGAACTACAATACCCAGAGAAATTAGCAAAATTAGGATTACCGTATATACTCGAGTATAAGCCGACCCGAGTATAAGTCGACCCTCATAATTTTGCCACAAAAAAATGGGAAAACTTATTGACTCGAGTATAAACCTAGGGTGGAAAATGAGGCAGGTACTGGTAAATTTCAAAAATAAAAATAGATACCAATAAAAGTAAAATTAAAGTAGGTTAAATATTTTTGAATAGCCATATTGAATCAGGAGCCCCATATGCTGCTCCATAGATTATGCCCCATATATTATGCCCCATGTATTATGCCTCACAAGATGCTCCATAGATTATGCCCCATATGCTGCCCATGTATTATGCCCCACAAGATGCTCCATAGATTGTGCCCCATATGCTGCACCATGTATTATGCCCCACAAGATGCTCCATAGATTGTGCCCCATATGCTGCCCCATGTATTATGCCCCATATGCTGCCCCATGTATTATGCCCCACAAGATGCTCCATAGATTGTGCCCTATATGCTGCCCATGTGTTATGCCCCCATATGATGCTCCATAGATTATGCCCCATATGCTGTCCATGTATTATGCCTCACAAGATGCTCCATAGATTATGCCCCCATATGCTGCTGCGAATAATAATGATTTAAAAAAAAAGAGACATACTCACCTCTCGTCGCTGGGGGCCAGGTGCCAGTGTCCTGAGCAGGCGGGGACACAGGCGCGCTATTGGGGACAGGTGCCGGTGTCACCGCTGGCTCTGGCCCCGGCACCTGCAATATTCACCTGTCCCCGGTCCACCGCTGCACGCCGCTGTCTTCCGGGTCCTCTGTGTCAGTGAGCGCCCAAGGCAGGGGGCGCGGCGCGCACTAACCATGTCATCGCGCCCTCCGACCTGAACATTCACAGCTAGAGGACGCGAGGACAGAGCGGTGCGCAGCGGTGGACCAGGGACAGGTGAATATCGCTTATGCTCACCCCTGCTGGCGCGGTCTCTGCAGCCCCTGCTCTTCTCCCACGGTCTCCGGAAGCTATGCCTAACTTCAGCGGTCATGTGGTACCGCTCATTAAAGTCATGAATATGCGCATATTCATGACTTTAATGAGCGGTACCACATGACCGCTGAACACAGGCGCCGGAGACCGTGGGAGAAGAGCAGGGGCTGCAGAGACCGCACCAGGAGGGGGTGAGTATATAGGACAGCTGCGCTCCCCCTCCCCCGCCGACCCGCTGGTATATGACTCGAGTATAAGCCGAGAGGGGCACTTTCAGCCCAAAAAAATGGGCTGAAAATCTTGGCTTATACTCGAGTATATATGGTATTTAGTCTAGAAAAAAGACGACTGAGGGGCGATCTAATAACCATGTATAAGTATATAAGGGGATAATACAAATATCTCTCCGAGGATCTGTTTATACCAAGGAAGGTGATGGTCACAAGCGGGCATTCTCTACGTCTGAAGGAGAGAAGGTTTTTCCACCAAAATAGTAGAGGATTCTTTACTGTTAGGGCAGTGAGAATCTGGAGTTCCTTGCCTGAGGAGGTGGTGATGGCGAACTCAGTCGAGGGGTTCAAGAGAGGCCTGGATGTGTTCCTGGAGCATAACAATATTGTATCTTACAGTTATTAGGTTCTTTAGAAGGACGTACATTTAGGGATTTATTCTGACAGAATATAGGCTGAAAAGAATGGACAAATGTCTTTTTTCGGACCTGCTAACTATGTTACTATGTTAGTCTGTTTCAGTAGTTTCCATAATCGGGGGAAGACTACTGACTTGACAGATGTCCAGAAGGCAGTCATTATCACACTTCACAAGGAGGGTAAGCCACAAAATGTCATTGCTAAAGAAGCTGGCTGTTTACAGAGTGCTGTATCCAAGCATGTTAATGGAACGTTGAGTGGAAGGAAAAAGTGTGGTCGAAAAAGGTGCACAAGCAACCGGGATAACCGCAGCCTTGAAAGGATTGTTAAGAAAAGGCCATTCAAAAATTTGGGGGAGATTCAGAAGGAGTGGACTGCTGCTGGAGTCATTGCTTCAAGAACCACCACACACAGACATATCCAGGACATGGGCTACAAGCGTCGCATTCCTTGTGTCAAGCCACTCATGACCAATAGACAACGCCAGAAGCGTCTTACCTGGGCCAAGAAGAGAAAGACCTGATCTGTTGCTCACTGGTACAAGGTGTTGTTTTCAGATGAAAGTAAATTTTGCATTTAATTTGGAAATCAAGGTCCAGAGTCTGGAGGAAGAGTGGAGAGGCCACAATCCAAGCTGCTTGAGGTCTAATGTGAAGTTTCCACAATCAGTGATGGTTTGGGGGAGCCATGTCATCTGCTGGTGTAGGTCCACTGTGTTTTATCAAGACCAAAGTCAATGCAGCGGTCTACCAGGAAATTTTAGAGCACTTCATGCTTCCCTCTGCCAACAAGCTTTTTGGAGATGTAGATTTCATTCTCCAGCAGGACTTGCCACACTGCCAAAAGTACCAATACCTGGTTTACAAACAACAGTATCACTGCTTGATTGGCAGCAAACTCGCCTGACCTTAACCCCATAGAGAATCTATGTGGTATTGTCAAGAGGAAGATGAGAGACCAGACCCAACAATGCAGACGAGCTGAAGGCAGCTATCAAAGGAACCTGGGCTTCCATAACTCCTCAGCAGTGCGACAGGTGGATCATCTCCATGCCACGCTGCATTGATGCAGTAATTGATGCAAAAGGAGCCACGACCAAGTACTGAGTGCCTTTACTGAGCATACTTTTCAGTAGGACAACATTTCGGATTTTCAAATCATTTTTCAAGCTGGTGTTATAAAGTATTCTAATTTACTGAGATAATGACTTTTGGGTTTTCATTGGCTGTAAGCCATAATCATCAACATTAACAGAAATAAACACGTGAAATAGATCACTCTGTGTGTAATGACTCTATATAATATATGAGTTTCACTTTTTGTATTGAAGAACTGATATAAATGAACTTTTTGATGGTAATTTTGTGAGAAGCACCTCTACCTTGATCTGCTGGCTTTTGTCTATACTTTCACACCCTACTGAGTGCTATTATTGTGTTCTTATGTTTGCTCATAATAAAGCTTGAAGATTATTGAAAAGTGTGAAGTGGGCAGTGGCAGCTGGATAATTACTAACTTCGCTGTGGCTTATTCCAGCACTGCTCAGTTATCATAATTCGGCTTATGACAGTTCTGCTCCACTGTCATAGCCAGGGAAAGTTGTCATCTAGTGGTGGACAAGAATGTTTGTTCACCAGGTGCTGTTCAAGAAATCCAAGTGTGTATGTTTTGTAAAAAAAAGAATTGAATATATAAAATGAAAACCTGAATACGAGTAGCAATATTAGAGTAGTACTGCAATGCTACAGTGCTAACCAAAGAGCCATCCAGCTAAGACGAATGGCTTCCTCAGTGTTTTCGTCTGAATCCCAGGAAGATGAGTATACCGAGATCTGGACAATCACTGACAATTGTGTCATCCAAATTATTTATGTGGTTTTGATTATGTATTTAGTGATATAATCCACAAAAAATATTATAAATTATAGCTTGATATGTACATTGAGCACTTCCTCACTTCATCAGTGAGAGGTGCTAGGGAAAGTTGATAGCGTCAGTCCATTTTCTTTCACAATGAATAAAACAATAATAATGTACATTACCGTATGTGCAGTCTTTTGGGCACATCAGAATATCTTCCTGATTTTCCTTCTTCACCACATATTCAGTCTCTGTATATATATGGATGGAAAAAACGATACCGGCATTGTTGGAATTGGAACTTCATCCTTTCCTTGTTCTTTTAGTTTTACCCAACCCTGGGTTTTGCCATGCGGTCTTTTCCTGGGGCAAACTCAATTCCCACTAGGAAGTACTGTAACGCAAATCCCATGGTCAAACAAAAACTGGCGTTATGCATGCTCTTACTTTTCTTTTATATTTTTATTGTAACTTTTTCTGTGATGTAGCTTTGTAAGTTGGTCATTCATATATCAGTAGATCACTGTGGAGGTGTAAATCCAGCCTAAAGCCCCCCATACCCATTCGAGTAATGTCGGCTGGACCCACCAATATCGACAGGTTTGGCCAACTGTCTAATGCGTGTAGGGACCCCAGACAACTGATTGTTGGTGAAATTAAAGTGGTTTCCCCACTAACATAGTACATTTTAATCAATAGGTCTTGGAATAAAAATGAAATCCTCAATCGGATTTAAGTTAAAAATGTTCCTGTGCTGAGATAGTTATAAATGTGCCCGTACTGTGTAATGGCTGTGTCTGACCATGCAGAAACCTGGTCTGATGATACCATAGCTCCTGGGCAAGGGAGAAAGCAAAAGAGAGTATACTGACAGGACAGCATGGGATTGTAGATGCTGATTTTAGTGAGATAAAACATTTCCCTGTCTGTTTTTAAACAGGTAGGGAAATGTTTTACCTCCCAGAAAAAATCATCTGTGATCCCACACTGTCCTGTCTGTATACTCTCTTTGCTTCCTGTAGCGGTGTATATAGAGCCATCTCACAAATCATATGTTTGGGCCTTTCTGACTGTGTAGTGTAGATACAGAATAAGCAAGGAGAAATCTTGAAAATGTTGAGGAACTGAAACAAAAAACACAGTTGCATAACATTTCATTTTACAAAGGCTGACCTTTATTTCCATAAAACTAATGAACCCCCTTTAAAGCCACTCTCCTGACTTCTTCTTACTAAGGCTCTCTCGTCTGCAACTTTTACCTAATTAACTCTCTTATCTTTTTAGTTTTGTGGTCCATACTTTATAGAATCATAGAATGGTAGAGTTGGAAGGGACCTCCTGGGCCATCTGGTCCAACCCCCTGCTCAAAGCAGGATTCTCTAAATCATCCCAGACAGATGTCTGTCCAGCCTCTGTTTGAAGACGTCCATTGAAGGAGAACTCACCACCTCTCGTGGCAGCCTGTTCCACTCATTGATCACCCTAACTGTCAAAAAGTTTTTTCTAATATCTAATCTGTGTCGCCTCCCATTCAGATTCATCCCATTGCTTCTAGTCTTTCCTTGTGCAAATGAGAATAAAGATGATCCTTCTACAATGTGACAGCCCTTGAGATATTTGTAGACAGCTATTAAGTCTCCTCTCAGTCTTCTTTTTTGCAAGCTAAACATTCCCAAATCCTGCAACCGTTCCTCATAGGACATGGTTTGCAGACCGGTCACCATTCTGGTGCCTCTTCTTTGAACTTGCTCCAGTTTGTTGATGTATTTTTTAAAATGTGGTGCCCAAAACTGGACACAGTATTCCAGATGAGGTCTGACCAAAGAGGAGTAGAGGGCAATAATGACCTCACGTTATAGTTATTCAATCTTTGCTATAATATATATATCATGCCTCCCTATTGACTGACCTCCTGGTGAGAATGTAATAAACCTGTGGTATACACAGCAATCAACCTAAAGATGGAGAGCTGTTGAGGGTGTTACGCTCCTAGGTGGCCCTCGTAGTTCTTGGACCCACTGTGCCATAGACTGGACTTACCCGGGAGGGATGTGACCTTGCAGCTCCCTTGGTGTTCACTGGAGCCTCTAGTGGTGAGGTCAGACTTGTGCAGCAGTTAGCTGTCAGGTGCCACTCCAGGGCAACGTCCGGCAGTAGCTGCTGACCACAAAAGGGCAGAGACTTTACTTCAGATTCACAGACAAAGCAGGACGGCCACTTGGGACAATTACAGACAGGACGGCCACCATGATAGATTCACACGGTGCAGACTGGACGGCGACAGGGTTAAGTTCACAGTTTTGGCCTGGGTATTTAACCCCCCAGGGTGACAGATGGGTACCACTGATGCGACCACGAGGTAAAGGTATCCCAGACGCTGTTTTGGGATTTGCACATTGCCAAATCAGTCGCAGGAAACAAGGACTAACTATGGCAGACTAATGGACTACGGGATATGGGAACATAACAGACTAGGGAAGGGGATCTGGCAACATACAGTTGCACACCAAACCACCTAACAGAACTAAAAGGGTGGCTCAGACATCTCCCAGTAGGGGTGTCTTATACAAGATGTCTCCCAGATATTGGATGGGAGACACCTTGTAGGTGTATGCACATTAAGCTAAATGCCTCCCAACTGTTACTGGGAGCATTTATCATGTGTGCATGCTGCACCTTTAAGAACAGGGGAGCGCGCGCACCTGCGCCCTAGGAACACCGCCGAGACATAATGCAGCATGCACAAGGGAGGCCGGCGTCTCTGCATGGAGGGAGAACGAGACACTGCAGAGGTGTCTGGCATAAGCTTGGAGAGAAGAGCAACCTGAACCAATGATGAGACAAGAGGTGTGTCTCAAACCACCTGACAAAAATGGAAACCATCCCATATAAAGGGAACGTGGAGCTTTTATTTTCAGCCAAAATGCAGCAAATAACACAATCGAAAAACAACGACTTGCCCGGCCAGACACTAATTCATCATACCTTTGACTCCCGCTACCAGGGATGTGTGCGGGGCTTGGCTCTGTAGAAACTTAGCGTTTAGCACATTTAAATGGCATGCATATCTTTGGAAATACCCCATATCAGTCTGGAGAATGTGTCTGACTGAAGCTTTTCCTTCAGTCTTTTTCTGTGTCTGTAATGAGAATACCACCCTTAGCTGAGCTGGCTAAGCCTCGGTACTAACCATACTGGAGTGGAAGTGATAAGTCCCACTACCAAATCCTACCCATCACTCCAACAAAAAGCGGCCTCCAGCAACCATGAATAAACTGTTCAGCACCTAAGCTGCTGCTCCAACCAGTACTACTCGGCTTTTCATATCTCCCCCAGCTTAACTTTCTGGGACAGCTATACACTCCGTCCGGTATCCTCCCTGTTGGTCGCCTACATATTGCCCCCCTCTTCTACAGAACAGAGGTCTGGGTATTTTGGGCCATCCTACAATGAATTCTTGATAATGCGTCTGTATTCTCCTGTAATTTCCCTGGTCTGTATTCAATGGAGAAATTAAAATTCTCTAGCGAGAGAAACCACCTTGTCACCCTAGCGTTTTTTTCCTTATGTTTTATACACGTCAGCGGGGCATGATCTGGCACAAGCTTAAGTGTCCTACCCAAGAGGTAATACTTCAAAAGATTCTAGTGCCCACTTTACAGCTAAGCATTTGTACTCTACAATGGCTTAGTTTCTTTCCGCCAGAGTCCACTTCCTGCTCAAATATAGTACTAGGCGTTTTTCTCCATTTATAGTTTGAGTACAATGACCCTACATCTATTGATGCCAATATAGTATTCTCATCAATTGTTATACCTTCAAGTTTAATCAGGAGGTCTGTCATGTCCCCCAAATAGGAGGGTAGAGCCGTGACAAACAAGCATAGTATATGATCGAGATATATACTTTTGTTCTGACAGTGTGCTTCCACACTCAACACTATTGGGTGTTTCTTAAGGGGGTTTAGTCCCTAGTGGACCTTGGGCAGGGCATAGAAAGTTGCTATCGTTGGTCATTTCAGCAGTAGGAAATCAAACTCACTTTTAGATATCAGTCTATGTTCTAGGGCTTGATCAAGAATTGTTTTAGGAAATCAAACTCACTTTTAGATATCAGTCTATGTTCTAGGGCTTGATCAAGAATTGTTTTAGGCCATTGGGCATGTGCGATATACCTTTACATGTTCCCTACAGATTACACAGGATCAAAACCAAGACATTATCTGTTCTGTGTATATTGAGCCGTGCTCATAATACTAACTGTTAGGTCAATAAGGTGTATGTGATATACTTACAATTGTTTGACCAGTTAAGACATAGGTGATATACTCACAATCTTGCATAGGATTATCTCCCTGTATGTATTTTTAATGTTACCATTTGGGTCACATATACCTTTTTTCTGGTATTTGACTGTTCACGTTGGTGCTACCGCTTTGCAGGGTATAACAGGGTCACTGAGGGCAAGCCGACAACGGGGGGCGCCATATCGCTTTTTAGGGTGCCAACCTCCGCGGCAAGGTAGGGAAACCATTAGGCCAAATTAGGGCCAGAATCCCTATCCCTCATCTATGTGACTTACTCCTGCTTGGTAAAGTCCCCCTCTTTTTAAAATGTATTAAAGTTGTAATTGATAAAAGGGTCTTTTTAACGTTATTTTGCGGCTGCGTTCTCACTTCCTCTTCATGTTCAATTCCTACGATGGTGGAGACAGCAACGTCAGCGCTAGTTGGGCACTGGGCTAAGGTGTCATAACAACTGCACGAGAGCCCCGGACCATGAGTGCTGACACCGGTGCTGGAACGGCAAGTACAAGCGTTTTTATTTTATCGGAGCCAAACATTTAGAACAAGAAGGGGTTGTCCTAGCAGTGAACAAGCCCTTCAAGTAGATTCACTTGATACAGGTGGTACAGTTTACGTCTTTCCGGTTGATGTACCTTATAATCTACTCCAACCTTCTCTACTACCTCATATGGACCCTGCCACTATGCTAAAAACTTGCTTTCAACTATCTGCACTAAGACCAAGACTCTATCTCCTGGGTTAAAGTTGCTGGTCTTACATCCGGGTTTGGGCCTCTTGGGCCCTCTGCATGTGCTCTCTGACAATAGGTAACACTTTTTCGATTTTGGTCCTGCCTGTAAGGTTCTGTGTACATGTTCCTGAAACTCAGTTTGTTCGTCAGCCATTTTACTTTCTGTCTTGCTGCAGCTATCTTGCCCTCAGTCAATATGGAGTTTCTAGCTTGCATGTTCCCGCCCTGATTCTCTCCTCTTGCTTCTTAAGCAGCCACAGCTGAGCAATCAGTGCTTCAGAATCAAGCCTGCAGTGAACCTGTGACCTGACTCCTGGAAGCCTTGGATTTGTACTCCAGTTATTTCCTATTGTGGAACCTTGGAACACTCGTGGACTTTGGAACCTTGCTATTTTGATAAATCCACGTTTGCATGGACTTACGGTAACAGAGAAGAGATCCTGAACCTGTTGTGGAGAGTGATTGCTGAGCTTAAGTTACTCTGGCCTGCTGTGTCTCCTGCTTTTGTATCTGCAAACTGTGTGACTATTATTGCCACTTGTATGAAGTAATACAAGACCTTCTATATCAAACCTGTGACTCCTGTGTTTTCATCGCACCCAAGCACAAGACACTATATGAACTGTACTACTTACATTACAAGATTCTGAAGCCAAACGTTAGTGTCTGCTGGGTCTGGAAAGGCTGTGTCTGCTGTAACTGTGGATATCGGATGTCCGGTTGTACTTTCTGTGATGACAGTGGTTGTGACTTCTCACAACCATTCCAGGTGAGCAATTCCCTTAAGTTTTTTTTTTCTGCAGTGTTACCACAGGTAAACACTATTGTTTTTTTTTTCTTTTCTCTTTTTTGTCTGCTGTAACTGTGGATATCAGATGTCCGGTTGAACTTTCTGTGATGATAGTGGTTGTGACTTCTCACAACCATTCCAGGTGAGCAGTTCCCTTAATTTTTTTTTCTCTCTGCAGTGTTACCACAGGTAAACACTATTGTTTTTTTTTCCTCTCCTCTTCTTCCAGTACTCCTGTCTTAAAAGATCTGGAAAATGGAGGCCCGCATAAAGGAACTTTGCGGAGTGACTGATAATATCCTTGCAGATTTGCAGAATATAAAGACCCGTTTTGCAAGCCTACAGGACCTCACTAATCACAATTTGCAAGTGTTTGGACAGACTGCCCAGGATTTGCGAGCCAGGATTGAGGTTCTAGAGGAGCGAGTCCAGGCTCCTGCCGTAGCCCCGAGTTCTGGGATTCCCAAGTTGCCCCTTTTCGTTTTGGCGGTGAACGTGAGAAATTCAGGGGATTTATTAATCAATGCAATCTTTTTTTTTTCTGCACATGCTTCACAATTTCCCACTGAACGATCTAAGGTGCTTACTATAATTATGTTGCTTACCAACAAGGCTTTGATGTGGGCAAACCCTCTGATTGAGACTGAGGATGAATGTTTGGATCATCTTAATGCTTTCATTTCAGCCATGGGGCAGGTGTTTGATGACCCCAATCGAGGTGCAACAGCTGAAGCAGCCATGTTAGCTTTGCGCCAAGGTAAGCACTCGGTAGCTGAATATGCCTTGGATTTCAGGAGATGGGCCCTTGATACCACCTGGGACAGTTCCGCCAAAAAAATCTATTTTTCGAAAGGGGTTATCTCCACTGATTAAGGATGAACTTGCTCGTGCCGACCCTCCCACTGCGTTAGGTGACTTTATTAACTACTGCATCCGTATTGATACTCGTCTGACTGAACGCAGGCAAGAGAGATGGTTCGAAAGCAATCGCACTAACCTTTTCCTACCTTCCTCTCCAGCTAAGGAACCTTTGAGTAGGATTACACGGGAACCTGAACCTGAACCCATGCAGGTAGACTCTTTACAACGACGGGTTAGTGATGCACGCAAGGAACATCGTTTTAAGGAGAATCTATGTTTCTATTGTGGTAAGTCAGGGCACTTCATTATAAACTGCCCCAGCCGTTCTCGTAAGACTACTGCAGCACTCATTCACTGTGAGTGTTGCGAGAGGGGATCTGTCAGGTCCGAGCCTCAGGCTCCAGAGAGATCTGCAGCAACAGATCTTGATTTCTCGGACTTAAACTCCGTTACCTCTGAGGACGTTGACTGTGTAAACGCTGCCATTTTTCAAGTTTCCTCAGCGGTGTCCCAGCTGAGTTGTAAGAAAAACAATTCTCATTGCTTTCTTTCCATCAAACTCTGGGTTGACTCAGCTTGGGTGTCTAGCTCTGCTATGATCGACTCAGGGGCAAGTGGAAATTTTATGGATGTCTCCTTTGCTCTGAAACAGGGGATACGTTCAGTGAAGAAGGCTACTCCAGTACAGATGGAAACTGTGGATGGCTCCCTGCTGACCTCTGGACCAGTGGATCAGGAAACAGAGCCTTTGAGGGTTCTTATGGGTAAAGATCATCAAGAGAAACTGTCCTTTATGCTTATCTCTTCTCCCCACTTTCCCATTATTCTAGGGCTACCATGGCTGCAGGCTCAGAATCCTACCATTAACTGGGAGACCAAGGAATTACACTTTCCAGAGAAACAGATGAGTCCAAAAGTTTCAGCTTGCTCTGTTCCTAAAGGAACCATGTCAGTCCCTGAACTACCAGCTGTATACCAGGACTATGTGGATTTATGTGACAAGAAGAACGCTGACCAGCTTCCTCCTCACCGTCCATATGATTGTCCAATTGAATTATTGCCTGGAGCAGAGATACCTTTTGGTAAGATCTACCCCCTGGCGGGGCCCGAGCTAAAGGCTTTAAAGGATTACATAGACGAAAATCTAGCCAAGGGCTTCATACGCCCCTCTTCATCTCCTGCAGGTGCACCCATCTTCTTTGTAAAGAAGAAAGATGGATCTCTGAGACCCTGCGTAGACTATAGGGAACTCAATAAGGTTACTATTAGAAACCGTTATCCATTGCCTTTAATCCCTGAGTTATTGGAGAGAGTGCGACATGCCAAAATTTTCTCTAAACTAGATCTTCGTGGGGCCTATAACTTAGTCCGTATTAGACCTGGGGATGAATGGAAGACTGCATTCAGGTCACGCTATGGACACTTTGAATATCTAGTTATGCCTTTTGGTCTGAGTACCGCCCCAGCCACTTTCCAACACTTGGTGAATGACATCTTCAGGGATCTCCTAGATACATTCGTGGTGATTTATTTGGATGATATTCTAATTTTTTCTAACTCCACAGAGGAACATCATGGACATGTGAGAATGGTCTTGGAACGTCTAAGACAAAATCATCTTTACATCAAACTTGAAAAGTGTGAATTCCATAGGACCGAAATTCAATTTCTGGGGTATGTACTGTCTACACAAGGAATTAGTATGGATGGAAGCAAGACCCAAGCCATCAAGGATTGGCCAAGTCCTAGAAATGTGAAGGAGGTACAGCGCTTCATCGGGTTTGCCAACTTCTATAGACGTTTCATTAGGAATTTCTCTGAGGTAGTGTCACCTATCACCCAACTTACCCGGAAAGAGTCTAGGTTCTCCTGGACTCCCCAAGCCCAGGAAGCATTTTCCCGTCTAAAAGATAAATTTACCACTGCACCTATCCTAGTACATCCCAACCCCGAGCTTGCCTTCATAATAGAGGTGGATGCTTCAGACTGTGCCGTTGGAGCTATACTCTCTCAGAGAACAGGTGAGAAGAATGTCTTGCATCCCTGTGCCTTCTTTTCCCAGCAGTTGTCTTCGGCTGAGAGGAACTACGATGTGGGCAATAGAGAGTTGTTGGCCATTATTGCCGCCTTCAAAGAATGGAGACACCTTCTTCAGGGAGCTGCACAGCAAATAGTCGTCCTGACAGACCATCGTAACCTTGAATTTATCAGGTCGGCTAAGTGCCTGACTCCTCGCCAGGCTCGCTGGAATCTTTTCTTAAACCAATTTAATTTTATCATTTCTTATAGACCAGGATCGCGCAATGGAAAGGCTGATGCACTCTCTAGGATTTACTCAGCAGAGACACGTCCAATTACTCCTCCTAAGACTATTCTTCCTGACTCTAGATTCCTAGGAGTGATTCATAATCAAGACCTACTTAAGGACATCAAGGAAGCATACCATGCGGATTCCTTTTTGGCACAACCCCCAAGGGACGTAAGTCTTGTCTTTAAGAATGGTGTGTGGATTCAGGGACAACGCCTGTATATTCCTGAAACAGTCAGATTGAGAGTATTGCAACTCATTCACGATTCCAAGATAGCTGGGCATAGAGGAATTCTAAAGACACAGGAATTTCTTTCTCGTTTCTTTTGGTGGCCCACTTGCAGGAAGGATGTTTTAAACTATGTCACTTCATGTGAAGTCTGTGCAAGATGCAAAACACCTCGCTCCTCACCAACTGGTCTGTTACAGCCTCTTCCCACCCCGTCCCGCCCGTGGGGATCCATTTCTATGGACTTCATTGTGGAGTTACCAACCTCTCAAGGGAAGAACACCATTCTAGTGGTGGTTGACCGTCTAACAAAGGCAGCTCATTTTATCCCTTGTGTCGGCTTACCCACTGCAAAACAGACATCAGATTTGATGATTAAAGATGTGTTTCGCTTACATGGAGTACCGGATGAGGTTATTTCGGATCGAGGGGTGCAATTCACTTCTAGGTTTTGGCAAAATTTCTGTGCAGCATTGGACATTAAAGTAAACCTTTCTTCTGCTTTTCATCCCCAGACTAATGGACAGACCGAACGAACCAATCAAACCCTGGAGCAGTATCTCCGCTGCTTTATCTGCCACCTACAGGATGATTGGGTGGATCTACTTCCATTAGCTGAGTTCTCTTATAACAACTCTCAGAGTGCCTCCACTAAGCAGTCTCCTTTTTACTCTAATCTAGGTTATCATCCTAAAATTCTACCACGATTTCCCATAGAAACGCCTTTACCAGCAGTGGCTGAAAGAATCACGTCTTTACAGAAGAATATGGATCTTCTAAAGGAGAATCTGGAATCGGCTCAGGAAAGGTACAAGAAAGCAGCAGATAAATTTCGTAAACCTGCACCAGCTTTCAAGGTAGGAGACTTGGTCTGGCTGTCAACCAGAAATCTTAAGTTAAGGATTCCATCGTCTAAGTTGGGACATAAGTACATTGGACCCTATAAAATCAGTAAAATTATAAGTGCCGTTGCTTGTCGTCTTCAACTGCCCAGAACTATGAGAATCCACCCTGTCTTTCATGTATCCCTACTAAAGGCTGCGACACCCAATACGTTTCCTGGACGTTCTTCTCCTTGCCCTGACCCAGTGCTAGTCGATGGTCAGGAAGAATTTGTGGTGGAAAGGATTTTAGATTCCAGGTTGTATAGAAATCAGTTACAATATCTGATTAAATGGCAGGGCTACCCAGTGGAGGACAACTCATGGGAACCAGTCAATAACGTTAATGCTCCTCGCTTGCTCCGTCAGTTTCATCAGAGGTACCCACACAAGCCTGGTCTGAGGTCATCCGGAGGTTGTCCCTAAGGGGGAGTAATGTAAGGTTCTGTGTACATGTTCCTGAAACTCAGTTTGTTCGTCAGCCATTTTACTTTCTGTCTTGCTGCAGCTATCTTGCCCTCAGTCAATATGGAGTTTCTAGCTTGCATGTTCCCGCCCTGATTCTCTCCTCTTGCTTCTTAAGCAGCCACAGCTGAGCAATCAGTGCTTCAGAATCAAGCCTGCAGTGAACCTGTGACCTGACTCCTGGAAGCCTTGGATTTGTACTCCAGTTATTTCCTATTGTGGAACCTTGGAACACTCGTGGACTTTGGAACCTTGCTATTTTGATAAATCCACGTTTGCATGGACTTACGGTAACAGAGAAGAGATCCTGAACCTGTTGTGGAGAGTGATTGCTGAGCTTAAGTTACTCTAGCCTGCTGTGTCTCCTGCTTTTGTATCTGCAAACTGTGTGACTATTATTGCCACTTGTATGAAGTAATACAAGACCTTCTATATCAAACCTGTGACTCCTGTGTTTTCATCGCACCCAAGCACAAGACACTATATGAACTGTACTCCTTACATTACACTGCCTCTGCGCTACGTGTTCAAAAACACTTTTATACAGGGTGGCCTCAGCTTCCCATGTTTCATTCTCTAGGTCCAGCAGACCCTTTGGGTGCCTCCCATATGCTAACTGGAAAGGTGTGAAACTGGTAGAAGCCTGCGGTACTTTTCCCTACATTAAATATGGCTAAAGATAATCCCAATTGCGTCCATCTTTTTTCCACTACTTTTTTTAACATGTGCTTCGGCATCTTTTTGAACCTCTCGACTAGTCCATCCGTTTGTGGATGATATACTGAGGTACGAGTGAAGGAATCATTATCAGTGTGGTTTGTCAGTTGCCATAGTTTTCTCTGATGCCGGCTCCATTACCACACTCATATCCGTTCTTGTGCTACTGTAATGGAACAGGAGTGGAATAGCTATCGCAGATGTGACCCTCATCTTGCGTGTGCTTGTCACGTCAGTCCCACCTTCATGATGCTGATGTAATGTACACAAGCTAATCACTTGTTTGACTACAGAGTTTGCATTTGATATGTCACACCTTAGAAATATAAAGATACTACTGACCTTATGTTGCCTTTTCCTTTTTTGTTTTGTTTTTTTCACCTGAAAATATTATATATTTGCTGTCTTAAAAAAAGTCCTGGTAATGTTCAAGCCATAATATAAATGACCGATATTTCGGATAGGTTACAAATATCAGATTTGTGGAGGTTTCGTACACCTGACAGATCAACAGTTTGCAGCATCCAAATGTATTCAATATTTAGAGCCAGCACAGTTCCGTACATTGGGTAGTTACATTGTTCTCAGGTGCTTCAACAGCTTCTTTAGAAGTTAAAGGGTACTGAGCTGCAGTACATGAGATTCTCCACTACATAGTGTATGGCGCTGTGCTGTTTCGGCTCTGTAAGGCCTCTTTCACACTTTAGTCGCTTGACGTCAGTTAAAATCCGCCAAAGTGTGAAAATGGCGGATCCGCCAGAAAAGGTGAAAAACGGATGCAAACGGATCCGTTTTTTGACGGATCCGCCATGAACTTTTCAACCCGGAATCTAAGCTGGAAAATGCAGGTACGCATGTCCGTAACCGAGGAGAGAGAGAGAGACCCCGGACAGTGTTCTGGGCATTTTGAATGGATTTTCTATGGGAGGAACGGATCCGCTATCCGTTTTTTGACAGATCCGCCATAGTCTGCCATTTTGGCGGACAGAAAAAACGTTGCATTGGACGTTTTTCAAAAACGACAGATGCCAAATTTTTGGCGGATCCGTCAAAAAACGGACCTGACGGACGACCATCCGTCAAAATCCGCCACTAATGCAAGTCAATGGGAAAAAAGCAGATCCGCCAAAAAAAAATGGCGGATCCGCTTTTTTCACACTTTGGCTGATTTTGACTGACGTGGCACGACTGAAGTGTGAAAGAGGCCTAAACTGTGATTAAAAGGGGTGCTGGGTGTTGGTCACCTACCATCTAATACTGGTGATTAGTGATGAGCGAGTATACTCATTGCTCGGGTTTTCCCAAGCATGCTCGGGGGTTGCCGAGTATTTGGAAGTGCTCGGAGATTTAGTTTCTGTTGCCGTAGCTGCATGATTTTCAGCTATTTGACAGCTTGAATACATGTGGGAATTCCCTAACAAACAGGCATTCCTCACATGTATTCAGGCAAATCATGCACCTGTGGCAACAGAAACTAAATCTCCGATCACTTCCAAATACACGGAAACCACCCAAGCATGCTTGGGAAAACCCGAGCAGCGAGCATACTCGCTCATCACTACTGGTGATCTATTCTAAGGATAGATCATCAGTATAGTATATACAGTGGCATGTAAAAGTTTTCAAATGATATTCAGATCAAGGGAATGTGAGGGCCATTGTAAAACCTTCAGCTTGCGCCTTTTGAGGTAGACTATTGTGGATTTAGATGTGTGGTTAGCATAATTAGACATTTGTAGAAGCCATCCTCTTTTCAACTTCAGCTTTTTATAGATGGTGTTATGTTTGCATCACGAATTTGGTGAAATTTCATTGAATCCATTCTTCCCTCTCCCCTTGAAATATTCCCTATGTCATTGGCTGCAACACAACCCCAAAGCATGATTGATCCACCCCCATGCTTAATGGTTGTCGAGATGTTTATTTCCTGAAATTCTGTGCCCTTTTTTCTCCACACATACCTTTGATCATTGTGGCTAAAGAATTCTATTCTAACTTCATCAGTCCAAAGGACTTGCTTCCAAAATGCATCAGGCTTGTTTAGATGTTCTTTTGCATACATCTGACACTGAATTTTATGATGAGGACGCAGGAGAGTTTTTCTTCTGAGGGTTCTTCCATGAAGGTCATATTTGTGCAGGTGTCTCAGAACAGTAGAACAATGTACCACAATTTCAGAGTCAGCTAAATCTCTCTGAAGATCTTTTGCAGTTAAGTGGTGGTTCTGATTTGCCTCCCGAGCAATCATACGGGCAGCTCTCCTTGACATTCTACTTGGTCTTCCAGACCTTATTTTGACTTCCACTGTTCGTGACAACTGCCATTTCTGAATTATATTTCAAACTGAGGAAAGGGCAATTTGAAAACGCTTTGCTATCTCCTTATAGCTTTCTCATGCTTTGTGGGCCTCCGCCAGTTTAATTTTAAGAGTGCTAGGCAGCTTCTTAGAAGAACTCATGGCTGTTCTTTTTTGGCACAAGGTTAGAGGAGGATGGGTTTTTATAAAGTTGGGAAATTTGCATCACCTGACTTTTCCAAGGGATAATAGTGAACAAGCCATAACCCCAACAGGCTAATTAAGGTCTGAGACCTTGATCAAAGTTATCTGAGCACACAAGTTTCCAAAGGTGCCCAAACCTTTGCGTCAGCCCATTTCACTTTTTGTAATTTTTTAAATTAAAAAAAACTATACATATTTTGCATTAAAAAAACAAAGGAAATGTGTAATCTTTAACTTTAGGCCTTTTAGAGATCATTTCATCTTCAGCTTGCTTAACTGTCCACAATAACAGTAATTTTGACCAGGGCTGTCCAAACTTTTACATGTCATTTTAAGTCCTGGACACCTTCTTTAAAGAATTGTGTAAAGAGGATTCCCAACAAAAAATGTGTAAATGGGACACATTTTGGTATATTAGAAGTTAGCATTACAGTCAAAGTTTACTATGTATCGGTAACATATTTTGGCAAAAATATAAGCTGGCACGTTTAGGCGGGCTACGCTGTGAAGTGAAGAGCTTTGGGATTCCAAAATGGTTTTTGATACCAACGCGTTTCTTGCTTGGAGCATCACCTTTCTCAAGGTATAAACACCATTTTGTTTTTATACCTTGAGAAAGGCACTAGTCCGGTGCAGAAATGTGTTGGTATCAAAAAAAAAGTCTTGGAATTCCAAGGCTCTTAATTTCCACAGCGCAGCCTGCTTAAACGTGCCAGCTTCCATTACTGCCATTGTATCTCTGGAAGAACCGTTTCCTCCAGCCACGGGGAAGCAGCAATGGCTTTCCATGCCTTCTTAAGTGTTGTGCCTGCACATAACGCCTTTATGTGAGGGCTACCATCGATTATACCTATCTCTTACCAGACGGTACTGCCCTATTTTGTGTGCGCTACTGTCCTTCTCCAGTGCTTATCATGTAATATATTTTCACTCACAGAGATAAGGTAATGTGCACCCATATTTGTTGTTTGACTTGGCGTCTTTACAGCTAATGACCACTACGACTGCATGTTCTTTTAACCCGTTCACCCCAAGTCTGTTTTCACCTTCATGATGAGGCCAATTTTTACAATTCTGACCACTGTCACTTTATGTGGTCTTAACTCTGGAACGCTTCAATAGATCCTACTAATTCTGAGATAGTCTGATAGTCTGTTCTACACTTTGTCACGAGAAAACAAAGTGCAACACAAAGGGATAAGGAGAAGGGGGCCCAACACTAGGGAAGCAGGGAATGGAGACCCATAGGCAAAACTAATGTCACCCTGTCTAACCTAAGAGACCCTAAATAGGTTCCGCACCTATCGCCAAGCAGATACCTAGTCCTTGTCAGAACCTAGCGGTAAGCCCTGCTTAGGGAAGGAAGGGGTAAATGCTGGTCAAACCCCACTAACACTAAAGACAGCTACGATACACAAAGCAAGGGGAACACTTAGCTTGAGTAAACTGAGAGAAACACCATCCTACAAACTCCAAAAAGGACGCTAGAAAACTGCTGCAGCTCCAAGCCTCAACAGGGAAGTGCAAATAGAAAATAACACCCGCAACTCCCAACAAGAAGTTGGGAGTTATAAACACCCAGATCCAGGTGACACCATTAAGGCCGGGGGAGGTGACCACTAGTCTGCAAGGCCAACCGCTGCGACTGTCTGCAACCTCTGACACACCCGTGATAGTACCCCCCCTTCTACGTGTGGCCTCCAGACACTCAGGACCAGGCTTCTCGGGTTTAGAGGTGTGAAATGAACAAACCAGCCTGGGAGCATTCACCTCTGATGCCGAGACCCACATCCTTTTCTCTGGACCATAACCCTTTCAGTGCACCAATTATTATAGGGAACGACGTTGGAGATGGGAATCTACAATTCTCGAAATCTGAAACTCCAGGTTTCCATCAACCGTTATTGGATGTGGTGGTAGGGGTGAGAGCTCAAGAGGTTCCACATATTTCTTGAGTAACGACCTGTGGAAGACATTGTGGATTTAAAGAGCCTAAGGTACCTCAAGATGAAACGCTGCTAAATTATTGACGGCGGTTATTTTATAGGGACCAATGAATCTAGGTCCCAACTTCCAGGAAGGAACCCTCACAACCTAATATTCCTGGTTGACAACCACACAGTCATTCACATTCAAGTCTGGACCTGGCACACATTTTCTGTCAGCCATACATTTGTACCTGTCTCCCGTAATCTTCAAATTACTCAGAAAACCCCGCCACACTGAGGAGAGCACCGAAGCAAAATGTTCCTCTTCAGGAACTCCCGAAGCCCCTCCCCCTCTAAAAGTACTAAACTGTGGATGATAACTGTATGCACCCAAGAACGGTGACCTGCCAATAGATTCCTGACGGTGATTATTGATGGCAAATTCTGCCAGCAGTAAGGATGCCCAATCCTGATTTTCGGCGACAAAATACCTGAGGTAGGTCTCCAAATTCGGGTTAATACGCTCAGTCTGTCCATTCGACTGGGGATGGAAGGCAGAGGAAAATGACAGCTGCACCCCCAGTTGAGAACATAAAGCCCTCCAGAACTTGGAAACAAATTGGGTCCCCCGATCTGACACCACATCGGAGGGAACCCCGTGAAGCTTCACAATCTCATTTAGGCTGGTTTCACATTAGCGTTGCACTGACCTGCGTTGGTCAGCGAACGGCAGCCGCTAATCTCCGCCCCCGGCCGCGCCTTCTATCTTTAGCATTGGGTTTGCAGGCCGTGCACAGGTTGTGCGCAGGTATGCGTTTGCTGGTGCATGCTTCCTTTTGACGGTGCGCCGACCTGCGACCAACGCACCGTGTTGCATTTTGGTGCGCTCGACGCACCGTCAAAAGGACACATGCGCCGGCAAACGCATACCTGCAAACGGCCTGCGAACCCAATGCTAAAGATAAAGTACGCAGGTTGCATGCAGCGTCTTTCGCCCATAGGCGGAGCGATCGGGAGGAGGCGCGGCCGGCGGCGGAGCTTAGAGGCGGCCGTGCGCTGACCGACGCAGGTCAGTGCAACGTTAGCGTGAAACTAGCCTTACAAACACCTGAGCAAGAGTCTTGGCATTCAGAAGTGCCGGTAATGCGGCAAAATGGACCATTTTACTGAATCTATCCACAACCACCAAAACCACAGTCTTGCCTGCCGATACCGATAGGTCAGTACTGTAATAAAATCCATGGACAAGTATGTATCTTCTGCTGGGAATAGGTAGCGGAAGAAGAGTACCAGATGGACAGGTATGTGATACCTTAGAACGTGCACAGACACTACAAGCAGATCATAGTATTGCAAAACAGAAAAGCTAACTCACCTGCCATAGTTCATGTTTGGAGCTTGGGTGTTGTCCTGACTAGACATAGAAACTGCAGAAACCAAGAGGAAAGTACAGCTCCAGGTAAAACCAATGCATTTATTTGAAAAATAGACTTTTAAAAATACATCCTTGTCGTGAAAAAAATAGAAATGTGGGGGGGCAACGCGACTCCGGCGTTCTTGGTCACAGCTTCCAATGTGCAGTGCGATCAAGTCATATATATATGTGCTAATTGCAAATAGGTGAGATAAACACACCCTGTAACTGGATGGCCGCACTACAGAATGGGAAGGGTCAGCATAATTGCAAAAATAAATAAATTTCCCCTTGCTTTAGGGAAGGAAAATGGGTGAATACGCATTAAATGAATAATAAAGCCAATTCATATAATGTAATAGACAGGCAGAGCATGAGAAAAGTTACAAATCTTGTTAATAATGGAACACAATTTCCTTGCGCATATTCAGACCTAGGGGAACACAGGTGTCTAAATTTTAAATCCAAAAAGCTTCCCTAGTGCACAATCTTCTCATGTGATCGCCCTCCCTATTATGCCTAGTCAATTTTTCGATACCATAGACTCTAAAAGATTAAATACTTCTGTTGAGTTGTGAAATAAAATGCTTGGATGCCTGTGAGATGTTACGATTCTCATAGTTGGTGCTGATGAGATCACTAATGTGCTCTGATATAAGGACCTTTAATTTGCGCGATGTAGGAAGTAAAGTATGAATGATTTGTTTTATGTGGTTGAATTGAGGGCTATATTAAATAGACAGCACAGGCTTATTGTTGATTAAAATTCTTGGAGTTTTTATATTGCCCTTTGTTCACCATATCAGATCTATTTTAAGAGATGTTAGTGGCCCTGTTAAGGGACCAAATAGAATAGCCTCTTTTCTTAAGTCTGGAGCGGGCTTCACTAACTTCCCTATCAAAGATATTAAGGTTACTACGATTTCTTTTAATTCTGTTAAGCTCACCAACCGGAGTGGCACGCAATGTGTGATTAGGGTGGCTACTGCGAGCATGCAGAATGGTGGTACCGGCAACAGGTTTAATATGGGTAGATGTTATGATCCTGCCCTCCAGAGTCCCCGATAATGGAAGGTCCAAAAATGAAATTGCGTTTTTATGAAACGTATGGGTAAACTGCAAATTAAAACTATTATTGTTGAGATAACCATACCAAACTTTGTTGGGTATCATATCGCCCCCTCCCCCCCCCAAATGAAGAAAAGATGCCGGACCTTGTTTTTTGGCCATCTAAATTTTTTGGAGTTACGATAGTAAGACACACTAGATAAACGCACACCTAAATCCATCCTAAAAAGACATAATCCACATTGTAACACTCCAGACAAAGCCTATGTCAGCTTTGGCTCCTCAGAATGTGAAACATCTGATACAACTTACCATGACTCAGACTCTAATGATTCTTTACCTAGTGTGTCTTACTATCATAACGGCAAAAAATTTAGACGGCCAAAAAACAACCAAGACGTGGTGGGCGAAAGCATAGGAAGCCACACAGGTATGGCCACCTGTCGGAGGAAGATAATGTAACCCATGACAACAGCAACAATGTTCTAAATTTATCTTCTGTAGATCTCACGCAGGACCAACTCAAGGTTCTTTCATACGGCCTCAACTTTGCATCGGATCAACGGTTTGATTTATTTTCCACATTATTGGAAATTAAATTTGTACGAAACCTCACGGTAAAAAGACATTTTTGGTCTCCAGATTCTCCTACTAAGGCCGGTGTCACACTTGCAAAAAACTCACACAAGTCTCTCGCATCAACACCTGGCACTCGGACCGGAGCAAGCGGGTGCATGGAAATACA
Source organism: Oophaga sylvatica (assembly GCA_033576555.1). Taxonomy (NCBI): domain Eukaryota; kingdom Metazoa; phylum Chordata; class Amphibia; order Anura; family Dendrobatidae; genus Oophaga; species Oophaga sylvatica. Next base: position 39,361,486 of record JARQOD010000008.1, read on the forward strand.
TGTAGCCGCACGTTCCGGTCCGAGTGCCGGAGGCAGTGTCGGGTGTTGATGCGAGAAACTCATGCAAGTTTCCCGCATCACATTCGCAAGTGTGATACCGGCCTCAGAGAGACAAACAGATCCTCGTATGTAATGAATTTTTAGGACAGGACCTTTGTGAACAGCAATCGATAGTACATTTACAGGATTTGGGATTTGAATGTGATTCTACCAGAACCTCTGTTAACCAGGTTGATTGTTTTAAGACCAGTAATCCAATTTTTTACCCAGGACAATCCAGGGCAGACTACATGGACAGATTTCAGGAGGCAGTTGAGAGGGAACTTAACCCCCGAAGCTTTTTTTCAGTTTTGCATTTTTGTTTTTCGGTCCCCTCTTTCCCAGAGCCATAACTCTTATTTTTCTGTCAATATGGCCATGTGAGAGCTTATTTTTTGCGGGACGAGTTGTACTTTTGAACGACACCATTGGTTGTACCATATCATGTACTAGAAAACGGGAAAAAAATTCCAAGTGGGGTGAAATTGCAAAAAAAGTGCAATCCCATACTTGTTTTTTGTTTTTGCTAGGTTCACAAAATGCTAAAACTAACCTGTCATGTTTCTCCAGGTCATTACGAGTTCATAGACACCAAACATGTCTAGGTTGTTTTTTTTATCTAAGTGGTGAAAAAAAAATCCAAACTTTGCTAAAAAAAAAAATTTGCGCCATTTTCCGATACCCTTAGCGTCTCCATTTTGCGTGATCTCGGGTTGGGTGAGGGCTTATTTTTTTGCGTGCCGAGCTGACGTTTCTAGCGATACCATTTTGGTGCAGTTAAGATCTTTTGATCACCCGTTATTGCATTTTAATGCAATGTCGCAGCGACCAAAAAAAACGTAATTGTGCCGTTTTGAATTTTCTCGCTATGCCGTTTAGTGATCAGGTTAATCCTTTTTTTATTGATAGATCGGGCGATTCAGAACAAGGCGATAGCAAATATGTGTTTGTTTGATTTTATTGTTTTATTTTGAAAGGGGCAAAAGGGGGGTGATGTAAACTTTTATATTTTTTTTTATATTTTTAAACACTTTTTTTTACTTTTTCCATGCTTCAATAGTCTCCATAGGAGACTAGAAGCTGGCACAACTCGATCGGCTCAGCTACATAGAGGCGATGAACAGATTGCCTCTACACCATGTTCCAAATTATTATGCAAATTGGTTTTAAGTGTCATAGAGTTTATTTTTTTTTCTTGTAAATAAAACCCATTGATGGTATTGTGTCTCAGGGTTCTTTGGATCACTGAAATCAATCTCAGATACCTGTGATAATTAGTTTCCATGTGAGCCTAATAAAAGGAAAACTGGATGTTCCACAACATTAAGCAGGCCAGAGTTTTCAAGTAACATGGGAAAGAAAAAGGATCTCTCTGCTGCTTAAAAGCATCAAATAGTGCAATGCCTTGGTCAAGGGATGAAAACATTAGATATTTCCCGAAAACTTAAACGTGATCATCGTACTGTTAAGAGATTTGTGGCTGATTCTGAGCACAGACGTGTTCGTGCTGATAAAGGCAGAATGAGGAAGGTTTCTGCCAGTGTAATGTATGTAGTACAGTTCATATAGCGTCTTGTGCTTGGGTGCGATGAAAATACTTGAGACACAGGTTGATAAAGAAAGTCTTGTATTGCTTCATACAAATTGGCAAAAATAAACACACAGGTTGCAAACACAGAAGCAGGAGACACAGCAGGCCAGAGTAATCTAAGCTCAGCAATAACTCTCCACAACAGATTCAGATCTTCTTCTCTGTTACCGCAAGTCCATGCAAACGTGAGGCTCTCCAGAGCAGAGTTCAGAGTCCACAAGTGCTTCAGAGTTCCTCAGTAGGAATGGCTGGAGTACAAGGTCCAAGGCTTCAGGAGTCAGAACACAGGTTCACTGCAGGCTAGATTCTGAAGCACTGATTGCTCAGCTGTGGCTGTTTAAGAAGCAAACGGAGAGAATCAGGGCGGGAACATGCAAGCTGGAAAACTCCATTTTGACTGAGGGCAAGATAGCTGCAGCAAAACAGAAAGCAAAATGGCCGACGAACAAACTGAGTTTCAGAAACAGATACACAGAACCTTACATTACTCCCCCCTTAGGGACAACCTCCGGATGACCTCAGACCAGGCTTGTGTGGGTACCTCTGATGAAACTGACGGAGCAAGCGAGGAGCATTAACGTTATTGACTGGCTCCCATGAGTTGTCCTCCACTGGGTAGCCCTGCCATTTAATCAGATATTGTAACTGATTTCTATACAACCTGGAATCTAAAATCCTTTCCACCACAAATTCCTCCTGACCATCGACTAGCACTGGGTCAGGGCAAGGAGAAGAACGTCCAGGAAACGTATTGGGTGTCGCAGCCTTTAGTAGGGATACATGAAAGACAGGGTGGATTCTCATAGTTCTGGGCAATTGAAGACGACAAGCAACGGCACTTATAATTTTACTGATTTTATAGGGTCCAATGTACTTATGTCCCAACTTAGACGATGGAATCCTTAACTTAAGATTTCTGGTTGACAGCCAGACCAGGTCTCCTACCTTAAAAGCTGGTGCAGGTTTACGAAATTTATCTGCTGCCTTCTTGTACCTTTCCTGAGCCGATTCCAGATTCTCCTTTAGAAGATCCATATTCTTCTGTAAAGTCGTGACTCTTTCAGCCACTGCTGGCAAAGGCGTCTCTATGGGAAATCGTGGTAGAATGTTAGGATGATAACCTAGATTAGAGTAAAAAGGAGACTGTTTAGTGGAGGCACTCTGAGAGTTGTTGTAAGAGAACTCAGCCAATGGAAGTAGATCCACCCAATCATCCTGTAGGTGGCAGATAAAGCAGCGGAGATACTGCTCCAGGGTTTGTTTGGTTCGTTCGGTTTGTCCATTAGTCTGGGGATGAAAAGCAGAAGAAAGGTTTACTTTAATGTCCAATGCTGCACAGAAATTTTGCCAAAACCTAGAAGTGAATTGCACCCCTCGATCCGAAATAACCTCATCCGGTACTCCATGTAAGCGAAACACATCTTTAATCATCAAATCTGATGTCTGTTTTGCAGTGGGTAAGCCGACACAAGGGATAAAATGAGCTGCCTTTGTTAGACGGTCAACCACCACTAGAATAGTGTTCTTCCCTTGAGAGGTTGGTAATTCCACAATGAAGTCCATAGAAATGGATCCCCACGGGCGGGACGGGGTGGGAAGAGGCTGTAACAGACCAGTTGGTGAAGAGCGAGGTGTTTTGCATCTTGCACAAACCTCACACGAAGTGACATAGTCCAAAACATCCTTCCTACAAGTGGGCCACCAAAAGAAACGAGAAAGAAATTCCTGTGTCTTTAGAATTCCTCTATGCCCGGCTATTTTGGAATCGTGAATGAGTTGCAATACTCTCAATCTGACTGTTTCAGGTATATACAGACGTTGTCCCAGAATCCACACACCATTCTTAAAGACAAGACTTACGTCCCTTGGGGGTTGAGCCTAAAAAGAATCCGCATGGTATGCTTCCTTGATGTCTTTAATTAGGTCTTGATGATGAATCACTCCTAGGAATCTAGAGTCAGGAAGAATAGTCTTAGGAGGAGTAATTGGACGTGTCTCTGCTGAGTAAATCCTAGAGAGTGCATCAGCCTTTCCATTGCGCGATCCTGGTCTATAAGAAATAATAAAATTAAATTGGTTTAAGAAAAGATTCCAGCGAGCCTGGCGAGGAGTCAGGCACTTAGCCGACCTGATAAACTCAAGATTACGATGGTCTGTCAGAACGACTATTTGCTGTGCAGCTCCTTGAAGAAGGTGTCTCCATTCTTTGAAGGCGGCAATAATGGCCAACAACTCTCTATTGCCCACATCGTAGTTCTTCTCAGCCGAAGACAACTGCTGGGAAAAGAAGGCACAGGGATGCAAGACATTCTTCTCACCTGTTCTCTGAGAGAGTATAGCTCCCACGGCACAGTCTGAAGCATCCACCTCTATTATGAAGGCAAGCTCTGGGTTGGGATGTACTAGGATAGGTGCAGTGGTAAATTTATCTTTTAGACGGGAAAATGCTTCCTGGGCTTGGGGAGTCCAGGAGAACTTAGACTCTTTCCGGGTAAGTTGGGTGATAGGTGACACTACCTCAGAGAAATTTCTAATGAAACGTCTATAGAAGTTTGCAAACCCGATGAAGCGCTGTACCTCCTTCACATTTCTAGGACTTGGCCAATCATTGATGGCTTGGGTTTTACTTCCATCCATACTAATTCCTTGTGTAGACAGTACATACCCCAGAAATTGAATTTCGGTCTTATGGAATTCACACTTTTCAAGCTTGATGTAAAGATGATTTTGTCTTAGACGTTCCAAGACCATTCTCACATGTCCATGATGTTCCTCTGTGGAGTTAGAAAAAATTAAAATATCATCCAAATAAATTACCACGAATGTATCCAGGAGATCCCTGAAGATGTCATTCACCAAGTGTTGGAAAGTGGCTGGGGCGGTACTCAGACCAAAAGGCATAACTAGATATTCAAAGTGTCCATAGCGTGACCTGAATGCAGTCTTCCATTCATCCCCAGGTCTAATACGGACTAAGTTATAGGCCCCACGAAGATCTAGTTTAGAAAAAATTTTGGCATGTCGCACTCTCTCCAATAACTCAGGGATTAAAGGCAATGGATAACGGTTTCTAATAGTAACCTTATTGAGTTCCCTATAGTCTACGCATGGTCTCAGGGATCCATCTTTCTTCTTTACAAAGAATATGGGTGCCCCTGCAGGAGATGAAGAGGGGCGTATGAAGCCCTTGGCTAGATTTTCGTCTATGTACTCTTTTAAAGCCTTCAGCTCGGGCCCCGCCAGGGGGTAGATCTTACCAAAAGGTATCTCTGCTCCAGGCAATAATTCAATTGGACAATCATATGGACGGTGAGGAGGAAGCTGGTCAGCGTTCTTCTTGTCACATAAATCCACATAGTCCTGGTATACAGCTGGTAGTTCAGGGACTGACATGGTTCCTTTAGGAACAGAGCAAGCTGAAATTTTTGGACTCATCTGTTTCTCTGGAAAGTGTAATTCCTTGGTCTCCCAGTTAATGGTAGGATTCTGAGCCTGCAGCCATGGTAGCCCTAGAATAATGGGAAAGTGAGGAGAAGAGATAAGCATAAAGGACAGTTTCTCTTGATGATCTTTACCCATAAGAACCTTTAAAGGCTCTGTTTCCTGATCCACTGGTCCAGAGGTCAGCAGGGAGCCATCCACAGTTTCCATCTGTACTGGAGTAGCCTTCTTCACTGAACGTATCCCCTGTTTCAGAGCAAAGGAGACATCCATAAAATTTCCACTTGCCCCTGAGTCGATCATAGCAGAGCTAGACACCCAAGCTGAGTCAACCCAGAGTTTGATGGAAAGAAAACAGTGAGAATTGTTTTTTTTACAACTCAGCTGGGACACCGCTGAGGAAACTTGAAAGATGGCAGCATTTACACAGTCAACGTCCTCAGAGGTAACGGAGTTTAAGTCCGAGAAATCAAGATCTGTTGCTGCAGATCTCTCTGGAGCCTGAGGCTCGGACCTGACAGATCCCCTCTCGCAACACTCACAATGAATGAGTGCTGCAGTAGTCTTGCGAGAACGGCTGGGGCAGTTAATAATAAAGTGCCCTGACTTACCACAATAAAAACATAGATTCTCCTTAAAACGATGTTCCTTGCGTGCATCACTAACCCGTCGTAGTAAAGAGTCTACCTGCATGGGTTCAGGTTCAGGTTCCCGTGTAATCCTATTCAAAGGTTCCTTAGCTGGAGAGGAAGGTAGGAAAAGGTTAGTACGATTGCTTTCGAACCATCTCTCTTGCCTGCGTTCAGTTAAACGAGTATCAATACGGATGCAGTAGTTAATAAAGTCACCTAACGCAGTGGGAGGGTCGGCACGAGCAAGTTCATCCTTAATCAGTGGGGATAACCCCTTTCGAAAAATAGATTTTTTGGCGGAATTGTCCCAGGTGGTATCAAGGGCCCATCTCCTGAAATCCAAGGCATATTCAGCTACCGAGTGCTTACCTTGGCGCAAAGCTAACATGGCTGCTTCAGCTGTTGCACCTCGATTGGGGTCATCAAACACCTGCCCCATGGCTGAAATAAAATCATCAAGGTGATTCAAACAATCATCCTCAGTCTCAATCAGAGGGTTTGCCCACATCAAAGCCTTGTTGGTAAGCAACATAATTATAGTAAGCACCTTAGATCGTTCAGTAGGAAATTGTGAAGCATGTGCAGAAAAAAAAAGATTGCATTGATTAACAAATCCCCTGAATTTTTCACGTTCACCACCAAAACGAAAAGGGGGCAACTTGGGAATCCCAGAACTCGGGGCCACGGCAGGAGCCTGGACTCGCCCCTCCAGAACCTCAATCCTGGCTCGCAAATCCTGGGTAGTCTGTCCAACCACTTGCAAATTGTGATTATTTAGGTCCTGAAGATTTGTAAAACGGGTCTTTATATTCTGCAAATCTGCAAGGATATTATCAGTCACTCCGCAAAGTTCCTTTATGCGGGCCTCCATTTTCTAGATCTTTTAAGACAGGATACTGGAAGAAGAGGAGAAAAAAAAAAAAAACAATAGTGTTCACCTGTGGCAACACTGAAGAAAGAAAAAACTTTAAGGGAACTGCTCACCTGGAATGGTTGTGAGAAGTCACAACCACTATCATCACAGAAAGCTTTCAACCAGACATCTGATATCCAGAGTTTCAGCAGACAAAAGAGAAGAGAAAAAAAAAAACAATAGTGTTTACCTGTGATAACACTGCAGAAAAAAAAACTTAAGGGAATTGCTCACCTGGAATGGTTGTGAGAAGTCACAACCACTGTCATCACAGAAAGTACAACCGGACATCCGATATCCACAGTACAGCAGACAAGCCTTTCCAGACCCAGCAGACACTAACGTTTGGCTTCAGAATCTTGTAATGTATGTAGTACAGTTCATATAGCGTCTTGTGCTTGGGTGCGATGAAAATACTTGAGACACAGGTTGATAAAGAAAGTCTTGTATTGCTTCATACAAATTGGCAAAAATAAACACACAGGTTGCAAACACAGAAGCAGGAGACACAGCAGGCCAGAGTAATCTAAGCTCAGCAATAACTCTCCACAACAGATTCAGATCTTCTTCTCTGTTACCGCAAGTCCATGCAAACGTGAGGCTCTCCAGAGCAGAGTTCAGAGTCCACAAGTGCTTCAGAGTTCCTCAGTAGGAATGGCTGGAGTACAAGGTCCAAGGCTTCAGGAGTCAGAACACAGGTTCACTGCAGGCTAGATTCTGAAGCACTGATTGCTCAGCTGTGGCTGTTTAAGAAGCAAACGGAGAGAATCAGGGCGGGAACATGCAAGCTGGAAAACTCCATTTTGACTGAGGGCAAGATAGCTGCAGCAAAACAGAAAGCAAAATGGCCGACGAACAAACTGAGTTTCAGAAACAGATACACAGAACCTTACAGCCAGGCAAGTTCATCGGATTAAGAGAGCAGCTGCTAAAAAGTCATTACAAACCAGCAAACATATATTTGAAGCTGCTCGTGCCTCTGGAGTCCCTCGAATCTCAAGGTGTAGGATCCTTCAAAGGTTTGCTGTGGTGCATAAACCTACTATTCGGCCACCCCTAAACAGTACTCACAAGCAGAAACGGTTGCAGTTGGCCCATACATACATGAAGACTAATTTTCAAACAGTCTTGTTTACTGATGAGTGTCGAGCAACCCTGGATGGTCCAGATGGATGGAGTAGTGGATGGTTGATGGATGGCCACCATGTCCCAATAAGGCTGCAACGTCAGCAAGGAGGTGGAGGAGTCATGTTTTGGGCCGGAATCATGGGGAAACAGCTGGTAGGGCCCTTTAAGGTTCCTGAAAGTGTAAAATGGACCTCTGCAAAGTATATACAGTTTCTGACTGACAACTTTCTTCCATGGTATAAAAAGCAAAAACGTGCCTTCAGGAGCAAAATCATCTTCATGCCTGACAATGCACCATCTCATGCTGCAAAGAATACCTCTGAGTCATTGGCTGCTATGGGCATAAAAGCAGATAAACTCATGGTGTGGCCACCATCTTCCCCTGACCTCAACTTTATATACCTTAGTTGATGTAGGCTACTGCCACCTGATTGTTGAAGAGGATCCTTACATGAAGACCCTACAGGTATATAAGGAGTCCTTTAACTGCCAGTTCTACCACTGTTAGCTCCTTCAGGTTAGATGAACTCTCTACCTGTTGACCCCATAGGCCCTGGACTATGATTTCTCCCATATGTGCCAAGATTTTTTAGTGTTTAGTAGCCACCCCAAGTGCTCCAGAGTGGCCATTGTCCTTTCTACCTGAACTAGACAATGATTTGCCGACCTGCCTACAATCAGAAAGTCGTCCCCAAGTAGGGAATAATTAGGATGTCTGTCTTACGTAGGTGGGCCATTACCTCTGCAACTAACTTGGTATAAACATGAGGGGCAATCAAAAACCAAAAGGAAAAGAGCTCTAAAACTGGAAGTGTCGGACTGCGCCCCTCATGATTACTGCCACCCTGAGGAACCGCTGATGATCTGCGTGGACAGGCACATGGTAGTATGCATCTTTCAGATCTAACACTGCCATAAAAAAGTTTTCAAATATTAGTTTTATTGCTGAGCCAATCGATTTCTTCTTGAAGGGGCGCACTATTAAAAACTTATTCAGGGCTCTAAGATTAATGATAGTCCTGAAGGAGCCATCCGGTTTATGAACCGAAAATAGGGGAGAGTAGAATCCTCTACCCCTCTCCGACCCAGAGACCTCCATCTGGACCTCCTTATGGCATAGTTCCAGAACCTCCGCCTCTAGGGCCGCCTACTCTGAGAGGGAAGACTGGGAAGGGGTTACAATGAATTTATCCCGTGGAACAGAAGAAAATTTCTATCTTAGTCCTGACGATATTAGACTATGCACCCAGTCACTGTTGGTATTTCGTGACCAGGCTGGGTAGAAGGCAATCTACCCCCCACAGGAACCGCCAGTCATTGTGACGGCTTCTTACGTTCTCGCAATGAGCCTCTAAACATGAACCCCATACCTCTTCTCATCCCACTTGGCTTGGTGCCTGGAAGGCCTCCTATGACTGAACCTTCTGCTGAAGGGATGCCGGTAGGAAGGGGGCGACATGCTGGGGAATTTATTTTTGTCATCCCTTGCCTTGTCCAGAACCGGACGAAAGACCAAAGAGGTACTCTAACTCACATGGGATGGAACAAAGCCTGGACCTGGCCTGGATATCCCCCGACCAGCAGTTTTGCCACAAAGCTCTCCGAGCTGCGTTAGAAAGACCCGCTGCTCTAGCAGCCATCCTGACTGAATCTTCTGAAGCATCGGATAAAAACACTGTGGCACCCTGAATAACTGGTAAGGTGTCCAGGATAGTTTCACGAGAGGCTCCCTCCAACTGACTCTCGAGGACAGCCAGACTATCATTGACCTGGCCGTGCAAGTGAAGGCCACTGCTGGCCTCACGGTTCCTCCTGACATCTCCCACGTCCCTTTAAGGAACGTGTCAACCTTCTATCTAGAGCAAGGGTCTCAAACTCAATTTACCCGGGGGCCGCTGGAGGTAGAATCTGGTTGAGGCTGGGCCGCATCAGGTTTTCCACAAGAAAAGCTCTTACAAAACAGGTGGAAATAGGCTATCACGACTAAATGAATTATTCTTAATATTATGTTACAATACCAGGATCTGAGGATTTTCTGTTTCGAGGTCAAGAGCTCTCTGATGCGATGTTGCTACCTGTCTCGCTTCCTTCCTCTTTTGACACTGCAGTGTAGTGGACAAGAAAACATTAACTGGTTAACAGCAAGAAGTCATTCCCCCCAGCGTTCATTCTCCCCCATTGCTTTTTCCCCCATCGTTGCTTTTCCCCATCACTCCCATCATTGCTTTTTCCCCAGCATTGCTTTTCCCCCCATCATTGCTTTTCCGCATCATTGTTTTTCCCCATCACTCCCATCATTGCTTTTCCCCCATCACTCCCATCATTGCTTTTCCCCATCATTGTTTTTCCCCCATCATTGCTTATCCCCATCATTATTTTTCCCCCCATCACTCCCATCATTGCTTTTCCCCATCACTGTTTTTCCACATTGCTTTTCCCCATTACTCCCATCATTGCTTTTCCCCATCACTGTTTTTCCACATTACTTTTCCCCATCACTGTTTTTCCACATTGCTTTTCCCCATCACTCCCATCATTGCTTTTCCCCATCACTCCCATCATTGCTTTTCCCTATCATTGTTTTTCCCCCATCATTCCCATCATTGCTTTTCTCCATCATTGTTTTTCCCCCTATCACTCCCATCATTGTTTTTCCACATTGCTTTTCCCCATTACTCCCATCATTGCTTTTCCCCATCACTGTTTTTCCACATTACTTTTCCCCATCACTGTTTTTCCACATTGCTTTTCCCATCACTGTTTTTCCACATTACTTTTACCCATTACTCCCATATTGCTTTCCCCCCATCACTGTTTTTCCACATTGCTTTTCCCCATTATTCCCATCATTGCTTTTCCCCATTACTCCCATCATTGCTTTTCCCCATCACTGTTTTTCCACATTGCATTTCCCCATTACTCCCATCATTGCTTTTCCCATCACTGTTTTTCCACATTGCTTTTCCCCATCACTGCTTTTTCCCCATCACTCTCCTGCACACACACACCACCTCTCACCTGTACACACACACACACCTCTCACCTGTCCGCAGCATCGCCGGTGCCCGAGCTTCCTCGCTCTGACAGAGCAGGCCGCTAAATGATGACGTCATCCAGCGGCGATGCTCTCTGTGTCAGAGACAGGAAGCGCGGGCGGCGGCAGCAGCAGGAGATGAGGTGAGTATGCCCGGCGCCGCCATCTTTCTGTGGTACCGCTCATTAAGCATATGAATATGGGCGCCACGCCTATGAGAGGAGTGGCGTCCATATTCATGACCTTAATGAGCTGTACTACGAGTGACTGGGATTTCACATGCGGTGTTTCTCGCATGTGTGATCCCAGCCGAGGGCCCATGAGGTGAGGGCCGCAAACTAGTGTCCCGCGGGCCGCGAGTTTGAGACCCCTGATCTAGAGGGTCCTTCAGGGTCCCCAGGCCACTAAAGAGGACTACTTTGATGCCTTGGAAACTGCTGCATCCAGTTTCGGGGCTTTATCTTAAGTATTTACAACGCAGTTCCTCGAAGGGGTACCTTTGCTTAAATGTCAGAGGCAAGGAGCCCCTTTTCTCCGGCCTCTTCTATTCCTGGAGTATCAGGCTCCGAATTTTCTTATTTAAAAGGAAAGGACCTACTCTTCCTCTGATCTAGTCCCCCAAACATGACATCCTGCACGGAACGCTCCAGCCTGGACTCCACCACCCTCATTGTCCCTCTGAACACCTTTACTAATTTGTCCACGTGGTCTAAAGGGAAGCAGAAGCGGCCAGAGTCCTCCTCCGAGTAAGAAGATGAAGGCGATGAGCCGGAGGTATCCTCATTCCTCATGTAGTCAGCAGAGGCGTCCGAGTCTGGAAAGTCTGCTTTACTTTCCTTCCCCTTTGGAACTCTCTCCCTGAGATAGGGACCTCATGGACACCCTCACTTCTGTCCTAATGATCTCCTTCAAATCCTGTAGAATGTAAGTCCGAAAGGGCAGGGTCCTCTCCCCTCTGTACCAGTCTGTGATTGTTAGTTTGTTTACTGTAAGTGATACCTGTAATTTGTATGTAACCCCTTCTCATGTACAGCACCATGGAATCAATGGTGCTATATAAATAAATAATAATAACTTGCGGTGAAGTTGGGTGTTTCTTCTGCTACCTGTGATGGGGTGGGGTAAGCATGAGGTAATGTTATGTACCCTCGCAGCTGATGGCTCTCCTCCTCTCCCCCCCCCAGTGAACCTCATCGTCTGCTGGACACAGGGGTAACAATCTTTTCGGACAGGAGTCCAGCAGGGGGCATTTACAGAGGGCACATTCCCTGTGCCTTGACTTTCCAGTACATTTCTTCCCCTGTGCAGGGCAAGAAAAATAAGGGGAAGACCATCACCGAGTGAACATCCACGAAGATCACTTACCATTGTATGCAGTAAGTAGGTACCGGATCACGATGGGGGCATATGGGTTTGGGGGAACGCAGCTCCCGCAGAGCAGTACATGTGCGTTGCATGTCGGGAAGGGAAGTGCGCTTATATTTTTGCCTTGAACTAGACTTTCGTCATCACTATGCCCCGAATCATCATTGCAGTTTCTCCACTGTTCTGGAGTAAATTGCTCCTTTTTAGTGGTTTTAGTATGTGTGCCTTATTCTCAATAAGTTTTACTCCACTTTTTTAAGTTTTGATTTTTACTTTACAAATTTGCTGATCAAGATATTTTAGAAAGATTAATGTAATGCCACATTTAACCACTGTTACATTTTTTGAGGCACATCTCACTCCAGTCCCTGCCTATAGTAACCTTTCTGGGGAGTTAATTTGATGCCTTTTGCAATATTACAAATTATTTGCGACTTTTGGTGTTGAAAAGTTGCACAAACTGGTTAAAGACAGAAATAAAGAGCCTTTTGATTTTGAGTCAAATTCATGAACCAAGCACCATTGTGAGGAGTTTGGTCAAAAAAATTCCACCAAATACAACAAAACAAAAAAGTGACTTCAGGAAATCGCAAATGCTTTTTCGATGGCTTGTACATGCAGGCTATGTAATGGTGCACAATTATTTTGTAATAGACTGCCACCTGCTGGCTAGTTTACCTTATACAATACTTTGCTGGTGGGTATACTATTAGTGATGAGTGAATGTGCTCGGATACGGTATTATTCGAGTGTCTTCGGCGTGCTCGAAAAATGTTAGATTCCCCGCGGCTGCCTCTCTCGCGGCTGCTCAACAGCCGCAATTCCTGCATGCGTTGCTGCTGTCGAACAGCCGCGAGACCTGCTGCCGCATATTTTTCAAGCACGCCGGAGACACTTGATTAGCACCTGAGCTTGCTCGAATAATACCGTATCCGAGCATGTTCACTCATCACTATTTATCATCTATTGTTAAATTCCTGATTCAAGATAGGGAGGAAACACCAAGGTTATTTACTGGTAGCCGGTTTTTCCAGCACCCATGGACAGCACACCTGAGAGAGTGGGAGAGATGCGCCCAGCCAGGAGCTGCCGGACCTTATATTTCACTGACTTGATATACCGTACGATGAGCTCACAGGACTGTTGAAATGGCAGAAGCAATCACTCCTGTGATAAAACAGCCAAGGAAACGCATTGCCTCACACAAATCGCTGTGAGACCATGCTTCTTTGTCTGTATCGTCACTTATTAGGCTTACTCCCCAAGCCAGGCACTGAAGCAGCTCTGCATGGTCTGACACCACCATTACATAGTACAGGCAGATTTATAAAAGATTTCAGCAAAGGAATTTTTTTTTTTTTTTAAACACATCAAATTGCGGAACTTATTATTCCAAGCTCTCAAATAAAATGTACTTAGAAACCCCTCAACATTTTAAAGAATGGTCAAAAGAAAGCTCTGGATTTTGCATCTTTGTCATCTCCTTAGAGTGACCGTCACCTTATAGGACTGTTTAGTGAGTGGGATCACTCTGCCATTAACTGTTTCAAACTGAAGACAAAAATAAAAAAAACTTCAGACCCCAAGTGAAGAAAGAGGGATCACTAGTGTTCTTGTCTGTGTCCTTCGGTTTCTCTGTATCTTTAGGACAAGTGTTCATCGACTCTGGAGCAGCAGAGAATTTTAGGGACTTTTCCCTGGACATGAGGCTTTAAATTCTCTTAAGGCACTGTCACACTTAGCGATTGCACTAGCGATCACGACAAATACACGACCTGGCGAGATCGCTAGTGCGATCGCTATGTGGTCGCTAGTTAGCTTCCAAACACAAAGATCTCAACAGAGATCAGCGATCTGTATAACGACCTCTGCGGTCGTTGGGAAAACCTAGTCCCACCTGCGACGCTGGTGAAGTCGTTCATAAAGGGTGTCACACTCAGCGATTCAGGCTCACCAGCGGGATACCAACGACCAAAAAGCGGCTCAGAACGTTCATAAGCTATCAGCGACATCTCAGCAGGGGCCACATCACTGCTACATGTCACACACAGCTAAGTCGCTGACGAGATCGCTACTGCGTCATAAAATCGGTGACTCTTTAGCGATCTCGCTTAGTGTGACAGTACCTTTACTTTATTTGTGAATGCCTCTGAAGCCGATCTCTGTGAATAGCTACATAATACCAGTAAATGACTTGTTGTCCAACTAGCTCACTCACATATCTCCACCACCTTCTCTGAATCTGTTCTACATCCACAGCCTTTTACCTGTCTCCTTCCAGGACTTTGCAGATGTCTTCTCCAAGCTGATGGCTAACACAATACCTCCTCATTAGCCATATAAATGGTCCATTCCCCTTCTTCCAGGTACGGAAACATCCAAACTAAGCATTTATCATCAATTTCTCACTAAGATGGAGCCAGTAAGCCTATACCAATAAGAAACTAGAAAGGAGATTCAGCCAAAAACTCTTCATCCCCAGCCGATGCAGGCTTTTTCTTGATGAAAAAGATAGGCCTCTGATACCATAAGTAGATTATTGGGAGCTAAGTAAAATCATGCTAAAAGACAGTTATCCATTGCCACTCATCCCTTAAAAGGTACAGGTATGCAAACTAGGGGGCAGATCAGTGAGGGATCAGTGACCTGTCAGCAGTCTGCATTATGAATATCTAATGAGAGCACCACAAGACCCCCCCCCCACAGGCCGCCCCTGGGCACGAGCATAGCCTTAACTCAGAACCCCATCCATGAATATTCATTTCTCTTAAGTATCGGCACATGTGACCACCGGCAGCAGCAGAAAGTCTCTGGCTGACACTGTGCTTGCTTGAGAGCAATGAATACTCACTGCTTTGCACGCACACAGTCCCGGCGTGCAGAACACTGAGTATTCCAGCAGCTGCCCTTCGGCTTGAAAGCAGCGCTACACATCCCTGCCATGCACTGCTTACAAGCATTAAGCAACTTCTGACATTGGAGCAGGATGCTGCGAGGGAGCATGGGAAGGTAAGTGTGATGTTTTTTTTTTTTTAATGTTTTCTGATGGGGCCCATGTATACCAGGTTGGGGGTGGGGGCCAATCATACCAGGGTAAGGGTAGAACCATGCATACCAGGACCGGGATGGGGCCCTGCATACCAGGATCTGGATGGGGCCATGCATACTAGGACGAGATGGGGAACCATTCCTACCAGGACAGGTATGAGGGGGACCAATCCTACCAGGATAGGGATGAGGGGGACCATTCCTACCAGGATAGGGATGAGGGGGACCATTCCTACCAGGATAGGGATGAGGGGGGACCATTCCTACCATGATAGGGATGAGGGGGACCTGTTGTGAATGGGTTTGAGATGAGTTCTGAGCAGAGGCTCCCTCTGGTGGTTACAAGCGGTGCTAGTGAAGATTGTGAGGACTGGGAATCAGGTGTTACTGACTGGTCTTATATAAGGGAGTCATTTTCCCATCAGGGTTGCCGGTGATCAATTGTTCTGGTCTGAATCCTTCATTCCAGTTTCCCTTGTAGCCTGCTGTGTCGTGTCTGCATCTCCTGCTTACAGATAAGACTTTTGCTTCTTTTGTGTTTGTGCTATATTTTTGCATTTTGTCCTGCACTTCTTTGGGTCCTTCAGGGTCCCCTCCGGGGGCTTCTGCCCTCTCAGTTTGGTTCGGCCACTGAGTTTTGTTCTTTTGCTTTTTCCAGTTTTTTCAGTGGCTGCTGTTTTTATTTTGTTACACCAGAGAACTAATTTAGGTGGTAGAGGTCGTGTGATCTCAGGTGATTTTGAAATTAGTAGAGTTGGTGCTTTTCAGGGTTTTCTGGGATTGCAGTAAGTACCCTTCCTATCCTTTTCTATTTAGTTTGGGCCCCAGCGTTTGCTCATACTATTTTCTTTCTGTGTCAGTATTTCCTCTTGTCTAACCGCCATTACATGTTTGGGGGCTTTCTGTTATCTTTGGGGTTCTGCTCCGGGGCAGATAGCTTTCCTATTTCTATCTTTAGGTGTAGTTAGTTTCTCAGGCTGTGACGAGGCGTCTAGGACCAACGTAGGAACGCTCCACGGCTGCCTCTAGTTGTGGTGGTTAGTCAGGGTACTGCAATCTCATAGATTCCAACTGCTCTGGTGTATTGCCTTTTTGCCTGCACTCCTCAGCTACCGAAACATAACAGTATCACCGGCCTAAAAATTGAAATTTTATGGTACTCACAGAAGGAAAAAAAAATATTGTGAAAGAAAAAAAAGTTGTCAGAGTTGTCAGAGATATTTTTCTGTTTGTTGCATTTTTTTTTTTTTCTTTTTTTTTTTTCCTCTGTATCTCTGGGTGCTGGGGAGGATCTTTTCTCCCAATGCAGTTTGCACAGTTGTCTGGCCGTGTGGATCAGCTTGCCACTGAGGTTCAGAGTATTGCTGCATATCTTGCTAGGTTGCCTGTTGTGGAACCTAGGATCCCCATGCCAGATTTGTTTTTAGGGGATCGAGCTAAGTTTCAGAATTTCAAAAATAATTGTAAATTGTTTTTTGCCTTAAAATCTAAGTCCTCAGGAAACGCAGCGCAGCAGGTTCAAATTATCATCTCTCTCCTGCGCGGCGATCCTCAGGATTGGGCTTTTTCCCTGATACCTGGGGATCCTGTTTTGAGTGATGTTGATGCGTTTTTTCAGGCTTTGGGGTTATTGTACGATGAGCCTAATGTCACTGATCAAGCTGAAAAAACCTTGTTGGCATTAAATCAGGGGCTTGATGACGCTGAGATTATACTGTCAGAGATTCCGTAGGTGGGCAGTCCTGACCAAATGGAATGACGACGCTTTGGCGGCCCTTTTCCGGAAGGGTCTGTCAGATAATGTAAAGGATGTTATGGTGGGATTCCCTGTCCCCTCTGGTCTCAATGATTCTATGTCATTAGCGATTCAAATTGACAGACGTTTGCGTGAGCGGAGAAGTATGCGTGGAATGGTGTTGCCTTGTGAACCAGCTTCTGAACCCATGCAGTGTGATAGAGTGGTGTCTGGGGCACAGCGTCATGAGTTTCGAATGCGCAATGGGTTATGTTTCTACTGTGGTGATGCCTCTCATGCTATTTCAGTCTGCCCCAAGCGGGGAAGACGTTTTGCACGCTCAGTTGTCTTGGGTAGTGTTCAGACTAAGTTTTTATTAACTGTCACTCTGATATGCTCTCTGTCCTCATTTTCTGCTCAGGCTTTCGTTGATTCTGGAGCAGCTATTAACCTGATGGATTATGATTTTGCTAAACGTTGTGGGTTTCCCTTGATACCCTACAGAAGTCTATTCCCCTACTGGGGATCGATTCTACCCCTTTGGCTGAGAATAAACCCCAGTTTTCTACTCAGGTGATAATGAGGGTTGAACCTGATCACCAGGAGTGCTGCAAATTTTTGGTTCTATATAATCTGCATGACATTATCGTGCTGGGTTTCCCTTGGTTACAGTCTCATAATCCTGTTTTGGATTGGAAATCTGTGTCTGTAACCAGTTGGGGCTGCCAATGTGTTAATACCAACACTCCTGTTTTTTCTGCCTCCCCCCAGGCTCAGGATGTTCCTGACTTTTTGTTTGATTTTTCTGATGTGTTTAGCGAAAGTAAATCTGCATCCTTGCCTCCCCATAGGAGCTATGACTGCGCTATTGAATTAGTGCCGGGTAGTAAATTCCCTAAAGGTCGCCTTTTTAACTTGTCTGTACCTGAACATGACGCTATGCGGTCTTATATCAAGGAATCATTGGAGAAGGGTCATATCAGACCATCCTCTTCACCCTTAGGTGCCGGTTTTTTCTTTGTGGCCAAAAAAGATGGTTCATTAAGGCCGTGTATTGATTATCGTCTCTTGAACAATATTACTGTGAAATATCAATACCCGTTACCCTTGATTTCTGACCTGTTTTCCAGGGTGAAAAACGCTACTTGGTTTACCAAGCTTGACCTCAGGGGGGCGTATAACCTTATTCGCATTAAGCACGGGGATGAATGGAAGACGGCATTCAATACCCCTGAAGGGCATTTTGAGTACCTAGTGATGCCCTTTGGGCTCACTAATGCTCCTTCCGTCTTCCAGTCCTTCATGAATGACATTTTCAGGGATTTTGTGGACAAATTTCTGATTGTTTATTTGGATGATATCTTGATTTTTTCTAATGACTGGGACTCTCATGTGAAACATGTTCGAACTGTATTCCAGATTTTGAGAGAGAATGCTCTGTATGTGAAGGGATCAAAGTGTCTTTTTGGCGTACAGAGGATCTCATTTCTGGGATTCATTTTGTCCCCATCTGTTATTGAAATGGACCCGGTCAAGGTTCAGGCCATCTGTAATTGGGTCCAACCTACTTCATTAAAGGCTCTTCAGAGATTTTTGGGTTTTGCCAATTTTTATCTTAAATTTATTGTTAATTTCTCGGTTATTGTTAAACCATTAACTGATTTGACCAGAAAGGGTTCTGATGTGGTGAATTGGCCTCCTGAGGCAGTCTCTGCATTTCAGGAACTTAAGCAGAGATTCACTTCTGCTCCTGTTCTACGGCAGCCTGATGTTTCTCTGCCATTTCAGGTGGAGGTTGATGCCTCTGAAATTGGGGCAGGTGCCGTTTTGTCCCAAAAAGATCCAGAGACCTCTAAAAGTAACCCTTGTGCCTTTTTCTCTCGAAAATTTTCTCCTACTGAACGTAATTATGACGTGGGTAATCAGGAGTTATTGGCCATGAAGTGGGCTTTTGAAGAGTGGAGACATTGGCTGGAGGGAGCCAAACATCAGGTGGTGGTCCTTACGGACCATAAGAATCTGGTCTATCTGGAATCTGCCAAGCGACTCAATCCTAGACAGGCCAGGTGGGCCTTGTTTTTCACACGTTTTAATTTTGTGGTTTCCTTTCTTCCTGGCACTAAGAATGTTAAGGCGGATGCCCTCTCGAGGAGTTTCCTTGCGGACTCTCCTGAGTTATCTGATCCTTCTGTTATTTTGAAAGAGGGTGTAGTTCTTTCCGCCATCTCGCCCAATTTGAGACTTGCTCTGGAGGGGTGTCAGGAGGATAGGCCCGAGCGCTGCCCTGTTGGAAAATTGTTTGTCCCGGACCAATGGAAAAAGAGTGTGATGTCTGAGATTCATTGTTCCGCATTGGCTGGGCATCCCGGAATTTTTGGTACCAGAGACTTGGTTAGTCGGTCCTTTTGGTGGCCTACCTTGTCTCGTGATGTCAGGGAATTTGTGCAGTCCTGCGGGACTTGCTCTCGCTCTAGTGGTTTGTTGATGCCATTGCCTGTGCCCAAGAGACCATGGACCCATATCTCTATGGATTTCATTTCCGATCTTCCTGTTTCTCAGAGAATGACCACCATCTGGGTAATTTGTGATAGGTTTTCCAAAATGATACATCTTGTGCCATTACCTAAGTTGCCTTCCTCCTCTGAATTGGTGCCGTTGTTCCTTCAGCACGTGGTTCGTTTACACGGCATTCCTGAGAACATTGTGTCTGACAGAGGAGTCCAGTTTGTTTCCAGATTTTGGAGGACTTTTTGTTCTAAACTGGGTGTTCAATTGTCTTTCTCCTCGGCATTTCATCCTCAGACCAATGGTCAAACTGAGAGAACAAACCAGACATTGGAGACTTATCTAAGATGCTTTGTGTCTGCTGATCAGGATGACTGGGTCTCTTTTTTGCCTTTGGCTGAGTTTGCTCTTAATAATAGGGCTAGCTCTGCCACTTTGATGTCTCCGTTTTTCTGTAATTCTGGGTTTCACCCTCGATTTTCTTCAGGACAGACGGAGGCTTCTGTCTGTCCAGGTTTTGACTCTGTTGTGGAGCGTATGCAACAGATTTGGGACCAGGTAGTGGAGAGGTTGTCCCTCTCTCAGGAGAAGGCCCAGCGGTTTGCTAACCGGCATAGGACTGATGGTCCTCGGTTTAAAGTGGGGGACTTGGTCTGGTTGTCCTCAAAGAATATTCCTATGAGAGTAGCATCTCCTAAATTTAAGCCTAGGTTCATTGGACCTTATAAGATCATGGAGATTATTAATCCTGTTTCTTTTCGTTTGCTTCTTCCAGGGACATTTAAGATCCATAACGTGTTCCACAAGTCCTTGTTGAAGAGGTTTGTTGAGCCAGTGGTTCCTGCTGCTGTGCCTCCTGACTGTTATGTTTCGGTAGCTGAGGAGAGCAGGCAAAAAGGCAATACACCAGAGCAGTTGGAATCTATGAGATTGCAGTACCCTGACTAACCACCACAACTAGAGGCAGCCGTGGAGCGTTCCTACGTTGGTCCTAGACGCCTCGTCACAGCCTGAGAAACTAACTACACCTAAAGACAGAAACAGGAAAGCTATCTGCCCCGGAGCAGAACCCCAAAGATAATAGAAAGCCCCCAAACATGTAATGGCGGTTAGACAAGAGGAAATACTGACACAGAAAGAAAATAGTATGAGCAAACGCTGGGGCCCAAACTATCTAAATAGAAAAGGATAGGAAGGGTACTTACTGCAATCCCAGAAAACCCTGAAAAGCACCAACTCTACTAATTTCAAAATCACCTGAGATCACACGACCTCTACCACCTAAATTAGTTCTCTGGTGTAACAAAATCAAAACAGCAGCCACTGAAAAAACTGGAAAAAGCAAAAGAACAAAACTCAGTGGCTGAACTAAACTGAGAGGGCAGAAGCCCCCGGAGGGGACCCAGAAGGCCCCCACAGAAGTGCAGGACAAAATGCAAAAATATAGCACAAACACAAAAGAAGCAAAAGTCTTATCTGTAAGCAGGAGATGCAGACACGACACAGCAGGCTACAAGGGAAACTGGAATGAAGGATTCAGACCAGAACAATTGATCACCGGCAACCCTGATGGGAAAATGACTCCCTTATATAAGACCAGTCAGTAACACCTGATTCCCAGTCCTCACAATCTTCACTAGCACCGCTTGTAACCACCAGAGGGAGCCTCTGCTCAGAACTCATCTCAAACCCATTCACAACAGTACCCCCCCCTTGAGGAGGGGTCACCGAACCCTCATTTGAGCAACCAGGTCAGTCAGGATGAGTTCTATGATACGCACGGATAAGTCTCCTAGCATGGATGTCCGAAGCAAACACCCAAGAATTGTCTTCCTGACCATAACTTCTCCATTTAACCAAATACTGGAGTTTCCGTCTAGAAAAACGAGAATCCAATATTTTCTCAACCACATACTCCAGATTGCCCTCAACCAAAACAGGGTCAGGAGGCACAGCAGCAGGAACCACTGGCTCAACAAACCTCTTCAACAAGGACTTGTGGAACACGTTATGGATCTTAAATGTCCCTGGAAGAAGCAAACGAAAAGAAACAGGATTAATAATCTCCATGATCTTATAAGGTCCAATGAACCTAGGCTTAAATTTAGGAGATGCTACTCTCATAGGAATATTCTTTGAGGACAACCAGACCAAGTCCCCCACTTTAAACCGAGGACCATCAGTCCTATGCCGGATAGCAAACCGCTGGGCCTTCTCCTGAGAGAGGGACAACCTCTCCACTACCTGGTCCCAAATCTGTTGCATACGCTCCACAACAGAGTCAACACCTGGACAGACAGAAGCCTCCGTCTGTCCTGAAGAAAATCGAGGGTGAAACCCAGAATTACAGAAAAACGGAGACATCAAAGTGGCAGAGCTAGCCCTATTATTAAGAGCAAACTCAGCCAAAGGCAAAAAAGAGACCCAGTCATCCTGATCAGCAGACACAAAGCATCTTAGATAAGTCTCCAATGTCTGGTTTGTTCTCTCAGTTTGACCATTGGTCTGAGGATGAAATGCCGAGGAGAAAGATAATTGAACACCCAGTTTAGAACAAAAAGTCCTCCAAAATCTGGAAACAAACTGGACTCCTCTGTCAGACACAATGTTCTCAGGAATGCCGTGTAAACGAACCACGTGCTGAAGGAACAACGGCACCAATTCAGAGGAGGAAGGCAACTTAGGTAATGGCACAAGATGTATCATTTTGGAAAACCTATCACAAATTACCCAGATGGTGGTCATTCTCTGAGAAACAGGAAGATCGGAAATGAAATCCATAGAGATATGGGTCCATGGTCTCTTGGGCACAGGCAATGGCATCAACAAACCACTAGAGCAAGGCTTGGAGCGAGAGCAAGTCCCGCAGGACTGCACAAATTCCCTGACATCACGAGACAAGGTAGGCCACCAAAAGGACCGACTAACCAAGTCTCTGGTACCAAAAATTCCGGGATGCCCAGCCAATGCGGAACAATGAATCTCAGACATCACACTCTTTTTCCATTGGTCCGGGACAAACAATTTTCCAACAGGGCAGCGCTCGGGCCTATCCTCCTGACACCCCTCCAGAGCAAGTCTCAAATTGGGCGAGATGGCGGAAAGAACTACACCCTCTTTCAAAATAACAGAAGGATCAGATAACTCAGGAGAGTCCGCAAGGAAACTCCTCGAGAGGGCATCCGCCTTAACATTCTTAGTGCCAGGAAGAAAGGAAACCGCAAAATTAAAACGTGTGAAAAACAAGGCCCACCTGGCCTGTCTAGGATTGAGTCGCTTGGCAGATTCCAGATAGACCAGATTCTTATGGTCCGTAAGGACCACCACCTGATGTTTGGCTCCCTCCAGCCAATGTCTCCACTCTTCAAAAGCCCACTTCATGGCCAACAACTCCCGATTACCCACGTCATAATTACGTTCAGTAGGAGAAAATTTTCGAGAGAAAAAGGCACAAGGGTTACTTTTAGAGGTCTCTGGATCTTTTTGGGACAAAACGGCACCTGCCCCAATTTCAGAGGCATCAACCTCCACCTGAAATGGCAGAGAAACATCAGGCTGCCGTAGAACAGGAGCAGAAGTGAATCTCTGCTTAAGTTCCTGAAATGCAGAGACTGCCTCAGGAGGCCAATTCACCACATCAGAACCCTTTCTGGTCAAATCAGTTAATGGTTTAACAATAACCGAGAAATTACCAATAAATTTACGATAAAAATTGGCAAAACCCAAAAATCTCTGCAGAGCCTTTAATGAAGTAGGTTGGACCCAATCACAGATGGCCTGAACCTTGACCGGGTCCATTTCAATAACAGATGGGGACAAAATGAATCCCAGAAATGAGATCCTCTGTACGCCAAAAAGACACTTTGATCCCTTCACATACAGAGCATTCCCTCTCAAAATCTCTAATACAGTTCGAACATGTTTCACATGAGAGTCCCAGTCATTAGAAAAAAACAAGATATCATCCAAATAAACAATCAGAAATTTATCCACAAAATCCCTGAAAATGTCATTCATGAAGGACTGGAAGACGGAAGGAGCATTAGTGAGCCCAAAGGGCATCACTAGGTACTCAAAATGCCCTTCAGGGGTATTGAATGCCGTCTTCCATTCATCCCGTGCTTAATGCGAATAAGGTTATACGCCCCCCTGAGGTCAAGCTTGGTAAACCAAGTAGCGTTTTTCACCCTGGAAAACAGGTCAGAAATCAAGGGTAACGGGTATTGATATTTCACAGTAATATTGTTCAAGAGACGATAATCAATACACGGCCTTAATGAACCATCTTTTTTGGCCACAAAGAAAAAACCGGCACCTAAGGGTGAAGAGGATGGTCTGATATGACCCTTCTCCAATGATTCCTTGATATAAGACCGCATAGCGTCATGTTCAGGTACAGACAAGTTAAAAAGGCGACCTTTAGGGAATTTACTACCCGGCACTAATTCAATAGCGCAGTCATAGCTCCTATGGGGAGGCAAGGATGCAGATTTACTTTCGCTAAACACATCAGAAAAATCAAACAAAAAGTCAGGAACATCCTGAGCCTGGGGGGAGGCAGAAAAAACAGGAGTGTTGGTATTAACACATTGGCAGCCCCAACTGGTTACAGACACAGATTTCCAATCCAAAACAGGATTATGAGACTGTAACCAAGGGAAACCCAGCACGATAATGTCATGCAGATTATATAGAACCAAAAATTTGCAGCACTCCTGGTGATCAGGTTCAACCCTCATTATCACCTGAGTAGAAAACTGGGGTTTATTCTCAGCCAAAGGGGTAGAATCGATCCCCAGTAGGGGAATAGACTTCTGTAGGGGTATCAAGGGAAACCCACAACGTTTAGCAAAATCATAATCCATCAGGTTAATAGCTGCTCCAGAATCAACGAAAGCCTGAGCAGAAAATGAGGACAGAGAGCATATCAGAGTGACAGTTAATAAAAACTTAGTCTGAACACTACCCAAGACAACTGAGCGTGCAAAACGTCTTCCCCGCTTAGGGCAGACTGAAATAGCATGAGAGGCATCACCACAGTAGAAACATAACCCATTGCGCTTTCGAAACTCATGACGCTGTGCCCCAGACACCACTCTATCACACTGCATGGGTTCAGAAGCTGGTTCACAAGGCAACACCATTCCACGCATACTTCTCCGCTCACGCAAACGTCTGTCAATTTGAATCGCTAATGACATAGAATCATTGAGACCAGAGGGGACAGGGAATCCCACCATAACATCCTTTACATTATCTGACAGACCCTTCCGGAAAAGGGCCGCCAAAGCGTCGTCATTCCATTTGGTCAGGACTGCCCACCTACGGAATCTCTGACAGTATAACTCAGCGTCATCAAGCCCCTGATTTAATGCCAACAAGGTTTTTTCAGCTTGATCAGTGACATTAGGCTCATCGTACAATAACCCCAAAGCCTGAAAAAACGCATCAACATCACTCAAAACAGGATCCCCAGGTATCAGGGAAAAAGCCCAATCCTGAGGATCGCCACGCAGGAGAGAGATGATAATTTGAACCTGCTGCGCTGCGTTTCCTGAGGACTTAGATTTTAAGGCAAAAAACAATTTACAATTATTTTTGAAATTCTGAAACTTAGCTCGATCCCCCAAAAACAAATCTGGCATGGGAATCCTAGGTTCCACAACAGGCAACCTAGCAAGATATGCAGCAATACTCTGAACCTCAGTGGCAAGCTGATCCACACGGCCAGACAACCGTGCAAACTCCATTGGGAGAAAAGGTCCTCCCCAGCACCCAGAGATACAGAGGGAAAAAAAAAAAAAAAAAAAATGCAACAAACAGAAAAATATCTCTGACAACCTTTTTTCTTTCACAATATTTTTCCCTTCTGTGAGTACCATACAATTTTCAATTTTTTAGGCCGGTGATACTGTTATGTTTCGGTAGCTGAGGAGAGCAGGCAAAAAGGCAATACACCAGAGCAGTTGGAATCTATGAGATTGCAGTACCCTGACTAACCACCACAACTAGAGGCAGCCGTGGAGCGTTCCTACGTTGGTCCTAGACGCCTCGTCACAGCCTGAGAAACTAACTACACCTAAAGACAGAAACAGGAAAGCTATCTGCCCCGGAGCAGAACCCCAAAGATAATAGAAAGCCCCCAAACATGTAATGGCGGTTAGACAAGAGGAAATACTGACACAGAAAGAAAATAGTATGAGCAAACGCTGGGGCCCAAACTATCTAAATAGAAAAGGATAGGAAGGGTACTTACTGCAATCCCAGAAAACCCTGAAAAGCACCAACTCTACTAATTTCAAAATCACCTGAGATCACACGACCTCTACCACCTAAATTAGTTCTCTGGTGTAACAAAATCAAAACAGCAGCCACTGAAAAAACTGGAAAAAGCAAAAGAACAAAACTCAGTGGCTGAACTAAACTGAGAGGGCAGAAGCCCCCGAGGGGACCCAGAAGGACCCCAAAGAAGTGCAGGACAAAATGCAAAAATATAGCACAAACACAAAAGAAGCAAAAGTCTTATCTGTAAGCAGGAGATGCAGACACGACACAGCAGGCTACAAGGGAAACTGGAATGAAGGATTCAGACCAGAACAATTGATCACCGGCAACCCTGATGGGAAAATGACTCCCTTATATAAGACCAGTCAGTAACACCTGATTCCCAGTCCTCACAATCTTCACTAGCACCGCTTGTAACCACCAGAGGGAGCCTCTGCTCAGAACTCATCTCAAACCCATTCACAACACCTGACCCTGTTTTGGTTGAGGGCAATCTGGAGTATGTGGTTGAGAAAATATTGGATTCTCGTTTTTCTAGACGGAAACTCCAGTATTTGGTTAAATGGAGAGGTTATGGTCAGGAAGACAATTCTTGGGTGTTTGCTTCGGACATCCATGCTAGGAGACTTATCCGTGCGTATCATAGAACTCATCCTGACCGACCTGGTTGCTCAAATGAGGGTTCGGTGACCCCTCCTCAAGGGGGGGTACTGTTGTGAATGGGTTTGAGATGAGTTCTGAGCAGAGGCTCCCTCTGGTGGTTACAAGCGGTGCTAGTGAAGATTGTGAGGACTGGGAATCAGGTGTTACTGACTGGTCTTATATAAGGGAGTCATTTTCCCATCAGGGTTGCCGGTGATCAATTGTTCTGGTCTGAATCCTTCATTCCAGTTTCCCTTGTAGCCTGCTGTGTCGTGTCTGCATCTCCTGCTTACAGATAAGACTTTTGCTTCTTTTGTGTTTGTGCTATATTTTTGCATTTTGTCCTGCACTTCTTTGGGGTCCTTCAGGGTCCCCTCCGGGGGCTTCTGCCTCTCGTTTGGTTCGGCCACTGAGTTTTGTTCTTTTGCTTTTTCCAGTTTTTTCAGTGGCTGCTGTTTTTATTTTGTTACACCAGAGAACTAATTTAGGTGGTAGAGGTCGTGTGATCTCAGGTGATTTTGAAATTAGTAGAGTTGGTGCTTTTCAGGGTTTTCTGGGATTGCAGTAAGTACCCTTCCTATCCTTTTCTATTTAGATAGTTTGGGCCCCAGCGTTTGCTCATACTATTTTCTTTCTGTGTCAGTATTTCCTCTTGTCTAACCGCCATTACATGTTTGGGGGCTTTCTGTTATCTTTGGGGTTCTGCTCCGGGGCAGATAGCTTTCCTATTTCTATCTTTAGGTGTAGTTAGTTTCTCAGGCTGTGACGAGGCGTCTAGGACCAACGTAGGAACGCTCCACGGCTGCCTCTAGTTGTGGTGGTTAGTCAGGGTACTGCAATCTCATAGATTCCAACTGCTCTGGTGTATTGCCTTTTTTACCTGCACTCCTCAGCTACCGAAACATAACAGGGACCATTCCTACCAGGATAGGGATGAGGGGGACCATTCCTACCAGGATAGGGATGAGGGGGACCATTCCTACCAGGATAGGGATGAGGGGGACCATTCCTACCAGGATAGGGATGAAGGGGACCATTCCTACCAGGATAGGGATGAAGGGGACCATTCCTACCAGGATAGGGGATATTAAGTACAGAATTGACCACAATTTTTGCTTCTTTTTTTCCTAAATTCTTCCTCTAAAACAGGGGTGGGGAACCTCAGGCCCCAGGGCCATTTACGGCCCTTGAAGACCTTTTGTCCGGCCCCCCGGGTAAATTCTCAGGGACCGCAGTGCTCTGGCAGGGAGCTGTATTTTGATTGCCACCAGCTCATTAATTTCTTCTTGCTCTGTGAGCACACATGCATTGTTCACTACTGAACACTGAAGGGCATGCAATGAAAGATTACGTCTTGACACCAGTGCCAGAGTCAGGATGTACTTTGTGGGAGGAGTTTGTACGGCCCCCGAAGGACGATATATATATCCAAATGGCCCTTGGCAGAAAAAAGATTCCCCACCCCTGCTCTAAAACCTAGGTGCGTCTCACAGTCCGAAAAATACAGTAGCAGAAAATATCAAATGGTTATTTAATTAGAACAATGCAATTTTCTTCACCATAGGTATCAATGTATTCAGTATTCGGCCACGTTCAGTATGAGGTCAGTATTTTACCTCAGTATCTGTAAGCCAAAAATCAGAGGAAGAGTGTAAAAGAAAGACGTCACCACTTCTGGATTTTTCACCCTCTCCTGGTTTTGGCTTTTAAATACTCATGAGAACTAACGAAATACTGAACATGTGAAGGTGGCCTTACAGCATGTACCATTACAGCCAGGTCCTTGCATTGCAAAATTGTGTTCACAGGTTCTCTTTGAATACTAAATTCAAGAAGCTAAGCACTGTGGATTGACAAATCAGACTCAGCCTCCAAGTGTTAAGATACCGCCTGGGATCGCTGTAGGAAAAATCATTATTTCATAATTTTAAAGATAGGTTTCAATGCTGGTACTGGTATCTATAGAACCAAAATCTAAAATGAATGATGGGAAGAGTGGAAGGAGTAGTGCACATCTGCACCATAATAAAGGCTGCTCAATATTGTTGTTACACCATTTCTGCATCTGTTCATTTTTTTGGGGAACACATGATATGAATAAGAATATAACCACATAATTGACGCTTGTAATACACTGCTAATGTGAGGGAGAGGGGAAAAACAAAACACACTCTTCCATTGTCATTATGTTCCATTTTTATTACAGCAGAAACCTCCTCACCCTATAAGGGACAATGAGGTTGCATATAAGGTATATACAAAGCATACACTTGTTAAAAGTAGGGGAGGTAGGTCTAAGACAGCAGTGTCTGTTCTATTGGTTCCTCCATTCCTTTGGGTAACTTTACCAACCGGAGACAGATTCCAACAAATTCCAGTTTGTGTTATCACCTAAAATAGAAACAGACACAAAAGTCTATGAGCACCAAGTAAGTATAGGAAATAATTAACTGAACTCTGCATTAAATAGTAAGATTAAGACCTAGCCTTTAGGGCTTCAATGTATGTCTTTCCATAATTATAAAGTATCTACAGGGTTACTACAGTCAGATAAGGCATGACATAAAAGCACACCACCAATAAAAGCAACTGAATTATATGAAAATAAGGGTTTCCCAGGTTACAGGGTACAAAGTCCTTGCAAGAAATGACAGATGCCTCACTTACTGGTTTCACTCATACAGAACGCTCAAACAGATCCTGTATCAAACATGTTATTTCGCACGGAGCGTTGTTGTGCACCACATCAAGAGGCCCCATCCCTGGCTACAGAACTAGGAAGGCAGTTTTATTACCCATCTGAGAAGCTTTATTTATTCTTTAAATTAGGTTTTTGTTATAAATTGTTTTTACACATGAAAATCTAGTTTAATAGAAAAAAAAAAAAACCCTTGCATTTTTTTAACTGGTGCCAGTCCTCGTCTGCCCTTATTCACACACTGAGGACCCTCCCGTCGGTTATGCTATTTTTTTTTATCAAAAACAGCATTAATAAAAACTCTTATTTAAATGCACTTTTCGCTTTTTATTTACTTAGTTACAGGAGAGCTTTGCTCACTTTTTCTTCTGTAGGTTTATAAGTTTTTGAAGTGGACAGACCCTGACCCTATTTTTGTATTGAAGCATCCAATGAGCGTGTACACAGCTCATTATGAATGGAGGGGGAGCAGGTGAGCTGTGACATAACCAGTCCTGATATCCTGTGTTATCACCTGTGTAGAGCTGTTACCTCATTCTAATCCTGACTGTGATAATAAGGAGCCTGCATTAAAGGTAACCTTTCAGGTCCCCTGTACCCCCATATCCACCAGCAGACTGCCTAACAGTCCCTGTATTACATTACACACAAACAGATCTTTAGAAAAAGTATTTCTAAGTCCGTTTATGATATGTAAATGAGGGTTTTGACTAGTCCAGGGCACGTTAGTGTCCGCAGACTAGTCGGCCTACTTAGTGCAGAGACTTTTGGTCATGTGCAGTGCACCTCTCTGAAGCTGGGACACAGACACTCGGCTTCAGAGGATCAATGATGAGCGTGGAAGAAGCCATGCCAACAGGGGCGTGATAACATGCTAAGAGGGCCGACTATTATGGGGACGCTAACAACCCGTGAACTAGTCAAAGCCCTCATTTACATATCATAAACGGACTTTAGAAATACATTACACACAAACAGCTCTTTAGAAAAAGTAACACAGGGACTGTTAGAACTACATATGGGTAGGGTACTGCTTCAAATTCTGATCTTAAAAGGGTTCTCCAAGAATAGTGAAAAAAAAAAAAAAAAAATGTCATAACCATCTTACTAAATATATTTAAATTCAGTAAATCACAATAGTTTCCTCTAGGGAAGAGATCAGTATAGAATTTGGACGAAGCGGAAATCCAGCTCCGCCCAGAGCCCTGCCCCCTTCTGAACGCGCGGTGAATCCGGATCTGTTCATTGAACACATCCAGAATCGCCGCAGCGCTAGATAAAACTCTGCTATTTACCCTGCGGTGACGGAGCATCGGCGCAAGGAAAAGGACATGCTGTGATCTGAAAAGACGCGCTGCATGTCCGTTTACGCAGGTCTTCCGCCTGCGTGTTTTGATGCATAGTGGAGACGAGATTTCATGAAATCCCCTCCACTATGCTGTAACATCTGGATGCTGCGTGTTTGACGCTGCGGCTGTACAGTGTCAAACACGCAGCGTTTCCTGACCATGGAAACATACCCTTACACTGACAGAAACCTGCTGTAGAGAGTTGGGAGAGGACCCTGTGAGCATGTGCAGCAAGAAGCTCTGTTGTGCGCCCAGAATACTAATGGAGATATCAGGGGTGCTGCGGTAAGAGGCTCCTCACACTGCTGTCCGCCCTGTCCATCTAATACTGGAGTTATCAGGATTGCTGATGTAAGAGGCGGCTTCTGACCCTGCTGTCCATCTTCTCTTCCAGAATGACAGTGCTATAGGTATTTCCAGGTTACTTCCTACTGCACATGCCCACTGTCGCAATCCATTTTTGGATGCAACTTGTGAATCCTCACATTGCTTTAATAGAGAAATCATAGTACAATAATACAGAAAATATGTAAACAATATTTAGTTTTCAAGTTTGCCACTTATCTTTTTGTGCAAATAAATATTCAAAGACACAGTGGTGAAAATAAGTATTTAATACACTGCCAATTTTGCAAGTTTTCCCACCTACAAAAAATGGAGAGATCTTTAATTTTATCGTAGGTACACTTCACCTGTGAGACAGAATCTAGAAAATTACCAAAAATCACATTGTATGATTTTTAAATAATTAAATTGCATTTTATTGCATGAAATAGTATTTGATGCAATAAAAACACAGAACTTAACCCCTTACTGCCATCGGGCGGAATAGTACGTCCAATGGCAGTATCCCCCGCTTTAATGTGGGCTCTGGCGGTGAGACCACCTCAAAGCCGAGACGTCAGCTGTTTTTAAAAATTGTTTTAAAAATATAAACGTTCAAATCATCCCTCTTTTGCCCCATTCAAAATAAAATAATAATAAAAAAAAAAAAAATCAAACATACATATTTGGTATTGCCGCGTTCAGAATCGCCCGATCAATAAAAAAAAAAAAATTAACCTGATCGCAAAACGGCATAACGAGGAAAAGCTCGACACGCAAAAAATACACCGTAACCCGACTCGAGATCACAAAAAGTGGAAACGCTACAGGTATCAGAATATGACGCAATTTTTTTTGTAGCAAACTTTGGAATTTTTTTTCCACCACTTAGATAAAAAAAAAACCTACATACGTTCGGTGTCTGTGAACTCGTAATGACCTGGAGAATCATAATGGCAGGTCCGTTTTAGCATTTAGTGAACCTAGCAAAAAAGCCAAAACAAATAACAAGTGTGTGATTGCACTTTTTTTTTGCAATTTCACCGCACTCAGATTTTTTTTTCCCCGTTTTCTGTTACACGACATGGTAAAACCAATGGTGTCGTTCAAAAGTACAACTCGTCCCGCAAAAAAATAAGCCTTTACATGGCCACATTGACGGAAAAAATTAAAAAAAAAAAAAAATATTATGGTTCTGGAAAGAAGGGGAGTGAAAAACAAAAAAAGCTCCAGTTATTAAGGGTTAATATTTGGTACAGAAAACCTTTGTTTGCAAATACAGAGGTCAGACGTTTCCTGTAGTTCTTGACCAAGTTTGCACACACTGTAGCAGGGATTTTGGCCCACTCCTCCATACAGATCTTCTCCAGTTCTTTCAGGTTTTGGGGCTGTCGCTGGGCACATTCAGTTTCAACTTCCTCCAAAGATTTTATTGGGTTCAGGTCAGTAGGCTGGCTAGGCCACTAAAGGACATTGAAATACTTGTTACAAAGCCAACTCCTTAGTTGTCCTGGCTGTGTGTTTCGGGTCATTGTCATGCTGGAAGACCCAGCCATGACCCATCTTCAATGCCCTTACTGAGGGAAGGAGGTTGTTGGCTAAAATCTTGCGATGCATGACCCCATCCATTCACTGTTCAATACGGTGCAGTTATCCTGTTCTCTTTGTAGAAAAATACCGCCAAGTATGACGTTTCCCCCACCATATTTCACGGTTGGGACGGTGTTCTTGGGGTTGTACTTTCTTCCTCCAAACACAGCAAGTGGAGTGGATACCAAAAAGTTCTATTTAGTCTCATCTGACCACATGACCTTCTCCCATGCCTCCTCTGGATCATCCAGATGACCATAAGCGAACTTCAAACGGGCCTGGACATGTGCTGGTGTGAGCAGGGGGACCTTGCCTGCCCTGCAGGATTTTAATGACAGCGTAGTGTTACTAATGGTAATATTTAAGGCTGTTCCCGCTCTCTTCAGGTCATTGACCAGGTCCTTCCATGTAGTTCTGGGATGATTCCTGGCCTTTCTCTGAATCATCCTTACCCCACGAGAAGAGATCTTGCATGCAGCCCCACAGACCAAGAAAGGTTGACAGTCATCTTGTGTTTCTTCCAATTTCTAAAAATTGTGCCAATAGTTGCTGCCTTCTCACCAAGCTGCTTGCCTATTGTCCTGTATCCCATCCCAGCTTTGTGCAGGTCTACAATTTTGTCCTGGTGTTTTTAGACAGCTCTTTGGTCTTGGCCATGGTGGAGAGGTTGGAGTGTGATTGATTGTGTGGACAAGTGTCTTTTATACAGGTAACGAGTTCAAACAGGTGCAATTAATACAGGTAATGAGTGCAGAGTAGGAGGCTTCTTAAAGAAAAACTAACAGGTCTGTGAGCCCAAATTCTTACTGATTGGTAGGTGATCAAATAATTTGCATTTTATTGCAAAAAATATGTAAAAATCATACAATGATTTTTTTTTTTTTTTTTATTTAAGATTCTGTCTCACAGTTGAAGTGTACCTATGATAACAATTACAGATCTTTGCATTCTTTGTAGGTGGATAAACTTGCTAACTCGTCAGTGGATCAAATATTTATTTTCCCCACTGTATTTAGATTACTTTACAGGCTAAAGTTTCTTACAATCCCCCTCAGCATTCCTTATATCTTCAGAGGAAGGAGTTCCCCTAAAACGCTGAGTGCTGCCCAAACATGAAGAAACAAAAAGGGTGATTGCCTGGCACTTCAGCAAACAAAACTTTATTCTTCAGTGATACATTATATAGCTCTGAACATTAGCAAAAACTAGATGAAAATGAAAAAGTTCAAACTCAAGCACTGTTGCACGCGCGGTTATATGAAGCTGATGAACCAGTGAGCTTCTGTGTGCGCAGATTCAAAGGACTTACGAAATCAGAACCACAAGTGAAAGGATGCATGAATGTAAAGCGAGATACAACCCTGTGCACACAGCCCGATACACAATACTTACATATCCCCAGATGGAGACACAGAACAGGGTTCCAGATCCCAGAATGAGGTTTCCATACTTGTCATGAAAGTCAGGAGCAGTTCTGCTATGTGTCTCCCTGGAGACGATCTCTGCACGCCACGGGCTACAAGATACAGAAAAGGTATTATCAGATATCATTCCCAGACACTTCTCTGATCACCAGATGTAAGGGCACCCCAACATTGTAGTATAGTGGATGGGGGCCGCACGCTGTATGTAATACTGCTGCTCCTCAGGACTACAATTAGGATATTAAAAATCACAAAAAAAATACTAAGAATGAAGAGATTCCAACTATCAATGTTCAGAAGTGTTCTTAAGCCATGATCACTTTTCTGAGTTGGTCAGGATTTACACGCAGATTTAACAGCCATGTAGGTAGCACGGCGGCCCAGTTTTAGCACTATTGATTGGCAGCGCTGAGGTTCTGGATTCTCCCTGTGTTTGTGTGGATTTCCTCCTACAGTCTAAAGACATACGGATGGGGAGCGCAGATTGTGAGCGATACTGGGGACAGTGATGTCTGTACAGCGCTGCAGAATATGATGGTGCTATATAGTCTAACATAAGAATACTGCAGTCAGCGCATGAGAGCAGACTATTTGAGCCAGCTCATAAGCCTGGAGAAGAAAAAAAAAAAAAAAAAGACAGAATAATGGTTTTATAATCCACAACACTAGAGGCGTGCTGGTGAAAGTCCTCCAGGAGCGATATAGCAGAGGAGCGGGAGAGCCAGACGTGACCGCTAGCACTGATGTACAGGGCTCTGCAGCACTTCAATGATACAACAATCAAAACAAAGCAATAATAGAGAAGTGTAAGTACACCAGCCCGCACAGTCACAAGTGCATACAGGCCAGTTACACACATTAGGACTGGTGACTACTATGGAGGTAAAATCTGAGGGAAAAGTCCATAGCTACCAAAGAAAATTTTAGGCTGACACTAAACAACTTGGCCGTGATTACAGGTTATAAGATCAAATATCTTAATATGGGCTGCTAGGTCACAGTGTAAAGTAGGGGAAAGCATCCCACAAAACTAACTAGTTCCAAATGTGTGGCTGCACCTTGCAGGTTGTAATGAAACCCCATTCACCTGGACTATGATGGACTATAGCAGGATCACAGGCCAATTATTTGGCCGCACAACCTGCTCCATGTCCAGCATCGCTGTGCAGAAAGAAAGCCGTGTTCAGACTGGCTGCTACGGAATATACCTGAACACCTTGTCTGTAGCGGTCTTCCATACATGAGGCCAGAAGGGCAACAGGGGACACATTGGACTCCAGGTGACAAGGCCGACAGCCCAGTACAGGCCCACATCTACTGCTGGATCACTACAGTGAGAGCACACCCTGCACAGGATAGGAGGACGTGACGCTCCGCTCACACACATACAGTGATCTGCTGAGCACATCATCAAGCGTTGTGGCCAAATGCTCCAAAATACTCTTCCACAAGCGAGGCACTCACATCAATGAAGCCGGCGGACACTGCATGCCTCGTTATAACCAAGGGGAGACTCCTACACAGCGCAGCCGACACTGGTCCGCAGGGGAGACTCCTACACAGCGCAGCCGACAACTGGTCCGCAGGGGAGACTCCTACACAGCGCAGCCGACACTGGTCCGCAGGGGAGACTCCTACACAGCGCAGCCGACACTGGTCCGCAGGGGAGACTCCTACACAGCGCAGCCGACAACTGGTCCGCAGGGGAGACTCCTACACAGCGCAGCCGACACTGGTCCGCAGGGGAGACTCCTACACAGCGCAGCCGACACTGGTCCGCAGGGGAGACTCCTACACAGCGCAGCCGACACTGGTCCGCAGGGGAGACTCCTACACAGCGCAGCCGACACTGGTCCGCAGGGGAGACTCCTACACAGGGGGACCCCCCCCCTTTGGGGCCGCAGGGGAATTTTCCCACACAGCGGACCGACCGGGGCCCCCCAGGGGAGCTCCAAAAAAGCGCAGCCGACACGGTCCCAGGGGAGACTCCTACCCACGCCCCCGACACTGGTCCGCAGGGGAAATTTCCAAAAACAGCGCAGAAAAACCCCTGCCCCCCCGGGGGAGTTTCCCCCCAAAAAGCTCAGCCGAAAAAACTGCTCTGCGGGGGAGATTCCTCCACAGAAAAAGCTGACATTGCTCTGCGGGGGTTTTTCCCCTACCCCAGCGCAGCGGGCATTGTCTCAGGGGGATTCCTACACAGGCAGTTTGACATTGTTTTTTCAGGGGGGGGAAATTTTCCCTACACTGCGCAGCTGACATTGCCTCCCCAAAAAAATTTTCCTACACGGGCGCAGCTGACATTGCTCTGCGGGGGTTTTTTCCCTACACACCCAGCTGACATTGCTCTGAAAGGGGAGATTTACACACGCACGACATTGCCCCCCGGGGGATTTTCCTACACAGGGGCAGCTGACATTCTCTGCAGGGTAGAATTTTCCTACACAGCGCACTGACATTGCTCTGCGGGGTTTTTTCCCCTTTCAAGCGCAGCCCCCCATTGCTCTGAAGGGTAATTCCTACACGGGGGCAGCTGACATTGCTCTGCGGGTATTTTCCCCACACAGCGCAGCTGACTTTTGCTTGCGGGGGTTCCCCCACAGCGCAGCTAAACATTGCTCGGGGGGGGGAAAAGATTCCACCCCAGCGCAGGGGTTTTTGGGTTTTTTGCGGGGGAAAAATTCCCCACAGCGCAGCTAAAAATGCTCTGCGGGGGAGATTCCCCCACACGCAGCTAAACACTGTCTGCAGGGGGGGTTTTTTCCCACCCCCAGCGCAGCAAAATTTTGCTCTGCAGGGGAGTTTCCCCCCCCCCCGGCACCCCCCTTTTTGCTCTGCGGGGGAAAAATTCCACCACAGCGCAGTGAGGGGGCTCTGCGGGGGGTTTTTTCCCAAACCCAAAGCCACCCTGACACGCTCTGCAGGGGGTTCCACCCCGGGGCAGCTGACATTTGCTCTGCAGGGGTTTTTTCCCCCACAGGCAGTTTGACACTGCCCCCCCCAGGGGAGCCCCAAAACAGCGCAGCTAAATTTGCCTGCAGGGGAATTCCACCAAGCCAGCTAAAAATTCCCCCCCGGGGGGGTTTAGTTTCCACCCGGGGCAGCTGACACTGCCGGGGGGGAGATTCCTCCACAGCGCAGCTGACACTGCTCTGAGGGGAGTTTCCCCCCACAGCGCGGGGGGGAAAAAGCTCTGAGGGAAAAATTCCCCACAGAAAAAGCTGACCTCCTCTGCGGGGTTTTTTTCCCACCACGCCCCAGCGCCCAGCTCTGAAGGGGAGTTTCCCCCCCACAGCGCAGCTGAAAAATCGCTCTGAGGGGGGATTTCCCTCCACAGCGCAGCTGACACTGCTCTGGGGGGAGATTCCTCCACAGCCAAGCTGAAACTCTCTGCAGGGGAGATTCCTCCGGGGGCCCCAGCTGACAGGGCTCTGCAGGGGAGATTCCCCAACACGCAGCGGGACTTTGCTCTGCGGGGGAGATTCCCCCAAAAAGCGCTGCTGACACTCCCTCTGCAGGGTTTTTCCTCCACGCGCTGTGACACTGCTCTGCGGGGGAGATTCCTCCACAGCGCTGCTGAAAATGCTCTGCAGGGGAGATTCCTCCACAGCGCAGCTAAAAAGGGCCGGGGGGGGGTTTTTTCCCCCAAAAAGCGCAGCTGAAATCGCTCGCGGGGGAGTTTCCACCCCCCCCCGCAGCTGACATCGCTCTGAGGGGTTTTTTCCACCACAGCGCAGCTGACATCGCTCTGCAGGGATTTTCCCAAAACCACAGCGCAGTGCCCCCCCGCTCTGCGGGGTTTTTCCCCCACAGCGGCTGAATCGCTTGCGGGGGTTTTTCCCCTCCACACCCCCGGGGGGGACACGCTCGAAGGGTTTTTCCCCTCCACAGCGCGCTAAAAACGCTCTGCAGGGGAGCCCCCCTCCCAGGGGCAGCTGACACGCTCTGCAGGGGAGATTCCAAAAACAGGCAGTACATTGCCGGCGGGTTTTTTTCCCCTCCCACATTCAGCTGATTTTTTGCGGGGGGGGGGTTTTTTTTCCCCAAACCACAGCCAGTGCCCACGCTCTGCAGGGGATTTTTTCCAACACAGTGCAGAGGAAAATCGCCCCGGGGGGGGGAAAATTTTCCCCACCCCCAGCGCAGCTGCATCGCCTGCGGGGGAGATTCCCCCCGCGCAGCTAAAAATCGCTCAAAAAGGGGGAGTTTCCCCTCCACAGCGAGCTGACATCGCCTGCAGGGGAGATTCCTAAAAGGGGGCAGAAAAAATTTTTTCCCCCCCCCCGGGTAGTTTCCACACGTGCAGCTGCCCACTGTTTCCCCCGGGAAAATTTTTCCACCACAGCGCAGCGGACACTGCTTGCAGGGGAGATTCCAAAAACAGTGCAGTGACATTGAAACTGGGGTAATTCCTACAAAGAAAAAGTGCTTTTGCTCTTCAGGGGAGACTGTTTCGCTTTCCCCCCCCCCCTTGTCTAGGTACTAAACACAGCCCGGCACGTCCGCAACCGTGAGAGGACTGACTCTGCAAAATGTGCACAGTGACCGCCCCCCAAAACGGGGGTCCCCCCCACGCACAACGGGGGGGAGAGGGCATTTACCCCGGCCAAAAGGGGAGGGGGGGACCCGCCAGAGGGAACATGTCACCACCCCCCGGTACCCTTGAAGCAACTGAAGGAAAACAAAAAGGGAGTTCCCCCATATCCCCAAAGGCCCCGCCTCTTTAGAAATTTTTTGGGGAAAAACCCGGTGCCACCTAGACGCAAAAGGGATGCCCGGGGTTTTTTTGTTCTTTCTTCCGTCTTTTTTCACCTTTTGGAAATTGTCGCAAATTTTTTTTTTTTTTTCCCCCGGCAGTATTTCAGCTATAACGTTCCCCACGTCACGTGCCTGCGCCCCCCCACTCCCCGGAACCCCCCGGGCCCCCTGTCGCGCTGGCCCCGGGGGCTTCTTTGGCCGTTAAAAAATTTGCCCCAGATCTTTCAAAAGTTTGGGGGCCTGTTTTGTCAAATTTTGGGGGGCCAAAATTTTTTCAAAAAGTTCTCATTGTTTCACTTTTTGGTCAAAAAGGGGGGTTTAAAATATTTATATTGCAGGTTTTAAAGCATGGTCTTGGGGATTCATGCTGCCTTCTCTCCCCAGGTTTTCAATAAAAATGTTTTCCAAAATTTTTAAACTATGAAGGTCCTCTATTTTTTAAAAAGGGTGGGTAAAAAACAATTGGTTAAAAAGTGACATAGGGGGGAAAAAACCTTTAGCAGGGGGGCTGTCACAATGCCTTGTATGAGGGGGGTATGACCCCCCCCTGAGGAAAAACAGCCAATTTGGGGAGAAAAGCCCGGCAGGTTTGGACTGGGGGCCCCAAAAAGGGGGCAGGAGAATCCCCCCGGGGGGGCCCCTAATAAACTTTATTTAAAAAAAATCTTTATTTTTTTATAGCGCTAAAAATTTCCCCACGCTTTAAAAAGGTTTTTTTTCAAATTTTCTTCTGCAAGACTTTTGGCCCATCACCCTTTTTTAAAAAAGGGGAGCAAAAACCCCAATTTTTTAAAAAAGGGAAACCTGTGTACAGACCCAGGCGGCATCTTTTTCATTTTTTTAATTTTACCCAGTCCGTTTTTTTTATAAACTTTGTGATTGGGGTTTTAAAAACACATTTGC
>JARQOD010000008.1:39400989-39490191 GCA_033576555.1 Oophaga sylvatica
AATTGAACCCCCAGTTTAGAAAAAAAAATTCCTAAAAATTTTGGGGAAAAACAAATGGACTCCCTGTAAGAAAATGTTTCAGGAATCCCGTGAAAACAAACCCAACGTGTGAAGGAAAAAAAGGCCCCAATTAGAGGGGGAAAGGGCCCAAATTAGGAAAATGGACAAATGTATCTTTTTGGAAAAAACCTAAACAAATTTCCCCCAAAAAAGGGGTATTCTTGAGAAAAAAGGAAATTTCGGAAATAAAACCCATAGAGTATGGGTCCATGGTCTCTTGGGAAAAGGGCCCAATGGCATCAACAAACCACTAGAGCAAGGTTTGGGACGAGAGCAAGCCCCGCAGGACTGGGTGAAACCCAGAATTACAGAAAAACGGAGACATCAAAGTGGCAGAGCTAGCCCTATTATTAAGAGCAAACTCAGCCAAAGGCAAAAAAGAGACCCAGTCATCCTGATCAGCAGACACAAAGCATCTTAGATAAGTCTCCAATGTCTGGTTTGTTCTCTCAGTTTGACCATTGGTCTGAGGATGAAATGCCGAGGAGAAAGATAATTGAACACCCAGTTTAGAACAAAAAGTCCTCCAAAATCTGGAAACAAACTGGACTCCTCTGTCAGACACAATGTTCTCAGGAATGCCGTGTAAACGAACCACGTGCTGAAGGAACAACGGCACCAATTCAGAGGAGGAAGGCAACTTAGGTAATGGCACAAGATGTATCATTTTGGAAAACCTATCACAAATTACCCAATGGTGGTCATTCTCTGAGAAACAGGAAGATCGGAAATGAAATCCATAGAGATATGGGTCCATGGTCTCTTGGGCACAGGCAATGGCATCAACAAACCACTAGAGCAAGGCTTGGAGCGAGAGCAAGTCCCGCAGGACTGCACAAATTCCCTGACATCACGAGACAAGGTAGGCCACCAAAAGGACCGACTAACCAAGTCTCTGGTACCAAAAATTCCGGGATGCCCAGCCAATGCGGAACAATGAATCTCAGACATCACACTCTTTTTCCATTGGTCCGGGACAAACAATTTTCCAACAGGGCAGCGCTCGGGCCTATCCTCCTGACACCCCTCCAGAGCAAGTCTCAAATTGGGCGAGATGGCGGAAAGAACTACACCCTCTTTCAAAATAACAGAAGGATCAGATAACTCAGGAGAGTCCGCAAGGAAACTCCTCGAGAGGGCATCCGCCTTAACATTCTTAGTGCCAGGAAGAAAGGAAACCGCAAAATTAAAACGTGTGAAAAACAAGGCCCACCTGGCCTGTCTAGGATTGAGTCGCTTGGCAGATTCCAGATAGACCAGATTCTTATGGTCCGTAAGGACCACCACCTGATGTTTGGCTCCCTCCAGCCAATGTCTCCACTCTTCAAAAGCCCACTTCATGGCCAACAACTCCCGATTACCCACGTCATAATTACGTTCAGTAGGAGAAAATTTTCGAGAGAAAAAGGCACAAGGGTTACTTTTAGAGGTCTCTGGATCTTTTTGGGACAAAACGGCACCTGCCCCAATTTCAGAGGCATCAACCTCCACCTGAAATGGCAGAGAAACATCAGGCTGCCGTAGAACAGGAGCAGAAGTGAATCTCTGCTTAAGTTCCTGAAATGCAGAGACTGCCTCAGGAGGCCAATTCACCACATCAGAACCCTTTCTGGTCAAATCAGTTAATGGTTTAACAATAACCGAGAAATTACCAATAAATTTACGATAAAAATTGGCAAAACCCAAAAATCTCTGCAGAGCCTTTAATGAAGTAGGTTGGACCCAATCACAGATGGCCTGAACCTTGACCGGGTCCATTTCAATAACAGATGGGGACAAAATGAATCCCAGAAATGAGATCCTCTGTACGCCAAAAAGACACTTTGATCCCTTCACATACAGAGCATTCCCCTCAAAATCTCTAATACAGTTCGAACATGTTTCACATGAGAGTCCCAGTCATTAGAAAAAACAAGATATCATCCAAATAAACAATCAGAAATTTATCCACAAAATCCCTGAAAATGTCATTCATGAAGGACTGGAAGACGGAAGGAGCATTAGTGAGCCCAAAGGGCATCACTAGGTACTCAAAATGCCCTTCAGGGGTATTGAATGCCGTCTTCCATTCATCCCCGTGCTTAATGCGAATAAGGTTATACGCCCCCCTGAGGTCAAGCTTGGTAAACCAAGTAGCGTTTTTCACCCTGGAAAACAGGTCAGAAATCAAGGGTAACGGGTATTGATATTTCACAGTAATATTGTTCAAGAGACGATAATCAATACACGGCCTTAATGAACCATCTTTTTTGGCCACAAAGAAAAAACCGGCACCTAAGGGTGAAGAGGATGGTCTGATATGACCCTTCTCCAATGATTCCTTGATATAAGACCGCATAGCGTCATGTTCAGGTACAGACAAGTTAAAAAGGCGACCTTTAGGGAATTTACTACCCGGCACTAATTCAATAGCGCAGTCATAGCTCCTATGGGGAGGCAAGGATGCAGATTTACTTTCGCTAAACACATCAGAAAAATCAAACAAAAAGTCAGGAACATCCTGAGCCTGGGGGGAGGCAGAAAAAACAGGAGTGTTGGTATTAACACATTGGCAGCCCCAACTGGTTACAGACACAGATTTCCAATCCAAAACAGGATTATGAGACTGTAACCAAGGGAAACCCAGCACGATAATGTCATGCAGATTATATAGAACCAAAAATTTGCAGCACTCCTGGTGATCAGGTTCAACCCTCATTATCACCTGAGTAGAAAACTGGGGTTTATTCTCAGCCAAAGGGGTAGAATCGATCCCCAGTAGGGGAATAGACTTCTGTAGGGGTATCAAGGGAAACCCACAACGTTTAGCAAAATCATAATCCATCAGGTTAATAGCTGCTCCAGAATCAACGAAAGCCTGAGCAGAAAATGAGGACAGAGAGCATATCAGAGTGACAGTTAATAAAAACTTAGTCTGAACACTACCCAAGACAACTGAGCGTGCAAAACGTCTTCCCCGCTTAGGGCAGACTGAAATAGCATGAGAGGCATCACCACAGTAGAAACATAACCCATTGCGCTTTCGAAACTCATGACGCTGTGCCCCAGACACCACTCTATCACACTGCATGGGTTCAGAAGCTGGTTCACAAGGCAACACCATTCCACGCATACTTCTCCGCTCACGCAAACGTCTGTCAATTTGAATCGCTAATGACATAGAATCATTGAGACCAGAGGGGACAGGGAATCCCACCATAACATCCTTTACATTATCTGACAGACCCTTCCGGAAAAGGGCCGCCAAAGCGTCGTCATTCCATTTGGTCAGGACTGCCCACCTACGGAATCTCTGACAGTATAACTCAGCGTCATCAAGCCCCTGATTTAATGCCAACAAGGTTTTTTCAGCTTGATCAGTGACATTAGGCTCATCGTACAATAACCCCAAAGCCTGAAAAAACGCATCAACATCACTCAAAACAGGATCCCCAGGTATCAGGGAAAAAGCCCAATCCTGAGGATCGCCACGCAGGAGAGAGATGATAATTTGAACCTGCTGCGCTGCGTTTCCTGAGGACTTAGATTTTAAGGCAAAAAACAATTTACAATTATTTTTGAAATTCTGAAACTTAGCTCGATCCCCCAAAAACAAATCTGGCATGGGAATCCTAGGTTCCACAACAGGCAACCTAGCAAGATATGCAGCAATACTCTGAACCTCAGTGGCAAGCTGATCCACACGGCCAGACAACCGTGCAAACTCCATTGGGAGAAAAGGTCCTCCCCAGCACCCAGAGATACAGAGGAAAAAAAAAAAAAAAAAAAATGCAACAAACAGAAAAATATCTCTGACAACCTTTTTTCTTTCACAATATTTTTCCCTTCTGTGAGTACCATACAATTTTCAATTTTTTAGGCCGGTGATACTGTTATGTTTCGGTAGCTGAGGAGAGCAGGCAAAAAGGCAATACACCAGAGCAGTTGGAATCTATGAGATTGCAGTACCCTGACTAACCACCACAACTAGAGGCAGCCGTG
This sequence comes from Oophaga sylvatica, assembly GCA_033576555.1. Taxonomy (NCBI): domain Eukaryota; kingdom Metazoa; phylum Chordata; class Amphibia; order Anura; family Dendrobatidae; genus Oophaga; species Oophaga sylvatica. The sequence goes on from JARQOD010000008.1 coordinate 39,405,031, forward strand.
GAGCGTTCCTACGTTGGTCCTAGACGCCTCGTCACAGCCTGAGAAACTAACTACACCTAAAGACAGAAACAGGAAAGCTATCTGCCCCGGAGCAGAACCCCAAAGATAATAGAAAGCCCCCAAACATGTAATGGCGGTTAGACAAGAGGAAATACTGACACAGAAAGAAAATAGTATGAGCAAACGCTGGGGCCCAAACTATCTAAATAGAAAAGGATAGGAAGGGTACTTACTGCAATCCCAGAAAACCCTGAAAAGCACCAACTCTACTAATTTCAAAATCACCTGAGATCACACGACCTCTACCACCTAAATTAGTTCTCTGGTGTAACAAAATCAAAACAGCAGCCACTGAAAAAACTGGAAAAAGCAAAAGAACAAAACTCAGTGGCTGAACTAAACTGAGAGGGCAGAAGCCCCCGGAGGGGACCCAGAAGGACCCCAAAGAAGTGCAGGACAAAATGCAAAAATATAGCACAAACACAAAAGAAGCAAAAGTCTTATCTGTAAGCAGGAGATGCAGACACGACACAGCAGGCTACAAGGGAAACTGGAATGAAGGATTCAGACCAGAACAATTGATCACCGGCAACCCTGATGGGAAAATGACTCCCTTATATAAGACCAGTCAGTAACACCTGATTCCCAGTCCTCACAATCTTCACTAGCACCGCTTGTAACCACCAGAGGGAGCCTCTGCTCAGAACTCATCTCAAACCCATTCACAACACCTGACCCTGTTTTGGTTGAGGGCAATCTGGAGTATGTGGTTGAGAAAATATTGGATTCTCGTTTTTCTAGACGGAAACTCCAGTATTTGGTTAAATGGAGAGGTTATGGTCAGGAAGACAATTCTTGGGTGTTTGCTTCGGACATCCATGCTAGGAGACTTATCCGTGCGTATCATAGAACTCATCCTGACCGACCTGGTTGCTCAAATGAGGGTTCGGTGACCCCTCCTCAAGGGGGGGTACTGTTGTGAATGGGTTTGAGATGAGTTCTGAGCAGAGGCTCCCTCTGGTGGTTACAAGCGGTGCTAGTGAAGATTGTGAGGACTGGGAATCAGGTGTTACTGACTGGTCTTATATAAGGGAGTCATTTTCCCATCAGGGTTGCCGGTGATCAATTGTTCTGGTCTGAATCCTTCATTCCAGTTTCCCTTGTAGCCTGCTGTGTCGTGTCTGCATCTCCTGCTTACAGATAAGACTTTTGCTTCTTTTGTGTTTGTGCTATATTTTTGCATTTTGTCCTGCACTTCTTTGGGTCCTTCAGGGTCCCCTCCGGGGGCTTCTGCCCTCTGTTTGGTTCGGCCACTGAGTTTTGTTCTTTTGCTTTTTCCAGTTTTTTCAGTGGCTGCTGTTTTTATTTTGTTACACCAGAGAACTAATTTAGGTGGTAGAGGTCGTGTGATCTCAGGTGATTTTGAAATTAGTAGAGTTGGTGCTTTTCAGGGTTTTCTGGGATTGCAGTAAGTACCCTTCCTATCCTTTTCTATTTAGATAGTTTGGGCCCCAGCGTTTGCTCATACTATTTTCTTTCTGTGTCAGTATTTCCTCTTGTCTAACCGCCATTACATGTTTGGGGGCTTTCTGTTATCTTTGGGGTTCTGCTCCGGGGCAGATAGCTTTCCTATTTCTATCTTTAGGTGTAGTTAGTTTCTCAGGCTGTGACGAGGCGTCTAGGACCAACGTAGGAACGCTCCACGGCTGCCTCTAGTTGTGGTGGTTAGTCAGGGTACTGCAATCTCATAGATTCCAACTGCTCTGGTGTATTGCCTTTTTTACCTGCACTCCTCAGCTACCGAAACATAACAGGGACCATTCCTACCAGGATAGGGATGAGGGGGACCATTCCTACCAGGATAGGGATGAGGGGGACCATTCCTACCAGGATAGGGATGAGGGGGACCATTCCTACCAGGATAGGGATGAAGGGGACCATTCCTACCAGGATAGGGATGAAGGGGACCATTCCTACCAGGATAGGGGATATTAAGTACAGAATTGACCACAATTTTTGCTTCTTTTTTTCCTAAATTCTTCCTCTAAAACAGGGGTGGGGAACCTCAGGCCCCAGGGCCATTTACGGCCCTTGAAGACCTTTTGTCCGGCCCCCCGGGTAAATTCTCAGGGACCGCAGTGCTCTGGCAGGGAGCTGTATTTTGATTGCCACCAGCTCATTAATTTCTTCTTGCTCTGTGAGCACACATGCATTGTTCACTACTGAACACTGAAGGGCATGCAATGAAAGATTACGTCTTGACACCAGTGCCAGAGTCAGGATGTACTTTGTGGGAGGAGTTTGTACGGCCCCCGAAGGACGATATATATATCCAAATGGCCCTTGGCAGAAAAAAGATTCCCCACCCCTGCTCTAAAACCTAGGTGCGTCTCACAGTCCGAAAAATACAGTAGCAGAAAATATCAAATGGTTATTTAATTAGAACAATGCAATTTTCTTCACCATAGGTATCAATGTATTCAGTATTCGGCCACGTTCAGTATGAGGTCAGTATTTTACCTCAGTATCTGTAAGCCAAAAATCAGAGGAAGAGTGTAAAAGAAAGACGTCACCACTTCTGGATTTTTCACCCTCTCCTGGTTTTGGCTTTTAAATACTCATGAGAACTAACGAAATACTGAACATGTGAAGGTGGCCTTACAGCATGTACCATTACAGCCAGGTCCTTGCATTGCAAAATTGTGTTCACAGGTTCTCTTTGAATACTAAATTCAAGAAGCTAAGCACTGTGGATTGACAAATCAGACTCAGCCTCCATAGTGTTAAGATACCGCCTGGGATCGCTGTAGGAAAAATCATTATTTCATAATTTTAAAGATAGGTTTCAATGCTGGTACTGGTATCTATAGAACCAAAATCTAAAATGAATGATGGGAAGAGTGGAAGGAGTAGTGCACATCTGCACCATAATAAAGGCTGCTCAATATTGTTGTTACACCATTTCTGCATCTGTTCATTTTTTTGGGGAACACATGATATGAATAAGAATATAACCACATAATTGACGCTTGTAATACACTGCTAATGTGAGGGAGAGGGGAAAAACAAAACACACTCTTCCATTGTCATTATGTTCCATTTTTATTACAGCAGAAACCTCCTCACCCTATAAGGGACAATGAGGTTGCATATAAGGTATATACAAAGCATACACTTGTTAAAAGTAGGGGAGGTAGGTCTAAGACAGCAGTGTCTGTTCTATTGGTTCCTCCATTCCTTTGGGGTAACTTTACCAACCGGAGACAGATTCCAACAAATTCCAGTTTGTGTTATCACCTAAAATAGAAACAGACACAAAAGTCTATGAGCACCAAGTAAGTATAGGAAATAATTAACTGAACTCTGCATTAAATAGTAAGATTAAGACCTAGCCTTTAGGGCTTCAATGTATGTCTTTCCATAATTATAAAGTATCTACAGGGTTACTACAGTCAGATAAGGCATGACATAAAAGCACACCACCAATAAAAGCAACTGAATTATATGAAAATAAGGGTTTCCCAGGTTACAGGGTACAAAGTCCTTGCAAGAAATGACAGATGCCTCACTTACTGGTTTCACTCATACAGAACGCTCAAACAGATCCTGTATCAAACATGTTATTTCGCACGGAGCGTTGTTGTGCACCACATCAAGAGGCCCCATCCCTGGCTACAGAACTAGGAAGGCAGTTTTATTACCCATCTGAGAAGCTTTATTTATTCTTTAAATTAGGTTTTTGTTATAAATTGTTTTTACACATGAAAATCTAGTTTAATAGAAAAAAAAAAAAACCCTTGCATTTTTTTAACTGGTGCCAGTCCTCGTCTGCCCTTATTCACACACTGAGGACCCTCCCGTCGGTTATGCTATTTTTTTTTATCAAAAACAGCATTAATAAAAACTCTTATTTAAATGCACTTTTCGCTTTTTATTTACTTAGTTACAGGAGAGCTTTGCTCACTTTTTCTTCTGTAGGTTTATAAGTTTTTGAAGTGGACAGACCCTGACCCTATTTTTGTATTGAAGCATCCAATGAGCGTGTACACAGCTCATTATGAATGGAGGGGGAGCAGGTGAGCTGTGACATAACCAGTCCTGATATCCTGTGTTATCACCTGTGTAGAGCTGTTACCTCATTCTAATCCTGACTGTGATAATAAGGAGCCTGCATTAAAGGTAACCTTTCAGGTCCCCTGTACCCCCATATCCACCAGCAGACTGCCTAACAGTCCCTGTATTACATTACACACAAACAGATCTTTAGAAAAAGTATTTCTAAGTCCGTTTATGATATGTAAATGAGGGTTTTGACTAGTCCAGGGCACGTTAGTGTCCGCAGACTAGTCGGCCTACTTAGTGCAGAGACTTTTGGTCATGTGCAGTGCACCTCTCTGAAGCTGGGACACAGACACTCGGCTTCAGAGGATCAATGATGAGCGTGGAAGAAGCCATGCCAACAGGGGCGTGATAACATGCTAAGAGGGCCGACTATTATGGGGACGCTAACAACCCGTGAACTAGTCAAAGCCCTCATTTACATATCATAAACGGACTTTAGAAATACATTACACACAAACAGCTCTTTAGAAAAAGTAACACAGGGACTGTTAGACTACATATGTAGGTAACTGCTGGTGGTTCAGGGGCTCCTGACTGGTTCCTTCAAATTCTGATCTTAAAAGGGTTCTCCAAGAATAGTGAAAAAAAAAAAAAAAAAAATGTCATAACCATCTTACTAAATATATTTAAATTCAGTAAATCACAATAGTTTCCTCTAGGGAAGAGATCAGTATAGAATTTGGACGAAGCGGAAATCCAGCTCCGCCCAGAGCCCTGCCCCCTTCTGAACGCGCGGTGAATCCGGATCTGTTCATTGAACACATCCAGAATCGCCGCAGCGCTAGATAAAACTCTGCTATTTACCCTGCGGCGACGGAGCATCGGCGCAAGGAAAAGGACATGCTGTGATCTGAAAAGACGCGCTGCATGTCCGTTTACGCAGGTCTTCCGCCTGCGTGTTTTGATGCATAGTGGAGACGAGATTTCATGAAATCCCCTCCACTATGCTGTAACATCTGGATGCTGCGTGTTTGACGCTGCGGCTGTACAGTGTCAAACACGCAGCGTTTCCTGACCATGGAAACATACCCTTACACTGACAGAAACCTGCTGTAGAGAGTTGGGAGAGGACCCTGTGAGCATGTGCAGCAAGAAGCTCTGTTGTGCGCCCAGAATACTAATGGAGATATCAGGGGTGCTGCGGTAAGAGGCTCCTCACACTGCTGTCCGCCCTGTCCATCTAATACTGGAGTTATCAGGATTGCTGATGTAAGAGGCGGCTTCTGACCCTGCTGTCCATCTTCTCTTCCAGAATGACAGTGCTATAGGTATTTCCAGGTTACTTCCTACTGCACATGCCCACTGTCGCAATCCATTTTTGGATGCAACTTGTGAATCCTCACATTGCTTTAATAGAGAAATCATAGTACAATAATACAGAAAATATGTAAACAATATTTTAGTTTTCAAGTTTGCCACTTATCTTTTTGTGCAAATAAATATTCAAAGACACAGTGGTGAAAATAAGTATTTAATACACTGCCAATTTTGCAAGTTTTCCCACCTACAAAAAATGGAGAGATCTGTAATTTTTATCGTAGGTACACTTCACCTTTGAGACAGAATCTAGAAAATTACCAAAAATCACATTGTATGATTTTTAAATAATTAAATTGCATTTTATTGCATGAATAAGTATTTGATGCAATAAAAACACAGAACTTAACCCCTTACTGCCATCGGGCGGAATAGTACGTCAATGGCAGTATCCCCCCGCTTTAATGTGGGCTCTGGCGGTGAGCCCACCTCAAAGCCGAGACGTCAGCATGTTTTCAGGGTGGATAAAAATCAATGATTTTTTTAAAAAAATCAAAAAAATCGGATTTTTTGATTTAAATGGGATTTTTTTGATTTAAATCGGATTTTTTTCAATAAACTGCTTTTTGAGGAAAATATTTTACCATCCAAAGGTTCTTCCATCATGAGATAAAGCTGAGTTGTTTAACTCAGTAGAATAAAGGCTGTATATGTGTAACATTCACAATGCCATGCTCTTCCAGAGGTTTTTCTGTAGGATTAGTGGGCAGTTTCTCTCCTATATTATCACAGACGCTCGCTTTACTTACTCAGTTCTCAAAACTGAATTTGACTCCGCAGAGGTCCCAGCCTCTTCTTCACGGCAAAAATGTTACAACATGAACAGAGTTGAGAAAAAGACCTTAATCCTATTGTTCTACAAACCTATGAATACAGAATCAACCCCTTCAGTGCCAAGTCCAAGAAGTTAGACAATATGTTTCTAATTGTTTGGAGTGGAATAGATCTGCACAACACAAGAAGAATGTGAATCTAAGTGTGAGGAGGAGGAAGGGCAAGCAGACAAGAAAATGAAAGTGAAACTTTGAGCACAATACTGCAGCATAGCCACAGACAAACAAGTCTGGATCTGTTTGTGTGTACGATCTGAGGTTTATTACATTCTTTCCTTATAATGGCAGCAGGCCGAGAAATAAAATCTGAAAAATAATTGTAAAATGTTTGGTATTTCCACTTTTAAACACTAGGCAGAGCAGCTGCTGAAATATAAACTGCTAGCTCGTATTGCGACAGTAGTAAATGCAGGCGGGGTCTGATCACGTGTGACTTCTCTCCCCCGTTACTAGGTGTTTGTAATAACAGAGGATGTAGTTAGGCTCACAGAGCGAGCCATTTTGTTGGGGACTGCCAGTGATACTGACAAGAGGCTGTCACTGAGGACGACCGGCAGCATCTATTCTGTTAGTTCATGCTGCTCGCTGTATTATAAACTGAGCACAGATACGTGGAGAGTATCACACACTGGGATTATTCACAGCACATGACACACTGCATGTATCTAGATACAGGGCTGAGTGTAGTGTATCGCATTATGGGATTAGATACACCGGTCTGGGGCATATCGCGCATGATGAAATTAGATACACCGGTCTGGGGCGTATCGCACATGATGAAATTAGATATACCGGTCTGGTAGAAACTTTGATTTAAATCACTGATTTAAATCAAGCCTTACTGACTAGTGATTTAAATCGTGATTTAAATCGTGATTTAAATCAGTTTGATTTAAATCAAATCCACCCTGGCTGTTTTTAAAAATTGTTTTAAAAATATAAACGTTCAAATCATCCCTCTTTTGCCCCATTCAAAATAAAATAAAATAATAATAAAAAAAAAAAATCAAACATACATATTTGGTATTGCCGCGTTCAGAATCGCCCGATCAAAAAAAAAAAAAAATTAACCTGATCGCAAAACGGCATAACGAGGAAAAGCTCGACACGCAAAAAATACACCGTAACCCGACTCGAGATCACAAAAAGTGGAAACGCTACAGGTATCAGAATATGACGCAATTTTTTTTGTAGCAAACTTTGGAATTTTTTTTCCACCACTTAGATAAAAAAAAAACCTACATACGTTCGGTGTCTGTGAACTCGTAATGACCTGGAGAATCATAATGGCAGGTCCGTTTTAGCATTTAGTGAACCTAGCAAAAAAGCCAAAACAAATAACAAGTGTGTGATTGCACTTTTTTTTTGCAATTTCACCGCACTCAGATTTTTTTTTTCCCCGTTTTCTGTTACACGACATGGTAAAACCAATGGTGTCGTTCAAAAGTACAACTCGTCCCGCAAAAAAATAAGCCTTTACATGGCCACATTGACGGAAAAATTAAAAAAAAAAAAAATATTATGGTTCTGGAAAGAAGGGGAGTGAAAAACAAAAAAAGCTCCAGTTATTTAAGGGTTAATATTTGGTACAGAAAACCTTTGTTTGCAAATACAGAGGTCAGACGTTTCCTGTAGTTCTTGACCAAGTTTGCACACACTGTAGCAGGGATTTTGGCCCACTCCTCCATACAGATCTTCTCCAGTTCTTTCAGGTTTTGGGGCTGTCGCTGGGCAACATTCAGTTTCAACTTCCTCCAAAGATTTTATTGGGTTCAGGTCAGTAGGCTGGCTAGGCCACTAAAGGACATTGAAATACTTGTTACAAAGCCACTCCTTAGTTGTCCTGGCTGTGTGTTTCGGGTCATTGTCATGCTGGAAGACCCAGCCATGACCCATCTTCAATGCCCTTACTGAGGGAAGGAGGTTGTTGGCTAAAATCTTGCGATGCATGACCCCATCCATTCACTGTTCAATACGGTGCAGTTATCCTGTTCTCTTTGTAGAAAAATACCGCCAAAGTATGACGTTTCCCCCACCATATTTCACGGTTGGGACGGTGTTCTTGGGGTTGTACTTTCTTCCTCCAAACACAGCAAGTGGAGTGGATACCAAAAAGTTCTATTTGGTCTCATCTGACCACATGACCTTCTCCCATGCCTCCTCTGGATCATCCAGATGACCATAAGCGAACTTCAAACGGGCCTGGACATGTGCTGGTGTGAGCAGGGGGACCTTGCCTGCCCTGCAGGATTTTAATGACAGCGTAGTGTTACTAATGGTAATATTTAAGGCTGTTCCAGCTCTCTTCAGGTCATTGACCAGGTCCTTCCATGTAGTTCTGGGATGATTCCTGGCCTTTCTCTGAATCATCCTTACCCCACGAGAAGAGATCTTGCATGCAGCCCCACAGACCAAGAAAGGTTGACAGTCATCTTGTGTTTCTTCCAATTTCTAAAAATTGTGCCAATAGTTGCTGCCTTCTCACCAAGCTGCTTGCCTATTGTCCTGTATCCCATCCCAGCTTTGTGCAGGTCTACAATTTTGTCCCTGGTGTTTTTAGACAGCTCTTTGGTCTTGGCCATGGTGGAGAGGTTGGAGTGTGATTGATTGTGTGGACAAGTGTCTTTTATACAGGTAACGAGTTCAAACAGGTGCAATTAATACAGGTAATGAGTGCAGAGTAGGAGGCTTCTTAAAGAAAAACTAACAGGTCTGTGAGCCCAAATTCTTACTGATTGGTAGGTGATCAAATAATTTGCATTTTATTGCAAAAAATATGTAAAAATCATACAATGATTTTTTTGTTTTTTTTATTTAAGATTCTGTCTCACAGTTGAAGTGTACCTATGATAACAATTACAGATCTTTGCATTCTTTGTAGGTGGATAAACTTGCTAACTCGTCAGTGGATCAAATATTTATTTTCCCCACTGTATATAGATTACTTTACAGGCTAAAGTTTCTTACAATCCCCCTCAGCATTCCTTATATCTTCAGAGGAAGGAGTTCCCTAAAACGCTGAGTGCTGCCCAAACATGAAGAAACAAAAAGGGTGATTGCCTGGCACTTCAGCAAACAAAACTTTATTCTTCAGTGATACATTATATAGCTCTGAACATTAGCAAAAACTAGATGAAAATGAAAAAGTTCAAAACTCAAGCACTGTTGCACGCGCGGTTATATGAAGCTGATGAACCAGTGAGCTTCTGTGTGCGCAGATTCAAAGGACTTACGAAATCAGAACCACAAGTGAAAGGATGCATGAATGTAAAGCGAGATACAACCCTGTGCACACAGCCCGATACACAATACTTACATATCCCCAGATGGAGACACAGAACAGGGTTCCAGATGCCAGAATGAGGTTTCCATACTTGTCATGAAAGTCAGGAGCAGTTCTGCTATGTGTCTGCCTGGAGACCGATCTCTGCACGCCACGGGCTACAAGATACAGAAAAGGTATTATCAGCATATCATTCCCAGACACTTCTCTGATCACCAGATGTAAGGGCACCCCAACATTGTAGTATAGTGGATGAGGGCCGCACGCTGTATGTAATACCTGCTGCTCCTCAGGACTACAATTACGGATATTAAAAATCACTAAAAAATACTAAGAATGAAGAGATTCCAACTATCAAATGTTCAGAAGTGTTCTTAAGCCATGATCACTTTTCTGAGTTGGTCAGGATTTACACGCAGATTTAACAGCCATGTAGGTAGCACGGCGGCCCAGTTTTAGCACTATTGATTGGCAGCGCTGAGGTTCTGGATTCTCCCTGTGTTTGTGTGGATTTCCTCCTACAGTCTAAAGACATACGGATGGGGAGCGCAGATTGTGAGCGATACTGGGGACAGTGATGTCTGTACAGCGCTGCAGAATATGATGGTGCTATATAGTCTAACATAAGAATACTGCAGTCAGCGCATGAGAGCAGACTATTTGAGCCCAGCTCATAAGCCTGGAGAAGAAAAAAAAAAAAAAAAAGACAGAATAATGGTTTTATAATCCACAACACTAGAGGCGTGCTGGTGAAAGTCCTCCAGGAGCGATATAGCAGAGGGAGCGGGAGAGCCAGACGTGACCCGCTAGCACTGATGTACAGGGCTCTGCAGCACTTCAATGATACAACAATCAAACAAAGCAATAATAGAGAAGTGTAAGTACACCAGCCCGCACAGTCACAAGTGCATACAGGCCAGTTACACACATTAGGACTGGTGACTACTATGGAGGTAAAATCTGAGGGAAAAGTCCATAGCTACCAAAGAAAATTTTAGGCTGACACTAAACAACTTGGCCGTGATACAGGTTATAAGATCAAATATCTTAATATGGGCTGCTAGGTCACAGTGTAAAGTAGGGGAAAGCATCCCACAAAACTAACTAGTTCCAAATGTGTGGCTGCACCTTGCAGGTTGTAATGAAACCCCATTCACCTGGACTATGATGGACTATAGCAGGATCACAGGCCAATATTTGGCCGCACAACCTGCTCCATGTCCAGCATCGCTGTGCAGAAAGAAAGCCGTGTTCAGACTGGCTGCTACGGAATATACCTGAACACCTTGTCTGTAGCGGTCTTCCATACATGAGGCCAGAAGGGCAACAGGGGACACATTGGACTCCAAGGTGACAAGGCCGACAGCCCAGTACAGGCCCACATCTACTGCTGGATCACTACAGTGAGAGCACACCCTGCACAAGGATAGGAGGACGTGACGCTCCGCTCACACACACATACAGTGATCTGCTGAGCACATCATCAAGCGTTGTGGCCAAATGCTCCCAAAATACTCTTCCACAAGCGAGGCACTCACATCAATGAAGCCGGCGGACACTGCATGCCTCGTTATAACCAAGGGGAGACTCCTACACAGCGCAGCCGACACTGGTCCGCAGGGGAGACTCCTACACAGCGCAGCCGACACTGGTCCGCAGGGGAGACTCCTACACAGCGCAGCCGACACTGGTCCGCAGGGGAGACTCCTACACAGCGCAGCCGACACTGGTCCGCAGGGGAGACTCCTACACAGCGCAGCCGACACTGGTCCGCAGGGGAGACTCCTACACAGCGCAGCCGACACTGGTCCGCAGGGGAGACTCCTACACAGCGCAGCCGACACTGGTCCGCAGGGGAGACTCCTACACAGCGCAGCCGACACTGGTCCGCAGGGGAGACTCCTACACAGCGCAGCCGACACTGGTCCGCAGGGGAGACTCCTACACAGCGCAGCCGACACTGGTCCGCAGGGGAGACTCCTACACAGCGCAGCCGACACTGGTCCGCAGGGGAGACTCCTACACAGCGCAGCCGACACTGGTCCGCAGGGGAGACTCCTACACAGCGCAGCCGACACTGGTCCGCAGGGGAGATCCTACACAGCGCAGTCGACACTGGTCCGCAGGGGAGATTCCTCACAGCTCAGCCGACACTGGCTCTGCAGGGGAGATTCCTCACAGCGCAGCTGACATGCTCTGCAGGGGAGATCTCCTACACAGCGCAGCTGACATTGTCCTGCAGGGGAGATTCCTACACAGCGCAGCTGACATGCTCGCAGGGGAGATTCCTCACAGCCAGCTGACATGCTCGCAGGGGAGATTCCTACACAGCGCAGCTGACATTGCTCTGCAGGGGAGATTCCTACACAGCGCAGCTGACATTGCTCTGCAGGGGAGATTCCTACACAGCGCAGCTGACATTGCTCTGCAGGGGAGATTCCTACACAGCGCAGCTGACATTGCTCTGCAGGGTAGATTCCTACACAGCGCAGCTGACATTGCTCTGCAGGGTAGATTCCTACACAGCGCAGCTGACATTGCTCTGCAGGGTAGATTCCTACACAGCGCAGCTGACATTGCTCTGCAGGGTAGATTCCTACACAGCGCAGCTGACATTGCTCTGCAGGGAGATTCCTCCACAGCGCAGCTGACATTGCTCTGCAGGGGAGATTCCACCACAGCGCAGCTGACATGCTCTGCAGGGGAGATTCCTCCACAGCGCAGCTGACATCGCTCTGCAGGGGAGATTCCTACCACAGCGCAGCTGACACTGCTCTGCAGGGGAGATTCCCCACAGCGCAGCTGACACTGCTCTGCAGGGGAGATTCCCCACAGCGCGCTGACACTGCTCTGCAGGGGAGATTCCTCCACAGCGCAGCTGACACTGCTCTGCAGGGGAGATTCCCCACAGCGCAGCTGACACTGCTCTGCAGGGGAGATTCCCCACAGCGCAGCTGACACTGCTCTGCAGGGGAGATTCCACCACAGCGCAGCTGACATCGCTCTGCAGGGGAGATTCCACCACAGCGCAGCTGACATCGCTCTGCAGGGGAGATTCCACCACAGCGCAGCTGACATGCTCTGCAGGGAGATTCCCCACAGCGCAGCTGACATCGCTCTGCAGGGGAGATTCCTCCACAGCGCAGCTGACATCGCTCTGCAGGGGAGATTCCTCCACAGCGCAGCTGACATCGCTCTGCAGGGGAGATTCCTACACAGCGCAGCTGACATTTGCACTGCAGGGTAGATTCCACACAGTGCAGCTGACACTGCTCTGCAGGGTAGATTCCACCACAGCGCAGCTGACACTGCTCTGCAGGGGAGATTCCTACACAGTGCAGCTGACATCGCTCTGCAGGGGAGATTCCACCACAGCGCAGCTGACATCGCTCTGCAGGGGAGATTCCTCCACAGCGCAGCTGACATCGCTCTGCAGGGGAGATTCCTCCACAGCGCAGCTGACATCGCTCTGCAGGGAGATTCCTACACAGCGCAGCTGATATTGCACTGCAGGGTAGATTCCTACACAGGCAGCTGACACTGCTCTGCAGGGTAGATTCCACCACAGCGCAGCTGACACTGCTCTGCAGGGGAGATTCCTACACAGTGCAGCTGACATTGCACTGCAGGGTAGATTCCTACACAGTGCAGCTGACATTGCTCTACAGGGGAGACTGCTTCGCTTTACCACAGCCATGTCTAGGTACTATACACAGTCGGCACGTCCGCAACCGCTGAGAGGACTGACTCTGCACAATGTGCACAGTGACCGCCCGCAGCGGCGTCACCCCACGTCACACACAGGCGGGAGAGAGCATCTTACCGGCCAAGGAGAGCGCGGACCTCGCCAGAGGGAACATGTCACCACCTCACGGTACCCTTGAAGCAACTGAAGGAAAACAAAATGGCAGTTCAGGATATCCCGCAATGGCCACGCCTCTTTAGAAATTTCAGGAAGTCCTGGTGCCACCTAGACGCAATGCATGCCGGTACTTGTAGTTCTACTTCCGTCTTTTGCTACCTTGTTGGAAATTGTCGCATTTTGCTTTTTCTCTGTGGCACGTATGCAGCTATAACGTTCACACGTCACGTGACCTGCGCCACACACTCCACCGGACCACCTGACCTCAGTGTCGCGCTGCCTGCAACTTCTGTGTGCCGTAAAGCTGTAGCCCCAGATGCTGCAAAGTGGAGGCCTGTTTTGTCAAATTGTGACCAATTTGTGCAAAAGTTCTACATTGTTTCACGTGTAGGTCACATGGCATATATATATATATATATATAGCAGTACTGCATGGTCTTGGCATTGCATGCTGCCTTCTCTCACAGGTTTTCACTAAAACTGCATCCAATTTCATAAACTATGACGGCTCCTGCTATTTTTTAGTGGTGTGTAAAATCACATTGTAACTTGTGACATAGGGAGAATGGCCTTTAGCAGGCGTGAGCTGTGCACAATGCCTTGCTATGAGGGCGGTATGACTGCGCTAGAGACAGCAGCACATGGAGAGAATAGCCGGCAGGTGTGGACTGGCCCACAGGAGAGCAGGAGAATCCTCCGGCGGGCCTCTAATAATCTTTATTAATAATAATCTTTATTTTTATATAGCGCTAACATATTCCGCAGCGCTTTACGGTTTGCACACATTATCTCTCTGCAAGACTGGCCCATCACCCTCTTATATGAGCAGCAATCGGCACAATATACTGGAATCACTGTGTACAGACCGAGGCGGCATCTTATTCATTTATCAATCTACCCAGTCCGTTGTTATATAAACTTGTGATTGAGGGTAATGTCACATTTGCATATAAGTGGGGTCTTGGTACCCAGTCCGACACTGGATGATGGCGTCCCTGCTCAGTTGTAGCAGGAGGCATTTCAGGAAAACGCCAGTGAAGCATCTATGTTGCCTTTTTGGTCGTACTTGCAGTGTCTTTGCCACTGGCATGTTTTTTTGACCAGTAGTGGACAGCCCCATAATGAGGGTTATCCCACCAAAACCAGTATGATTAGTTGTCCAGCTGCTGGGATCCCCAGCAATTACGAGACAGGGTTAGTGTCACCCATGTGACTTGGGCAGTAGCGCAGACGGGTGATCACTGCTCCATTTACTGTCTATGGCTGAGGTCACACGGTTGTAGAAAAAAATCATCCGATTTTCATCCATAAAAATGGACGACTTTTCCTTGGTAGTGTTACCCATGCGGGACTCATTTTTATACATCAGCAGTAAATAAAATTTGCAAGATCAAATGCAGTTTCCTATGTTCATAATTTAAATGTACCTGTAATAATCAGATGCAATACGGATGATCCAAATTGGATCCAAATTTTGGTGCACTCATAGACTTGAATATGAGTGAGTCTTAGGCCGACATCACACTAGCGAGTTTGATGCGAGTTAGTCTCACGACTTACTTGCATCAACACCCGGCACGGCCGCCCGCTCTCGGACCATAGAAATACATGCAGCCGCGCACTCTGGTCCGAGAGCGGGCGGCCGTGCCGGGTGTTGATGCAAGTAAGTCGTGCGACTAATTCGCATCAAACTCGCTAGTGTGACGCCGGCCTTATCCGATATCCGGAAGACACTATTGTATGCTGCAATGGTTTTTTTTTTACGGCAACATTACATTAGGTCAGTGTAAAAAAAAAAGTTAATCTAAACAGTCCTAAAGAACATTGTTCCTAGCACTGTCTGTGTGATGTTTTCTCACAGGCAGCACTCAGACCAAAAATACAATTGTTTGAATGTACCTAAACTTGTGCACTCATAGACCTAGAAGGGAATAACGTGGTGTTGCAACATGCGTATTATGATTTATGGCAAGGAAAAACGTAACAGTGGACACAAAAAAACAGCCATATGAAGCATAATACACTGTATGTGAAGCTAAAAAGCTAAGGATAGAAGTAGCATCCAATGACGGTCAATGCCGAAATATATAAAGAAAATGCCAAAAATTCATACAAATATGTAAGCTTTGAAAGCCTTCATTAATGACAATAGTGTCGGCCATGTGTCCCAGCCTCAATGCGCATTTCACAAATCTTCCTCGGGAGGCATGTCCACAGACTAGCTGATAAATGTTGTGCATGGGATAACCTCTTTTTAGAAGTTTTCCAATTTAAAAAAACTTGGCCCCATACAATTGTGTACATATTTCTTAATGGACAGTGCAGGTACTCACCTTCCCCGGGTCCAGTACCATCTATGCACCACTGCTCCCACTGCAGCTGTCTTTGTTAATTGGCTGCAACAGTGACTTAAAAACAGCAGCACACATCACTGCTGCAGCCAATCTCGGAGCTCAGCCGATGTACACCGCAAGGGCCGTTGATCCCAGTACAAAAAATAAATCTGCTACAAAAACTGCATGTGTGATTCCAGCCTAAGAAGACCACAAAAAGTTGTGTGGTCAGCTGTTTCTGACAGGAAGTACAATAGAATTTAAATTAACTGACCATCGCACCACTTCATTCTAAAGGGCCCGTCTCACATAGCGATATCGCTACCGAGATCGGTGCTGAGTCACTAGTTTTGTGACGCAGCACCGAGCTCACCAGCGATATCGCTGTGTGTGACATTCAGCGACGATCAGCCCCCCTGCCGGGTATCGCTGATCGTCGCTGAAATGTCAGGACATTTTTTTGATCGCTGGTCTCCCGCTGACAGGCACGCATCGCTGCATGTGACAGGCGGGAGACCAGCGATCCGCTAGTAACCAAGGTACACAGCGGGTTTCCAGGCGCGGGGCTGTGCCTAGAAACCCGCTGTGTACCTTGGATACCAGCGCCCTGATGCAGGGAGCTGGTATCCAAGGTACACAACGGGTTTTCAGGCACCGCGCAGCGCTTGGAAACCCGCTGTGTACCTTGGATACCAGCTCCCTGCATCAGCGCGCTGGTATCCAAGGTACACTGCGGGTAACTAAGCGATGTTACCCGCAGTGTCGCTGTCCCAGATCGCTGCCTGAGCTGCCTGTTTGGCAGCTCAGCAGCGATCATGTAGCGATACACCAGCGATCCTGACAAGTGCATATCGTTGTCGGGATCGCTGGTGTATCGTTATGTGAGACCCAGCCTTAAGTCATCCTAGTTAAGGTCTTGTAGATGGGGGAGGGGAGTGTTCTTCCTATTAGGATTAGGTGGGGGTCCTACTGATCTTTATTTTTTTCTTTTTTTAACAGCCTTCAGCACGACCTTGAGCCATGGTGCCTTGATGGATCAACCCTCTGTAGGAAAATCGATCTTGTGAAAGTCTAGATTGGTCTACCAGGGTCTTCTCCGTCGTTATCTTGACAGTACCTAGCAATTGGGTTACTGGTCTTCGTGTTTGCCTTGTTCCTTCTTTTCTTCTGATCATGATGTCCTTCTCCATTGATTGCTCTGTTCATACGATGTGTCCAAAGTAACAGGAGGTAGCCACAATGATATTGTATAAAAACACAGAAACCCAGAATAAAGTCCTTTATTTGAAATAATGACACAGACTCCTTTAATAAATCTTAATTAAACCATACTTACCGAACGCCTAATCCACCGAAGCCAACGTCTCCTGCAGCAAAAATAAAATTAAAAACCACAATATTCCTCACCTGTCTGCTGAGAAGATAATCCATAATGTCCCACAACAATCCTGATCACTTTGAGAGCAGTCATTAATGTGACTGCTCTCAAAGACAGACGGCGATACACCGACAGGAGGTAATCGCTCCCGCAGCGTATCCCTGAGCTGCCGTGAGAAAGTTCTCACGCATCGGTGCGGTAAGTGAGAGCACCGGAGCTGATCAGCTGATGAACTCCGGTGAACTCTAACTGCTGTTCAGTGAGAAGACAAAAAACCTGACTGGCACTTCCAGACTAATGTGAACTAGGTGCAAACCAAAGGGAGCTACCCCCATGTAAAACATACAAAAAAAAAAGGCTGCACTCAAGCATACTAAAGCATGACAACATAGAATACATGAAATTTTGAATAGCAATATGGCTTTGGAGTATAAGGAAAAATTTGAGACGCTTAGTATAAACATTTGGCCAAACATTTTAAAGCCCACCAACCATCGTCAAGGTGGTCTCAATTCTGGTGAGTCCCTGACCTAATGTGAACATACCTCTATTAGGCTGATATCTGAATTTCTGGGTGAATATGCACCTCTTTCAGTAATGCCTGCATTTATGGGTAAAGTAGGGACCTGGTGTAATTAAAATCACCACCTGGTGGGGGCGGAGTGCTCGGTCAGTAAGCTAACATTCAAAAGACAAAAAACCTGACTGGCACTTCCAGACTAATGTGAACTAGGTGCAAACCAAAGGGAGCTACCCCCATGTAAAACATACAAAAAAAGGCTGCACTCAAGCATACTAAAGCATGACAACATAGAATACATGAAATTTTGAATAGCAATATGGCTTTGGAGTATAAGGAAAAATTTGAGACGCTTAGTATAAACATTTGGCCAAACATTTTAAAGCCCACCAACCACATTAGTCTGGAAGTGCCAGTCAGGTTTTTTGTCTTTTGAATGTTAGCTTACTGACCGAGCACTCCGCCCCCACCAGGTGGTGATTTTAATTACACCAGGTCCCTACTTTACCCATAAATGCAGGCATTACTGACAGAGGTGCATATTCACCCAGAAATTCAGATATCAGCCTAATAGAGGTATGTTCACATTAGGTCAGGGACTCACCAGAATTGAGACCACCTTGACGATGGTTGGTGGGCTTTAAAATGTTTGGCCAAATGTTTATACTAAGCGTCTCAAATTTTTCCTTATACTCCAAAGCCATATTGCTATTCAAAATTTCATGTATTCTATGTTGTCATGCTTTAGTATGCTTGAGTGCAGCCTTTTTTTGTATGCTGTTCAGTGATACACTGCGGGAGCGATTACCTCCCGTCGGTGTACTGCCGGCAGCCGGGTAGAGCAGTCACATCTCCCGATGTGACTGTTCTACACGTGAGATCGCAGTGGGACACTTGGGATTACCTGGACTACGGCGGACAGGTGGGTTTATGGTGGCTTATTATTTTACATTATTTCTAGGAGACGAGGGCATCGGGGATTTGGCGTTAAGTGAGTGTAATGGGTTTTTATTTTAATGTGCATGTAATTATTTTCGCAGCAAAAACACAGATATGAAAATGTTTGCGGATTTGCTGAGTTTTTGCTTGTGTTTCTACGGACTTCCTATGGTGTTTACCACGCTGTCATCTGAGTGACAGCATGAGAAACACCGTCGCGGCGGTTCTGATCGGTGGTAACGTTACCGCTGGTAGATTGTTATCGCCGTCATAGTGCTGTGGGGTCATGCTGTCATATGTCAGCGTGACCCCGCAGCTGTGATCAGCGGTAAAAAGCTTTACCGTGGGTCAGCAGGTGTCGACAAATGAGAGACTACTACTCCCATCAAGCTACATCTGCTGTCACTGATAACAGTGATAGCAGGCGAGGCTGACGGGAGAAGTAGTCTCTCGTCAGCCGGCGTCTGTGCTCAAACTTAAAAAAATAAATAAATAAAACATGTAAAATAGTTAAATACATATTCAAATAACAATAAAAAACACATTATACTCACAAAACAACAAATCCCTGATGCCCATGTGTCCTGTAAAGAATCAAAAATAGTAAACCACCATATACTCTCCTGTCTGCCGTAGTCCAAGTAATCCAGAGTGTCCAGGGTAGGACTGGTACACCGGAGAACTGGAGGATTCTCCGGTGGTCCCTGGCAACCGGTGGGCCCTGGCACCTGCTGGCATACAGGGCCAGCAGTTGCCTAGGGCCCCCGCTGCTCCAGGGGCGCCCCAGCCCATGCGGACGCTCTCCGGAGCGCACCGCTCTCTGGTGCGTGCCTCCCTCAATTGTAATGGAAGAGAGAGCGTCAGATGACGCGCCATCTCCCATCAGTCCCCTCTGCTTCTGACACACAGCCGATGCGCGATGACGTCACTTCATCGCGCACCCGCTGTGTATCTGGCAGACGGCAGCGCAGCTCCTGACACCGAAGCAGAGCCAGAATCAGCAGTGGGAGAGAGGAGGAGAGGTGAGTATTGTCGTTTGTTTTTTTTTATATCTCTATATCTATATCTATCTAGTGTAATGTATGTAGTACAGTTCATATAGCGTCTTGTGCTTGGGTGCGATGAAAACACAGGAGTCACAGGTTTGATATAGAAAAGTCCTGTATTACTTCATACAAGTTGGCAGAAATAGTCACACAGTTTGCAGACACAGAAACAGGAGACACAGCAGGCCAGAGTAATCCAAGCTCAGCAATCACTCTCCAATACAGATTCAGGATCTTCTTCTCTGTTACCGTAAGTCCATGCAAACGTGGGTCTTTCAAAGAGCAGGGTTCAGAGTCCACAAGTGCTTCAGAGTTCCTCAGTAGGAATAGCTGGAGTACAAGGTCCAAGGCTTACAGGAGTCAAGTCACAGGTTCACTGCAGGCTAGATTCTGAAGCACTGATTGCTCAGCTGTGGCTGCTTAAGAAGCAAAGGAGAGAATCAGGGCGGGAACATGCAAGCTGGAAACTCCATTTTGACTGAGGGCAAGATAGCTG
This sequence comes from Oophaga sylvatica, assembly GCA_033576555.1. Classification (NCBI taxonomy): domain Eukaryota; kingdom Metazoa; phylum Chordata; class Amphibia; order Anura; family Dendrobatidae; genus Oophaga; species Oophaga sylvatica. Next base: position 39,425,160 of record JARQOD010000008.1, read on the forward strand.
CAGCAAGACAGAAAGTAAAATGGCTGACGAACAAACTGAGTTTCAGGAATATATACATAGAACCTTACATTACTCCCCCCCTTAAGGACAACCTCCGGATAACCTCAGACCAGGCTTGTGTGGGTACCTCTGATGAAACTGACGGAGCAAGCGAGGAGCATTAACGTTATTGACCGGTTCCCATGAGTTGTCCTCCACTGGGTAGCCCTGCCATTTAATCAGATATTGTAACTGATTTCTATACAACCTGGAATCTAAAATCCTTTCCACCACAAATTCTTCCTGACCATCGACTAGCACTGGGTCAGGGCAAGGAGAGGAACGTCCAGGAAACGTATTGGGTGTCGCAGCCTTTAGTAGGGATACATGAAAGACAGGGTGGATTCTCATAGTTCTGGGCAGTTGAAGACGACAAGCAAGGCACTTATAATTTTACTGATTTTATAGGGTCCAATGTACTTATGTCCCAACTTAGACGATGGAATCCTTAACTTAAGATTTCTGGTTGACAGCCAGACCAAGTCTCCTACCTTGAAAGCTGGTGCAGGTTTACGAAATTTATCTGCTGCTTTCTTGTACCTTTCTTGAGCCGATTCCAGATTTTCCTTTAGAAGATCCATATTCTTCTGTAAAGACGTGATTCTTTCAGCCACTGCTGGTAAAGGCGTTTCTATGGGAAATCGTGGTAGAATGTTAGGATGATAACCTAGATTAGAGTAAAAAGGAGACTGTTTAGTGGAGGCACTCTGAGAGTTGTTATACGAGAACTCAGCTAATGGAAGTAGATCCACCCAATCATCCTGTAGGTGGCAGATAAAGCAGCGGAGATACTGCTCCAGGGTTTGATTGGTTCGTTCGGTCTGTCCATTAGTCTGGGGATGAAAAGCAGAAGAAAGGTTTACTTTAATGTCCAATGCTGCACAGAAATTTTGCCAAAACCTAGAAGTGAATTGCACCCCTCGATCCGAAATAACCTCATCCGGTACTCCATGTAAGCGAAACACATCTTTAATCATCAAATCTGATGTCTGTTTTGCAGTGGGTAAGCCGACACAAGGGATAAAATGAGCTGCCTTTGTTAGACGGTCAACCACCACTAGAATGGTGTTCTTCCCCTGAGAGGTTGGTAACTCCACAATGAAGTCCATAGAAATGGATCCCCACGGGCGGGACGGGGTGGGAAGAGGCTGTAACAGACCAGTTGGTGAGGAGCGAGGTGTTTTGCATCTTGCACAGACCTCACATGAAGTGACATAATTCAAAACATCCTTCCTGCAAGTGGGCCACCAAAAGAAACGAGAAAGAAATTCCTGTGTCTTTAGAATTCCTCTATGCCCAGCTATCTTGGAATCGTGAATGAGTTGCAATACTCTTAATCTGACTGTTTCAGGAATATACAGACGTTGTCCCTGAATCCACACACCATTCTTAAAGACAAGACTTACGTCCCTTAGGGGTTGTGCCAAAAAGGAATCCGCATGGTATGCTTCCTTGATGTCCTTAAGTAGGTCTTGATTATGAATTACTCCTAGGAATCTAGAGTCAGGAAGAATAGTCTTAGGAGGAGTAATTGGACGTGTCTCTGCTGAGTAAATCCTAGAGAGTGCATCAGCCTTTCCATTGCGCGATCCTGGTCTATAAGAGATGATAAAATTAAATTGGTTTAAGAAAAGATTCCAGCGAGCCTGGCGAGGAGTCAGGCACTTAGCCGACCTGATAAACTCAAGGTTACGATGGTCTGTCAGGACGACTATTTGCTGTGCAGCTCCCTGAAGAAGGTGTCTCCATTCTTTGAAGGCGGCAATAATGGCCAACAACTCTCTATTGCCCACATCGTAGTTCCTCTCAGCCGAAGACAACTGCTGGGAAAAAAAGGCACAGGGATGCAAGACATTCTTCTCACCTGTTCTCTGAGAGAGTATAGCTCCAACGGCACAGTCTGAAGCATCCACCTCTATTATGAAGGCAAGCTTGGGGTTGGGATGTACTAGGATAGGTGCAGTGGTAAATTTATCTTTTAGACGGGAAAATGCTTCCGGGGTTTGGGGAGTCCAGGAAAACCTAGACTCTTTCCGGGTAAGTTGAGTGATAGGTGACACTACCTCAGAGAAATTTCTAATGAAACGTCTATAGAAGTTGGCAAACCCGATGAAGCGCTGTACATCCTTCACATTTCTAGGACTTGGCCAATCCTTGATGGCTTGGGTTTTGCTTCCATCCATACTAATTCCTTGTGTAGACAGTACATACCCCAGAAATTGAATTTCGGTCCTATGGAATTCACACTTTTCAAGTTTGATGTAAAGATGATTTTGTCTTAGACGTTCCAAGACCATTCTCACATGTCCATGATGTTCCTCTGTGGAGTTAGAAAAAATTAGAATATCATCCAAATAAATTACCACGAATGTATCTAGGAGATCCCTGAAGATGTCATTCACCAAGTGTTGGAAAGTGGCTGGGGCGGTACTCAGACCAAAAGGCATAACTAGATATTCAAAGTGTCCATAGCGTGACCTGAATGCAGTCTTCCATTCATCCCCAGGTCTAATACGGACTAAGTTATAGGCCCCACGAAGATCTAGTTTAGAAAAAATTTTGGCATGTCGCACTCTCTCCAATAACTCAGGGATTAAAGGCAATGGATAACGGTTTCTAATAGTAACCTTATTGAGTTCCCTATAGTCTACGCATGGTCTCAGAGATCCATCTTTCTTCTTTACAAAGAAGATGGGTGCACCTGCAGGAGATGAAGAGGGGCGTATGAAGCCCTTGGCTAGATTTTCATCTATGTAATCCTTTAAAGCCTTTAGCTCGGGCCCCGCCAGGGGGTAGATCTTACCAAAAGGTATCTCTGCTCCAGGCAATAATTCAATTGGACAATCATATGGACGGTGAGGAGGAAGCTGGTCAGCGTTCTTCTTGTCACATAAATCCACATAGTCCTGGTATACAGCTGGTAGTTCAGGGACTGACATGATTCCTTTAGGAACAGAGCAAGCTGAAACTTTTGGACTCATCTGTTTCTCTGGAAAGTGTAATTCCTTGGTCTCCCAGTTAATGGTAGGATTCTGAGCCTGCAGCCATGGTAGCCCTAGAATAATGGGAAAGTGGGGAGAAGAGATAAGCATAAAGGACAGTTTCTCTTGATGATCTTTACCCATAAGAACCCTCAAAGGCTCTGTTTCCTGATCCACTGGTCCAGAGGTCAGCAGGGAGCCATCCACAGTTTCCATCTGTACTGGAGTAGCCTTCTTCACTGAACGTATTCCCTGTTTCAGAGCAAAGGAGACATCCATAAAATTTCCACTTGCCCCTGAGTCGATCATAGCAGAGCTAGACACCCAAGCTGAGTCAACCCAGAGTTTGATGGAAAGAAAGCAATGAGAATTGTTTTTCTTACAACTCAGCTGGGACACCACTGAGGAAACTTGAAAAATGGCAGCGTTTACACAGTCAACGTCCTCAGAGGTAACGGAGTTTAAGTCGAGAAATCAAGATCTGTTGCTGCAGATCTCTCTGGAGCCTGAGGCTCGGACCTGACAGATCCCCTCTCGCAACACTCACAATGAATGAGTGCTGCAGTAGTCTTACGAGAACGGCTGGGGCAGTTTATAATGAAGTGCCCTGACTTACCACAATAGAAACATAGATTCTCCTTAAAACGATGTTCCTTGCTGCATCACTAACCCGTCGTTGTAAAGAGTCTACCTGCATGGGTTCAGGTTCAGGTTCCCGTGTAATCCTACTCAAAGGTTCCTTAGCTGGAGAGGAAGGTAGGAAAAGGTTAGTACGATTGCTTTCGAACCATCTCTCTTGCCTGCGTTCAGTCAGACGAGTATCAATACGGATGCAGTAGTTAATAAAGTCACCTAACGCAGTGGGAGGGTCGGCACGAGCAAGTTCATCCTTAATCAGTGGAGATAACCCCTTTCGAAAAATAGATTTTTTGGCGGAACTGTCCCAGGTGGTATCAAGGGCCCATCTCCTGAAATCCAAGGCATATTCAGCTACCGAGTGCTTACCTTGGCGCAAAGCTAACATGGCTGCTTCAGCTGTTGCACCTCGATTGGGGTCATCAAACACCTGCCCCATGGCTGAAATAAAATCATCAAGGTGATTCAAACAATCATCCTCAGTCTCAATCAGAGGGTTTGCCCACATTAAAGCCTTGTTGGTAAGCAACATAATTATAGTAAGCACCTTAGATCGTTCAGTGGGAAATTGTGAAGCATGTGCAGAAAAAAAAAGATTGCATTGATTAATAAATCCCCTGAATTTCTCACGTTCACCGCCAAAACGAAAAGGGGGCAACTTGGGAATCCCAGCACTCGGGGCTACGGCAGGAGCCTGGACTCGCCCCTCTAGAACCTCAATCCTGGCTCGCAAATCCTGGGTAGTCTGTCCAACCACTTGCAAATTGTGATTATTGAGGTCCTGTAGATTTGTAAAACGGGTCTTTATATTCTGCAAATCTGCAAGGATATTATCAGTCACTCCGCAAAGTTCCTTTATGCGGGCCTCCATTTTCCAGATCTTTTAAGACAGGATTACTGGAAGAAGAGGAGAGAAAAAAAAACAATAGTGTTCACCTGTGGCAACACTGCAGAGAGAAAAAAAATTAAGGGAACTGCTCACCTGGAATGGTTGTGAGAAGTCACCAACACAGAATGTCCATCACAGAGAAAGGGTAACTAACCGAGATTGTGCTCGATTAAAATATCCACCACACAGATACAGCAGATCACAGCCCCTTCCAGACCCAGCAGACACTAACGTTTTGGCTTCAGAATCTTGTAATGTATGTAGTACAGTTCATATAGCGTCTTGTGCTTGGGTGCGATGAAAACACAGGAGTCACAGGTTTGATATAGAAAAGTCCTGTATTACTTCATACAAGTTGGCAGAAATAGTCACACAGTTTGCAGACACAGAAACAGGAGACACAGCAGGCCAGAGTAATCCAAGCTCAGCAATCACTCTCCAATACAGATTCAGGATCTTCTTCTCTGTTACCGTAAGTCCATGCAAACGTGGGTCTTTCAAAGAGCAGGGTTCAGAGTCCACAAGTGCTTCAGAGTTCCTCAGTAGGAATAGCTGGAGTACAAGGTCCAAGGCTTACAGGAGTCAAGTCACAGGTTCACTGCAGGCTAGATTCTGAAGCACTGATTGCTCAGCTGTGGCTGCTTAAGAAGCAAAGGAGAGAATCAGGGCGGGAACATGCAAGCTGGAAACTCCATTTTGACTGAGGGCAAGATAGCTGCAGCAAGACAGAAAGTAAAATGGCTGACGAACAAACTGAGTTTCAGGAATATATACATAGAACCTTACATCTAGCTATATCTATCCCATATCTATCTATATATCTATATCAGTTCATCTATTATTATCTATCTATCTATCTATCTATCTATCTATCAGCATTATGCCCTATGAGGAGGGGCAGCATTATACCCTATGAGGGGACAGCATTTTACCCTATGAGGGGGCAGCATTATACCCTTTGAGGGGTGCATTATATCTTATGAGGGGGCAGAATTATACCTTATGAGGGGGCAGCATTATACCCTATGAGGGGGTGCATTATACCCTATGAGGGGGCAGCATTATACCCCATGAGGGGGCAGCATTATACCCTATGAGGGGGCAGCATTATACCCTATGAGGGGGGCAGCATATTATACTCCTATGAGGGGGCAGCATTATAGCCTATGAGGGGGTGCATTATACCCTATGAGGGGACAGCATTACACCCTATGAGGGGGTGCATTATACCCTATGAGGTGGTGCATTATACCCTATGAGGGGACAGCATTTTAACCTATGAGGGGGCAGCACTTTGAGGGGGTGCATTATACCCTATGAAGGGCAGCATTATACCCTATGAGGGGGTGCATTATACCCTATAAGGGGGCATTATACCCTTTGAGGGGGTGCATTATACACTATGAGGGGGCAGCATTATACCATATGAGGGGGCAGCATTATACCCTATGAGGGGGTGCATTATACCCTATGAGGGGACAGCATTATGTAGCGCCGGCGTCCTCTGCCAGGCAGGGACGCTGTTCCCCTGCGCCAGCGTCCTCTGCCAGGCAGGGACGTCGCTCCCCTTACCCTCACACAGCGTCCTCCTTCCGCCCTGCTGGGGCTGCGCGCTCCTTCCCTGCCACTGGGCTTAGGGCGCGCGCGCGTGCACGCCCCCGCTCTTAAAGGGGCCGCGCGCATCTTTCAAAAAAGGTCCCCGGCCAATGCCGGAGGACTCCACCCTATATAAAGTACTTCCTCCTTAATGGAGGTGCCCGTGCAATGTTGTTGTTGCACTGTTTACTCTGCTTCAGCCCTCAGGTCCGTTACCAGTTACCTGCCTGTTTCCTGCCAGTTTGCTGTCTGCTACCTGCCCGCAAGCCTGCCTGGAGGTTCGGCGTCACATGCGGTGACCATCGGCAATTCCAGAGACTCTCGCCTGCTCACTTGGGGGCGCACATCTGTCATCTGCCTGCAAGCCTACCTGGAGGTTCGGCCATCACCTGCGGTGTCCATCGGCTATTCCAGAGACTCTCGCCTGCTCACTTGGGGGCGCTCATCTGCCATCTGCCTGCAAGCCTACCTGGAGGTTCGGCCATCACCCGCGGTGTCCATCGGCTATTCCAGAGACTCTCGCCTGCTCACTTGGGGGCGCTCATCTGTCATCTGCCTGCTAGCCTACCGGGAGGCTCCACCGTCTCAGGTCGTATATACCTGTCCATTCAGAGACTGCCCCGGCCCCTTGCCTGCTTGTTTATCCAAAGACTGCCCCGGTCACTTGCCGTGACTACCCGCCTGTTTATCCAGAGACTGCCCCGGTCACTTGCCGTGACTACCTGCCTGTCTACCCAGAGACTGCCCCGGTCACTTGCCGTGACTACCCCCTGTCTATCCAGAGACTGCCCCGGTCACTTGCCGTGACTACCCGCCTGTCTATCCAGAGACTGCCCCGGTCACTTGCCGTGACCTCCCACCTGTCTGTCCAGAGACTGCCCCCGTCACTTGCAGTGACTTCCTGTCCGTCTCCCCGGGCGCCACCCGCTCCTTTACAAGGAAAGCCTCCTTGTATAATAAAGCTCAGAGGTTCCGCCTCCCAGACCCGTTACAGTTTGCTCGGGCCATGGAACCCGGTGGCACCCAAACTCCCTCGCTCTCTGACCTGTGTCTTGAACTGTCTCGTCAGAGGTCTCAACAGGAGTCCATCCTGGGTCACCTGCGGAATGTTAATTCCCGCCTGGACACCCTGACTACTTCACCAGCAACCACCGCGGGCGCCATGACTCGCAATCCGGCAGTTCCGCTGCTTACCAATTCTGTGGTTTCCATTCCTGGACCTCGACTTTCAGCTCCTCCTCGGTTTGGAGGCGACCCTGCCCTGGCTCGGGGTTTCATTAACCAGTGCACCCTGCATTTTGAACTCCTGGCACACCAGTTTAACTCCGACCGGGCCAAAATTGCCTTCATCATGTCCCATCTCACCGCAGAGGCCCTGGCCTGGCTAAATCCTCTTTGGGAGAGAGAAGATCCTCTGGTGTCTGACCTGTCTGCTTTTCTCTCAGCCTTCCGGAAGGTATTCGACGAACCCGGACGGAAGACCTCCTCTGCATCATCTCTGCTGCGTCTCCGTCAGGGAAGTCTCACCGTGGGTCAATATGCCATACGGTTCCGTACCCTTGCCTCGGAGCTGGCTTGGGATAATGACGCTCTGATATCAGTCTTCTGGGAGGGTCTGTCCGGCCGTATTAAAGATGAACTTGCCGGTCGGGACATTCCAACCTCTCTCGATGACCTAATAACTCTTGCCAATCGAATTGATCTACGGTTCCAGGAGCGCGCTAAAGAGGTCACCTGTGAGAGAAGGTTTCCTCGTCTAGCTCCTTCTTTTCAGAGACCTGTAACTCCTTCCGTTTCTCCTCAGGTACACTCTTCTGAGCCTATGCAAGTCGACCAGACCAAGATGGTCAAAGCCCGTCAGGACTTACGTCGTGCCGAGGGGAGTTGCTTCTACTGTGGCAGTAAGGAGCACCGGATCCGTACCTGCCCAGAGAGGTCGGGAAACGCCTGTGTCTAGGTTCGCTCGGAGAGGTCCACCTAGACAAAAATAAATCCTCTTCATCTCTGCTGCTGTCAGTCTCAATTCTCCTCGGTGAGAACCGTTATTTCGAACTAGCCCAACTTGATTCTGGAGCAGCTGGGAATCTTGTTTCACAGGCTCTAGTGGAAAAATATCGCATTCCTACCAAACCTCTGGTTGAACCAGTATCTGTTGCTGCTGTGGATGGGGGTCTCCTACCACGTCCCATCCAACTTATCACTGAAGCCATAACCCTGCAGGTGGGAATGTTGCATTCTGAGAGCATCTCGTTTCATGTTCTGCCTGGACTCTCTCACGCTTTCTTACTAGGTCTGCCTTGGCTCCAAAAGCATGCACCCGTGCTCGACTGGCAGACTGGAGAGATCCTTCGCTGGGGACAGGACTGTCATAAAACGTGTTTGGTTCCTGTTCATCCCGTCCATCCTTCTACACCAACTAATCTACCAGGGCTCCCGATTCCATATTGGTCATTCGCTGATGTCTTTAATAAAAAGGAAGCAGAGACATTACCCCCTCACAGACCGTATGATTGCCCGATCGACCTGCTACCCGGTACTACGCCTCCCCGTGGGCGTATTTACCCATTGTCCGCTGCTGAGACCAGGTCGATGTCCGAATATATCGAGGAGAATTTGGCCAAGGGATTCATCCGGAAATCCACCTCCCCAGCGGGAGCAGGTTTCTTCTTCGTAAAAAAGAAAGACGGCTCTCTCCGTCCCTGTATTGACTACAGAGGCCTAAATTTGATCACGGTGAAGAATAAGTACCCTCTTCCGCTCATTCCAGAATTGTTTGATCGTCTGAGGGGGGCTAGAATCTTCACCAAACTGGATCTTCGTGGGGCATATAACCTAGTCCGTATCCGTCGGGGAGATGAATGGAAGACGGCATTCAACACCCGGGACGGCCACTACGAGTATTTGGTGATGCCCTTTGGTCTCTGTAATGCTCCAGCAGTCTTTCAGGAGTTGGTCAATGACATCTTCCGGGACCTTCTCTACTCCTGCGTGGTGGTGTACCTAGACGACATCTTGGTCTTCTCTCCGGATCTCCAGTCCCACCGGAGGGATGTTCGTCAGGTTCTGCTCAGGCTCAGGCAGAATCACCTCTTCGCCAAATATGAGAAGTGCCTCTTTGAGCAGACCTCGCTTCCGTTTTTGGGCTACATCATTTCTCAGACAGGCCTACGAATGGATCCGGAGAAACTGTCTGCCATTGAGAAATGGCCCCGACCGGAGGGGTTGAAGGCCATTCAGCGGTTCCTGGGATTCGCCAATTATTACCGCCTTTTCATACCGCACTTCTCTTCCCGGACGGCTCCAATCTCCGCGCTCACCCGCAAGGATGCTAATCCCAAACAGTGGACGCCCGAAGCAGAGGAGGCCTTTCTTTCTTTAAAACAGGCCTTCTCTTCCGCTCCAGTGCTGCATCGCCCGGACGGCAACAAGCAGTTCTTCCTGGAGGTGGACGCTTCCTCTTCTGGAGCCGGAGCGGTACTTACTCAAAAATCTTCATCCGGGAGGATGGTATCTTGCGGCTTCTTCTCCAAACTCTTCTCCTCTTCAGAGCGCAATTACTCCATAGGAGACCGAGAGTTATTGGCCATCAAGCTGGCATTGGAGGAGTGGCGTTACCTACTCGAGGGGGCTCTTCATCCGGTAATCATTTACACTGACCACAAAAATCTGGCTTACCTCCAGCATGCCCAAAGACTTAACCCTCGCCAAGCCCGGTGGTCCTTGTTTTTTGCCCGCTTTGATTTTCTCTTACATTTTCGCCCGGCCGACAAGAACATCAAGGCGGACGCCTTGTCCCGGTCCTTCCTGGTGTCGGATCTCGAGGAGGAACCTAAACATATCATCGATCCCGCCAGAGTGATGCAGGTGGCTCCCGTGAGTTTAAATCGTCTCCCTCCTGGTAAGACGTTCGTATCGGTAACCGATCGGGAGAGAATCCTACACTGGGGTCATTCGTCTAAACTAGCTGGCCACGCTGGACAGAAAAAGACCCTCCAGCTCATTACTCGGCATTACTGGTGGCCTACCCTGCACAAGGACGTAATAGACTTTGTTTCTGCCTGTGTCTCCTGTGCCCGCAACAAAGTTCCAAGACACCTGCCTGCCGGCCGTCTCCTTCCGCTTCCTGTACCCGCTGCCCCCTGGCAGCATATAGCCATGGACTTCATAACAGATCTGCCCGTCTCTGCCGGTTGTACGGTCATTTGGGTGGTCGTTGACCGATTTTCCAAGATGGCTCACTTCATTCCCCTGCCAGGGCTTCCGTCTGCACCCGAGTTGGCTAAAGACTTTATCCGCCACATCTTCCGTCTTCATGGTCTGCCTCGTCACATTGTGTCGGATCGTGGGGTACAGTTCACCTCACGTTTCTGGAGAGCCACTTGTAAGTTGCTAGACGTCACCTTGGATTTCTCCTCCGCTTACCACCCACAGTCCAATGGACAAGTCGAGCGAATCAATCAGAATCTGACCAGTTATCTCCGACACTTTGTTAATGCCCACCATTCTGACTGGGTGGATCTCCTGCCTTGGGCCGAATTCTCTTACAACAATCACGAGAGCGAATCTTCCTCCAAATCTCCGTTTTTTGTAGTCTTCGGTCAACACCCTCGGATCCCTGTTCCTGTCTCCATCTCTGTGGACAATCCAGCTGCGGAATCTCTGGTTAACGAATTTTCCTCCATATGGGAGAGTACCCGGTCCGCACTCATTCTGTCATCCGAGCGCATGAAGAAACATGCTGACAAAAAACGTCTGGATCCTCCTCAATTCCGTCTGGGGGATAAGGTCTGGCTTTCGTCCAAGTATGTCCGGCTCAAGATTCCTTCCTACAAGTTAGGCCCTCGGTTCATCGGTCCTTTTGAGATCATCAGTCAGATCAACCCGGTGTCCTATAAATTGAAACTCCCGGCCAATTTGCGGATTCCTAACTCCTTCCATGTATCTCTCCTCAAACCGGTGGTACTTAACTCTTTTGTCAAGTCTACAGGTACACCTCCTGCTCCAGTGTCTGCTGAAGACGAATTTGAGGTAGAGAACATTCTGGCCACCAAAAGGGTAGGAAAAAAGACCTATTTTCTGGTGGATTGGAAGGGGTTTGGTCCTGAGGAGAGAACGTGGGAGCCTCGGGAGAACATCCATGCCCCTCTCATCCTAGCTAAATTTCTTTCTGGCCTAAAAAAGGGGGGGCCTAAAGGGGGGGGTACTGTAGCGCCGGCGTCCTCTGCCAGGCAGGGACGCTGTTCCCCTGCGCCAGCGTCCTCTGCCAGGCAGGGACGTCGCTCCCCTTACCCTCACACAGCGTCCTCCTTCCGCCCTGCTGGGGCTGCGCGCACCTTCCCTGCCACTGGGCTTAGGGCGCGCGCGCGCGTGCACGCCCCCGCTCTTAAAGGGGCCGCGCGCATCTTTCAAAAAAGGTCCCCGGCCAATGCCGGAGGACTCCACCCTATATAAAGTACTTCCTCCTTAATGGAGGTGCCCGTGCAATGTTGTTGTTGCACTGTTTACTCTGCTTCAGCCCTCAGGGTCCGTTACCAGTTACCTGCCTGTTTCCTGCCAGTTTGCTGTCTGCTACCTGCCCGCAAGCCTGCCTGGAGGTTCGGCCGTCACATGCGGTGACCATCGGCAATTCCAGAGACTCTCGCCTGCTCACTTGGGGGCGCTCATCTGTCATCTGCCTGCAAGCCTACCTGGAGGTTCGGCCATCACCTGCGGTGTCCATCGGCTATTCCAGAGACTCTCGCCTGCTCACTTGGGGGCGCTCATCTGCCATCTGCCTGCAAGCCTACCTGGAGGTTCGGCCATCACCCGCGGTGTCCATCGGCTATTCCAGAGACTCTCGCCTGCTCACTTGGGGGCGCTCATCTGTCATCTGCCTGCTAGCCTACCGGGAGGCTCCACCGTCTCAGGTCGTATATACCTGTCCATTCAGAGACTGCCCCGGCCCCTTGCCTGCTTGTTTATCCAAAGACTGCCCCGGTCACTTGCCGTGACTACCCGCCTGTTTATCCAGAGACTGCCCCGGTCACTTGCCGTGACTACCTGCCTGTCTACCCAGAGACTGCCCCGGTCACTTGCCGTGACTACCCGCCTGTCTATCCAGAGACTGCCCCGGTCACTTGCCGTGACTACCCGCCTGTCTATCCAGAGACTGCCCCGGTCACTTGCCGTGACCTCCCACCTGTCTGTCCAGAGACTGCCCCCGTCACTTGCAGTGACTTCCTGTCCGTCTCCCCGGGCGCCACCCGCTCCTTTACAAGGAAAGCCTCCTTGTATAATAAAGCTCAGAGGTTCCGCCTCCCAGACCCGTTACACATTATACCTTATGAGGGGGCAGCATTATACTCTATGAGGGGGTGCATTATACCCTATGAGGGGGCGGCATTACACCCTATGAGGGGGTGCATTATACCCTATGAAGGGGGCAGCATTATACCCTATGAGGGGGTGCATTATACCCTATGAGGGGACAGCATTATACCTTATGAGGGGGCAGCATTATACTCTATGAGGGGGTGCATTATACCCTATGAGGGGGCGGCATTACACCCTATGAGGGGGTGCATTATACCCTATGAAGGGGGCAGCATTATACCCTATGAGGGGGTGTATTATACCCTATGAGGGGGCAGCATTATACCCTACGAGGGGGTGCATTATACCCTATGAGGGGGGCAGCATTATACCCTATGAGGGGGTGCATTATACCCTATGAGGGGGCTGCATTATACCCTATGAAGGGGTGCATTTTACCCTATGAGGGGGCAGCATTATACCCTATGTGGGGGACAACATTATACCCTATGAGGAGCGCAGCATTATACCCTATGAGGGGCTGCATTATATTCTATGGAGGGCTACATTATATTCTATGAGGGTCTACATTATACTATATGAGGGGGCTACATTATATTCTATAAGGGGGCTACCCCAACTCCTGCTACATAATTAAGATTTGTGCTACCTTATATTATACCCAGATATTAGCGTGTTTTACCACACAATGGTGGTCTTGTATTTATTGCTATGTAGCTACATAGTGGGCCCCAAGACTGATTTTCTCTGGAGGGCCCAAGGTGTTCCAGTCCGACACTGAGAGAGTCCCACGGTGATCTTACTTGTAGTAAATTAACATCGGGAGATGTGACTGCTCTATGAGGGGTCTACATTATACTATATGAGGGGGCTACATTATATTCTATAAGGGGGCTACCCCAACTCCTGCTACATAATTAAGATTTGTGCTACCTTATATTATACCCAGATATTAGCGTGTTTTACCACACAATTGGTGGTCTTGTATTTATTGCTATGTAGCTACATAGTGGGCCCAAGAATGATTTTCTCTGGAGGGCCCAAGGTGTTCCAGTCCGACACTGAGAGAGTCCCACGGCGATCTTACTTGTAGTAAATTAACATCGGGAGATGTGACTGCTCTAGTCGACTTCTGGCTAAAGACTGACAGGAACGTCATCGCTCCCGCAGTGTATAGCGTTGAGCTGCCGTGAGAGAGGTCACACGAGTTCATCAGCTGATGAACGTCGATGAACTTTCTCACCGCAGCTCTGCACTGCTCTCAAAGTCATCAGGATTGTCGTGGGACATTATGAGTATCTTCTCTGCGGACTGGTGAGGAATATTGTGCATTATTTTAGTTCTGTTACAGGAGACGTTGGCTTCAGTGGATTGGGCGATGAAGTGAGTATGGTTTAATTTAGATTCAATAAAGGAGTCTGTGTGATTATATCAATTAAAGGACTGTATTCTGGGTGTGTGTTTTTTTTATTATATGATTATGGGGTTAGTAAGGGGGCGTCTTATAGGCGCTTCTCCATTGCTAACCTCTGGGCTAGATGTTACCTGACAATACAAAGGTGACATCAACCTCCCCCCAACTATCTACCCACTTGCCACTGCACCATAGCAAGTGGGAAGAGCGAGACTAAGTGCCAGAATTAGCGTATCTTATGGATGAGTCATTTCTGGGGCGGCTGAGAGCTGATGTTTTTAGTCTGGGAGGGGGAAATATCCATGGCCTCTTCCTAGGATATTAATATCAACCTGCAGCTGTCTGCCTAGCCTTTCCTGGTTAGATTTTATAAGGGGAATCCTACATCAATATTTTTTGGGGGGTCCCCCATTTTAATAGCCATTAAAGGCTAAAGGCTAAGCATACAGCTGTGAACTGATATTAATAGCGTGGGGCTATGTGCACACGTTCGGAATTGCCGCTGAAATTTCCGAGGCAATCCCGCACCTCCCTGCCGCGGGAAATAGGCATTTTAATTGGTATGCGTATTCCCGCTAAAAACTAGCGTTTTGCAAGCGTAATTAGCTTGCAAATGCTAGCGTTTTCCAAGCGATCTGTAGCATCGCTTGCAAAACTGCTTGACAGGTTGGTCACACGAGTCAAGCATAGTGTTTGGCAAGTGTGACCAACTTTTTACTATTGATGCCGCCTATGCCGCATCAATAGTAAAAAGATCTAATGGTAAAAATAATTTAAAAAAAATAAAAAATTGTGATATTCTCACCTTCCGGCGGCCCCCGGAGCCTTCCTGGTCCTCGCGATGCTCCCGGCAACTCACGGTCCCATTGATGCCTGGCGACAATGACCCCAGATGAAGTAGCATCACGCGAGACCGCTACGTCATCTGGGGTCATTGTCACAAGGCATCACTGGGAACAGGAGTTGCCGGGAGCGTCGCTGAGGAGCGGGAAAGCTGCGGGGGCCGCCAGAAGGTGAGAATATCATTATTTTTTATTTTAATTATTATTTTACCAGGGATATGGTACCCAGGGCCTGGAGGAGAGTCTCCTCTCCTCCAGACCCTGGGTACCATCCGCACATGAACCGCTTACTTTGCGCATGGTGGGCATAGCCACACGCGGAAAGTAAGCGGTTCAATGCACTCCTATGGTGGCGGAATCGCCGCGATTCCGGAAAGAGAATGGGCATGCTGCTTTTTTTTACGGGATGCGATTGCACCGCGGAAAAAAGCGCAGCATGTGCACATCATTGCGGAATCCCATAGGATATAATGAGTTGCGTTGGGTAAGCGTTTTTGCTGCGAACAACGCTAAGAATCCTCAACGTGTGCACATAGCCTCACAGTTGCTGTTTGGTTACAGCCTATGTAGGGTCATTCTGTGAACGGTCCCACATAGGCTGGTGACAACGTGGGACATCGCTTTAACCCTTGGTTTACCGTCGGACCCGGGTGAATATATTGGGTTAATTTTTTTTATCTCAGTGTGTGTTTTACTTAACTATTTACTTACAGGTTTAGTAATGAGGGTGTCTAGCTGACACCTCTTCATTACTAAACCTACCGCTTGGTATCAATGACAGCTGCTGAGCTGACACCAAGTCCTACTCCCATTACCCTGATGCTCCTGCATCATAATGATAAAGAAGGGGTTCAACCTACATCACAAAACAATTTTTTTTAAATATCTCTAGCTCAAAAAAGCCTTCATTGCTGTTCAAAACCACATGCAAAAAACATCCAAAACGCTGCAAAATGTGTTTTTGCTGCCAAGAGACGCAGAAACCTTGCAGAAATTTGTGCAAGCAAATACTCAAAGTGTGCACACATACCTAACGCTGGCATAAAATGTTTAGAAAACATTAGCAAACCTGGTAAATGTCACATAGATGCAGACAAACCGCCTGCCGCTCGGCCGCAGATCACACACAGAAGCGCACGCAACCCCCCAGCGCAGCGGCACATGAATGAAGCACTGGCTCCTCCCACCGCACTGCTGACGAATAAGACTGTAACAGCTTGCTGCTGGCTGATTGGGTGACACCGCTTGGCGCAGCCAATCATAGACGGCCACTCAATGATCCGCCCCCTCCCTGTGGACGTTGTGACGCGATGACGCCTCCTAGCGGTCTTCCTGGTCGGAGAAAAGTTTAGCCGGGGAGATGGCGGCGGTGCGAGTGCTGCTGGCCGCGGTGGTCCTGCTCGCCCTGTGCGGGGGTCTCTCTGACGGCCAGAAGAAGAAGGAGGTGAGTCTGGTGGACGGCGGAGAGCGCACAGCCTCATGGTGCAGAGATAGTCCGGCGGGACTTCAGCCATTACTGGCTCCTGACTGCACAGTGTGCGGCTCATAGCCGGGAGCCCTCGGGGTCGGCACAGCGGAGACTAGAGCTGCACCCTGGTCACGTCTCACATCCGTCTGTGGGGGTCCGGCTGCCTCCTGACCGGGCACCATGAGCTATACAGGCTGTGCAGACTTGTCACCACTGCAGCCGGTCACCGCTCACAGCGATCACCATTCTGCCTTGTGACTGGCTGCAGCTGTCACATGTTCATCTCCCCCACAGGCAGAGGCACTGCCAATGTCAATGGAATCAGCCGACCACCCATTGTGTATGCCCCCCAGAGCCAGAAGTGCCATGTCTCACTCTCAGCATTCTCACAAGTGCTAGGACTCTGCTGCCTGGCACCCTGCCCGGAGTCCTGCTCAGCATTTTCACAGGTGCTAGGACTCTGCAGCCTGGTGGTGCACACCCTGCCTGGAGTCCTGCTCAGCATTCTCACAGGTGCTAGGACTCTGCAGCCTGGTGGTACACACCCTGCCCGGAGTCTTGCTCAGCATTCTCACAGGTGCTAGGACTCTGCTGCCTGGTGGTGCACACCCTGCCCATAGTCCTGCTCGCCATTCTCACAGGTGCTAGGACTCTGCTGCCTGGTGGTACACACCCTGCCTGGAGTCCTGCTCAGCATTCTCACAGGTGCTAGGACTCTGCTGCCTGGTGGTACACACCCTATACAGGCTGTGCAGACTTGTCATCACTGCAGCCGGTCACCGCTCACAGCGATCACCATTCTGCCTTGTGACTGGCTGCAGCTGTCACATGTTCATCTCCCCCACAGGCAGAGGCACTGCCAATGTCAATGGAATCAGCCGACCACCCATTGTGTATGCCCCCCAGAGCCAGAAGTGCCATGTCTCACTCTCAGCATTCTCACAAGTGCTAGTACTCTGCTGCCTGGTGGTGCACACCCTGCCCGGAGTCCTGCTCAGCATTCTCACAGGTGCTAGGACTCTGCTGCCTGGTGGTGCACACCCTGCCCGGAGTCCTGCTCAGCATTCTCACAGGTGCTAGGACTCTGCTGCCTGGTGGTGCACACCCTGCCCGGAGTCCTGCTCAGCATTCTCACAGGTGCTAGGACTGCTGCCTGGTGGTGCACACTCTGCCCGGAGTCCTGCTCAGCATTCTCACAGGTGCTAGGACTCTGCTGCCTGGTGGTGCACACCTGCCCATGTCCTGCTCCATCTCACAGGTGCTAGACTCTGCTGCCTGGTGGTGCACACCCTGCCCATAGTCCTGCTCGCCTTTCTCACAGGTGCTAAGACTCTGCTGCCTGGTGGTGCACACCCTGCCCATAGTCCTGCTCGCCATTCTCACAGGTGCTAGGACTCTGCTGCCTGGTGGTGCACACCCTGCCCGGAGTCCTGCTCAGCATTCTCACAGGTGCTAGGACTGCTGCCTGGTGGTGCACACTCTGCCCGGAGTCCTGCTCAGCATTCTCACAGGTGCTAGGACTCTGCTGCCTTAGGACTCTGCTGCCTGGTGGTGCACACCCTGCCCATAGTCCTGCTCGCCTTTCTCACAGGTGCTAAGACTCTGCTGCCTGGTGGTGCACACCCTGCCCATAGTCCTGCTCGCCATTCTCACAGGTGCTAGGACTCTGCTGCCTGGTGGTGCACACCCTGCCCATAGTCCAGCTCGCCATTCTCACATGTGCTAGGACTCTGCTGGCTGGTGGTACACACCCTGCCCATAGTCCTGCTCGCCATTCTCACAGGTGCTAGGACTCTGCTGCCTGGTGGTACACACTCTGCCTGGAGTCCTGCTCAGCATTCTCACAGGTGCTAAGACTCTGCCTGGTGATGCACACCCTGCCTGGAGTCCTGCTCAGCATTCTCACAGGTGCTAGGACTCTGCTGCCTGGTGGTGCACACCCTGCCCGGAGTCCTGCTCAGCAGTTTCCTGAATTCTTAGCCCCCATATTGTACTAACAAAAGGGCAAGATCTGGGAAAAATCTCCAATGTATGGGCAGAAATGGCTGATCTTGTGACCCCAGGGAGCCTGGTGCCTGCACAGGACAGTGAGTGGCTGCCAAGTGTAAGGCTGAATTCAGTAAGGCTGGGATCACATTGCGTTATGGCAGTCCGTCTAACGGATTGTGTTACAACGCTGCATTAATGCGATATAACACATCCGTTAACGCACCCATAGACTGCCATAACGTAGCGCATTGCTAAATGTCTTAATAGCATGCGTTAGCGATGAGCCGTCATGCTGTGACGGACCCTCGGACGCAGTCTGCAGCGTTCGAGGGTCCGTCAGAGCATCTGCGCTAGCGTGATCACAAAAAGGCAGTTGCGTTAGCGCAGTATGTTTAACACATGCGTTGAACGGACTGCCCTAACGCAATGTGAACCTAGCCTAACAGCGGTCAGACAGCAGTGGTTATACCATCTAGGACACTTATTGCCTCGTCTAAGGCCTCTTTCACACTTCAGTCGTGTGACGTCCGCCCAAGTGTGAAAAGTGGCGGATCCGTCAGAAAAGTGTAAAAACAGATGTAAAACGGATCAGTTTTCTGACGGATCCGCCAAGAAGTGTTCACCCAGAAATGTTCCGGAAAATGTAAGTTTGGAAGGAGAGAGAGTGATAGAGAGAGACCCCCCCGGACTGGTTTAGCAGCATTTTCAATGGGTTTCTATGCGGGTGACGGATCCGCTGGCAGATTCCGTCAAAGATGGATGCCAGCAGATCCGCCGCCCATAGGCGGTCATTATGCAAAATGGCGGATGCGGCGGGTCCGCCACTTTGGCGGAACAAAAAACGTTGCATTGGATGTTTTTCTGAAATGACGGACGCCAATTTTTTGGCGGATCCATCAAAATACGGACCTAACGGACGACCATCCGTCAATCCGTCACTAATGCAAGTCAATGGGAAAAAAACAGATCCGCCAAAAAAAATGACGGATCCGTTTTTTTCACATTTTGACGGATTTTGACTGACGTCGCACAACTGAAGTGTGAAAGAGGCCTTAGCCGATGTCCTCCACTGTGGGGGCTGCATGTCATCCAGCGGGACCAGTGACTGGTAGGGAGGGCTGCCGTAGGTTCTGGTGTGCCCTTCGGGGGCTGAGGTGCAGGCTCTGGTGTGCCCTTTTTTGGGGAGTTTTGGGTGCGGGCTACTGTGCTCTTTTTTTGGGAGTTTTGGGTGCGGGCTCCGGTGTACCCTTTTTTGGGGGGTTTTGGGTGCGGGCTCCGGTGTGCCCTTTTTTGGGGGGTTTTGGGTACGGGCTCTGGTGTGCCCTTTTTTGTTGAGAAATGTTATATTCATACTCAGTATGACGACCTAATGTTATCAAACGGTGTCGTACCTGTAGTTTAAAATGCGCACTGTACTTCTGGATAAAATCATTGAAGAGTGTGGTCTTCAAAATGGGGTCACTTGTGGGGGATTTCCACTGCTTAGGTACATCAGGGGCTATCCAAACGCAACATGGCATCCACTCGATTCCAGGTTATTTTGCGTTAAAGTCAAACGGCGATTCTTCCCTTATGATGCACCCAAACAGTAGATTTCCCCCACATATGGGGTATCGGCGTACTTGGGCGAAATTGCACAACAAATTTTGAGGTCCATTTTCTCCTGCTACCCTTGTGAAAATAAAAAAGTTTGGGTCTAAAGTAAAAAAAAATTTTTTTTGTGCAAAAAGTTAAATGTTCATTTTTTTTCCTTCCACATTGCTTACGTTCTCATGAAGCCACTGAAGGGTTAATAAAACTTCTTGAATGTGGCTTTGATCACTATATAGGCCCCTCAAATTCACTTCAAATGTGATGTGGTCCTAAAAAAAATATTGATTTTGTTGGAAAAATGAGATTGCTGGTCAAACAATACAAAAGCACATAACCTGATTTAAACAAAAGGTCACTTTCCCTTTAACCCAGTTTGGTTAATGGCAGTGATGAATAATAGGCCATAAATGTATGATTGCATAGGGTCTGACCAACGGGACCTCTACTAATCCGATGAGCAAGGACCCAAAGTCTCCTGTGTTTGGAGCATTAGGCCGGTGTCACATTTGCGAGTGTGATGCGTGAAACTCGCACGAGTTTCTCGCATCGACACCCGGCTCTCGGATCAGATCGTGTGGCTGCATGTATTTCTATGCAGCTGAACGCTCCGGTCCGAGTGCCGGCGGCAGTGCCGGGTGTTGATGCGAGAAACTCGTGCGAGTTTCACGCATCACACTCGCAAATGTGACACCGGCCTTAGGCACATGTTACCATTTTTCCATTCATTTGCTGTCCATCCTATAGACAGCAAGTGGATCTGTGGTGTCGTGCAAGAACACCACTTCTCCATTTACCCAGGACTTGGGACCCCTATTTTCTGAATCTGTGTGGTATCACTTTTCTTGTCGATAGATGACGATTGTGTTTAGTGGGAAAGCATCTGTATGGGATATTTTCAAGCTCTTTATGTGAGTGACCTGTCTGGTGAGGAGAATAATAGAATACATCTACAGTTAGGTCCATATATATTTGGACAGAGACAACATTTATTTAATTTTGGTTCTAGACATTACCACAATGAATTTTAAACAAAACAATTCCGATGCAGTTGAAGTTCAGACTTTCAGCTTTCATTTGAGGGTATCCACATTAAAAATTGGATGAAGGGTTTAGGAGTTTCAGCTCCTTAACATGTGCCACCCTGTTTTTAAAGGGACCAAAAGTAATTGGACAGATTAAATAATTGTAAATAAAATGTTCATTTCTAGTACTTGGTTGAAAACCCTTTGTTGGCAATGACTGCCTGAAGTCTTGAACTCATGGACATCACCAGACGCTGTGTTTCCTCCTTTTTGATGCTAAAACCCTTCATCCAATTTTAATGTGGATACCCTCAAATGAAAGCTGAAAGTCTGAACTTCAACTGCATCTGATTTGTTTTGTTTCAAATTCATTGTGGTAATGTCTAAAACCAAAATTACATAAATGTTGTCTCTGTCCAAATATATATATGGACCTAACTGTATAATGGAAACACGTCACTACTTCTGTATTTTTCACCCACTCCTGGTTTTGTCTTACAAAAACTGACCAGATACGGATCGTGTGAACGTGGCTTTAGTAGAATTATAAACTCAGCACAAGTTTTGCTGTGGTTTGTTCTGCAGTGACTGCTATCATTATATTCAAACATATAGATTATAGGGCACATGTAGAAGCACCTGGCTCAGGAAAGTGTGAGCTGTAATGCTGGGGATTGTGATTCTACAGGAATGATAAGAGTAGCTCATCAGGAGATGGGAGTGAGGTAAATGAGCAGATAACTGCTTTGTAGACATCAGTGGGCTGGAGAGAGGAGACTGGAATGGTAAGAGTTAACTCCTCCCCTGGAATGTAACTACTGTGAACACTAGGTCAGGATCTAGGCAGGCACTAGTAGCTGAGGCCTCTTTGGACGTCAGTCAAAATCCGCCAAAGTGAAAAAAACAGATCCGCTTTTTTTTTTTGGGCGGATCCGTTTTTTCCCCATTAAGTTGCATTAGTGATGGATTTTGACGAATGGTCGTCCGTTTGATCCGTCATAAGACAGATCCGTCAAAAACTTGGCGTCCGCTGTGATTTGAAAACAGACACTTGAACGTTTTTTGTCTGCGTTGAAATGGCGGACCATAACGGATCCGTCACATCCGCCATTTTCTACAATTGTCGCCTATGGCTGACTTCTTCATCCGTTATTGGCGGAATCCGGCATTGTATTCTCTCTCTCTCTCTCTCTCTTCTCTCTCTCTCTCTCTCTCTCCTCTCTCCTTCTCTCTCTCTCTCTCCTCTCTCTCTCTTCCTCTCTCTCTCTCTCTCTCTCTCTCTCCTTTTGTAACTTGCTTGTAAGATAAAAACTCACTTCAGGAGAATGACAGCAGATGGAAAAAGCAACTCTATTGCAAACTTGCTTCTTTTCATATTGACTAACTGAAACAATTAAACAACTTGCAAATAACCCTTTTCTTTTTTGTTAAATATTTTTATTAACATTTTTCAGATTACAAAAACACATAACATGTATAAACAGAAGAAAAAGAGTAATAGTTGGTTGACTTGACTAAAGAGAAGGCGTTCTATATATAAACTTTATGGATATAAGTCAATGAAGTAATATAAATGACCGTGCAATAGGTTCATGAACAACAAAGTAACCTTTAACAGTGGCGTCAAGTGAGCGCCAACACCAACAATTGCCCATAGTTCCTCCTCTCCCATCAAGAAAGTTTTGTGTTTATATTAACTTAGTTCACATAGCATGATGATATTTAACCCCTTCTCTACAGTGAATTTTTATTTTTTTTTTCCTCCTCCTTCCCAGAGCCCTAACGTTTTTGTTTTGTTTTTTTCCATCAATATGACCATTCATTTTACCATATGGTTTACTGGAAAACTGGGGAAAAAAATTCAAGTGTATTAAAATAGCAAAAAAATAATTTCTACAATTGTTTTTTTTTTTTTTTTTTTCTTTTATTTATTTTTTTGCAGTTACCATATCCACTATATGGTAAAACTGACCTGGAAATATGATTGCCCAGGTCAGTATGAGTATGTGGATATCAAACATTTATAGTGTTTTTTTGGGTTTTATTTTTTTTTTTTTTTAGCGAAAAAAAATGTGGAAATTTGTTTTAAAAAAAAAATTGTATTTTACCCTTCGCCACGACAGCACCCACTTGAGAGAGGGATCTGCCCATAGGAACAGGAAACCTACAGAGATAAAAGAGGGCGGTCCGCGTCTCCTCCTCAGTTGGTTTCCTGTTCCTATGGGAAACCGCAGGATATCCCTACAGGGAAGAAATACCTGATATTGCAGCTGCCTGTGCGGTCTCTTTGGGAACGGCAGGAGCTCCATATCGGAAGCAGCGTCGGGGGAATGCTGTAATCCGGCTCCCCCCTCGTCTGACACGCATATGGGATCCAAAATGGTGGGTCCGGGTCAGGCCGACCGCGATTTTGCGAGGTGCACCATGTGTGGGGGTCCAGGATAGCAGCCCCAGCACACGGAGAAAGCGTGGCACAGAAGGGCCGGCGTCAGCGTTAGAGCCGACAGGAAGCGGTAAGGGGGAACTTCCGGGTCACTGGAAGTTCCCCAGCAATGACGCAGACACATTCAGAGGGCTGAGGAAGCAGAGACGCCGCCCCGCCCGCACCCTCCACCCAGCTCCATCCACTCCACCCACAAGTAAAAAAAAAAAGAGATGATCGATTCAGTGATATATGCTGTGGCTGCTGCACAAATTGCAAAGCAGCCCAGTTCAGCATAACATCATGCATCCCAAGGGATGCATGGTGGATGTGTGTGTGTATGTGTATATATATGTATATATTTATATGTGGGTGTGTATGTGTGTATATATATATATATATATATATATATATATATATATATATATATATATATATATATGCGCATAGTTATATAAAAAAAAAAAAAAGTGAGCGGGGGAGGAGGAGGTACTAGAAGGCAACAGGAAGTGGCAGATAAAAAGCCCTGCTAAGAGGTAGCAGCATGCAAGCATGTCTTCCCCAGGACAAAGCACGCATCCCCCGGCAGAGGATACTGAAGCTCCGTCCAGAGACCACAAATCCTCGGACGTAAGCCACAGAACCCACGCCACGAGACCTGTTTCACCGCCTTCCCAATCGGTACCGACAGCTTCACTGGGTGAGTTATCACTATCTGCCTATAAAAAGCTGACAGGTGTCTTTCTCTCTCTCTCTCTCTCCCTCTCCCTCTTTGGATAATCATTCAGGCTAAGAAAAAAAGGGAAAACAAAAAACAAAGATGTGTGGCCTCTGTAGGTGCCCACTAGCTCAAACATATACAAAAAGGTTATGTAAGATATGCATAAAAGATACCGTGCAGCAAGCGTCCGTATCAGAATCGGACATAAGGGCTATAATAAGAGCAGAACTACAGGCCCTTAATCAGCCCAAAAAAGCACCCATAGGGAGAAAAAGAAAAAAGCAATAATTTCCAGTTCTGACTCAGATCCAGAGGAAGGGATAGCATCCGATACAGCAGAATCATCTGCATCCTCTGCGTCCTCATCCTCCTCAAATATGGGGGGGCGTTCATGTTTTCCCTTAGAGGACATGGACAGTCTAGTGAAATCTGTCAGAAACACCATGGGCTGTCCAGATGTAAAGGGACCTCAAACCACTCAAGAGGTCATGTTCTCAGGCCTAACAGATAGGAAAAGAAGAGCGTTCCCAGTAATTCTGGCCATTAAAGCCTTAATTAAAAAGGAGTGGGAAAAACAGGATCAGAGGGGTTATCTTCCCTCCGCCTCAAAAGAAGGTACCCCTTCAGCGACGAGGAATTATCAAATTGGTCTAAAGTTCCAAAAGTTGATGCAGCGGTCGCCTCTTCCTCAAAACAGTCATCCTTACCAGTAGAAGATGCAGGATTATTAACCCCTTAACGACAAGCCATTTTGTAGGTTAAAGACCAGGCCAATTTTTACAATTCTGACCACTGTCTCTTTATGAGGTTATAACTCTGGAACGCTTCAACGGATCTTGGCGATTCTGAGATTGTTTTCTCGAGACATATTGTACTTCATGATAGTGGTAAAATTTCTTCAATATAACTTGCGTTTATTTATGAAAAAAAACGGAAATATGGCAAATTTTGAAAATTTTGCAATTTTCAAACTTTTAATTTTTATGCCATTAAATCAGAGAGATATGTCACAAAAATTAGTTAATAAATAACATTTCCCACATGTCTACTTTACATCAGCACAATTTTGGAACCAAAATTTTTTTTTGTTACGAAGTTATAAGTGTTAAAAGTTGACCAGCAATTTCTCATTTTTCCAACAAAATTTACAAAATCATTTTTTTTAGGGGCCACCTCACATTTGAAGTGAATTTGAGGGGTCAATATGACAGAAAATACCCAAAAGTGACACCATTCTAAAAACTGCACCCCTCAACGTGTTCAAAGCCACATTCAAGAAGTTTATTAACCCTTTAGGTACTTCACAAGAATTGAAGCAATGTGGAAGGAAAAAATTAACATTTAACTTTTTTTCCCAAAATTTTTCTTTCGACACAATTTTTTAAAATTTTGTCAAGGGTATCAGTAGAAAATGAACCACAATATTTGTTGTACAATTTCTCCTGAGTACAGCGATACCCCATGTGTGGGGGTAAACCACTATTTGGGCGCATGGCAGAGCTCGGAAGGGAAGCAGCGCCATTTGACTTTTTTGGCTGGAATTGAGATTGGACGCCATGTCGCATTTGGAGAGTCCCTGTGTGCCTAAACAGTGGAAACCCCCCACAAGTGACCCCATTTTGGAAACTAGACCCCCCCCCAAGTAACTTATCTAAATGTGTAGTGAGAGCTTTGAACCCCCAAGGGCTTCACAGAAGGTTATAACGTAGAGCCGTAAAATTAAAAAATCATATTTTTTCCACAAAAATTATCTTTTCATCCCAATTTTTATTTTCCAAAGGATAAAAGGACCCCAAAAGTTATTGTGCAATTAGTCCTGAGTACGCTGATACCCCATATGTGGGGGTAAACCACTATTTGGGTGCATGGCATAGCTCGGAAGGGAAGCAGCGCCATTTGACTTTTTTGGCTGGAATTGAGATTGGACGCCATGTCGTATTTGGAGAGCCCCTGTGTGCCTAAACAGTGGAAACCCCCCACAAGTGACCCCATTTTGGAAACTAGACCCCCCCAAGGAACTTATCTAGATGTGTGGTGAAAGCTTTGAACCCCAAGGGCTTCACAGAAGGTTATAACGTAGAGCAGTAAAATTAAAAAATCATATATTTTTCCACAAAAATGATCTTTCCACCCCCAATTGTTATTTTCCAAAGGGTAACAGGACCCCAAAAGTTATTGTGCAATTTGTCCTGAGTATGCTGATACCCCATATGTGGGGGTAAACCACTATTTTGACGCATGGCAGAGCTGGAAAGGGAAGGAGCGCCTTTTTCAAATGCAGATTTTGATGGAATGGTCTGCGGGTGTCCTGTCACGTTTGGAAAGCCCCTGATGTGCCTAAACAGTAGAAACCCCCCACAAGTGACTCCATTTTGGAAACTAGACCCCCCAAGGAACTTATCTAGATGTGTGGTGAGCACTTTGAACCCCCAAGTGCTTCACAGAAGTTTATAACGTAGAGCCGTGAAAATAAAAATATCATATTTTTTTCCACAAAAATAATCTTTTTGCCCCCAAATTTTTATTTTTATAAGGGTAACAGGAGAAATAGGACCCCAAAAGCTATTGTGCAATTTGTCCTGAGTACGCTGATATCCCATATGTGGGGGGGAACCACTATTTTGACGCATGGCAGAGCTCGGAAGGGAAGGAACACCGTTTTTAAATGCAGATTTTGATGGAATGGTCTGCGGGTGTCATGTCACGTTTGGAAAGCCCCTGATGTGCCTAAACAGTAGAAACCCCCCACAAGTGACTCCATTTTGGAAACTAGACCCCCCCAAGGAACTTATCTAGATGTGTGGTGAGCACTTTGAACCCCCAAGTGCTTCATAGAAGTTTATAACGTAGAGCCGTGAAAATAAAAATATCATATTTTTTTCCACAAAAATAATCTTTTTGCCCCAAATTTTTATTTTTCTAAGGGTAACAGGAGAAATAGGACCCCAAAAGCTATTGTGCATTTTGTCCTGAGTACGCTGATACCCCATATGTGGGGGGGAACCACTGTGATCGCCTTACTGCGATCTTTGGGAGGCGCAATGAACAAATCCACAAAAGGTGAAGAATTGGTTTTCTTTTTTACGCCGTTCCTCGTGCGGTATTAGTGATTAGGCGACTTTATTCCTCGGATCGGTGCGATTACAGCGATACCAGATTTATACTCTTTTTTTTCATGTTTAGCTTCTGTCACACACTAAAAGATGCTTTTTTTTGGAATAATTTTTTGTAAGAAATTTTTGCATCGCCGTATTTTGAGAGCTATAATTTTTCCATATTTCGGCCGACAGAGTTATCTATGGGCTTATTTTTTGCGGGACGAGCTGACGTTTTTATTGGTACCATATTCAGGCACATAACGTTTTTTGATCGTTTCCTATTCCGATTTTTGTGGAATCAGAATGAACAAAAACCAGCAATTCAGGAATTGTTTTTTTTTTTTTTTTTTTCCTCCGTTCCGTGTGTGGTAAAATTGATAAAGCAGCTTTATTCTTCGGGTCACTACGGTTACGGCGATTCCTCATTTATATATATTTTTTTATGTTTTGGCGTTTTTTACACAATAAAAAAGTTTATAGAAAAAATAATTATTTTTGCATCAGTTTATTCCGCGAGCTATAACTTTTTTATTTTTTCGCTGATGATGCTGCATAGCGCTTGTTTTTTGCGGGACAAGATGACGTTTTCAGCGGTACCATGATTATTTATATCTGACTTTTTGATCGCGTGTTATTGCACTTTTTCCAAGCGGTATAATGATACCGCTTGGAAAAAGTATAATTTACTACTTTTTTGTGTTTTTTTTTTTTTTACGGCTTTCACTGAAGGGGTTAACTAGGGTTACGCTTTTATAGATGGGATTTTTACGGACGTGGCGATACCTAACGTGTATGTTTTTGTTTTTTATTTTTTTTATTACATAAAAATGTGTGTTTTTTAGGGGATTTTTTTTAAATTATTTTTAATATTTTTTTTACAATTTTTTAAAAAAAAATGATTTTTTTTTAACTTGTCCCTTTATGGGACTTTCACTTTTTTACTTTTTATTGCAGTTACAATGCATTGCAATGCTCTGGCATTGCAATGCATTGTACCTATGGGGAAAGCTGCTGTGACATGATCACAGCAGCTTCCCGTAGCTAAATGACCCGGAGGTTGTCATGACAACCCCCGGTCATCAAGGCAGAGATCGGCCCCTGCAAATACATTGCAGGGTGCTGATCTGAGGCAGAGGGAGCTCCCGAACCTCTGCCTCCCCCCTGAGCTCTGCGATCGCGCTCGATCGCAGCAGTCAGGGGGTTAACAGCCAGGGGCGGTGGGGGCTCCGCTCCTGGCTGTCAGTGCAGGAAGCCTGGCCACTGCAGCGCCGGCTCCTGCACTGATCGCGCTGGGGAAGCTGAAATTTCAGCTTCTCCTGCACGATCGCTGCTGTGTTTGGTCAGTCAGATTAACTGACCAATCACAGCGCTGTGGGTGCGGGGACCGACGGCAAAGGTCCCCGCACCGCTTGCCGTGCCTGTCAGCTGTCTGTGACAGCTGTCGGCACTGATCTACCACTGCGTGTTTACACGCAGTGGTAGATCAAAGGCATGACGTGCAGAGTCCGTCCTGGTGCCGGAACTGGCACCTTGCCATGACGGACTCTGCACGTCAGTGGACATTAAGGGGTTAAAAGATCCCCTTGACCGCAGAGCCGAAGCCTCACTTAAAAGAGCGTGGGAAGCAGCTATTGGCACATTCAAACCTACGATAGCCAGTACTTGTACGGCCCGTTCTATGCTGGTCTGGATTGATCAACTTGACCAACAAATAGAGAAGAAAATTTCCAGAGACAAGTTACGAGCTGCTATTCCCCTAATTCGAGGAGCGGCCGCCTTTATAGCCGACGCCTCGGCCGACTCACTAAGCCTGGCGGCCAGAACAACAGGCCTATTAAATAATGCCAGACGTAGTCTATGGCTTAAGAGTTGGAGAGGAGACACACAATCCAAATCAAAACTCTGTACTATTCCGTGTGATGGTGAGTTTTTATTTGGGAAAGAATTGGATAACATCCTCAAAAAGGCATTAGAAAGAAAGAAGGCCTTCCCTAACCCCCCTCTTCCATCCTTTAGGAGGGCGTTTAAGAGGAGATCATTTGGTAAGGAAGAACAACTGAAAACCAAAACCACTGGTCATCAAAGGAAGGAAAAAATAAAGGTGCTATGTTCAGAGGACATACCTTCCGTAGGGAAAGATAAAATGCACCAACCAGTCCCCCCAGTAGGGGGAAGACTGAAATCATTCTTCCAGGAATGGGGAAATATATCTACAATATATGGGTCCTGGACATAGTTAAACATGGGTTAAAAATAAGATTTCATCAAATTCCCCAAAATACATTTATACTAACATCCTTAAGCTGCCCGGTATAACAACAGGCCCTTGAAAATGAGATAAGAAATCTCATAATTAAAAACGTATTGATCTCGGTGCCTGTAGAGCAAGAAGGGAAAGGGTTTTACTCCCCGCTCTTCCTAGTTTTAAAACCTGATGGCTCATTCAGAACAATCATCAATCTGAAAAGATTAAACTCGTTCATCAGGAATGAAAAATTTAAAATGGAATCCATTAGATCGGCAATTAAACTGCTTTTTCCCAACTGCATGATGGCAGGTTTAGATCTAAAAGATGCTTATTATCATCTTCCAATCCATTCCAGATACCAAAAATACCTCAGAGTGGCAGTTTCCTTAGACGGCAGCATACATCATTTCCAGTTTGCAGCGATGCCATTTGGACTTTCGATCGCACCAAGAGTGTTTACAAAGGTGATGCTGGAAGTAATGGCCTTCCTACGGCAAAAAAATACCCTAATAATACCGTATCTGGATGACTTTTTGATAGTGGGAAATTCAGTAGCACAATGTACCACACGGGTTAATGATGCAATCTTATCCCTACAAGGCTCTAGGCTGGCTCATAAACAGCAAGAAATCCAGGTTCGAGCCGCAGTCCGTCCAGTCCTTTCTAGGCCTCCAATTAGATTCAACAGTGCAGAAATGTCTACTGCCACAGGTAAAAATATCAGCGATAAAAACAAAAGTCAGTGCAGCAATAAGGAAACCTCGCATGACTCTGAGAGAAGCAATGTCCCTATTGGGGTCCCTCACTTCATGTATTCCGGCGGTTAAGTAGGCGCAATTTCACACCCGAGATCTACAGCACCAAATAATATCAGAAGAAGCCTATGCTAGAGGTCATCTAACAAACAAAATCACCTTATCCCACGTAGTAATACATTCATTATACTGGTGGTTAGATGATAATAAATTATCAGAAGGAGTAGACTGGGTAATAACACCTTCTCGTATCATTACCACTGACGCCAGCCCTACAGGATGGGGAGCTCACATGGGAGAATTTTTTTTCCCAGGGCCGGTGGGGAAGAAAACAAATAAACGATTCCTCAAATTGAAAAGAATTAAAAGCGGTGGGTCATGCCCTATATCATTTCCTTCCGCAGCTTCAAGGAGAACATGTGAGAATCCTCTCGGACAACACCACAGTAGTGGCATATATCAACAAACAAGGCGGAACACGGTCGGACAAATTGATGTCTTCCACAAAAGAAATATTTTCTTTAGCCGAGGAAAAATTTGTTTCTCTGTCAGCTCTTCACATCAGAGGCATAGACAATTCAGAAGCGGACTTCCTAAGTCGCCACACCCTGCGACAAGGAGAGTGGTGCCTAAACAAAAAAATATTCAGAAACATTGTGTCACTATAGGGCCTTCCGCAGATAGACCTTATTGCCACTCGACAGAACAGACAACTACCAAGATTTGCCTCCCTGAGTATGGCAGATCAGCCAGAAATTCTGGATGCCCTTCAAAGTCCGTGGCAGTTCAGGCTAGCATATGCCTTTCCCCCGATCATATTGCTACCGCAAGTCATCAGGAAGATCAGGGCAGACAGGGCACGGATAATATTGATAGCCCCATTCTGGCCCAAGAGACCTTGGTTCTCATGCCTTCAAATGATGTCCTTGACAGATCCCTGGATACTTCCTTCAACTCCCAGGCTTCTCTCTCAAGGGCCTTTCTTCCACCCTCAAGTGGACAGT
Organism: Oophaga sylvatica; assembly: GCA_033576555.1. NCBI lineage: Eukaryota > Metazoa > Chordata > Amphibia > Anura > Dendrobatidae > Oophaga > Oophaga sylvatica. The sequence goes on from JARQOD010000008.1 coordinate 39,456,189, forward strand.
CTCCACTTGACGGCGTGGAACTTGAGGGGGAAATACTGAGAACAAGGGGTTCTCTGAGGAATTAATCAACACCTTCTTACATAGCAGAAAGCCAACCATTACTAAAATCTACACCAAGATATGGAGAAGATTTTTAGAATTCCATCCAGATCTCAACTTTAAAGAGATTCCAATAAAATTTATCTTAGAATTTCTGCAAAAAGGGAAAGATCTAGGATTATCAGTAAACACACTTAGAGTCCAAGTATCTGCACTAGGAGCACTCTATAGTTATAATCTAGCTGGTAATAGATGGATAGCTAGATTCATCCAGGCTTGTGAACAAATTACACCAGTTCATATATCCAGAATTGCTCCTTGGGATCTAAACTTGGTTCTAGATGCCCTAACAGGTCCACCCTTTGAACCGTTAGATTGCATACCCCTTAAGATTATATCTCTTAAAATGGTACTCTTGGTAGCATTAACCTCAGCCAGAAGAGTCAGTGACATGCAGGCATTATCTTTAGATCCTCCATTTCTGCTATCATTCCAGGATCAGTTAATCTTAAAACCTGACCCCTCATATTTACCAAAAGTGGCAGGGAAGTTCCATAGATCGCAGGAAATTCACCTACCCTCCTTTTTTAATAACCCTTCTTCTCCGTCAGAAGAGAAATATCACATGTTAGATATGAAAAGAATAGTGTTAAAATTTATTGAAAGATCGGCTAGCTGGAGGAAGAGTAGGGTTCTTTTTATATCCTTCCAGGGCCAAAGGAAGGGATATGGGGTCACGATCAGAGAAGCAATCTGTCTGGCGTATACTGCAAAAAATGAAGATCCCCCAGAGGGCATAAAAGCACATTCCGCCAGGGCCATGGCATCCTCCTGGGCAGAAAGAGGAGACGTCCCAATCGAGTCTATATGTAAGGCCGCAACTTGGTCGTCTCCTTCCACTTTTTACAACCACTACAGGCTTGATTTATCATCCTCCTCTGACCTATCCTTTGGTAGAGCAGTTCTCAGCACGGTGGTCCCTCCCAGGTGAAAGTCTCTGAAAGTCTCTCAAGTGGGTGCTGTCGTGGCGAAGGGTAAAAAGCCGGATTACGTACCGGTAATGCTCTTTTAATGAGTCCACGACAGCACCCACTCAGTTCCCTCCCTGAAAGTTAATAGACTGTGTATATACCTTCTTGAATGAAATGAAGAAATTGAAAAATATAAATGCCTAATACTGGCGGTCCTCCGGGTACTCTGAAATCCAACTGAGGAGGAGAGGCGGACCGCCCTCTTTTATCTCTGTAGGTTTCCTGTTCCTATGGGCGGATCCCTCTCTCAAGTGGGTGCTATCGTGGACTCATTAAAAGAGCATTACCGGTACGTAATCCGGCTTTTTGTCGCCGTTTTTCGACATCAACACAGGGTTACATTTTTTGGCTTCTGGGGCTGCTGTCTGACGGCTGGTTTTTGTTTGTGTCTTAAATTTATTTTTTTTCCTCAGTATGCCGTTCACAGATTGGATTTATTTATTTTATATTTTTATAGATCGGACTGTTCTGAATGTAGCGATACCAGATGTGTATTTTTATAATTTATTATCAATGGGGCAGAAGGGGGGAGATTTGTCATGTAATTTCAAGCATCTAAACTCAGTAGTGCGTTTTAGTGATGCAGTGTGCAGCACAAACACTTCGCCGCCTACTTAATTTGATTTTCCCGGTTGCGCCGACGTCACTGGAAACCCACGCTTTACAGTATGTCGCTTGGAGTCACGCTTGCACAGTGTCGAGCGGGCAGTGTGTAGCATGGAGCCGGACGCACTTGCGCAGTGTGTAGCATGGAGCCGGACGTGCTTGCGCAGTTTTGATCCGTAAACGCGGGATTCCAGTGACGTTGACGCAACCAGGGAAATCGATCAAATTGAGTAGGTGGCTGCGCCGGTGACTGAACAGAAAATGAAGCATACCCTTATGACTAAACGAGCAGGTACAACATAACTATATAAAATGTTTCCAGTAAACCACCTGACAGCAACATGGAGGACCAAAGAAATGAAGAAACAGCCCTCCATCCAGGTGAAGTATATTTCAATGAAGTTTATTCCGCCATATAACAGCGACATTTCGACCCATAACAGGTCTTTATCAAGCATCATGGTTACTATCATGCTTGATAAAGACCTGTTATGGGTCGAAACGTCGCTGTTATATGGCGGAATAAACTTCATTGAAATATACTTTACCTGGATGGAGCGCTGTTTCTTCATTTCTTTGGTTTGATATATCCAAGAAGGTTCCTTGGTCTGGATACGAGTGCCCCAGTGCAGAGAGTGCTGTCAGTCTGCTTTATTTTTTATGATGCTAGCAACATGGAGGACGTCCTTCATATCCTCAGTGGGACAGAAACAACGAGCGGTAAAAAGGACCCTTCCCCTACCACCCTTCAGTGTTTTTCCTGTCCCACTGAGGATAGGAACGGCGAGCCTAGTCCTGACCGTGCCAGGCAGATGGTGAGGATCGGGGGGCCCAGCCTTTCCCTTCCCGCCTCAAAAAATCTACGTCTGACACCCGCCATGGGGGGCCCTCAGCCTGCCCCAGTGTAGCGCTGCTCCTGGCGAGGGGTCTGCTTCCTCCTACCTGGGCGCTCTTGGGCCTGGCGCCATGCCGCCGTGTACAGCGATCCCGGGAGAACACTTCGCCACCCTCAGACGGAGGACTTCTGGGTCGTGGTACCCGCCAGTGCTCGGGCCAGGGATAAGCAGGATCAACCAGGTATCATGTAAATAAAATGGGGACAAGGGGAGCTCTGTTGCACACCGCCAGCAGCTAGCAGGCATGGAGGAATCAGCCAGATTGGAGGGCCTAGAGCAGAGCCAGGGGCACGTGAGTAGGCTCTCAGAAGCCATATCACAGTAGCCATACCCTACACACAGAGACAGATGGCAAGCTCTCTGTGTATTTTAGGGTGAAAATGCCTACCCTGTCAGCCATTAAGAAGGATAGCAAGAAGTCCGGGAAAAATAAAGTGTCCTATCTGCACGTCAAAACTCCCGGAGAACTGGCAAAAGCCCCTCTGTGAGACCTGTATGCAGGGTGGATAAAAATCAATGATTTTTTTAAAAAAATCAAAAAAATCGGATTTTTTTGATTTAAATCGGATTTTTTTGATTTAAATCGGATTTTTTTCAATAAACTGCTTTTTGAGGAAAATATTTTACCATCCAAAGGTTCTTCCATCATGAGATAAAGCTGAGTTGTTTAACTCAGTAGAATAAAGGCTGTATATGTGTAACATTCACAATGCCATGCTCTTCCAGAGGTTTCTGTAGGATTAGTGGGCAGTTTCTCTCCTATATTATCACAGACGCTCGCTTTACTTACGCAGTTCTCAAAACTGAATTTGACTCCGCAGAGGTCCCAGCCTCTTCTTCACGGCAAAAATGTTACAACATGAACAGAGTTGAGAAAAAGACCTTAATCCTATTCTACAAACCTATATGAATACAGAATCAACCCCTTCAGTGCCAAGTCCAAGAAGTTAGACAATATGTTTCTGATTGTTTGGAGTGGAATAGATCTGCACAACACAAGAAGAATGTGAATCTAAGTGTGAGGAGGAGGAAGGGCAAGCAGACAAGAAAATGAAAGTGAAACTTTGAGCACAATACTGCAGCATAGCCACAGACAAACAAGTCTGGATCTGTTTGTGTGTACGATTACATTCTTTCCTTATAATGGCAGCAGGCCGAGAAATAAAATCTGAAAAATAATTGTAAAATGTTTGGTATTTCCACTTTTAAACACTAGGCAGAGCAGCTGCTGAAATATAAACTGCTAGCTCGTATTGCGACAGTAGTAAATGCAGGCGGGGTCTGATCACGTGTGACTTCTCTCCTCCGTTACTAAGTGTTTGTAATAACAGAGGATGTAGTTTAGGCTCACAGAGCGGAGCCATTGCGGAGCCATTTTGTTGGGGACTGCCAGTGATACTGACAAGTAGGCTGTCACTGAGGACGACCGGCAGCATCTATTCTGTTAGTTCATGCTGCTCGCTGTATTATAAACTGAGCACAGATACGTGGAGAGTATCACACACTGGGATTATTCACAGCACATGACACACTGCATGTATCTAGATACAGGGCTGAGTGTAGTGTATCGCATTATGGGATTAGATACACCGGTCTGGGGCATATCGCGCATGATGAAATTAAATACACCGGTCTGGGGCGTATCGCACAGGATGAAATTAGATATACCGGTCTGGTAGAAACTTTGATTTAAATCACTGATTTAAATCAAGCCTTACTGACTAGTGATTTAAATCGTGATTTAAATCGTGATTTAAATCAGTTTGATTTAAATCAAATCCACCCTGCCTGTATGTTAAAAATTGTCGGAGAGGAGCACACGTCATTAATGGCCATTATGACGTCTGATAAGCCCGGGAGATCCAGGCATCCATCTCGGGGCCTGGTGGTTCCCCTGGCCATACAAACAGAACACCATAGGTCTCGGAAGAGACTAAGGGAGTCTAGCCCATCCTCAGAAGAGGAGATTTTGGAAGATTCCAAACAAGACGAGAGAAAGATGATCCTCCTGAAAGGGGGAAAACATACATTTTTTCGTCAGCAGGCACGGATGAGCTCCTCCAGGCAGTACTGGACACTATGCAGTTGGAGGAAACCCCAAGAGCTATATCTGTACAGGATGAGATGTTTGGCGGCCTCTATACCCAGATGAGTAGGGTGTTCCTAGTTAATAACCACGTCCAGACCATGATCCTAGAGGAATGGAAGACGCGGAGAAAAGACTAGTCGTCCCGAGGGATTTCAGGCTCCGTTTACCCTTCAATCCAGATAATATCAGGACCTGGGACGAGGTACCCAAAATAGATGTGCCAGTAGCCAAAGTGGCAAAAGAACGGCGATCCCGTTCGAGGACTCCTCCAGTCTAAAGGAACCAATGGATCAGAAAGCAGATGGACTGCTAAAAAGAACCTGGGAGACCTCGGCAGCCATAATACGGGCCAACATTGCTGCAACATCAGTGGATCAATCCATGCATTTATGGGTGGACAATTTAGAAGAGCATCTAAAAGCCAAAACACCCAGAGACATTATACTAAAATTTCTGCCACTGTTGAAACTAGCAACCGGGTTCATGTCTGACCCATCGGCTAAATTAGTAAGATTTGCAGCCAGAAATGGATCACTGTCCAATGCAGCCAGAAGGGCTATTTGGCTAAAAACTTGGTCAGGAGATACCCAATCGAAGAATAAACTTTGTGCCATCCCCTCCTCGGGGTAAAATATTTGGGCCAGTTCTAGATGACATCCTGGAGAAGGCCTCAGATAGAAAGAAGGGATTCCCTGAAGAAAGGCTAAAGTCAGACTGTAAAGGGAAAGGTAAGACAGGGAAATGGAGTTACCCCAAGGGAGGGAAGGGCAGAGACTCCATCTTTTCTGGCGCAGGCTCATGCAGAAAATGACGCCGTCAGAGTGGGAGGTCAGTTAAAGGAGTTTCTAGGGAGTGGGCAGAAAATACCACAGAATGCATGGATTCTACACACAATCTCCCAAGGTTACAAGCTGGAGTTCAGCTATCTACCTCCAGAAAGGTTTGTAGTAACCAATTCTCACCATCTACCAACCTCCCCCATGTGGACAGACATTCAGCATCTACTGAAGTAGGCGCAATTTTCCAGGTCCCCGCCCAGGATAGAGGCGAGGGTCATTACTCAAGTCTCTTCTCAATAAAGAAACCGTCAGGAGATTCCAGAACAATAGTAAATCTCAAACCCCTAAACAGGTGGATAAAATACAGGAGATTCAAAATGGAATCCATAAAATCCACAGTACCCCTCATAGACAAAGATATGGTTATGTGCACGTTGGATTTGAAAAGTGCGCACTACCATGTCCCAATTCACTCTTTCTATCAAAAATACCAAAGATTTGCCCTGATAATCCAGGGGAAGGTTCATCACTGCCAGTTCCGGTGCCTTCCCTTTGGCCTAGCCTCAGCCCCCAGAGTATTTACCAAACTAATAATAGAGATAGTTGTCTATCTAAGGGGGCTTTCACACTTGCGTTTGAGCGACCTGCGCCTGTCTGCGCACGGCCGCCGCTAAGCTCCGCCTATGGGCGCATGACGCCGCATGCGACCTGCGTACCCTATCTTTATCATTGGGTGCGCAGGTATGCGTTTGGCGGCGCATGCGTCCTATTGACGGTGCGCCGAGCGCACCAAAATGTTGCATTTTGGTGCGCTCGCCGCACCAGTCAAAAGGACCCATGCGCCGCCAAACGCATACCTGCGCACAGCCTGCTTACCCAATGCTAAAGATAGGGTACGCAGGTCGCATGCGGCGTCATGCGCCCATAGGCGGGGCTTCCGGGAGGAGGCGTGGCCGGGGCGGAGCTTAGCTGCGGCCGTGCGCACAGGCGCAGGTCGCTCAAACGCAAGTGTGAAGCCAGCCTAAGAGGCCATGACCTAACCATACCATTTTTGGATGACTTCCTAGTAGTGGCAAAATCCAGAGAGCAGCTCAGAATCGATTGCCGCTTCACGATATCCACGCTACAGGATCTGGGGCGGTTCATAAATTGGGAAAAGTCTAACTTGATCCCAGAGTCCAGAATAAAATTTCTGGTAGTCCTCCTAGACTCCCACTCCAGAGCGTCTTTTTTTGCCAGAGGAGATAGACTAGATACTACCAGGGACAATGGGATCCGGAAATAAAAACCAGATCATCAAACTTCAAGGAGTTATATGCGGTGTGGAAAGTGCGTCACCAGGTTCGTTCATGAGTCAGGGGCAAGCATGTAAAAGTGCTATCTGCAACATAACAGTGGCTTTTCTGAAACATCAGGGAGATCCAAAGCATCCGTCATTGCAGCACCTGGCGACCGAATATTCAGATGGGCAGAAACCTCAGTGGAATCCATTTCAGCGGTACACCTAGAAGGAGCCAAAAACCAGGTGGCAGATTTCCTGAGCAGGAGGAAGATAGATCCCAGAGAATGGGAGTTGAACACAGAAGTATTCAACATGTTATGCCAACGTTGGGGAAACACCACACGTGGATCTTTCAGCAGCAGATGAAGGAAGGGAGACACACTAGTCATTACTAGTGGGTAGGCGGAGCCCACATAGGATAGAAACACCTCAGATTAAAAAAGTGTTGACCGGCCCCTCCAGCTTATAGGGCTCCTCCTACTCCAGCTCTCCAGTCTAAAAATTTGAGGTCACTGAGGATAGTCGCTGCTGGAAGCAGCTCCTCAGAAAATTTTTTTTATTTTAAGTCGGACAGAGACTTGGACCGCCAGTGGTCTAGAGGTCTCAGCGCTGCTGGACCCCCACCTCTCCCTTGGCGGATCTGTATTACCCTGTAAGGTGGTCCCTGCAGAACCTTGCCAGCCCTGAGGGATGAGGATTGCTTCCCTGGCGGGGACGCAAACCGTGCTTCTGGGGTCACTGTGTTCCCCGCCCTGGGGGGAAGCTACGGGCACAGCGCCACAAATCTCTGAGGGGTCCCTGTGGCGCTCAGCGGGGTGAGTACTCCACATTTTAATGTGTTTGAGTGCCTCAGCGACTGCTGCGGCAGCCGCTGTTACATGTGACATGTTGGTGACTAGTGTCTTTTGTCCGCAGGTGGATGCCTGCAGGACATGGAGAGCGGAGGAGTCGCGCACCCTTTTTTTGAATTTTCGCGGCGCTCTGAGCACGCGCTTTACTACTGTCTTCTTCCGGCTTCTCTCTCAGAAGCACAGCGCGGCGGCCATTACTGGAAGCGGAAGGCTTCCTTCCTCACTCTCCTCCCGACAATCGAAGACGCTACACCGCGGCCAGCTGGGTGAGTCGCTTCTGCCTGTCGACGCATAAGTGGTTAGCGATCCCCTTAGCGACTTTTGCGGTCATTGCGATGTACAAATCAGCGCAATATTTTAGCGTTCTTGTTTAGTGTACAGTCATGGCCAAAAGTTTTGAGAATGACACAAATATTATATTTTCACATGATCTGCTGCCCTCTGGTTTTTATGTGTGTTTGACAGATGTTTTTATCACAGACAGAAATATAATAATTGCAAACATATGAGTAACAAAAGCTTATATTGACAGTTAGAATGAGTTAATGCAACAAGTCAATATTTGCAGTGTTGACCCTTCTTCAGGACCTCTGCAATTCTCCCTGGCATGCTCTCAATCAACTTCCGGACCAAATCCTGACTGATAGCAGTCCGTTCTTGCACAATCAATGCTTTCATTTTGTCAGAATTTTTAGGTTTTTGTTTGTCCACCCGTCTCTTGATGATTGACCACAAGTTCTCAATGGGATTAAGATCTGGGGAGTTTCCAGGCCATGGACCCAAAATCTCTGTTTTGTTCCCTGAGCCATTTAGTTATCACCTTTGCTTTATGGCAAGGTGCTCCATCATGCTGGAAAAGGCATTGTTGATCGCCAAACTGCTCTTGGAGGGTTGGTAGAAGTTGCTCTTGGAGGACATTCTGGTACCATTCTTTATTCATGGCTGTGTTTTTAGGCAAGACTGTGAGAGAGCCGATTCCCTTGGCTGAGAAGCAACCCCACACATGAATGGTTTCAGGATGCTTAACAGTTGGCATGAGACAAGACTGGTGGTAGCGCTCACCTTGTCTTCTCCGAATGAGGCGTTTTCCTGATGTCCCAAACAATCGAAAAGGGGATTCATCAGAGAAAATAACTTTACCCCAGTCCTCAGCAGTCCACTGCCTGTACCTTTTGCAGAATATCAGTCTGTCCATGATGTTTTTTCTGGAGAGAAGTGACTTTTTTGCTGCTCTCCTTGAGACCAGGCCTTGCTCCAAGAGTCTCCGCCTCACAGTGCGTGCAGATGCACGCACACCTGCTGCCATTCCTGAGCAAGCTCTGCACTGCTGGTAACCCGCAGCTGAAACACTTTTAAGAGACTGTCCTGGCGCTTGCTGGTCTTTCTTGGGCGCGGAACCTCTCTCTTTGAAGTTATTGATGATACGATAGATTGTTGACTGAGGTGCAATCTTTCTAGCTGCGATACTCTTCCCTGTTAGGCCATTTTGGTGCATTGCAATGATGACTGCACGTGTTTCTTTAGAGATAACCATGGTTAACAGAAGAGAAACAATGATGCCAAGCACCAGCCTCCTTTTAAAGTGTCCAGTGATGTCATTCTTACTTAATCATGACAGATTGATCTCCAGCCATGTCCTCATCAACACCCACACCTGTGTTAATGGAGCAATCACTGAAAAGAGGTTAGCTGGTCCTTTTAAGGCAGGGCTGCAATGATGTTGAAATGTGTTTTGGGGGATAAAGTTCATTTTCTAGCCAATATTGACTTTGCAAGTAATTGCTGTTAAGCTGATCACTCTTTATAACATTCTGGAGTATATGCAAATTGCCATTAAAAAAAGTGAAGCAGTAGACTTTGTAAAAATTAATATTTGTGTCATTCTCAAAACTTTTGGCCATGACTGTACAAAGGCAAAAGAAGCATACCTTTTGAGAGCACTGTCCTGCAGCTGTTACCTCATAAGAGGCACCTGGGGCTCGCACACCCTTTTCATTAAACAAGGGTTGTGGGGAGTTTGCGACATTAACCCCTTCTTTGGCGGTTAACCCTTTATTGGGGGACAGCTGGGGTAGCTCTCTTTAAGAGCTTTAACCCTTCAGCGTTCGTTTCTTCTTTAAGAAACCACACTGTCCTAGTTACTGACAGTTTTAACCTGCCATATACTGTGTGAGGACATGTCAGATCAGGGTCCAGGAGGTGCGGACCGTCTCCCAGATCCGCTACAGGATCAGTCTCGCGTATCTGACACGCAGACCTCGACGGCGTCAGGCGCAGCGGTCAGAGGTTTCAGTGATGTCAGAATGGAGGCCCTCGCTCGTTCTATTGATGGCCTGTCTAACCTTCTAGGTTATTGGGTGTCAGCTAGATCCTCTCAGAGGAAGCGACACAGGCCGGTGCCTTCATTCTCGCGCAGCGACTCGGAGAGGTGTCCGATTCGGATAAGGAGGATCGGCAGGGACTCTCTGCTTCTCTTTTGGGTCGTACAGAGGCTTTTATTGGAGCCATGAGGGAGGCGTTACAGTTACCGGAGGAGGTAACTAGACGTCCTAGTAATTAGAAAAAAAAAAAAAAAGAAAAGAAAAAATCCAGCGTGGAGTAGAAGTAGTTAAAAAGTTCAATTCTTTAATAAATGTGATTAAAAATAAACAGCAATATTTAAGCAGTACAGGTCCACAAAAATGTAGCAGAGCGATCAACGCGTTTCGACGTTAAGTCTTTCTCAAGATCTAACTCTGACTGAGGTTAAGCGTTATTTATAATAGTAACGCACTACACCTGGGGAAGAACTCCTGGTGAAGCCACCATGTGAAAACAATTAAATATAACTACACAAAAATAGCTGCAGTGAATAACTAAATTAAGACAACACCAAAAGCAATACGTGACAATAAAAATATACACACGTTAAAAAATGTTAACTGTTTAGCTAGAAACACACCATACAGTGAACTTATTGGTTCAGATTAGTATTGTTTAATTAGATCGCATCTGGCATTTAAACCTGCTGGAGATCTTGTGCCTAAAGTAAAGATCCAAAAAGACTCTCTGTTAAGCAGTTTGCGTTTATGATCTCCTCCTCGGTGCGGTTGTGACACTTTTTCTATGCCATTAAATCTAAATGAGCTAACATCACCTTTATGTTCCCGCAAAAAATGTTTTGACACGGCCGAGGATGAGTGCGCTAGGGGGTTAACTGCATCTGACAAATGCCGTCTGATGCGTACTTTCAGGGGACATGAAGTGCATCCTACATATAATACATCGCATTTAGAGCAGGCGATTAAATGGACAACGAACGTAGTGTTGCAATTTATGTAGTGATTGATTTGGTATACTTTATCTCCAAGCGCTGAAGTAAAGTTCTTTGTTTTATTCGCATATATACAGGCTTTACACTTATTTGCACCGCATTTATAAAAGCCTTTTGTACTTAACCAATTGTCTGTGTGAGATGTCATGTCATTGCTTGAAAAAAAACTAGGTGATAAGATATTATGAAGAGTAGGTGCTTTTTTAGCTGAAAAAAGAATATCATTATTGGACATAATTTCTTTGAGAAGGGGGTCAGAGTTTAATACCGGGAGATATTTTTTAATAATAGCAGTAATTTGCAAATATTCTTTGCTAAATTGTGTGGTAAAGGCTATGTGATTCTTACGCATTATATTATCTTTAACCTTCTGTGACAAAAGATCTTTTCTGTCCAGATGTGTGGCTTTATTAATCGCTTTATTCAAAATCATATGCGAATAACCACGATTGAGGAATTTTTTCTGAGTTTTTGTCACTTCTTAGCATAGGTAACTTCTGTACAGTAGCGTTTATCTTATTATTCTCCATACGGTAAATTATTAATGACATGTCTAGGGTGGCAAGAGTCTGCTGCTAGAACAGATTACACGCTGTTGGTTTGAATACGGGGGAGACTATTATAGTCTTTTTATTAGTATCCCCCAATAAAGTCAGATCGAGGAAATTAATCTGGATTTATCAAATTGGTAGGTAAATCTCAGATTGGAATCATTGTTATTAAAATAAAAAAGCAATCTAGCATTTCTTCTTTGCTATCCCCCAAATAAACAGTAAATCGTCGATATAGCGACCATCCATTTTATATGTTTGAATATGGGTTATTGTCATATAATATGAATAGTTCTCCAGCAAAACATGACTATTTAGCCAGAGAGGGGAGAATTTGGCTCCCATACTGACTCCACTTATTTGTAGAAAATATTCATTATCAAATGAAAATAGTTATGATTTAGTAAAATTCTATTGCCAGATACAAAAATCTTGGTCGCTGTATTGTAAGGACTAAATTTGTCAAGATAGTATTTGAGACATCTTAAGGCAACTGAGAGCGGTATCGAGGGATACAAACTAATTACGTCTCAGGAGAACCATTGAAAATTATCTTCCCACAAAAACCATCCAAGACTGATGCGACATATTTTGTGTCTCTAATAAAACTAGGTAAACTTTGTACTAGCGGTTGCAGATGGAAATCCACCCAAGCTCCTAAATTTTCTCCTAGAGAGTCAATTCGGAGACTATAGGTCTAAGTGGGTGGAAATATTTCTTTATGAATTTTGGAAACGCATGATATAGCGGTGTAACCGGGTACTCTTATACAGAAAATCTGCTGTTTTTTTATCATAAATATTCATCACAAACCTCCGTATAATCTTAAAAATCTCTTGATTAAATTTAACAGTGGGTTATGGATAATTTCGTATAGATATTGCTGTCATTCAAGTTATGCAGGATTAACTCTTTATAGAGTCCTGCTTTATCAATACTATTGATCCTCCTTTGTCTGATTTCCTGATGATTAGATCTTTGTTATTTTGTAATTGTTTAAGGCTGTTTTTTCGTATGGTAAGATTTTTTTATACTTTTTTCGAATCTTTTTTTAGAAAAATCAGCTTTTTTCTATTAGATCTTGGAATTGATCAATACTAAAGGTCTAGCTTGTAAAGGATAGAACCTAGGATTATTAGTATTAAATTTAGTGTTATTTGAAACCAGATTAGCATTAGATTCTTGTTAAGTAGTTGCAAATCTATCAGCATTTTATGTTCTGGAGCGACATTGCTGTCTCCAATGGAAAAATTTGCAAATCATCTGGGACAGCTGTGTAGCTCTGGGATTCAGTAGATTCTTCTTGAAAAAAAATGACATTTTCTGTTGATTACGAGCAATCTGTTAACATCTAATAGAGTATTGAACAAATTGAAGTGTGTGGTCGGAGAAAAACCCAGTCTTTGCTTAAAAGTCTTATTTGGTCTTGGGAAATGATATAACTAGATAGATTCCATATAGTATGTCTTTAATAGCGTTTCTTCTTCCTGATGGGTTATCTTCCCTTTCTGTGTTTTTCTCCCCGAGTTTGCGTCGTTTTTTGACGGTTTATCATTAGTTGCTGTAAAAAAGGCCTTCTTGAAAAAAAAGCATTTTTATGCTACTGTGGTTGATGCCAAGAGGAGTCTGAATGTTCGTCCGGGATAAGCTGAGTGTCGGTAAATATTTCGAGTCTTTAAGCTGACTTTATTAGCATTATATCTGCCTTTGTAAGGTCGCTTTTTCAGGTGGAATAGGTTTATCATGCCAGTTATAGATTTTATTTGTAGCATAATCCTCTAATCCGTGTAAATTTTCTTTTCTTTACTTCCATAATGTTGTTTTCCAACTTCGTGATGTTTTCTTTCAATTTGGTATTGTATTGAAGAAACTCAGCTGTGTGGTATACTCCTTTAGCGATGCTGCAGGCTCATGATTTCAGCTTTAACTATATCTAGTTCAGCTGCTTCATATTTTACAATCAGAGCAATAAGTTTAGATGAACATTGACTCAATATTAGGTTCCAATCTTTCTGAAATGTGTCATTAAACATGTGTAGGATTTTTCTTTATCCGTAATCCTCTAGGGATCATTTTTGTTTTCATAGGTTGTAATGTGGTTAAACCCCAAATCCTGGTTTCTTTGGCCATTTTATGTTCAAGTTGAGTCATAAGATCTTTCAAAGTCCGAGTCGGCGGAGTTGGTAGGTAATTCATTATGAAAACAGATGCTAGTTTGCTGATTCTAGCTGTATGATCGTTAAATCACTAAAACCGCTGTATGCGGATCCATATTGCATGGAAGAAATAAAAATAAAGTGGACGCTGCTTTAATTCTGCATCAATATAGTAAGCTGCTGTATAAATCAATGTTTATCGATGAGGGTTTGAGCACGACTAGAGGGCTCCGAACCATAGGCAAAAAAAACCGATAATGTCAGCTTACCCAATCTTCCGTTGGATCTTTACTTTAGGCACAAGATCTCCAGCAGGTTAAATGCCAGATGCGATCTAATTAAACAATACTAATCTGAACCAATAAGTTCACTATATGGTGTGTTTCTAGCTAAACAGTTAACTTTTTTAACGTGTGTATAATTTTTATTGTCACGTATTGCTTTTGGTGTTGTCTTAATTTAGTTATTCACTGCAGCTATTTTTTGTAGTTATATTTAATTGTTTTCACATGGTGGCTTCACCAGGAGTTCTTCCCCAGGTGTAGTGCGTTACTATTATAAATAACGCTTAACCTCAGTCAGAGTTAGATCTTGAGAAAGACTTAACGTCGAAACGCGTTGATCGCTCTGCTACATTTTTGTGGACCTGTACTGCTTAAATATTGCTGTTTATTTTTAATCACATTTATTAAAGAATTGAACTTTTTAACTACTTCTACTCCACGCTGGATTTTTTCTTTTTTTTTTTTTTGTTCTTTTCATCTGCTCTGGTTGCTCTGCCACATCCGTGCGAGGAGTGAAGATATGTGTACAACGTGAAGATTGGGGTAAGCTGACAATCTGTTTCTTTTTTGTCCTAGTAATTAGGCCCGGATGTTTTCAGGAGTCGAATAGGTTGCGATCAGTATTTCCACCCTGATCACGCCCGATCTCATCTGATCTCGGAAGCTAAGCAGGGTTGGGCCTGGTTAGTACTTGGATGGGAGACCACCTGGGAATTCCAGGTGCTGTAGGCTTAAAGGAACGCCTGTTCCAGATAAGTGTTTTCAGCTGTATCCGTGTACGACGGAATTGATTGATAATTGGATTCCTTCTCCTGAAGTGGATGTCCCTTTATCCCAGCTTAGCAAGTCCTCATTACTTCCTGTTAAAAGGGAAGGCGAGTTTGCAGAATCCGCTGGACAGAAAAACGGAGATGGCGGCGAAATCCATCTACGAGGCCGTGGGTCATGGATTCAGAGCATGTGTGCTTGTAAAGCTTCTCTAAGCTGGTTAGACCGTCTACGGACGGCGTGGCAAGATAGATCCCCTCTATCCGAGGTAGATGGGCTTTTTAAGTTGGAGGATGCAGCCCGATATGACAGTGATGCAGGTTTGGATACTGCGTCACTGCTGTCCAGGGCGCAATCCTAGGCAATCACAGTCAGGACAGCACTGTGGCTTAGACAGTGGACCGGAGATGCGGTTTCCAAGCAAAGTTTACTATCCTTAGCTTACAAGGGTGGTCAGCTGTTATGATTTGGTAGCTGAGGAGAGCAGGCAAAAAAGGAAATACACCAGAGCAGTTGGAAACTATGAGATTGCAGTACCCTGACTAACCACCACAACTAGAGGCAGCCGTGGAGCGTTCCTACGTTGGTCCTAGACGCCTCGTCACAGCCTGAGAAACTAACTACACCTAAAGATAGAAAGAGGAAAGCTATCTGCCCTGGAGCAGATCCCCAAAGAACATAGAAAGCCCCCAAACATGTAATGGCGGTTAGACAAGAAAGAAATACTGACACAGACAGAAAATAGTATGAGCAAACGTTGGGGCCCAAACTTACTAAATAGAAAAGGATAGGAAGGGCACTTACTGCAATCCCAAAAAAACCCTGAAAAGAACCAACTCTACTAATTTCAAAAACACCTGAGATCACACGACCTCTACCACCTAAATTAGTTCTCTGGTGTAACCAAAAACAAAACAGCAGCCACTGAAAAAACTGGAAAAAGCAAATGTACAAACATAGTGGCTGAACTGAGAGGCAAAAGCCCCCCGAGGGGACCCTGAAGGCCCCCACAGAAGTGCAGGACAAAATGCAAAAATCAAGCACAAAAACAAAAAGAAGAAAATGTCTTATCTGTTAGCAGGAGATTCAGACACGACACAGCAGGCTACCAAGGAAACAGGAATCAAGGATTGAGACCAGAACAATTGATCACCGGCAACCCTGATGGGAAGGCGACTCCCTTATATAAGACCAGTCAGTAACACCTGATTCCCAATCCTCACAATCTTCACTGGACAGTCCAGTACCGTTTGTAACCACCAGAGGGAGCTTCTGCTCAGAACTCATTTCCAGCCTATTCACAACAGTACCCCCCCTTGAGGAGGGGTCACCGAACCCTCATTTGAGCAACCAGGTCGGTCAGGATGAGTTCTATGATACGCACGGATGAGTCTCCTAGCATGGATGTCCGAAGCAAACACCCAAGAATTGTCTTCCTGACCATAACCTCTCCATTTAACCAAATACTGGAGTTTCCGTCTAGAAAAACGAGAATTCAATATTTTCTCAACCACATACTCCAGATTGCCCTCAACCAAAACAGGGTCAGGAGGCACAGTAGTAGGAACCACTGGCTCAACAAACCTCTTCAACAAGGACTTGTGGAACACGTTATGGATCTTAAATGTCCCTGGAAGAAGCAAACGAAAAGAAACAGGATTAAGAATCTCCATGATCTTATAAGGTCCAATGAACCTAGGCTTAAATTTAGGAGATGCCACTCTCATAGGAATATTTCTTGAGGACAACCAGACCAAGTCCCCCACTTTAAACCGAGGACCATCAGTCCTATGCCGGTTAGCAAACCGCTGGGCCCTCTCCTGAGAGAGGGACAACCTCTCCACTACCTGGTCCCAAATCTGTTGCATACGCTCCACAACAGAGTCAACACCCGGACAGACAGAAGCCTCCGTCTGTCCAGAAGAAAATCGAGGGTGAAACCCAGAATTACAGAAAAATGGAGACATCAAAGTGGCAGAGCTAGCCCTATTATTAAGAGCAAACTCAGCCAAAGGCAAAAAAGAGACCCAGTCATCCTGATCAGCAGACACAAAGCATCTTAGATAAGTCTCCAATGTCTGGTTTGTTCTCTCAGTTTGACCATTGGTCTGAGGATGAAACGCCGAGGAGAAAGACAATTGAACACCAATTTTAGAACAAAAGGTCCTCCAAAATCTGGAAACAAACTGGACTCCTCTGTCAGACACAATGTTCTCAGGAATGCCGTGTAAACGAACCACGTGCTGAAGGAACAAAGGCACCAATTCAGAGGAGGAAGGCAACTTAGGTAATGGCACAAGATGTATCATCTTGGAAAACCTATCGCAAATCACCCAGATGACGGTCATTCTCTGAGAAACAGGGAGGTCGGAAATGAAATCCATAGAGATATGAGTCCATGGTCTCTTGGGCACAGGTAATGGCATCAACAAACCACTAGAACGAGAGCAAGGCTTGGAGCGAGAGCAAGTCCCGCAGGACTGCACAAACTCCCTGACATCACGAGACAAGGTAGGCCACCAACAGGACCGACCAACCAAGTCCCTGGTACCAAAAATTCCGGGATGACCGGCCAACGCGGAACAATGAATCTCAGACATTACACTCTTTTTCCACTGGTCCGGGACAAACAATTTCCCAACAGGGCAGCGCTCGGGCTTATCCTCCTGACACCCCTCCAGAGCCAGTCTCAAATTGGGCGAGATGGCGGAAAGAACTACACCCTCTTTCAAAATAACAGAAGGATCAGATAACTCAGGAGAGTCTGCCAGGAAACTCCTCGAGAGGGCATCCGCCTTAACATTTTTAGTGCCAGGAAGAAATGAAACCACAAAATTTAAAACGTGTGAAAAACAAGGCCCACCTGGCCTGTCTAGGATTGAGTCGCTTGGCAGATTCCAGATAAACTAGATTCTTATGGTCCGTAAGGACCACCACCTGATGTTTGGCTCCCTCCAGCCAATGTCTCCACTCTTCAAAAGCCCACTTCATGGCTAATAACTCCCGATTACCCACGTCATAATTACGTTCAGTGGGAGAAAATTTTCGAGAGAAAAAGGCACAAGGGTTATTTTTAGAGGTCTCTGGATCTCTTTGGGACAAAACGGCACCTGCCCCAATTTCAGAGGCATCAACCTCCACCTGAAATGGTAGAGAAACATCAGGCTGCCGTAGAACAGGAGCAGAAGTGAATCTCTGCTTAAGTTCCTGAAATGCAGAGACTGCCTCAGGAGGCCAATTCACCACATCAGAACCCTTCTTGGTCAAATCAGTTAATGGTTTAACAATAACAGAGAAATTACCAATAAATTTACGATAAAAATTGGCAAAACCCAAGAATCTTTGAAGAGCCTTTAATGAAGTAGGTTGGACCCAATCACAGATGGCCTGAACCTTGACCGGGTCCATTTCAATAACAGATGGGGACAAAATGAATCCCAGAAATGAGATCCTCTGAACGCCAAAAAGACACTTTGATCCCTTCACATACAGAGCATTCTCTCTCAAAATCTGGAACACAGTCCGAACATGTTTTACATGAGAGTCCCAGTCATTGGAAAAAATCAAGATATCATCCAAATAAACAATCAGAAATTTATCCACAAAATCCCTGAAAATGTCATTCATGAAGGACTGGAAGACAGAAGGAGCATTAGTGAGCCCAAAGGGCATCACAAGGTACTCAAAATGCCCCTAAGGGGTATTAAATGCCGTCTTCCATTCATCCCCGTGCTTAATGCGAATAAGGTTATGTGCCCCCTGAGGTCAAGCTTGGTAAACCAAGTAGCGTTTTTCACCCTGGAAAACAGATCAGAGATCAAGGGTAACGGATATTGATATTTCACCGTAATATTGTTCAAGAGACGATAATCAATAGACGGCCTTAATGAACCATCCTTTTTGGCCACAAAGAAAAAACCGGCACCCAAGGGTGAAGAGGATGGTCTGATATGACCCTTCTCCAATGACTCCTTGATATAAAACCGCATAGCGTCATGTTCAGGTACAGACAAGTTAAAAAGGCGACCTTTAGGGAATTTACTACCAGGCACTAATTCAATAGCGCAGTCATAGCTCCTATGGGGGGGCAAGGATGCAGATTTACTTTCGCTAAACACATCAGAAAAATCAATCAAAAAGTCAGGAACATCATGAGCCTGGGGGGAGGCAGAAAAAACAGGAGTGTTGGTATTAACACATTGGCAGCCCCAACTGGTAACAGACACAGATTTCCAATCCAAAACAGGATTATGAGACTGTAACCAAGGGAAACCCAGTACGATAATGTCATGCAGATTATACAGAACCAAAAATTTGCAACTCTCCTGATGATCAGGTTCTACCCTCATTATCACCTGAGTAGAGAACTGAGGTTTATTGTCAGCCAAAGGGGTAGAATTGATCCCCAGTAGGGGAATAGACTTCCGTAGGGGTATCAAGGGAAACCCACAACGTTTAGCAAAATCAAAATCCATCAGGTTAATAGCTACTCCAGAATCAACAAAAGCCTGAGCAGAAAATGAGGACAGAGAGCATATCAGGGTAACAGTTAATAAAAACTTAGTCTGAACACTACCCAAGACAACTGAGCGAGCAAAACGTCTTCCCCGCTTAGGGCAGACAGAAATAGCATGAGAGGCATCACCACAGTAGAAGCATAACCCATTGCGCTTTCGAAATTCATGACGCTGTGCCCCAGAAACCACTCTATCACACTGCATGGATTCAGAAGCAGGTTCACAAGGCAACACCATTCCACGCATACCTTTCCGCTCACGCAAACGTCTGTCAATTTGAATCGCTAATGACATAGAATCATTGAGACCAGAGGGTACAGGGAATCCCACCATAACATCCTTTACATTATCTGACAGTCCCTTCCGAAAAAGAGCTGCCAAAGCGTCGTCATTCCATTTGGTCAGGACTGCCCACCTACGGAATCTGACAGTATAACTCAGCGTCCTCAAGCCCCTGACTTAATGCCAACAAAGTTTTTTCAGCTTGATTAGTGACATTAGGCTCATCGTACAATAACCCCAAAGCCTGAAAAAACGCATCAACATCACTCAAAACAGGATCCCCAGGTGTCAGGGAAAAAGCCCAATCCTGAGGGTCGCCACGCAGGAGAGATGACAATTTGAACCTGCTGCGCTGCGTTCCCTGAGGACTTAGATTTTAAGGCAAAAAACAATTTACAGTTATTTTTGAAATTCAGAAACTTAGCTCGATCCCCTAAAAACAAATCTGGCATGGGAATCCTAGGTTCCACAACAGGCAACCTAGTAAGATAGGTAGCAATACTCCGAACTTCAGTGGCAAGCTGATCCACACGGCCAGACAACTGTGCAAACTCCATTGAGAGAGAAAAAAAAAAAATCCTCCTCAGCACCCAGAGATAGAGGGAAAAAAAAAATGCAACAAACAGAAAAAAAAAAAATCTCTGACAACTCTGACAACTTTTTTTTTTCTTTCCACAATATTTTTACCTTCTGTGAGTACAATATAATTTTCAGTTTTGGCCGGTGATACTGTTACGATTTGGTAGCTGAGGAGAGCAGGCAAAAAAGGAAATACACCAGAGCAGTTGGAAACTATGAGATTGCAGTACCCTGACTAACCACCACAACTAGAGGCAGCCGTGGAGCGTTCCTACGTTGGTCCTAGACGCCTCGTCACAGCCTGAGAAACTAACTACACCTAAAGATATAAAGAGGAAAGCTATCTGCCCCGGAGCAGATCCCCAAAGAACATAGAAAGCCCCCAAACATGTAATGGCGGTTAGACAAGAAGAAATACTGACAGACAGAAAATAGTATGAGCAAACGTTGGGGCCCAAACTTACTAAATAGAAAAGGATAGGAAGGGCACTTACTGCAATCCCAAAAAAACCCTGAAAAGAACCAACTCTACTAATTTCAAAAACACCTGAGATCACACGACCTCTACCACCTAAATTAGTTCTCTGGTGTAACCAAAAACAAAACAGCAGCCACTGAAAAAACTGGAAAAAGCAAATGTACAAACATAGTGACTGAACTGAGAGGCAAAAGCCCCCCGAGGGGACACTGAAGGCCCCCAAAGAAGTGCAGGACAAAATGCAAAAATCAAGCACAAAAACAAAAAGAAAATGTCTTATCTGTTAGCAGGAGATTCAGACACGACACAGCAGGCTACCAAGGAAACAGGAATCAAGGATTGAGACCAGAACAATTGATCACCGGCAACCCTGATGGGAAGGCGACTCCCTTATATAAGACCAGTCAGTAACACCTGATTCCCAATCCTCACAATCTTCACTGGACAGTCCAGTACCGTTTGTAACCACCAGAGGGAGCTTCTGCTCAGAACTCATTTCCAGCCTATTCACAACAGTCAGCTATTTGGATCTGACCTCACGGAGCTGATTGCCAAGGCAAAGGCAAAAGAAACGGCTTTACCACAGCGAAGAGCTGTGACTTCTGCGTCTGGCAGGCATAGTGCCGGTAGTAGTCGGCGGTCCTTTCGGTCCAGGGGACGGTTCGGTCAGCCCTCTTGGGGATCGGGTCGTCCCTCTTTTTTCGGGAAAAAAACGCTCAGAAATCCCGCACTCCCTGGAAACAGAGCTTCCGCCAAGACAAGTGGGAAGCTGACAAAAAGCCCGCTAAGGCGGACTGACGCCAGGGTCTCACTCGAGGGCTCTCGAGTGGGAGGTCACCTGCTCCAATTCAAACCGACTTGGGCTTCCCGCGTGTCGGACGCCTGGGTGACGCGGGTTGTGTCGGCAGGCTACTTCGTAGAGTTTCTTTCTCGACTCCCAGACAGTTTTTGCCACTGTCGCATTCCGTCAGAGCCCGAGCTGTTTGCCGCTCTACTGCGGGAGGTCGATTCCCTTCTGCAGAAGGGTGTGGTGGTACCGGTTCCGCGGAGGGCCGGGGAAGAGGGTTTTATTCCAACCTCTTTGTGGTCCCCAAAAAGGAGGACAAATTTCGCCCCATTCTGGATCTCAAAAGATTGAATTGGCATGTCCGTACCCGGAAATTCCGCATGGAGTCACTTCGCTCCGTTGTGGCGGCCCTGTCGCATAACGAATCGACATTCGGGATGCTTTTTTGCATGTTCCCGTCGGAAGGGCCCACCAACGCTTCCTTCGTTTTGCCATAGGCCAGGACCATTACCAGTTTGTGGCCCTGCCATTCGGGTTGGCCTCAGCACCCAGAGTTTTTACGAAAATTCTGGCACCTCTCATGGCGATCCTGCGAAGACAGGGGGTTACGATTCTTCCCTATCTGGACGACCTTTTGATTGTGGCGTCCTCAAAGGAGGAGGCGGTGACGGCTCGCAATCTATCCCTTCAGCTCCTGGAGGACTTCGGGTGGCTGGTCAATTGGGAGAAGTCGTCTCTGGAACCGTCAGTCAATCCTGTTTTTGGGAATGCATTCGACACGGTACGAGCAGTGGTGTCTCTGCCTCCAGACAAGCAAGCAAGTCTTCTTTGACATGTAATGAAGTCTTCGACAGCAATGTCCCTTCAAAGGTGTATGCGCCTTCTGGGTTTGATGGTGGCGTCGATGGAGGCAATTCCGTTGCCCAATTTCATTCCAGGGCTCTCCAAATGCTCATTTTGAACCGTTGGGATCGATCGCAGTTTTCACTGGATTGCAGTGTCATCATCTCCCACAGGGTGCGAGAGTCTCTAGAATGGTGGTTACGTCCGGAAGTGTTATCCCTGGGGAAGTCCTTCCTCCCTCCGAGGTGGTCGATCGTAACCACCGATGCCAGCCTGACGGGCTGGGGGGTGTCTGGAACGATCTCTGGATTCAGGGAGTATGGTCGTTGGAAGAGTGTCCTGCCGATCAACATCCTGGAATTGAGGCAATTTTCCTTTGCCTCCAACACTGGACGGTCCCTTTAAGCGGTCTACCAGTCCGAGTGCAGACAGACAACGCGACGTCGGTCGCGTAAATCAATCATCAAGGTGGGACGAGGAGCTTCAGGCTCATGATGGAAGTGCCTCGAATTCTGGTATGGGCCGAGGCCAGAGTGCCAGCCATCTCTGCGATACACATTCCAGGAGTTCAGAATATCACAGCGGACTCCCTCAGTCGCGAAAAGATGGATTCCGTAGAATGGAGTCTTCATCCGAAAATTTTTGCACTGCTGTGTGTTATGTTTCGGTAGCTGAGGAGTGCAGGTAAAAAGGCAATACACCAGAGCAGTTGGAATCTGAGATTGCAGTACCCTGACTAACCACCACAACTAGAGGCAGCCGTGGAGCGTTCCTACGTTGGTCCTAGACGCCTCGTCACAGCCTGAGAAACTAACTACACCTAAAGATAGAAATAGGAAAGCTATCTGCCCCGGAGCAGAACCCCAAAGATAATAGAAAGCCCCCAAACATGTAATGGCGGTTAGACAAGATGAAATACTGACACAGAAAGAAAATAGTATGAGCAAACGCTGGGGCCCAAACTAACTAAATAGAAAAGGATAGGAAGGGTACTTACTGCAATCCCAGAAAACCCTGAAAGGCACCAACTCTACTAATTTCAAAAACACCTGAGATCACACGACCTCTACCACCTAAATTAGTTCTCTGGTGTAACAAAATCAAAACAGCAGCCACTGAAAAAACTGGAAAAAGCAAAAGTACAAACATCAGTGGCTGAACAAAACTGAGAGGGCAGAAGCCCCCGGAGGGGACCCTGAAGGCCCCCACAGAAGTGCAGGACAAAATGCAAAAATATAGCACAAACACAAAAGAAGAAAATGTCTTATCTGTTAGCAGGAGATGCAGACACGACACAGCAGGCTACAAGGGAAACAGGAATAAAGGATCCAGACCAGAACAATTGATCACCGGCAACCCTGATGGGAAGGTGACTCCCTTTTATAAGACCAATCAGTAACACCTGATTCCCAGTCCTCACAATCTTCACTGGACAGACTAGCACCGCTTGTAACCACCAGAGGGAGCCTCTGCTCAGAACTCATCTCAATCCCATTCACAACAGTACCCCCCCCCTTGAGGAGGGGTCACCGAACTCTCATTTGAGCAACCAGGTCGGTCAGGATGAGTTCTATGATACGCACGGATAAGTCTCCTAGCATGGATGTCCGAAGCAAACACCCAAGAATTGTCTTCCTGACCATAACCTCTCCATTTAACCAAATACTGGAGTTTCCGTCTAGAAAAACGAGAATCTAATATTTTCTCAACCACATACTCCAGATTGCCCTCAACCAAAACAGGGTCAGGAGGCACAGCAGCAGGAACCACTGGCTCAACAAACCTCTTCAACAAGGACTTGTGGAACACGTTATGGATCTTAAATGTCCCTGGAAGAAGCAAACGAAAAGAAACAGGATTAAGAGTCTCCATGATCTTATAAGGTCCAATGAACCTAGGCTTAAATTTAGGAGATGCCACTCTCATAGGAATATTTCTTGAGGACAACCAGACCAAGTCCCCCACTTTAAACCGAGGACCATCAGTCCTATGCCGGTTAGCAAACCGCTGGGCCCTCTCCTGAGAGAGGGACAACCTCTCCACTACCTGGTCCCAAATCTGTTGCATACGCTCCACAACAGAGTCAACACCTGGACAGACAGAAGCCTCCGTCTGTCCTGAAGAAAATCGAGGGTGAAACCCAGAATTACAAAAAAATGGAGACATCAAAGTGGCAGAGCTAGCCCTATTAAGAGCAAACTCAGCCAAAGGCAAAAAAGAGACCCAGTCATCCTGATCAGCAGACACAAAGCATCTTAGATAAGTCTCCAATGTCTGGTTTGTTCTCTCAGTTTGACCATTGGTCTGAGGATGAAATGCCGAGGAGAAAGACAATTGAACACCCAGTTTAGAACAAAAAGTCCTCCAAAATCTGGAAACAAACTGGACTCCTCTGTCAGACACAATGTTCTCAGGAATGCCGTGTAAACGAACCACGTGCTGAAGGAACAACGGCACCAATTCAGAGGAGGAAGGCAACTTAGGTAATGGCACAAGATGTATCATCTTGGAAAACCTATCACAAATTACCCAGATGGTGGTCATTCTCTGAGAAACAGGAAGGTCGGAAATGAAATCCATAGAGATATGGGTCCATGGTCTCTTGGGCACAGGCAATGGCATCAACAAACCACTAGAGCGAGAGCAAGGCTTGGAGCGAGAGCAAGTCCCGCAGGACTGCACAAATTCCCTGACATCACGAGACAAAGTAGGCCACCAAAAGGACCGTCTAACCAAGTCTCTGGTACCAAAAATTCCGGGATGCCCAGCCAATGCGGAACAATGAATCTCAGACATCACACTTTTTCCACTGGTCCGGGACAAACAATTTTCCAACAGGGCAGCACTCGGGCCTATCCTCCTGACACCCCTCCAGAGCAAGTCTCAAATTGGGCGAGATGGCGGAAAGAACTACACCCTTTCAAAATAACAGAAGGATCAGATAACTCAGGAGAGTCCGCAAGGAAACTCCTCGAGAGGGCATCCGCCTTAACATTCTTAGTGCCAGGAAGAAAGGAAACCACAAAATTAAAACGTGTGAAAAACAAGGCCCACCTGGCCTGTCTAGCATTGAGTCGCTTGGCAGATTCCAGATAGACCAGATTCTTATGGTCCGTAAGGACCACCACCTGATGTTTGGCTCCCTCCAGCCAATGTCTCCACTCTTGAAAAGCCCACTTCATGGCCAATAACTCCCGATTACCCACGTCATAATTACGTTCAGTAGGAGAAAATTTTCGAGAGAAAAAGGCACAAGGATTACTTTTAGAGGTCTCTGGATCTTTTTGGGACAAAACGGCACCTGCCCCAATTTCAGAGGCATCAACCTCCACCTGAAATGGCAGAGAAACATCAGGCTGCCGTAGAACAGGAGCAGAAGTGAATCTCTGCTTAAGTTCCTGAAATGCAGAGACTGCCTCAGGAGGCCAATTCACCACATCAGAACCCTTTCTGGTCAAATCAGTTAATGGTTTAACAATAACCGAGAAATTACCAATAAATTTACGATAAAAATTGGCAAAACCCAAAAATCTCTGAAGAGCCTTTAATGAAGTAGGTTGGACCCAATCACAGATGGCCTGAACCTTGACCGGGTCCATTTCAATAACAGATGGGGACAAAATAAATCCCAGAAATGAGATCTTCTGTACACCAAAAAGACACTTTGATCCCTTCACATACAGAGCATTCTCTCTCAAAATCTGGAATACAGTTCGAACATGTTTCACATGAGTCCCAGTCATTAGAAAAAATCAAGATATCATCCAAATAAACAATCAGAAATTTGTCCACAAAATCCCTGAAAATGTCATTCATGAAGGACTGGAAGACGGAAGGAGCATTAGTGAGCCCAAAGGGCATCACCAGGTACTCAAAATGCCCTTCAGGGGTATTGAATGCCGTCTTCCATTCATCCCCGTGCTTAATGCGAATAAGGTTATACGCCCCCCTGAGGTCAAGCTTGGTAAACCAAGTAGCGTTTTTCACCCTGGAAAACAGGTCCGAAATCAAGGGTAACGGGTATTGATATTTCACAGTAATATTGTTCAAGAGACGATAATCAATACACGGCCTTAATGAACCATCCTTTTTGGCCACAAAGAAAAAACCGGCTCCTAAGGGTGAAGAGGATGGTCTGATATGACCCTTCTCCAATGATTCCTTGATATAAGACCGCATAGCGTCATGTTCAGGTACAGACAAGTTAAAAAGGCGACCTTTAGGGAATTTACTACCCGGTACTAATTCAATAGCGCTGTCATAGCTCCTATGGGGAGGCAAGGATGCAGATTTACTTTCGCTAAACACATCAGAAAAATCAATCAAAAAGTCAGGAACATCCTGAGCCTGGGGGGAGGCAGAAAAAACAGGAGTGTTGGTATTAACACATTGGCAGCCCCAACTGGTTACAGACACAGATTTCCAATCCAAAACAGGATTATGAGACTGTAACCAAGGAAAACCCAGCACGATAATGTCATGCAGATTATACAGAACCAAAAATTTGCAGCACTCCTGGTGATCAGGTTCAACCCTCATTATCACCTGAGTAGAAAACTGGGGTTTATTCTCAGCCAAAGGGGTAGAATCGATCCCCAGTAGGGGAATAGACTTCTGTAGGGGTATCAAGGGAAATCCACAACGTTTAGCAAAATCATAATCCATCAGGTTAATAGCTGCTCCAGAATCAACGAAAGCCTGAGCAGAAAATGAGGACAGAGAGCATATCAGAGTGACAGTTAATAAAAACTTAGTCTGAACACTACCCAAGACACCTGAGCGTGCAAAACGTCTTCCCCGCTTAGGGCAGACTGAAATAGCATGAGAGGCATCACCACAGTAGAAACATAACCCATTGCGCTTTCGAAACTCATGACGCTGTGCCCCAGACACCACTCTATCACACTGCATGGGTTCAGAAGCTGGTTCACAAGGCAACACCATTCCACGCATACTTCTCCGCTCACGCAAACGTCTGTCAATTTGAATCGCTAATGACATAGAATCATTGAGACCAGAGGGGACAGGGAATCCCACCATAACATCCTTTACATTATCAGACAGACCCTTCCGGAAAAGGGCTGCCAAAGCGTCGTCATTCCATTTGGTCAGGATTCCATTTGGTCAGGACTGCCCACCTACGGAATCTCTGACAGTATAACTCAGCGTCATCAAGCCCCTGATTTAATGCCAACAAGGCTTTTTCAGCTTGATCAGTGACATTAGGCTCATCGTACAATAACCCCAAGGCCTGAAAAAACGCATTAACATCACTCAAAACAGGATTCCCAGGTATCAGGGAAAAAGCCCAATCCTGAGGATCGCCGCGCAGGAGAGAGATGATAATTTGAACCTGCTGCGCTGCGTTCCCTGAGGACTTAGGTTTTAAGGCAAAAAACAATTTACAATTATTTTTGAAATTCTGAAACTTAGCTCGATCCCCTAAAAACAAATCTGGCATGGGAATCCTAGGTTCCACAACAGGCAACCCAGCAAGATAGATAGCAATACTCCGAACCTCAGTGGCAAGCTGATCCACACGGCCAGACAACTGTGCAAACTCCATTGAGAGAAAAGATCGTCCCCAGCACCCAGAGATACAGAGGGAAAAAAATGCAACAAACAGAAAAATATCTCTGACAACTCTGACAACCTTTTTTCTTTCACAATATTTTTTCCCTTCTGTGAGTACCATACAATTTTCAATTTTTAGGCCGGTGATACTGTTATGTTTCGGTAGCTGAGGAGTGCAGGTAAAAGGCAATACACCAGAGCAGTTGGAATCTGAGATTGCAGTACCCTGACTAACCACCACAACTAGAGGCAGCCGTGGAGCGTTCCTACGTTGGTCCTAGACGCCTCATCACAGCCTGAGAAACTAACTACACCTAAAGATAGAAATAGGAAAGCTATCTGCCCCGGAGCAGAACCCCAAAGATAATAGAAAGCCCCCAAACATGTAATGGCGGTTAGACAAGATGAAATACTGACACAGAAAGAAAATAGTATGAGCAAACGCTGGGGCCCAAACTAACTAAATAGAAAAGGATAGGAAGGGTACTTACTGCAATCCCAGAAAACCCTGAAAGGCACCAACTCTACTAATTTCAAAAACACCTGAGATCACACGACCTCTACCACCTAAATTAGTTCTCTGGTGTAACAAAATCAAAACAGCAGCCACTGAAAAAACTGGAAAAAGCAAAAGTACAAACATCAGTGGCTGAACAAAACTGAGAGTGCAGAAGCCCCCGGAGGGGACCCTGAAGGCCCCCACAGAAGTGCAGGACAAAATGCAAAAATATAGCACAAACACAAAAGAAGAAAATGTCTTATCTGTTAGCAGGAGATGCAGACACGACACTGCAGGCTACAAGGGAAACGGGAATAAAGGATCCAGACCAGAACAATTGATCACCGGCAACCCTGATGGGAAGGTGACTCCCTTATATAAGACCAATCAGTAACACCTGATTCCCAGTCCTCAATCTTCACTGGACAGACTAGCACCGCTTGTAACCACCAGAGGGAGCCTCTGCTCAGAACTCATCTCAAACCCATTCACAACAGCTGTGCTCCCGTTGAGGAATTCCCCAAGTGGATTTGATGGCATCCAGGTTCAATGCCAAGTTACAGACGTTCATGTCCAGGTACAAGGACCCGAAGGCTGTGGCGGTGGATGCTCTAGTGGCTCCTTGGGACCAATTCGAGCTAATCTATGTGTTCCCGCCGATATCCTTACTTCCTCTGGTGTTGCATCGGATCAGACTGGAGAGAGTCCCGGCTATATTGATAGCCCCAGTTTGGCCAAGGAGGATGTGGTTCTCGACACTGGTGTCGCTTTTGGCAGCGCCTCCACTTCCACTCCCTCTTCGCCCGGACCTGTTAACCCAAGGGCTCGTTCGTCACCCGGACCTGAAGTCTCTGCGTTTGACGGCGTGGCTCTTGAGACCGAAATCTTGACCCGTCAAGGTTTTTCAGCCGATGTCATTGCCACTCTGCGAGCTGCCAGAGGTCTCGCTACTACTAGGATTTATCACAAGACTTGGGAAGCCTTCTTTTCATGGTGTTCGGGTTCTTCTAGGAACCCGAGGATTTTTTCCATTCCCAATTTGTTGGCCTTTTTGCAGTACGGGCTGGACAAGGGTTTGGCAGTTAACTCTCTGAAAGGACAGGTTTCTGCTCTGTCCTTGCTGTTTCGGAAGGCTATCGCCTTGCGTAGGGACGTACGTTCCTTTTTTTCGCGGGGTAACCCGTCAATTTCCGCCGCGGAAGGTGCTTGTGTCTCCTTGGCGACTCAATCTTGTCTTGGAGGCTCTTCAACATGGGCCTTTGAGCCTATGGACTCTGTTAATCTTTCCTTTCTCTCTTGGAAGGTTGCCTTCCTAGTGGCGGTCACTTCTTTGAGAAGGGTCTCTGAGTTGGCGGCTCTTTCTTGCTCGCCTCCTTTTTCTGGAGTTTCACCCAGATCGCGTAGTGCTTCGCACACGGGGTGACTTTCTACCTAAAGTGGTGTCACAGTTTCATGTTAACCAGGATATTGTGTTGCCCTCGCTTTGTCCGGAGCCAAGGAATGCGAAGGAACGGGCCTTGCACACATTGGATTTGGTGCGGGCTTTGAAGTTCTATTTGTCTATTATTCAAAGTTTTCGGAAGTCAGATTCTCTGTTTGTGATTCCAGCAGGTCGTCGACGTGGGCAACGAGCTTCCAAGGTTTCTATAGCTCGTTGGATTCGGTCGGCCATTTTAGAGGCTTACCGACTTAAGGGCGAACCTTGCCCGATTAAGATTCAAGCTCACTCCACAAGGGCTGTGGGTTCATCGTGGGCCTTTCATCAAGGGCCTCGGCAGCTCAGCTCTGCCGGGCGGCGACCTGGCGCTCCGTCCACACATTTACGAAATTTTTTAAGGTGGACGTCAGTGCTTCCGCTGATGCAGCCTTAGGACGTAGGGTCCTGCAGGCGGCTGTAGTTTAAAGTTCTTGTGAACTTGTATTTAGCGCTAGTTGCGCATTTATTTAGGTTGTTGGGTATCTGCCTCTTTTGGTTTTTTTGCCCACCCTTATTTTTGGACTGCTTTGGGACGTCCCACTAGTAATGACTAGTGTGTCTACCTTCCTTCATCTGCTGCTGAAAGACGGATTTTGGTAAGAACTTACCTGTAAAATCCTTTTCAGCGAAGAAGGAAGGGAGACACACATCCCTCCCATGGCAGAAGTGTGTTGTTGTGTATTCAGATGCGGCGTGACCCTTCTCTGATAGCGATTATCTGGGCTGAGGTCGGCGCGCTAAGGCTCTGTTCCAGCATTGCCAGCTCATCGCAGTGGTCAGGTTCAGTGAGTAGTACCTGGACTGTGTGGTTGTTTCGGCTATATGCATAACCTGTCTTCTTGTTTTTTCTCTGAAGTCCTTCAGAAGGGGTTATGTTGCTACGCTGGTGATATTTGCTCTTCCTTAGCTTGGGTACGACTGGAGAGCTGGAGTAGGAGAAGCCCTATAAGCTGGAGGGGCCGGTCAACACTTTTTTAATCTGAGGTGTTTCTATCCTATGTGGGCTCCGCCTACCCACTAGTAGTGACTAGTGTGTCTCCCTTCCTTCTTCGCTGAAAAGGATTTTACAGGTAAGTTCTTACCAAAATCCGTGTTTTTGCCACCAGAATGAATGCAAAAGTCAGAACCTTTATTTCATTAAATCCCCTGGATGGTTCGGCAGGAAGTCGACGCACTATCACAACCCTGGGGAGGAGATCTCCTATATGCATTCCCACCTCTTCCTCTGATTCCGAGAACACTCAGGAAGACACACGACAACAGGGCACCAGTTATCCTGATAGTACCCTTCTGGCCAAAGAGGAGCTGGTTTCTTCTAATAAACAAGATGTCGATAGAGAAGCCCATTCTATTGCCAAAGAGGGAAGATCTTCTCCACCAGGGCCCGATTCTCCATCGCAATCCAGATGCGCTCCAACTCTCAGCTTGGATCCTGAATGTCAGATCTTGAAGTCCAGAGGGTTGTCCAATGAGGTGATCTCCACACTCCAAGCAAGTAGGAAGCTGTGACCTCAGCGATTTACAATAAAACATGGAAACGGTTCTGCACCTTTTTGGGAGAGGCTTCAGTGGACACTACACGCCCAGACATTCACAGAATTCTTGACTTTCTTCAGTTAGGGTTTAAGAAAGGTCTTAGGCCCAGTACCTTAAAAGTACAGATCTTAGCCCTTAGTATATTTTTTGCTTGCTCTCTTGCATCACATCTCTGGATAGCTAGGTTTTCAAAAGCCATACAGAGATTGAGACCCCTTTTAAGGAAGTCTGCTCCACCATGGGACCTTAATCTGGTCCTGAATGCCCTATGTAAACACCCGTATCTCCTATCTGACGATACGGATATAGCCAAGATTTCACTCAAGACAGCCTTCCTGGTGGCTATCACGTCGGCAAAGAGACCAGGGGAGATGCAAGCCCTGTCTATTCAAGATCTGTACCTGCAGGTGTTCACGGATAGATTAGTTCTTAGACTTGACCCAGCTTTTCTCCCTAAAGTGGTTTAACTTAAATATAAATCAGGAGGTGGTCCTCCACTCGTTCTGCCAGCACCCTAGAAACCCGAAAGAGGATGTCTATCATAATTGAGATGTTAGTGAGACTGTACTTAAATATCTAGAAGCAACTAGGGTTGGAGGCAGGACAAAAACTTGTTTGTACAGTATGGAGGACCAAATAAAGGTAGAAAAGCAGCAAGATCTACGATAAGAACCACGATAAGTCTAGCCTATAAAGCACAGGGGAAAGCTCCCCCAGATATTCTTAGAGCCCCCCCCCCCACCCACTGCCAGGTTTTCATACTGACATTTATATAAGTATTGTTAATAAAATTTCTTTTTGCATCCATTCAGATGTGGTACTTTGGGAAATCACTGAAGGATGGTAGGGGAGGGTCCTTTTAGCCGCTCGTTGGTCCTGTCCCACTGAGGATAAGAAGGACATCCTCCATGGTGCTGTCAGGATGGATTCCTCGAAAAACCGCGTTTTTTTTTTTTTTTTCTAGCATCATTACAGCGCCGTTTTTAATGAACAAAACATGTTGGTGATGCAGCGATGCTTTATCATACTGAGGAACAAAAAGTGCAATAAAACGCAATCAAAAAGATGAATGTAAATAAAAATGGTGCCGCTGAAAACCTCATTTTGTCCTGCAAAAAATAATCCGCTATAAAGCTCGGTCAGCAGAAAATTAAGTGCTACTTGTCAGAATGTTTTCTATAAAATAATATTTATTGTGTAAGAGCGTGAAAAAACATAAAAACTGTAGTATCGCTGTAATCGCACTGACCAGAAGAATAAAGGTTCCTTATCAATTTTACCACACGCGGCACGGTATAAAAAAAACAATTCCTGAATTGCTATTTTTGTTTTTTCATTCTGCCTCCCAAGAATCGGAATAGTAAGCGATCAAAAAATGTCTTGTGCTCGAAAATGGTACCAATAAAAACATCAACTCGTCCCGCAAAAAAGCTGTCACATGACTGTCAGCCGAAATATGGAAAAATTATAGCTGTTAAAATATGGGGATGCAAAAACTAGTTTTTGCAATAAAAAGCGTCTTTAGTGTGTGACAGCAGCCAAACCTAAAAACCCAATATAAATCTGGTATCGCTGTAATGGCACCGACCCAAAGAATAAAGTTGCCTAATCACTTATACTGCACAAGGAATGGCGTAAAAAACTAAATAAAACCAATTGTTCACATGCTGTGGATTTGTTCATACTGCCTTCCAAAGATCGCAGTAAGGCTCGGCGCACATTTATCCTGCGCTCTGCATTGAGCTCTTACAGCGGGGTTTCTGTGTAAATCTCAGAAATGTGATTCAGATGGAGCCTCTGTCAGAAGATTCTCTATAATGAGGCACACGGAGGCACTGTGGACGCCATAGGACCTGTGATTTGGCGATGTCCGTCTCTTTAGGATTGCATAAAAGTGCCGTTGGCCACAGTTTTGTGCAGAAGCTTGCGTTTGGGATAATGTACTCATCACTGCAGCGGAAGTGTGCAATTTTCACTCAGTAACATCCACTGCTGCTTGTTTCTGGAATACACCCATGTAGTCAAAATCATCACTACTCCTGTAGATAAATTCCCGAAGGGGTATAATTTCCAAAATGTGGTCACTTGAGGGATATTCTGCTTTTCTAGCACTTAGGGGCTCTTTATATGGAATCTGCAAACTGTTTTAAGAAAGTCTTCGCTCCAGGAGGCAAATGGCGCTCCGTCCCTCCTGAGTCACTCCGTATGGCTAAGCAGTACTGTACATCCACATATGGGGTATTTCTACACTCAGCAGAAATTGTGAGACAAATTTTTGTGCCATTTTTACCCATTTCCCAGTGTGAAAACGTAAAACTTGGGGCTAACACACAATCTTGGTGGTAAAAAATGTAAATCTTTTTTTCTTGAATGCCGAATGGAATAAAACTGACACACCTGTGGCGTCAATATGATCACTGCACCCCTAGATGAATTCATTAAGAGGCATAGTTTGTAAAATGGGGCACCTTATGGGGTGTTCTGCTGTTCTGGCACCTCAGGGGCACCAGTTTCCTCCCCGGAGTAATTTTATGAACGTCTAAAATAATGTTGCTGAAATTTTGCCTCATTACAGCAGAACATGTGACTTTTTGCTCTAAAAAGTCTCAAAAAATGGGTGAAGACGACAATAAAGAGCATTTTAATATTTGTGCAAAACTCATGAACCACGTGTAACATTTTTACGATTTTAAGGGGTTGTCTGGCCTTGAGCTACAAGTCTGCAGTCTTTCTACATGACTGCAGACTTCTGTGAAGTGTCACTACTGGTAGATCCCAACAGTGGG
>JARQOD010000008.1:39490291-39849619 GCA_033576555.1 Oophaga sylvatica
GTCGCGATCAGCATTCCCATCTCGGATGACTTAAGGGGCAGTGGAGAAGGAACGCCTGTGCCCAGTAATTTTCGGGGGACAGGGTTTTTTTTGAGACACTGTACCGTGTACGACGGATTTGTTTGATAATTTGGGTTTCCCTTTTCCCTGAAGGGATGCCCCTTTTCCCAGTTAGCAAATCCTCGTTATTTCCCTGAAAAAGGGGGAAGGGATTTTGCAGGATCGCTGGAAGAAAAAGGGAAAAATGCGGCAAAACCTCTACGGGGGGCCGGGGTCATGGATTCAGAGCTAGGGTTTCCATGGTGCTTGTAAAGCTTCCCTGGTGGTTGGACCGTTACGGACGGCGTGGCAGGATGGCCCTTTTACCCGAGGAGGGGGGTTGTTCAAGTTGTTGGAGTGCACCCGTATGGCATGAAGCAGGTTTGGATACTGCGCGCTGCTGTCCAGGGGCAATCTTCGGCGGTCACAGCAAAGACACTGTGGTTTTTAGCGGGCCCGGGGGACCGGTTTCCAAGCAATTTTGCTATCTTTTAGTTTACAAGGGTGGTCAACTTTTTGGGATTGACCTCACGGAGCTGATTCCCAAAGTCAAAGGCAAAAGAAACGGCTTTACCGCAGCGAAGAGCTGTTACTTCCGCGTCTGGCAGG
Organism: Oophaga sylvatica; assembly: GCA_033576555.1. Taxonomy (NCBI): domain Eukaryota; kingdom Metazoa; phylum Chordata; class Amphibia; order Anura; family Dendrobatidae; genus Oophaga; species Oophaga sylvatica. The sequence continues at coordinate 39,490,940 of JARQOD010000008.1, forward strand.
CCTAGTGCCGGTAGTAGTCGGCGGTCCTTTCGGTCCAGGGGACGGTTCGGTCAGCCCTCTTGGGGATCGGGTCGTCCGTCTTTTTCAGGAAAAAAGACCTCTCAGAAATCCCGCACTCCCTGGAAACAGAGCTTCCGTCAAGACAAGCGGGAAGCTGACAAAAAGCCCGCTAAGGCGGACTGACGCCAGGCCTCACTCGAGGGCTCTCGAGTGGGGGTCGCCTGCTCCAATTCGAATCTACTTGGGCTGCCCGCGTTCGGACGCCTGGGTGACGCGGGTTGTGTCGGCAGGCTACTTCTTTAGATTTTCTTTCTCGACCCCCGGACAGTTTTTGTCAATCTTGCATTCCGTCGGAGCCGAGCTTTTTGCCGCTCTACTGCGAGAGGTCGAGTCCCTTCTGCAGAAGGGTGTGGTGGTACCGATTCCGCCGGAGGACCGGGGAAGAGGGTTTTATTCCAACCTCTTTGTGGTCCCCAAAAAGAGGACAGATTTCGTCCCATTCTGGATCTCAAGAGATTGAATCGGCATGTCCGCACCCGGAAGTTCCGCATGGAGTCGCTTCGCTCGGTTGTGGCGGCCCTGTTGCAGAACGACTTTTTGGTGTCAATCTACATTCGCGACGCTTACTTGCATGTTCCCGTCGGAAGGGCCCACCAACGCTTCCTTCGTTTTGCCATAGGTCAGGACCATTACCAGTTTGTGGCCCTGCCATTCGGGTTGGCTCAGCACCCAGAGTCTTTACAAAAATTCTGGCACCTCTCATGGCGATCCTTCGAAGACAGGGGGTTACGATTCTTCCCTACCTGGACGACCCTTTTGATTGTGGCGTCCTCAAAGGAGGAGGTGGTGACGGCTCGCAATCTATCCCTTCGGCTCCTGGAGGACTTCGGGTGGCTGGTCAATTGGGAGAAGTCGTCTCTGGAACCGTCGCAGTCAATCTGTTTTTGGGAATGCATTTCGACACGGTACGAGCAGTGGTGTCTCTGCCTCCAGACAAGCAAGCAACTCTTCTTCGACATGTACAGGTTATGAAGTCTTCGACAGCAATGTCCCTTCGAAGGTGTATGCGCCTTCTGGAGTTGATGTTGGCGTCGATGGAGCACTTCCGTTTGCCCAATTTCATTCCAGGCTCTCCAAATGCTCATTTTGAACCTTTGGGATCGATCGCAGGCTTCGTGGATGGCAGTGTCATCATCTCCCACAGGGTGCGAGAGTTTCTAGGATGGTGGTTACATCCGGAAGCGTTATCCCTGGGGAAGTCTTTCCTCCCTCCGAGGTGGTCGGTCATAACCACCGATGCCAGCCTGACTGGCTGGGGGGGGTCTGGAACGATCTCTGGATTCAGGCAGTATGGTCGTCGGAAGAGTCTGTCCTGCGATCAACATCCTGGAATTGAGGGCAATTTTTCTTTTCCTCCAACACTGGACGGTCCCTTTAAGCGGTCTACCAGTCCGAGTGCAGACAGACCCAAAGCGACGGCGGTCGCGTATATCAACCATCAAGGTGGGACGAGGAGTTTCAGACTCATGATGGAGGTGTCTCGGATTCTGGTATGGGCCGAGGCCAGGGTGCCAGCCATCTCTGCGATTCACATTCCGGGAGTTCAGAATATCACGGCGGACTTTCTCAGTCGCGAAAAGATGGATCCCGGAGAATGGAGTCTTCATCCGGAAATTTTTGCACTGCTGTGCTCCCGTTGGGGAACTCCCCAAGTGGATTTGATGGCATCCAGGTTCAATGCCAAGTTACCGACATTCATGTCCAGGTACAAGGACTCGAAGGCTGTGGCGGTGGATGCTCTGGTGACTTCGTGGGACCAATTCGAGGTAATCTATGTGTTCCCGCCGATATCCTTACTTCCTCTGGTGTTGCGTCGGATCAGACTGGGAGAGAGTCTCGGCTATGTTGGTAGCCCCGGATTGGCCAAGGAGGACGTGGTTCTCGACGCTGGTGTCGCTTCTGGCAGTGCTCCTCTTCCACTCCCTCTTCGACCGGACCTGTTAACCCAAGGGCCCGTTCGTCATCCGGACCTGAAGTCTCTGCGTTTGACGGCGTGGCTCTTGAGACCGAAAAACTTGACCCTTCAAGGTTTTTTCAGCCGAAGTCATTGCCACTCTGCGGGCTGCCAGAGGTCCGGCTACTACCAGGATTTATCACAAGACTTGGGAGGCCTTCTTTTCGTGGTGTTCGGGTTCTTCAAGGAACCCGAGGATTTTTTCCATCCCCAATTTGTTGGCTTTTTGCAGTACGGGCTGGACAAGGGTTTGGCAGTTAGCACTCTGAAGGGTCAGGTTTCTGCTCTGTCCTTGCTGTTTCGGAAGGCTATCGCCTCGCGTAGGGACGTACGTTCCTTTTTTCGCGGAGTAACCCGTCTAGTTTCCGCCGCGGAAGGCGCTTGTGTCTCCTTGGCGGCTCAATCTTGTTTTGGAGGCTCTCCAACATGGGCCTTTTGAGCCTATGGATTCTGTTAGCCTTTCTTTGCTCTCTTGGAAGGTTGCCTTCCTAGTGGCGGTCACTTCTTTTAGAAGGGTTTCTGAGTTGGTGGCTCTTTCTTACTCGCCTCCTTTTCTGGAATTTCACCCGGATCGTGTAGTGCTTCGCACACGGGGCGACTTTATACCTAAGGTGGTGTCACAGTTTCATGTTAACCAGGATATTGTGTTGCCCTCGCTCTGTCCGGAGCCGAGGAATGCGAAGGAACGGGCCTTGCACACATTGGATTTAGTGCGGGCTTTGAAGTTCTATTTGTCTATTACCCCAAAGTTTTCGGAAGTCGGATTCTCTGTGATTCCAGCAGGTCGTCGACGTGGTCATCGAGCTTCCAATTACTCTATAGCTCGTTGGATTCGGTCGGCCATTTTAGAGGCTTACCGACTTAAGGGCGAACCTTGCCCGATTAAGATTCGAACTCACTCCACGAGGGCTGTGGGTTCATCGTGGGCCTTTCATCAAGGGGCCTCGGCAGCTCAGCTCTGCCTGGCGGCGACCTGGCGCTCTGTCCGCACGTTTACAAAATTTTATAAGGTGGACGTTAGTGCTTCCGCTGATGCGGCCTTGGGACGAAGGGTCCTGCAGGCGGCTGTAGTTTAAAGTTCTTGTGAACTTATTTTTAGCGCCGGTTGCGCTTTTTATTTAAGTTGTTGGAATCTGCCTCTGTTGGTTTTTTGCCCACCCTTAATTTCTGGACTGCTTTGGGACGTCCCACTAGTAATGACTGTCTCCCTTCCTTCCACCTGCTGCTGAAAGACGGATTTTGGTAAGACCTTACCTGTAAAATCCTTTTCAGCGAAGGAAGGGAGACACAGCTCCCTCCCATGGCAGAAGTGTTTGTTGTGTTTTCAGATGCGGCGTGACCCTTCTCTGATAGCGATTATCTGGGCTGAGGTCGGCGCGCTAAGGCTCTGTTTCCAGCATTGCCAGCTCATCGCAGTGGTCAGGTTCAGTGAGTAGTACCTGGGACTGTGTGTTTTTTTCTGTTATATGCATAACCTGTCTACTTGTTTTATTCTCTGAAGTCTTTCAGAAGGGGTTATGTTGCTACGCTGGTGATATTTACTCTTCCTTAGCTTGTGTACGGACTGGAGAGCTGGAGTAGGAGCCCAAGCTGGAGGGGCCGGTCAACACTCTTTTTAATCTGAGGTGTTCTATCCTGTGTGGGCTCCGCCTACCCACTAGTAATGACTGTGTCTCCCTTCCTTCCTTCGCTGAAAAGGATTTTACAGGTAAGGTCTTATCAAAATCCGTCTTTTACCATGGTGTTTGCTGTAGGTTTGCCATGGATTTTACCCTTTCCATGCAAATATTTGAATGTCCTCAGCATAAATATAAATATGTTCATCTTTTCTTCTTTAATAAGTTTAAAGTTTTGTAATAATGAATTTGCTTGCATCTTCATCCACAATTTGCATCAATAGCTTTGCAGCCTTAACCATTTATGTACCTCCTGACAAATCTCGATATACAGGTTCTTCTCACAAAATTAGAATATCAACAAAAAGTTAATTTCAGTTCTTCAATACAAGTGAAACTCATATTATATGGAGTCATTACAAACAGAGTGATCTACAGGGTGGGCCATTTATATGGATACACCTAAATAAAATGGGAATGGTTGGTGATATCAACTTCTGTTTGTGGCACATAGTATATGGGGGGGGGGGACTTTTCAAGATGGTGGTGACCATGGCCTCCATTTTGAAGTCCTCTATTTTGGATCCAACTTTATTTTTTTCAATGAGAAGAGGGTCATGTGACACATCAAACTTATTGAGAATTTCACAAGAAAAACAATGGTGTGCTTGGTTTTAATGTAACTTTATTCTTTCATGAAGTTTTTTACAAGTTTATTACTACTTATAAAATGCGTTCAAAGTGCTGCCCATTGTGTTGGATTGTCAGTGCAACCCTCTTCTCCCACTCTTGACATGCTGAAGTGCTAGCACAGGCTTCCAATATCCGTTGTTTTAGATGCTGCACATCTCGTATCTTCACAGCATAGACAATTGTCTTCAGATGACCCCAAAGATAAGTCTAATGGGGTCAGATCGGGAGACCTTTGTGGCCGTTCAACTGGCCCGCGACGACCAATCCACTTTCCAGGAAACTGAAGATGGCACTTCCCTGAGCTTTTGCAGCAAGATGGTGCACCACCACATTATGGGTGTCGGGTCCGAGCATTCCTACATGAACAGTTTCCTGAAAGTGGAATGGTCGTCATGGGCCAGTTGAATGGCCACCAAGATCTGCGACCTGAGTCTTCAGATCACCTTGGACACTCTGGTCTGTTTCGGCTGGATAGTCAACAAGGATAAGTCCTCCCTGACACAAGCACAGCACCTAGTCTTTCTGGGTATGAGGTTCAACACGGCCCAAGCCCGTGTCTTCCTTCCAAAGGAAGTTTTTCTCCCTCTACCAGGGGATCTGATCTCTAAAGCGTCCAGCTCCTCTCCACCTATGGTCCTGCATGAGAGTTCTAGGGAAGATGATTGCCGCCATGGAAGCCGTGCCATTTGCCCAGTTCCATACCCACCCTTTTCAGCTGGCCCTCTTGTCCGGTGGACCGGACTATGCGTATGTCTGCCCCTCAGGGTGAGGCTGTCCCTGACTTGGTGGATGGTCTACATAAAAGATCAAGGCGGAACGCGCAGCAACAGGTGATGGCAGAGGTAGCAAGGATCCCGTTATGGGTGGAATGTCACGTTCCCGCCTTATCAGCCGTGCATATACCGGGGGGTGAAAAATTGGGCATTCGATTTTCTGAGTCGTCAGGGTGTCGCAACGGGCGAGTGGTCTCTCCACTCCGCCGTCTTTAATCAAATATGCCAAAGGTGGGGAACCCCGGACGTCGACCGTATGGTGTCTCGGATGAACCACAAGGTTCCTCAGTTTGTGGCCAGATCCCGAGATCGCTAGACATCTGCTTCGATGCTCTAGTGATCCCGTGGTCTCAATTCCATCTGCCTTATCTTTTTCTGCCTCTACCCTTAATTCCGAGAGTCGTGAAAAAGAAAGACGGAGGGAATTACCGTAATTCTCGTAGCTTCGGACTGGCCAAGAAGGTTCAGGTTCGTGGAGCTGGTGAACGTGCTCATGGATGTTCCCTGGAGGCTTCCAGACCGTCCAGATCTCCTCTCACAAGGGGCCCCTCTTGCACTAGAGTTCAGTCACCTGAGTTTAATGGCATGGCCGTTAAGGTCGCAATACTAAAGGACGCCAGTTTTTCCCAGCAGGTCATTCAGACCATGATTAGAGCGAGGAAACTGGCCTCCTCATGTGTCTATCACAGATACTGGAAGGCCTTTCGGTGGAGCGAGGACAGCGATTTGGTCCCTGTGGCTTTTTCCCTTCCTTCCATCCTGGGTTTTTTGTAAGTGGGTCTTAACTCTGGTCTGTCACTCGGTACCCTTAAGGGTCAAGTTTCTGCTCTGTCAATTCTTTTCCAACGAAACCTGGCTTCTCGTCCCGAGGTAAAGAATTTTCTTCAAGGAGTCGCCCACCTGTCTTCTCCTTATCGTCCTCGCGCCCATTTTGAGTCCATTCAAAGCATTCCGTCCTGTCATGGAAGGTTGCCTTTTTAATTGCCATTATGTCCATTAGGAGAGTCTCTGAGTTGGCGGCATTATCCTGCCATTCTCAGTTCTTGATTTTTCATCAAGACAAAGTAGTTCACAGACCCGTTCCTTCCTTGTGCAAGGTGGTTTCTTCATTTCACATTAATGAAGAAATTGTCCTTCCCTGTCTATGTCCTTCTCCGGTTCATCCCCTGTAGAAGACCCTCCATAAGTTGGATCTGGTCAGAGCTCTGTCTACCTTTCAAGGACTGCTTCCTTTCGCCAATCCGATGCCCTATTCGTCATCTCTGAAGGTTGTCCTAAGGGGCTCCCAGCTACTAAATCCACCATTGCCCGTTGGATTTGTTCAGCAATATTGGAGGCATACCGCGTTCAGGACAAGCAGCCTATTTCCAGGGGTGAAGACTCACTCCACTCGGGCGGTGGGGGCTTCCTGGGTGATTCATCACCAGGCCTCGGCTCTGCAGATTTGTAAGGCCGCGACCTGGTCATCTTTGCACACTCTTTGCGAGGTTTTACAGGGTTCATACTCATGCCTCCTTTGCGAGGTTTTACAGGGTTCATACTCATGCCTCCTTTGATGCAGGCCTGGGAATGAAGGTGCTGTAGGTGGCGGTTATGCATCGACCGAAGTCTGTTTTTTTCTTTGCATTTTTTCTGTTCCCACCCTAGCGACTGCTTTGGGACGTCCCATGGTTACCAGTGTCTCCCAATGAAGCGATAAAGAAAGAGGGATTTTTGGTACTCCCTGTAAAATCTTTTTTGGAGCCTTCATTGGGGGACACAGCACCCTCCCTAATTGTTTGTACCTCTATTGGGCCTATGTGCCTTTGTTGTTGGTTTGGTACATATGTTGAGTTTTGGTTGCTTCTCCTGCTTTAACACTAACTGAGGTACTTTGTGCCTGTCAGTGGGTGTATACTGCCGAGGAGGAGCTATTTCCTCTTTTTGCCTAGTGTCCGCCTCCTAGCGACAGCTGCATACTCCCATGGTTACCTGTGTCCCCCAATGAAGGCTCCAAGAAAGAGATTTTACAGTGAGTACCAAAAATCACTCTTTTTGACGATATTCAAATTGTGTGAGAAGCACCTGTACATTTGCAACCTTTGCAAAACTTGGTGTATGAACTTGATCTATATGGGAATCTTCTAGTGATGATCAAAAAGATGATGAACCTAGCATTCAGCTGCTGGCCAAAGAACTTCATTGCTGCTTGGTCTAACTGCCATGGAGTACTAATGCTGGATAACGGATCTGCAAATCTTTGTTAATCTCTAGAATCTTTGCTTTGCCTACTTCACCTTTTACAGGTCTATATGTTTCCATTATAGCAGGCAACAAACCTTTTGCATTCTTATTGCCTTCCACTATTCCCTCACTTTTTTTTTTTTTACCGCACGTTGGTAAGAGGTAGGGGACTGGCTTGAGGAGGCAAGACTTAAGGGTATGCCACACTGAACAATATCGCTAACGGGATCGCTAAAAAACGTCACTATTTAGCGATCCCGTTAGCGATGTTGTTCAGTGCGGCATCTGCCAGCGACGAGCTTCCTGCTGTGATCTCGCTCGTCGCTGGAATCGTTCCGGACCCTATTTTCTCGTCGGCGCTCCCGCTGGGTAAGTATATATCGCTAGTGTGGCACCATTTCTTAGCGATTTAGCGGTACTTTTGTACCGCTAAAGTCGTTAAGAAGATCGCTAACGGCGATAGCGTCGTTAACTATATCGCTAAATGTGGCCGCACTTAGCGATATAGAAACAATCCCGCTAGCGATCGCATTAGTATGCGTCGTTATCGTTATCGCTAGCGGGATTGTTTAGTGTGGCAGTACCTTTAGACTCAGACTGCTCTTGTCATGGAAGCAAAAGCCTGCACAGGAGCTGTACATGCAAAAAAAAGGGAAGACTTTTTTAGTGACACTGTCAAAAATTACTTCAGTACTGATCATTTGGTGCAATGAATAATAAATGGTTAAGGTGAACATAGCTTTTTAGCATGATGTGTAAAAAGTCACTGTACAATTAGCTGTGGATATTTTGATCCTTTTTTGGACTGTAAATTTTCCATTGACTTCAAGTCCTTCATGGCCTCGCAGAACTTGTGCAGTGCTAACATATGCTGACACTATTAGTACCCGTTTGAAGTGGTAAGTATGTACTGTAAAAGCCTCAGTTGTAAATTTATTTCTAAGAGAACTGTTAGAACCATTCAGCTAAAGCAGGGATGTCAAACTCAAATCCACAGAATGCCAAAATTAAAAGCTTTGACAAAGTCACTGGCCAACCTTTATATTTCTAAAAAAAAAAAAAAATGTCTTCAATTGAGGAAGTTTTACCTTGTCAAATAGAACGATTAACTTTTTCATGTGGAAACAAACTTAAAGGGGTTGTCCCTCGAACAAAGAACATTTTAATGAATAGATCTTAGAATAAAATATTGAAGTAATATATGTTATGTAAAAGCAGTAAAAAGCAAATGGCCTAATTTGAACATGTAATAACAAAGGATAAAAAAAAACTTGAAAATACAAATAAAGTATGGTGCAAAGAAAAAAGTGCCCCCAAACACAGTAACACAGTATGATACCCACAGTGCCCTCCACACGCACGGTGTGATGTCTGTACTGTACCCCCCCCAATACCTCCGACAAAGGATGGTGACCCAATATGATACTCTACCTGTATAGATATATATCTTTATATTTCATAGAAGGATAGCAGAATAGCCGTTAATTCATTTGTCGACTTCTGTAAAATCATTGCAGAAGCCGACAGGAAAGGAGACGTGGTTTACATACAGTAAACCATTGCAGAACAGTTCGATTTATATATGTCACTGACTACTACTGTTAGTAGTATATGTGTGCAAGATTTGGGAGCTGTAGGTATTTAATAAAAGAATTTATTCACTGAAAAAACTGGCATGTGCTCCCGTGCAATTTTGTGCGCAAGAGAGGGAAAGGCAGTGACTGAGGGCAGATATTAATAGCCTGGAAAGGGACCATGTTTTTTGCCCCCACCCCCCCCCCCAGCTAAAAACATCTGGCCCCAGCCACCAGAAAAGGCGCATCTGTAAGATGTGCCAATTCTGGCACTTAGCCTCTCTCTTCCTGCTGCCCTGTAGCAATGGCATATAGAGTAATAAGGGGTTAATGTCACCTTTGTATTGTAAGGTGACATTAAACCTGGCTTAGTAATGGAGAGGTGTCATATGCCACCGCTACAGAGCAATGGGAAGAGAGAGTAAGTGCCGGATCTTACAGATGCGCCTTTTCTGGGGTGGCTGGGGGCAGATTTTTTTAGTCAGGGGGCCAAAAACAATGGTCCCTCTCTAAGCTATTAATTTCTGCCCCCAGTCACTGGCTTGCTCTCTCTGGCGGAGAAAAATGCGCGGGAGCCCACGCCAGTTCTTTCCGTGAATTAATCCTTTAATTTAACACCCTACAGCTCCAAAATTTTACACATAGACACTACTAACATTATTAGTGAGGGACATATAAAAAAAATAACGGATATGCAATGGTTTACTCTTATGTAAACCATGTCTCATATCCTGTCGGGTTCTCTAATGATTTTACAAATGCCGACAAATGAATTATCGGCTTTTCTGCTATCTATATCTCTATGAAATATAAATATATGTGTCTCACTGACGTGTGTGTCTATAAATTTGTATGTATATGTGTGTGTGTGTATATAATATATATATATATATATATATATATATATTATTACACACACATATTTGTATTTCATATACATAGCAGAATAGCCGATAATTCAATTGTCGACATCTGTAAAATCATTAGAGAACGCGACAGGATGAGACCTGGTTCACATACAGTAAACCATTGCATATCCAAATATTCGTGAAAACATACGTTTTCACGAATATTTGAGGCAGATACTTTTCCTACTTGGGGGCTGGCAATTGGATCCGAGCATGCTCAGTTAAAAAAAATTGAAACCGTCGCCAGATTCCGTCATTTGGCGAAACCGGCGCCCATAGTCTTCCATTCTAGCAAATGACGGACAGTGATGGAAACGTCACTTTCCGTTTTTTTTTGACGTACACAAAAAATGTTCCTTTGTCCATTGTCTCTGGCCGCCAGACAAACAATTTTCGACGGAGCCGGCGAACGACGCATGAAACGCACGGCCATCCTTCGTTAATACAAGTCAATGATAAAAAACGGATCCAGCTGCATCAGTCGCCGATCCGTTTTTTTCAAAATTCGACGGATTGCGACTGATAGCAAATAACTGATATGTGAAAGGGGCCTTAACCAATTCAACTATTTTGGTCCATAGAATCATAGAATCATAGAATGGTAGAGTTGGAAGGGACCTCCTGGGCCATCTGGTCAAACCCCCTGCTCAAAGCAGGATTCTCTAAATCATCCCAGACAGATGTCTGTCCAGCCTCTGTTTGAAGACTTCCATTGAAGGAGAACTTACCACCTCTCGTGGCAGCCTGTTCCACTCCTTGATCACCCTAACTGTCAAAAAGTTTTTTCTAATATCTAATCTGTGTCTCCTCCCATTCAGTTTCATCCCATTGCTTCTAGTCTTTCCTTGTGCAAATGAGAATAAAGATGATCCTTCTACAATGTGACAGCCAATGAGATATTTGTAGACAGCTATTAAGTCTCCTCTCAGTCTTCTTTTTTGTAAGCTAAACATTCCCAAATCCTGCAACCGTTCCTCATAGGACATGGTTTGCAGACCGGTCACCATTCTGGTGGCTCTTCTCTGAACTTGCTCCAGTTTGTTGATGTCTTTTTAAAATGTGGTGCCCAAAACTGGACACAGTATTCCAGATGAGGTCTGACCAAAGAGGAGTAGAGGGCAATAATGACCTCACGTGATCTAGACTGTATGCTTCTGTTGATACATCCTAGAATTGTATTTGCTTTTTTTGCTGCTGCATCACACTGTTGACTCATGTTCAGTCTGTGATCAATTAGTATACCCAAGTCTTTTTCACATGTGCTGTTACTTAGCCCTATTCCTCCCATTTTGTATATGCTTTTTTCATTTTATTGCCCAGATGTAGTACGTTGCATTTTTCCCTGTTAAAAACCATTCTGTTAGTTGCTGCCCACTGCTCCAGTTTATTTATATCTTTTTGAATCCTCTCTCTCTCTTCTCTAGTATTAGCTACCCCTCCTAGCTTTGTGTCATCAGCAAATTTGATCAGTTTACCCTCAATTCCTTCATCTAAATCATTGATAAAGATGTTGAACAATACAGGGCCCAAAACAGAGCCTTGTGGTACCCCACTTGAGACATTCTTCCAACTGGATGTGCAGCCATTTACGACCACTCTTAGAGTCCGATCACTAAGCCAGTTATGAATCCACCTAACAGTTGCCTTGTCCATTCCATACTTAGTCATTTTTTCAATAAGGATTGTGTGAGATACTTTGTCAAATGCTTTGCTGAAGTCAAGATATACTTTATCTACAGCATTTCCCTGATCCACCCAGTCAGTGATTCTGTCATAGAAGGAAATTAAGTTAGTCTGACATGACTTATTAGTTACAAACCCATGCTGACTCTGTTTAATCACTTCATTCTTATTCAGGTACTTACATACATGTTCTTTAATAATTTGTTCAAAGATCTTTCCTGGTATAGAAGTCAGACTCACCGGCCTGTAGTTCCCTGGGTCCACCTTCTTCCCCTTTTTGAAGATAGGAACAACATTTGCTCTTCTCCAGTCTTCTGGGACTTCTCCTGTTCTCCAAGAATTTTCAAAGATTATGGACAGTGGTTCAAGAATTTCTTCTGCTATCTCCTTCAGTATTCTGGGGTGTAATTCCTCTGGACCTGGAGACTTGAATTCATTTAGGTTAGCTAAGTGTTTCCTCACTGTCTTTCTGTTTATAGATATCCTGGATTCTTCTATTGCTTTAATAGGACAGTGAAGATCAGTTGATGTTACATTTCCTTTCTGAGAGAAAACAGATGCAAAATAGGAATTTAAAAGTTCAGCCTTCTCAGCATCCTTTCTTACCATTTCATCATTTTCATCCTGTAAAAATCCTATAGCATCTTTGATATTTTTTTTACTTTTGACGTATCCCCAAAATCCTTTTTTGTTGCTTTTGACATCTCTTGCAAGCCTTAATTCATTGTCAGCTTTAGATAATCTGATTTGCGCCCTGCGGGTTCTGCAGATGGCATTATATTCTTCTTTAGATATGCCTCCCTCTTTCCATTTGATAAACATTTCTTTCTTCCTTTTTAGCATGTGTTTAAGTTCTGTGTTCATCCATCCTGGTTTCCTTAAATGCTTCCCATTCTTCCCTCTTTTTGGAATTGTTAACGATTGTGCTTTGAGAATCTCATTTTTCAAGATGTCCCATCCTTCCTGGACATTTTTGTCCTTAAGGATATCCTGCCATTGGATCCCTCCAATTCTCTTTCGGAGTCCCTTAAAATCTGCCTTTCTGAAATCTAACCTTGACGTCTGAGTCTTCACAGGTCTTCTCTCTTGTTATCCAAAATTCTAAAATAGCATGGTCACTACCTCCTAGGGTCCCAGCCACTCTTACCTCCTCAACCATTTCCTCCCTGTTTATAAGGATTAGATCCAAGGTAGCAGATCCCCTTGTTTTCTCCTCTACCTTTTGAAAGATAAAGTTGTCAGCAAGAGAGGATAAGAATTTCCTTGACCTTTTAGTTTTGCCTGAGAGAGATTCCCAACAAATGTCTGGATAGTTGAAATCTCCCATGACCACTATGTCATATTTTTTGGAGAACTTGGCCATTTGATGCATAAAGAGTTCATCCATATCTTCAGCTTGCATAGGCGGCCTGTACTAAATGCCTACAATGGTGTCCTTTCCATTGTTCTGTCCTTGTATTCTTACCCAAACAGTTTCCACAGAACTCCCAGTCTCTGAAGCATCAATCTCTGTGCAGATATACGCTTTTCTAACATACAATGCGACACCTCCTCCTCGTTTATCAAGTCTGTTTCTTGCAAATAAGTTGTATCCTTCTAGCCTTGTATTCCAATCATGTGTATCGTCCCACCAAGTTTCAGTGATTCCAATGACATCATACTTCTTCTCCTGCGTTAGTAGTTCCAATTCTCCTTGTTTGTTGCCCATGCTTTGTGCATTTGTATAAAAACATTTTAGTTTGTGCTTGGTTTCTCTTCCTCCAATATTTTTATTATTTAGATTGTTTTGTCTTCATTCTTCATTTCCACTTCTAATAGCCGAGTTCTCAATAGCATTTGTCAGGTGTATGGCTTTTTCTGGCGTTTTGCTTCCCTTCCCACATTGTTCTAGTTTAAAGCTCTCCTGATGAGTGTAGCAAGGCGACTTCCAAATACATGTTTTCCAGTCTTCGTTAGGTGCACCCCATCTCTAGCAAGTAGTCCATCGTATAGGTAATTCACTCCGTGATCCAAAAATCCAAAACCTTGCTGACGGCACCATCGACATAGCCAGTTGTTCACCTGCAGAATCTTCTTCCACCTCCTTGTTCCATGGACATCCACTGGAAGGATGGAAGAGAAGACCACCTGCGCTCCCAGTTCTTTCACTTTCTTACCTAAGTTTTCAAAGTCACTGCAGATGGTTTCCAGGTCGTTTCTTGCGGTGTCATTTGTCCCCACATGTATTAGCAGGAATGGGTAGTCATCTGTAGGTCTGAAGAGTCCTGATATCCTGTCGGACACATCTTTAATTTTTGCACCAGGAAGACAGCACATTTCTCTTGAGGTTAAATCCGGTCTGCAGATAGCGGCCTCTGTTCCTCTCAACAGGGAATCCCCCATGACCACAACTCTCCGTTTCTTCTTCACAACAGTTTTCTTTCTCCATTCGGGAGGACTCTGAGGGCTTACAAGGTTGCTCTTTGTGGGCAAAGTCTTATCCTGATGTATTTCTTCATCATTCTCCTGTGTGAGAGCCTGGTACTGGTTCCTGAGCAGTATGGGTGCTGACTGCTTCACGATCCTCCTGCTTCTCTGGGTCACATGCTTCCATTCCTCTGTTTCTTCAGGTGCAGGTCGAATTTCTTCTCTTTCTGCACCATGAAGAGATAATTCTGCTTTGTCTAAGAACTCTTCATCTTCCTTAATGATCTTCAATGTAGCTAACCTCTCTTCTAGATTTCGCAACTTTTCCTCCAACATGGACACAAGCTTGCATTTGTGGCATGTGAAATTTGGCTTTTCCACTGGTAAGTCTGTGAACATGTAGCAAGAAATGCAACTCACCACATGGCTCCTAGCCTCTTCCATGCTCTTATTGTTAAAGAGATATCACAGTGGTGAAAAAGTGCCAAAATTCGCGCGCCGCTAGACGTGCGGTTTACCGATGTCCTCCTTTCAGCTGCAACAGCCAAAACCCAGTGTTCTTGGAGCTCGCGGAGACTCTTCACTTATCCCAGAATGAACTGGGAATATGCAAATGATCTCCTCAGGACTCCTCCCCTGGTTTACCGATGTCCTCCTTTCAGCTGCAACAGCCAAAACCCAGTGTTCTTGGAGCTCGCGGAGACTCTTCACTTATCCCAGAATGAACTGGGAATATGCAAATGATCTCCTCAGGACTCCTCCCCTGGTTTACCGATGTCCTCCTTTCAGCTGCAACAGCCAAAACCCAGTGTTCTTGGAGCTCGCGGAGACTCTTCACTTATCCCAGAATGAACTGGGAATATGCAAATGATCTCCTCAGGACTCCTCCCCTGGTTTACCGATGTCCTCCTTTCAGCTGCAACAGCCAAAACCCAGTGTTCTTGGAGCTCGCGGAGACTCTTCACTTATCCCAGAATGAACTGGGAATATGCAAATGATCTCCTCAGGACTCCTCCCCTGGTTTACCGATGTCCTCCTTTCAGCTGCAACAGCCAAAACCCAGTGTTCTTGGAGCTCGCGGAGACTCTTCACTTATCCCAGAATGAACTGGGAATATGCAAATGATCTCCTCAGGACTCCTCCCCTGGTCTACCGATGTCCTCCTTTCAGCTGCAACAGCCAAAACCCAGTGTTCTTGGAGCTCGCGGAATATGCAAATGATCTCCTCAGGACTCCTCCCCTGGTTTCATGAGTAAGCTTCTTTTTTTTTTTTTTCTTCCATATGAGGTTATAAGAGCTCTAATTTTTCTTTTTTCTTATTCAGGTATTTAAATAATTTTTGCCTTTTGTGATAAAAGTGAGTCCTAATTTTTGTAACTTTTTTTCTTGCTTATATTTGAGGGATTAGAGTGGTGTATGTGAAGGGTAAAAAAATGGAAATGCGTGTCTTTCACAGTTTTTAATCTGGTATCACAAATACTAATTGTGTGCCTCTTTTGGTAGCAGGAATTTTTATGAGCCTGTTATTGCTTTTTTTAGTGGGACTAGAAAGGGCAGTTCAAACTGGCAATGGCTTTTCCTTTTTCTTTCTTCACTCCTAGATCACCCAATGTGCACCCAACCTTTACCATAATAGACCTTAGGAGGGAATTTCAAAATGTAGCAAATACATTTTTATATTGCTGGTTTCCCTGTAATAGACTGGCATATTGTCCCCAGTTCCAGGATAAATTCAGCCTTTTGACTGCGTTACAAAGTTGATCTGTGTCAGCTATGATCTAACAGTTCCTGCTTCATCACAGCCTGAACGCTGGACCCGGTGGAGGGAGCAATATTGGCACTTTCTATACTTGTGTATATACAGTGCTTGTTCAGCGCTGAACAAAGGCAGAGATGGTAATAAATAGTTTTCTGCCTTCTCGATGTGGCGTTTGGCTGTGTCTGACAGCTGGCTCCTTGCTGAGTTATATGCAAATTGTCTGAATGTTTAAAGCTGTTGGGTGGTTTGAAAACCATTAACTTAAAGGGAAATGCCTACTTTATATTTACTTTTCCGAATTTGCTGGGGATATAATTTTCTGACACTTTTTTACATAAAAGTATTCCTGGATCTCCCCGTGCTCTTGTCAGTTGTCTTTTTCAAAGACTTCAAAGCATTATTGGAAAACAAAGGCCGCTGATGAAGGCGCAGGTGACCAGACCAGTTGGCCTCCTCCAATTGAAAAAGGCTGTGCTGACAAGTGCAGGAGGAGAACCTGTAATGCTTCATATTAGTAAGTGCCACAGCATTATGTTCCTAACAAAATTTGTTAAAAAAAAAAAGATAGTGGCAAACCCCTTCATTGTAAATCACCCCAGTGATCTTATCCTTGGAATTCCATTAAATAAGTCAGGGACGTTGACGTCTGTTTTAGTTTATAAGAATTTCTATTCTATGCACATCCGTTTGAGGATTCTGTTTTTGAGAACATTCTCACGTCAGACATAGATTGTGCAGACTGATCTGTAGAGCTCCACTGCCCTTGTGACTTACTTAAAGTTCAAATTGCGTATTGGCAGATGCGCTTCCTTGAAGTCATGATGGCTATAATTTTATAGTCCATATTCTTAAACCATTTCTTACCACATGATCTGTATCCTCTCCGCAGTCCTAATGGCTGGCAGGCGTTAGATTCCGAATTGTTAGTCCAGATTGCAGCCATCTAGCTCCACATGTGAATATTACGATGAATGTATGTGTGTATTATTATTCTATTACACATGGCGTAAAGTTCCTTCCAAATGGCAGGAAAATCAGTTTACACTGTGATTGTACAATGACCTGATCCAATCTGCTCTCTGAAACCCACCCAGTGGATTGATTAGGAAGTGCACTTTTCTGCCATTTCATTCCCTGAGCAAGGCACAAAATGTCTGCTTATATTTTAACTCTGGCTTACCTGCGGACGCTTTTGTCTGTGATATTATATGTTAACTGAACTGTTAGAAATTTGGAGAAATGCCAACTATTTTCTTATGCAGAAGTTTGGGTCTATTTCTGAAAGTAGGTGTCTGTTATTAGTGGCACATATATTTAATATTTTTTGGGGTTTTCTCTTTTTTAGTAAAAACAAGTTGAATACATTGGTGCAGAAGCTTCATGAATTTTTAGCTCACTCCTCTGAAGAGTCTGAGGATACAAATTCTCCTACCAGAGAATCTGTGGGCAGAAGTGCAGGTAAGGTGGAGATGGTAATGTTTTTTTTTTTTTTCCGTTTTTCTGTACAAACATCAAATGGAGCTCTTTAAACTTAAAAGTGGTTGGCCACCAAAATTTTTTTTGTTCTTCAATTCATTTGGTCTAAAATTATTTTTGCATTTGGGTTTCTTTACAAATTTTGCACCACTTTAATTTTACAGACTTTTTTTTTCCCTACACATTATACTTTGATGTTGTCTTTGGCGATAAATCAACTGAAAGGAGCTCAGAAAAACAGATAAGGGTTACAAACCCTCTTTTGCTGTCAGAATGAACTGACAGATTATCAGAGGTTTTCCACTGATCATCTCTTCTGTGCATAGGCTTCAGTCCCCTCCAATAGTAAAACTTTACCTGGGAAACTGCTATTCTATTGGAGCAGGTTGATGGACCTCTCTAGTCTCGTGCTCCTCCGCCGGCATCCATTGTTTGAACCGAAGAGTTGGTCATTGTGTGAGGGAAAACTGCACTTACATGAGAAGGTGGCCAACCTCTGAGAATCAGTCAATGAGCTCGTTCTGATACTCGCCAGCTGAGGCCTTCAGCGTTCCCTGCCTCGCTTTGGTCCCGCGCTGCCATCTTGTGACTGTAACGACTAGTGATGAGCGAACGTGTCGGATAAGGTGTTATTGGAGCATGGTCGGGTACTAACAGAGTGACTTTGGCGTGCTTAAAAAATATGTTTATGTCCCCGCTGCTACATGTCTCGCGGCTGTTCGACAGTTCGCAACACATACAGGGAGTGCGTAAAAAACAGGCAATCCCTGAATGTGTTGCAGCTGTCAAACAGCTGCAAGACATGCAGCCGTGGGAACTCTTAATATATTTTTTGAGCACGCCTAAGTCACTCGGCTAGCACCTGAGCATGCTTGGATAACATAAAGCCTTATCCCAGCACGTTCACTCATCACTAGTAACGATCACAAGCTCTAAATGTAAGTCTTAGAGAGCCGTGTTCTGGCTTTGTATGAGAGAAATCACTGCAGTTCGTCTGTTCCCTTCAGCTTCCAGCACTTTGCAAATTGAGGGAGCTTACTGAGGGTATGTGCACACGTTGCGGATTCTTAGCGTTTTTGCCGCTAAAAACTGCTTTCACAATGCAACTCATTATATCCTATGGGATTCCGCAATGCTGTGCACATGCTGCGTGTTTTTCCGCGGCTGGATCGCATCGCGAAAAAATCCGCAGCATGCTCATTCTTTCAGCAGCAGATTAAGGAAGGGAGACACACACTAGTCATTACTAGTGGGTAGGCGGAGCCCAGATGAGATAGACACCTCAGATTAAAAAGAGTGTTGACCGGCCCCTCCAGCTCGGCCTCCTCCTACTCAGCTCTCCAGTCTAAAATTTGAGGTCTCAGAAGATAGTCGCTGCTGGAAGCAGCTCCTCAGAAGATTTTATTATTTTAAATCGGACAAGAGACTTGGATCACCAGAAGTGGTCTAGAGGTCTCAGGGGTCTCAGCGCTGCTGGACCCCCACCTCTCCCTTGGCGGATCTGTATTTACCCTGTATGGTGGTCCCTGCAGAATCATGGCTTCCCTGGCGGGGACGCAAACCGCACATCGGGGGTCACTGCGTTCCCCGCCCTGGGGGGGAAGCGATGGGCACAGCGCCACAAACTCCTGGGGGTCCCTGTGGCGCTAAGCTGGTGAGCACTCCGCATTTTTCTAAATGTATGTGCTTTCAGCGGCTGCTGTGGCAGCCGCTGCTACATGTGAATATACATGGTTGTGACTGTATTTTTGTCAGCAGGCAGATGCCTGCAGGACAGAGGAGAGCAGAGAGCGAGGGAGTTCGCGCTTTTTTTTTTTAAGCCGGCGGGGGGCGTGGCTTCACGCTTCCCGGTCTTCTGGGGCAGAAGCGCGCGATTATGTGCTTCTCTTCCGGCTTCTCTCAGTGCGGCGGCCATTACCAGGGCTCCTCATACTACCGCTCCTCCCGATATATATATTATGCATCACCGCGGCCAGCTGGGTGAGTGAAAGTCGTCACCCCCACAGCGCAGGACCTATCTGTATGACAAGTGGCAGATAGCGCTATCCTGCAGCTGCGGTCTCATATAGAGACCTTGTTTCGCCTGGGACTCGCACACTCCCTGTTATTTTAATAAGGGAGTTGTGGGGAGCCTGCGACATTAACCCCTATGAAGGGTTAACCCTTTTCAGCAAGAGTCCAGCGATACTTCCGTAGGTTCTATTCCGGTACGGATCAGAACATAAAGGGTTAATCATACTGCTGACATATTCTGCTGTTATTTTAGAGTTAGCTGGGGTAGCTCTCTACTTTAAGAGCTTTAACCCTTCAGCGTATTGGTTTCGTCCACTTAAGAAACCACACTTTTCTCTAATTACAGACAGGTTTTGGCCTGCCATATACTGTGTGAGGGCATGTCGAATCAGAGTCCAGAAGGTGCAGACCATCTCTCAGATCCGCTTCAGGATCAGTCGCGCGTATCTGATACGCAGACCTCGACGGCGTCAAGTGCAGCGGTCGGAGGTTACAGCGATGCCAAATTGGATGCCATCGCTCGTTCTATTGATGACCTGTCTGACCTGTTAGGTAATTGGGTGTCAGCTAGATCCTCTCGTGACAGGAAGCGACACAGACCGGTTCCATCCTTTCCGCGTAGCGAATCAGAGGTCTCTGATATGGAATGCGGACAGGGTTCCCCTTCAGACTCGGATGGGGAGTTATCCGATTCGGATAAGGAGGATCGGCAGGGGCACTCTGCCTCTCTTGTGAGCCGAACAGAGGCTTTCATTGAAGCCATGAGAGAGGCGTTACAGTTACCGGAAGAGGTAACTAGATCTCCTGGTAAGTCGGCCCGAATGTACCAGGAGTACCGTAAGTCGCGATCAACATTGCCGGCTCTGGTTGAGCTTAATGAAGCAGTGGAGAAGGAACGCCTGTGTCCAGATAAACGTTTTCAAGGGACACGTTTCTTTGAGGCATTATATCCGTGTTCTACGGAGTTGATAATTGGATTCCTTCTCCTGAAGTGGATGTTCCTTTATCACAGCTTAGTAAATCCTCGTTGCTCCCTGTTAAAGGGAAGGCGAGTCTGCAGGACCCGCTAGACAGAAAAACGGAGGTGGCGGCGAAATCCACCTACGAGGCCGCGGGTCATGGATTCAGGGCGGTGCTAGGATCCATGTGTGCTTGTAAAGCTTCCTTGAGCTGGTTGGTCCGTATACGGACGGCGTTGCAAAATAGATCTCCGTTATCCGAGATAGAGGGACTTCTCGAATTGTTGGAGATTGCAGCCAAATATAGCTATGATGCAGGTCTGGATACTGCGTCTCTGTTGTCCAGGGCGCAATCCTCGGCGGTCACAGTCAGAAGAGCACTGTGGCTTAGACAGTGGACCGGGGACGCGGTTTCCAAGCAAGGTTTGCTGTCTTTAGCTTACAAGGGTGGTCAGCTATTTGGGTCTGACCTCACAGAGCTGATTGCCATGGCAAAGGCAAAAGAAGCGGCTATACCGCAGCGAAGGGCTATGGCTTCTGCGTCTGGCAGGCCTAGTACCAGTAGTGGCCGGCGATCCTTTCGGTCCAGGGGACGATTAGGTCAGTCCTCTTGGGGATCGGGTCGTCCCTCTTTTTCGAGAAAGAAGTCCTCTCAGAAATCCCGCACCCCCTGGAAACAAAATTTCCGTCAAGACAAGCGGGAAGCTGACAAGAAGCCCGCCAAGGCTGACTGACGCCAGGGTCCCACTCGAGGGCTCTCGAGTGGGGGGTCGCCTGCTCCAGTTCAAAGCGACTTGGCTTTCCCGCGTTCCAGACACCTGGGTAACGCGGGTCGTGTCGGCAGGCTATTTCATAGAGTTTTCTTCTCGACCCCCGAACAGTTTTTGCCAGTCTCGCATTCCGTCAGAACCCGAGTTTTGTGCCGCTCTGCTGCGAGAGGTCGACTCCCTTTTGCAGAAGGGTGTAGTAGTACCGGTTCCGCCAGAGGACAGGGGAAGATGATTTTATTCCAACCTCTTTGTGGTCCCCAAAAAGGACAGATTTCGCCCCATCCTGGATCTCAAAAGATTGAATCGGCATGTCCACACCCGAAAATTTCGCATGGAGTCGCTGCGCTCCGTTGTAGCAGCCTTGTCACGGAACGACTTTTTGGTGTCAATCGACATTCGCGACGCTTATTTACACGTTCCAATAGGAAGGGCTCACCAACGCTTTCTTCGTTTTGCCATAGGCCAGGACCATTACCAGTTTGTGGCTCTGCCATTCGGGTTGGCCTCAGCGCCCATAGTTTTTACAAAGATTCTGGCGCCTCTCATGGCGATTCTCCGAAGACAGGGCGTCACGATTTTTCCCTACCTGGACGACCTTCTGATTGTGGCGTCTTCCAAGGAGGAAGTGGTAACTGCTCGCAATCTATCCCTTCAGCTCCTGGAGGACTTCGGGTGGCTGGTCAATTGGGAGAAGTCATTTCTGGAACCGTCGCAGTCAATCCTGTTTTTGGGAATGCATTTCGACACGGTACGAGCAGTGGTATCCCTGCCTCCAGACAAGCAAGCATGTCTTCTTCGACATGCACAGGTTATGAAGTCTTCGACAGCAATGTCCCTTCGAAGCTGTATGCGCCTTATGGGTCTGATGGTGGCGTCCATGGAAGCAATTCCATTTGCTCAGTTTCATTCCAGGGCCCTCCAGAGGTTCATTCTGAACCGTTGGGATCGAGCGCAGACTTCACTGGATTGCAGTGTCATCATCTCCCACAGGGTACGAGAGTCTCTGGAATGGTGGTTACGTCCAGAGGCGCTATCCCTGGGGAAGTCCTTCCTCCCTCTGAAGTGGTCTGTCATAACCACAGATGCCAGCCTGACGGGCTGGGGGGGTGTCTGGAACGATCTCTGGACTCAGGGAGTATGGTCGTCGGAGGAGTCTGTCTTGCCGATCAACATCCTGGAATTGAGGGCAATTTTCCTTTGCCTCCAACACTGGACGGTCCCTTTAAGCGGTCTACCAGTCCGAGTGCAGACAGACAATGCGACGGCGGTCGCATATATCAACCATCATGGCGGGACAAGGAGTTCCAGACTCATGGTGGAAGTATCCCGGATCCTGGTATGGGCAGAGACCAGAGTACCAGTCATCTCTGCGATCCACATTCCAGGAGTTCAGAATATCACGGCGGACTTTCTCAGTCGCGAGAAGGTAGATCCCGGAGAATGGAGTCTTCATCCGGAAATTTTTGCACTGCTGTGCTCCCGTTGGGGAACTCCCCAGGTGGATCTGATGGCATCCAGGTTCAATGCCAAAGTACCGACTTTCATGTCCAGGTACAAGGATCCGAAAGCTTTGGCGGTGGATGCTCTAGTGGCTCCGTTGGACCAATTCGAGCTAGTCTATGTGTTTCCGCCAATTTCCTTACTTCCTCTGGTGCTACGTCGAATCAGACTGGAGAGAATCTCGGCTATATTGATAGCCCCAGATTGGCCAAGGAGGACGTGGTTCTCAACACTGATGTCGCTCCTGGCAACGACGCCGCTTCCTCTTCGCTCGGACCTGTTAACCCAAGGGCCCGTTCGTCATCCGGACCTGAAGTCTCTGCGTTTGACGGCGTGGCTCTTGAGACCGAAATATTGACCTGTCGAGGTTTTTCAGCCGAAGTCATTGCCACTTTACGGGCTGCCAGAGGTCCGGCTACTACAAGGATTTATCACAAGACTTGGGAAGCTTTCTTTTCGTGGTGTTCGGGTTCTTCAAGGAACCCGAGGATTTTTTCCATTCCCACTTTGTTGGCTTTTCTGCAATTCGGACTGGACAAAGGTTTGGCAGTAAGCACCCTGAGGGGTCAGGTTTCTGCTCTGTCCTTGCTGTTTAGGAAGGTTATCGCCTCGCGTAGGGACGTACGTTCCTTTTTTCGCGGAATAACCCGGCAGTTTCCGCCGCGGAAGGCGCCTGTGTCTCCTTGGCGGCTCAATCTTGTTTTGGAGGCTCTTCAACACGGGCCTTTTGAGCCTATGGATTCCGTTGACCTTTCGTTGCTTTCTTGGAAGGTTGCCTTCCTGGTGGTGGTCACCTCTTTGAGAAGAGTTTCTGAATTGGCGGCTCTTTCTTGTTCGCCTCCTTTTCTGGAGTTTCACCCGGATCGGGTGATACTTCGCACTCGGGGTGATTTTCTGCCTAAGGTGGTGTCACATTTCCATGTCAATCAGGATATTGTATTACCTTCGTTCTGTCCGAGGCCGGGGAATGCGAAGGAACGAGCTTTGCACACATTGGATTTGGTGCGGGCTTTGAAGTTTTATTTGTCTCTTACCCAAAGTTTTCGGAAGTCAGACTCTCTCTTTGTGATATCAGCAGGTCGTCGACGTGGTCAACGAGCTTCTAAGGATTCCATAGCTCATTGGATCCGGTCGGCTATCTTGGAGGCTTACCGACTTAAGGGCGAACCTTGCCCGATTAAGGTTCGAGCTCACTCCACGAGAGCTGTAGGCTCATCGTGGGCTTTTCACCAAGGGGCCTCGGCAGCTCAGCTCTGCCGGGCTGCGACCTGGCGCTCTGTTCACACTTTTACAAAATTTTACAAGGTGGACGTTAGTGCTTCCGCTGATGCAGCCCTAGGACGTAGGGTCCTGCAGGCAGCTGTAGTTTAAAAGTTCTCGTTAACTTGTTTGTTAGCGCCGGTTGCGCATTAATTTAGGTTGTTGGGTTCTGCCTTTTCTGTTTTTTTCCCACCCTTAATTTTTTGGACTGCTTTGGGACGTCCCACTAGTAATGACTAGTGTGTGTCTCCCTTCCTTAATCTGCTGCTGAAAGACGGATTTTGGTAAGAACTTACCTGTAAAATCCTTCTCAGCGAAGAAGGAAGGGAGACACACACATCCCTCCCATGGCAGAAGTGTGTTATTGTGTTTCAGATGCGGCGTGACCCTCCTCTGATAGCGATTATCTGGGCTGAGGTCGGCGCGCTAAGGCTCTGTTCCAGCATCGCCAGCTCGTCGCAGTAGTCAGGTTCAGTGAGTAGTACCTGGAACTGTATGGTTTTTTTACTGTGACATGCATAACCTGTATTCTTGTTTCTTCTCTGAAGTCCTTCAGAAGGGGTTATGTTGCTCCGCTGGTGATATTTGCTCTTCCTTAAGCTTGTGTACGACTGGAGAGCTGAGTAGGAGGAGCCCGAGGGGCCGGTCAACACTCTTTTTAATCTGAGGTGTCTATCTCATCTGGGCTCCGCCTACCCACTAGTAATGACTAGTGTGTGTCTCCCTTCCTTCTTCGCTGAAAAGGATTTTACAGGTAAGTTCTTACCAAAATCCGTCTTTTTTGCGGAATCGCCGCCATAGGAATGCATTGAGCCGCTTACTTTCCGCATGTGGCTATGCCCACCATGCGCAAAGTAAGCGGTTCAAGTGCGGATGGTACCCAGGGTCTGGAGGAGAGGAGACTCTCCTCCAGGCCCTGGGTACCATATCCATGTAAAAACAATAATTAAATAAAAAAATATTGATATTCTCACCTTCCGGCGGCCCTGCAGCTTTCCCGCCTCTCAGCGACGCTCCCGGCCAATCCCGTTCCCAGTAATGCATTGCGAGAATCACCCCAGATGACGTAGCGGTCACGCGTGATGCTACGTCATCTGGGGTCATTGTCGCAAAGCATTACTGGGAACGGGATTGGCCGGGAGCGTTGCTGAGAGGCGGGAAGGCTGCAGGGGCCGCTGGAAGGTGAGAATATCACGATTTATTATTTTTTTTTATAATTTTTAACATTAGATCTTTTTACTATTGATGCGGCATCAATAGTAAAAAGTTGGTCACACGTGTCAAACACTGTGACCAACCTGTCAGTCAGTTTTCCAAGTGATGCTACAGATCGCTTGGAAAACGCTAGCATTCTGCAAGCTAATTACGCTTGCAAAACGCTAGTTTTTAGCGGGATTACGCATACCTATAATATGCGTATTTCCCGCGGCAGGGAGGTGCTGAATTGCCGCGGAAATTTCCACGGCAATTCCGCAACGTGTGCACATAGCCTGAGAGGAAAACTGGTGAGAATTCAGGAAATGAGTTATGTAATAACCAGAAACATTATTATTCCTCATGTACATATACAGGACAGCTTTTTCCTAAAAGTTACTTGAAAGTACAGTTAGCCTTTAAAAACTAAGCAAACAAATAATGTGTTTTTTTTTTTTCCTTCCATTTTTTCTTTTTAGGTAAATCAAAGTCCATTCATAGGCTGAATTCAATGGACAACATGGAGGTAAAAAGTTAACTTTCCACAATTACTTTTTTTTTTCTGTGTTGTAAAATTCTACAGGAATTGCAGGTTTTATATGAAAGATATTGAAAGCATTTGCCTTAATTTAAAAAGTAATTTACCGGTTATATCTCTGCTTATGGAAGACCAGGGTGTTTCCCGTAATCTCTGTAAGGTCGGGGTCACACTTGCGAGAAACTTGCACCTCAATACCTGGCACTGCCACCGGCACTAGAACCGCAGCGTTCAGCTGCATAGAATACATGCAGCCGCACACTCTGGTCCCGAGTGCAGGTGGCAGTGCCGGGTATTGAGGTGCGAGTTTCTCGCAAGTTTGACCCTGGCCTAAGGATCATCCTCTAAAGCTGACCATGGCCGTATACAATAGATAGCCGACGGCTGAACTGTAGTTGGACATCGCTCACCTGACCCCCCCCATGAGTTTGGCTGCACTGAAGTTCACTTACCAATTTCACTGTTTTCAGGGAAGTTCTTCTGAACAAGCCAAAATCACAGGAACACCTCGTTCAAAAAGGTTGGTTTTTCTTTTTTTTTACCTTTGGCGTATTTGTGACAATGTATTTTTTTAACTTTTTATGTTTGCTATATTTCTGTTTGTGTTGCAGCAGTTGAGCTAATTTTTCAAGAAATATAAAGATCACTATTAGTGATGAGCGAGTATGCTCGTTGCTCAGGTGATCTCCGAGTATTATGGCGTGCTCGGAGATTTAGCTTGTCGCCGCAGCTGCATGATTTTGCGACTGCTAAACAGCCTGAATACATGTGGGGATTGCCTAACAAACAGGCAATCCCCTCAAGTATTCAGGCTGTCTAGTAGCTGCAAATCATGCAGCTGCCGAGACAGAAACTAAATCTCCGAGCACTTCCAAATACTCAGAGATCACACGAACTCATACTCTGGAAAACCTGAGCAGCGAGCATAGTCGCTCATCACTAATTACTAAAGTTTTTATTTCATTAGCTCCCAACTGCTTTTTTTCAGTGCCTTAAGATTTTTTTTTTTGTGAAACAATTGGAGTTTCATATGGCAGTTTTGAAGTTGGGCCACTTGAATAGCATCACAATGCTTCCATGACCTGTCCCTGCCCCAGTAAATAAATTCTTCTCCAGCTACGACCTGGTGTACATTTCTGCTGCAATGTATGCCAGTTTTCTGGTGCTGCTGATAAAAATGCCTCTTTTTGCTAAGTTTGTACACCTTTTGATGTCGATGGGGCTGAAACAAAAGTCCAGTCGCAGAAGAAATGATAAATCGCCCATAGCCCACCTTCTCTTCTGTAATTTCATGGATTATGTTTCTACAGCCTAACATTCTCATAGCTTTATTTAGGTCTCCTCAACTATAAAGATCAACAATTCTCCCTGATATTATTTGATGACAGCCAAATAGTGCTATTTCTTACTACAGGCTTAAGAAAAAAGCATTCTGCAGTAAGATATGCCTAGGTTTTCATGAGGTGCACTTTTTGAAATGCGTCTTGAGTAGCATAAAGAATAATAATAAATAATAAAAAATTGCATTGTTACACAAATATATATTTATTGCTTCATTGAGGTATGCAGGTAACCATATTTTGCTAATATGGATGTCAGCGGCGCTAGAGTAATATAGTTAAATAGTGCTGCAAACAAGGGCACTACCACTCACAAGTGCCTATACAGGACTGAAAGATAAAATGAAATTAGTTTGCGCACATATGAACTACAGGACACAATGGGATCTGAGAGAAAAAAAATATATATATATCATTTAAACGACAATGTATAAAGACCATGCACTTAACAAAATGGTTACATATGCAAAAATAGTAATGTGATCATTTATGGATAAATGTAGCACTCAGTAGACTAATAAAATCCTTTAAGAAAAAAAGGGGGGTAAGTATCTGAAAGAGAAAATAATGAGACTGTCCCGGCCGGCGACAGCTCACAAAATGGTGCTTAATTGTAACCTTGTAGAGGGAATGACTTGAAAATCGCTATAGGTATAGTTACAGTAACTTCCTCCTCTGGCTTAATTATTCTGGTCCTTTCTGTGATCCGTACCATTGTACCTGACATACATCACGATTTGTCACGTGATCAGCTACCTCACGGCAGGTCCTGTCTTCACGCATGCTGCTATTTGTTCTACCAGTGCATATTGGATTCTACCCAGGCCATCGGAGGCCCACCGGAGGATTTCTATATCCTTTTGAAGACTGCAGGACAGGAGACTTCATCGCTGCAGTATTATCACGGGCACGTGACCCTGCGCGTCACGGCAGGTCCTTGCCCACACTCCCTCTCCTACCGAGGACACAACATCACGAGCCGGCGCTCCCTATTTGAACGTGAGTTAAGATACCATCATTTTCTGTTAACAGAGATCAACGGGCCATAGGAGGCCGAAATTGGATGCTCCTCTCAGCAGAAACCCAACGGGGTTGTCAGCAAGCCAGAGGAGGAAGTTACTGTAACTATACCTATAGCGATTTACAAGTCATTCCCTCTACAAAGGTTACAATTAAGCACCATTTTGTGAGCTGTCGCCGGCCGGGACAGTCTCATTATTTTCTCTTTCAGATACTTACCCCCCTTTTTTTCTTAAAGGATTTTATTAGTCTACTGAGTGCTACATTTATCCATAAATGATCACATTACTATTTTCAGCTGCAGATGGAAGGAAGAGAGCCACAGTATTCATTACTGATGGGTAGGCGGAGCCCCAGATCAGGATGTCACCTCAGATCAAAAGAGTGCTGACTGGCTGGCCCCTCCAGCTCGGGCTCCTCCTACTCAGCTCCAGTCTAAGATTTGAGGTCCAGAGGATGGTCGCTGCTAATGCAGCTCCTCAGAAGATTTTATTATTTTATATTC
This sequence comes from Oophaga sylvatica, assembly GCA_033576555.1. Classification (NCBI taxonomy): domain Eukaryota; kingdom Metazoa; phylum Chordata; class Amphibia; order Anura; family Dendrobatidae; genus Oophaga; species Oophaga sylvatica. The sequence continues at coordinate 39,519,164 of JARQOD010000008.1, forward strand.
GGACAGGAGACTTGGATCACTAGTTGGTCTAGAGGTCTCAGGGGTACCAGCGCTGCTGTACCCCAACCTCTCCCTTGGCGGATCTGTATTTACTCAAAGTCCCTGCAGAATCCTTGCCGGCCCTGGGGGATGAAGAGAGCTTCCCTGGCGGGACGCAAACCACACGTGCGGTCACTGCGTTCCTCGCCCTGGGGGGAAGCATGGGCACAGCGCCAGAAACCCCTGAGGGTCCCTGTGGCGCCTAGGCTGGTGAGTACTCCACACAGATTTTTTATTATAATTATGTGTGAGTGCTTTAGCGTCTGAATGAGCAGCGCTATTACTTGTATGTCAGTATGCTTCAGCGCTGCTGTGACAGCGCTACTACATGTATGTCAGTATGCTTCAGCGCTGCTGTGACAGCGCTGTTACAAGTAGATGTGGTGATTTTTTGTCCGCAGGCAGATAGCTGCAGGACAGAGAGGGAGCAGGAGCGGGGGAGTTCGCGCTCAATATTCGAGCTGGCGGGGGGCGTGGCCTAACTATTCCCGGTCTTCTGAGCAGGAAGACGCGCGCTCTGGCGTTTCTCCTGCGACTCCCTCACTGTGGCGGCCATTACACAGGCTCCTGGGCTCCTCAGACCGCTCCTCTCCTCATAAGACACCACGGCCAGCTGGGTGAGTGCTGATTCCTCACCCCGCAGCGCAGCGATCGCTATCCTGCAGCTGCAGTCTCATTAGAGACATAAAAATTGGCTGGGGCTCACAAATATATATATTGTGGTGAGTTTGCAATATTAACCCCTCTGAGGGTTATTTCTACCAGCTAAATTTTTTGACTGAATACCGCTGGGGTAACCCTGCCTGGTGGAGCGTTAACCCTTCAGCGTTTAAAAAAAAAAAAAAAAAAACGCATAGTTTTTGCTGGTATTACCGCTTTGACCTGCTCATACAGGTGAGACATGTCTGAACAGAGTTCAGATGCCGCGGACCATGTCCCAGTGCCATTACGGCAATCAGATACGCAGACCTCCACAGCGTCTAGCGCTGCGGTCGACAGCGGTGGAAAATTGGAGGGGCGTTCCTCTATGGCGAAGCGTACGGAGGCATTAATTGAAGCCATGAGAGATATATTACAGTTACCGGAGGAGGTAGCTAGTCGTCCTGGTAAATCAGCACGCATGTTCCAGGAGTCCCGTGCTTCGCGTACAACATTGCCAGCTCTGGATGAGCTTAATAGTGTAATAGAGGAGGAACGTCTATGTCCAGATAAGCGTTTTCATGGAACGCATTTCTTTGATACACTTTATCCTTGCTCTGCGGAGTTAAAGGCTAATTGGACTTCTGCTCCTGAAGTTGATGTGTCTTTATCTCAGCTTAGTAAATCCTCTCTACTCCCTATTAAGGGGAAAGCGAGCTTACAGGAGCCTTTGGATAGAAAGGCAGAATTGGCGGCAAAAGCAAGCTATGAGGCTGCGGGTCATGGATTCCGAGCAGTGCTAGGATCCATGTGTGCTGCTAGAGCTTCTCTAAGCTGGTTGGCACGTCTGAAGACGGAGTTGCAAAATGAATCTCCGTTATCTGAGATACGGGAAACTTGTGAATGGTTAGAAACGGCAGCCTGTTATATCTTTGATGCCGGTCTGGATACGGCATCTCTGCTGGCCAAAGCGCAAGCTTCAGCGGTCACAGTCAGAAGAGCTTTATGGCTCAGACAGTGGGCCGGGGACGCAGTTTCCAAACAAGGGTTGTTGGCCTTACCTTACAAGGGTGGCCATCTTTTTGGATCCGACCTCACAGAGCTGATTTCCAAGGCTAAGGCGAAGGAATCAGCATTACCACAGCGTAGGGCCATGGCCTCGGTGTCCAGTAAGCCTGGTGTCTATAGTGGTCGGCGGTCCTTTCGGGGCCGAGGACGATCTAGTCACTCCTCGTGGGGATCGGGTCGTCCTTCCTTCTCAGGAAAGAAATCCTCTCAGAAAACTCGTACTCCCTGGAAGCAGAGTTTCCGCCAGGACAAGCGGGAACTTGACAAGAAGCCCGCAAAGTCGGATTGACGCCAGGGGTCCACTCGAGGATTCTCGAGTGGGGGGTCGCCTGCTTCTTTTCAAGGAGACTTGGATGGCTCGCGTTCCAGATTCCTGGGTAACGCGGATAGTGTCGGCAGGCTATTTCATAGAGTTTGCTTCTCGACCCCCAAATGTTTTTTGTCAATCTCACGTTCCGTCGGAACCCGAGCTTGTTGTCTCTCTACAGCGAGAGGTCGAATCTCTGCTACAAAAGGGTGTAGTGATACCGGTTCCGTCAGAGGACCGAGGGAAAGGTTTTTATTCCAACCTTTTTATAGTTCCCAAAAAGGAGAACAAATTTCGCCCGATTCTGGATCTCAAGCGATTAAACCGGCATGTCCATGCCCGGAAATTTCGCATGGAGTCGCTTCGTTCCGTTGTGGCAGCTCTGTCACAGAACGATTTTCTGGTGTCAATCGACATTCGCGACGCCTATTTGCATATTCCCATCGGAAAGGCTCATCAGCGCTTTCTTCGATTTGCCATAGGTCAGAATCATTACCAGTTCGTGGCTCTGCCGTTCGGCTTAGCCTCAGCGCCAAGGGTCTTTACAAAAATTCTGGCGCCCCTCATGGCAATCCTTCGAAGACAGGGGATTACGATTCTCCCTTATCTGGACGATCTTTTGATCGTGGCTTCCTTGGAGGAGGAGGCGTTAACGGCTCGGGATTTGTCTCTTCAGTTTCTGAAGGACTTCGGTTGGCTGGTCAATTGGGAGAAGTCGTCCCTGGAACCATCGAGGACAATCCTCTTTTTGGGAATGCATCTCGACACGTTTCGGTCGGTAGTTTCCCTACCACCAGACAAACAGTCATGTCTTCTTCGACATGTACAGATTATGAAATCCTCAACGGCAATGTCCCTACGGAAGTGTATGCGTCTTCTGGGACTGATGGTGGCGTCCATGGAGGCAATTCCTTTTGCCCAGTTCCATTCCAGGACTCTCCAAAGGTTCATCTTGAGTCGATGGAACCAGTCGCAATCGCTGGATTGCAGTGTCACCATTTCTCGCGCGGTGCGGGATTCTCTAGAATGGTGGTTACGTCCAGGGGCATTCTCCCTGGGGAAGTCTTTCCTCCCTCCGAAGTGGTCAGTCATAACCACCGATGCCAGCCTGACGGGCTGGGGGGGTGTTTGGAACAATCTCTGGATTCAGGGGGTATGGTCATCGGAAGAGTCTTTTCTTCCGATCAACATCCTGGAATTGAGGGCGATTTTCCTTTGCCTCCAACATTGGACGGTCCCTTTGAGCGGTCTGCCAGTCCGAGTGCAGACAGACAATGCGACGGCTGTCGCGTATATCAATCACCAGGGTGGGACAAGGAGTTCCAGACTCATGGTAGAGGTGTCCCGAATTCTGATTTGGGCAGAGGCCAGTGTATCAGCCATTTCGGCGATTCACATTCCAGGGGTTCAGAATATTACAGCGGACTTTCTCAGTCGCAGAAGGATGGATCCCGGGGAATGGAGCCTCCACCCGGAAGTTTTTGCACTACTGTGCTCTCGCTGGGGAACCCCCCAAGTGGATTTGATGGCATCCAGGTCCAATGCCAAGTTACCGACGTTCATGTCCAGGTACAAGGACCCGAAGGCGATGGCGGTGGATGCTCTAGTGGCTCAGTGGGATCAGTTCGAGCTGATCTATGTATTCCCGCCGATATCCTTACTTCCTCTAGTACTGCGTCGGATCAGACTAGAGAGAATTCCAGCTATTTTGATAGCTCCAGACTGGCCAAGAAGGGTGTGGTTCTCGACAATAATGTCGCTGTTGGCGGCACCTCCTTTTCCACTCCCTCTTCAACCGGACTTGTTGACTCAGGGGCCCGTTTGTCATCCGGACTTGATGTCCCTGCGTTTGACGGCGTGGCTCTTGAGACCGAAATCTTGACCCGTAGAGGTTTCTCAGCCGAGGTCATTGCTACCCTTCGTGCTGCAAGATGTCCGGCTACTACTAGGATTTACCACAAAATTTGGGAAACCTTCTTTTCGTGGTGTTTGGGGTCCTCTCGGAACCCGAGAAAATTTTCCATTCCCAACCTGTTGGCTTTTCTGCAGCATGGGCTAGACAAGGGTTTGGCAGTCAGCACTCTGAAAGGTCAGATTTCTGCTCTGTCCTTATTGTTCCGGAGAACCATTGCTTCAAATAGAGACGTGCTCTCCTTTTTTCCGAGGTATATCTCGTAAGTTTCCGCCGCGGAAGGCACCCGTGTCTCCTTGGCGGCTCAACCTTGTTTTGGAGGCTCTTCAGCATAAACCTTTTGAGCCTATGGTTTCTGCTAGCCTTTCTTTACTTTCTTGGAAGGTGGCTTTCCTTGTTGCAGTCACTTCCTTGAGGAGAGTTTCTGAGTTGGCAGCTCTTTCTTGTTCGCCTCCTTTTCTGGAGTTTTTTCCGGATCGTGTAGTGCTTCGCACTCGGGGTGATTTTTTGCCTAAAGTGGTGTCACAATTTCATGTTAACCAGGATATTGTGTTGCCTTCACTCTGTCCGGATCCGAAGAATGCGAAAGAGCGAGATTTACACACATTGGATTTAGTGCGGGCCTTGAAGTTTTATCTATCTATTACTCAAGGTTTTCGTAAGACGGACTCCCTGTTTGTGGTTCCAGCAGGTCGTCGGCGTGGTCAACGAGCTTCCAAGGATTCTATAGCTCGTTGGATCCGGTCAGCTATTTTGGAAGCTTATCGCCTTCGGGGTGAATCTTGCCCGATTAAGATTCGAGCCCATTCCACGAGAGCTGTGGCCTCATCGTGGGCTTTTCATCAAGGTGCCTCGGCAGTGCAGCTCTGCCGAGCGGCAACTTGGCGCTCTGTCCACACGTTTACAAGGTTTTATAAAGTGGACGTCAGTGCTTCCGCTGATGCAGCCCTCGGACGTAGGGTCCTGCAGGCAGCTGTAGTTTAAAGTTCTGGATGAACTTGTGTTTAGCGCTGGTTGCGCTTTGTTGTTAAGGTTGTTGGGTTTCTGCCTTTTGTTGGTTTTTCCCACCCTTATTTTTGAACTGCTTTGGGACGTCCCATCAGTAATGAATACTGTGACTCTCTTCCTTCCATCTGCAGCTGAAACACGGATTTTGGTAAAAACTTACCTGTAAAATCCTTTTCAGCGAAGGAAGGAAGAGAGACACAGCACCCTCCCAGGGCAGAAGTGTGTTGATGTTTTCAGATGCAGCGCGACCCTTATCTGATAGCGATTATCTGGGCTGAGGTCAGCGCGCTAAGGCTCTGTTCCAGCATCGCCAGCTCATCGCAGTAGTCAGGTTCCGTGAGTAGTACCTGGAACTCTGTGGTTTTTGGCTTTCTTTGCATGCATAACCTGTATCCTTGTGTTTTTTCTCTGAAGTTCCTTCAGAAGGGGTTATGTTGCTCCGCTGGTGATCTTGGCTCTTTTCCTAAAAGCTTTGGTACGACTGGAGCTGAGTAGGAGGAGCCCGAGCTGGAGGGGCCAGCCAGTCAGCACTCTTTTGATCTGAGGTGACCTCCTGATCTGGGGCTCCGCCTACCCATCAGTAATGAATACTGTGTCTCTCTTCCTTCCTTCGCTGAAAAGGATTTTACAGGTAAGTTTTTACCAAAATCCGTGTTTTGCATATGTAACCATTTTGTTAAGTGCATGGTCTTTATACATTGTCGTTTAAATGATATATATATATATTTTTTCTCTCAGATCCCCTTGTGTCCTGTAGTTCATATGTGCGCAAACTAATTTCATTTTATCTTTCAACCATATTTTGCTCTTTTCTTTTGCTTTAAAAATCCCCGAAGTATGGGGATGATAAATTTCCCTCTTAGATTTTTCTTTTTTTAAAAACGACAATTTTTGTGACCGTTCTTCAAATGGTATTATATAAAGCAGGACTTTTTAACTTCTCCTTCTTTCTGAATCTACCTCTGGTTTAAAACACTGAACCAAAACTGATGTTAATAATAATAAAAAAAATACTGGATAACTGAACTAATATAGGCTATGAATTGCTGGTGCGTGTCTGTATTGCATTGGAATGGAATATGTTGTTGTATGAAATATGTGCAGTCTCCTATAGGGACAAATGTCAGTAAGCAGTCACTTGGCAGCTGCCTGTAATATATAAATGGGTTGTCCTATAGCTGCAATGCCCTTTAAAAATATCCATATATACGCCTTAGCCACTTTTGTAATTTGCTTTACTATAGAATTCCCTACCATTCTCTTTATACAGCTTATCCCTCTGTGACTTTTCGTTTGATTGGAGTCTCAAACAGGATGTCACAGGAAGATGGCCCTGCAGTCACTTCCTCTCATCCTCTAGCACCCTCCAATCCACTGCGGAACTTCAGGGAGCGTCGGTTCTTTCACCGCCGGTCCTTTTATTACTTCCCGTTTCAGGGGTAGGCGATGGAGAAGTGAACGCATCTTCAGTTGATACCATCTGCATCTGTTGTCTTAGTTCCTGCTTCTGTTCCAGCCACTTCTTTCTCTAAAAAGAATCGTCATCTGACATTGTGATAAAAGCAGGGTGAGTGACATCCGCTCCACAGCCTTAAAAACAATCATCCTCAAGGGGCGGCACTGCTGTCACTCATCCTGCTTTTATCTTCTGATGACTTCTTGGTTCATGGAAAGAGGCAGCAATGTCGAAAGCAGGGAATGTGGCGGTGACCAATGAAGATGCAAGTGGTGAGGAGAATATTGTAGAATATGTATGTAGTTTATGAAGATTTAAGAATAATGCAATGAATACACAAGATTTTTTGGGTAAAATATATTCATTATCATTAAATGTTATTGCTCATAGAACTTAACACAACTGAACAAAATTATTAAACAGATCATCAAAATATATAAACTATTACATGAATATGTAACTGTATTTAAATAAATCATCGGACAAACGATGATACACTCTCTCCGGGAGATGACCGGCTGCTCGCACCAGAAGTATCCCGACCGGCGGCGCCGCTCCCCAGTCCTCCGTTCACACTTGCGGTCAGCGGCCATAGCCGCATGGAGGTCAGCGGCGCCGCCGGTCAAGGTACTTCTGCTGCGAGCAGCCGGGAGATGACCGGCTAGCGCTAGTCATCTCTCGGCTGCATCGCCGCTGACCTCCATGCGGCAGATAAGCCGCTAACGGCCGCCATCTTTTTCCTGAAATCCCGCATCGCTGATTGGCCGTGGCCAGACCAATCAGCGACGCTGGATTTCCTGGACAGAAAGACAGACAGACGGGATAAGACGATTAATATATTAGATGGCTGCCACTGGCTCGTGATCGGTTTTTGCTATGCTTCCCTAATATCCTATGTAATTTAGTGATAGAGAAAAGACGGATTTTGGTAAGACCTTACCTGTAAAATCCTTTTCAGCGAAGGAAGGAAGGGAGACACAGTCATTACTAGTGGGTAGGCGGAGCCCACACAGGATAGAACACCTCAGATTAAAAAGAGTGTTGACCGGCCCCTCCAGCTTGGGCTCCTACTCCAGCTCTCCAGTCCGTACACAAGCTAAGGAAGAGTAAATATCACCAGCGTAGCAACATAACCCCTTCTGAAAGACTTCAGAGAATAAAACAAGTAGACAGGTTATGCATATAACAGAAAAAACCACACAGTCCCAGGTACTACTTACTGAACCTGACCACTGCGATGAGCTGGCAATGCTGGAAACAGAGCCTTAGCGCGCCGACCTCAGCCCAGATAATCGCTATCAGAGAAGGGTCACGCCGCATCTGAAAACACAACAACACACCTCTGCCATGGGAGGGATCTGTGTCTCCCTTCCTTCGCTGAAAAGGATTTTACAGGTAAGGTCTTACCAAAATCCGTCTTTCAGCAGCAGATGGAAGGAAGGGAGACAGTCATTACTAGTGGGACGTCCCAAAGCAGTCCAAAAATTAAGGGTGGGCAAAAAACCAACAGAGGCAGATTCCCAACAACTTAAATAAATGCGCAACTAGCGCTAAATACAAGTTCACAAGAACTTTAAACTGCAGCCGCCTGCAGGACCCTATGTCCTAAAGCCGCATCAGCGGAAGCACTGACGTCCACCTTATAAAATTTCGTAAATGTGTGGACGGAGCGCCAGGTCGCCGCCCGGCAGAGCTGAGCTGCCGAGGCTCCTTGATGAAAGGCCCACGATGAACCCACAGCCCTCGTGGAGTGAGCTCGAATCTTAATCGGGCAAGGTTCGCCCTTAAGTCGGTAAGCCTCTAAAATGGCCGACCGAATCCAACGAGCTATAGAATCCTTGGAAGCTCGTTGACCACGTCGACGACCTGCTGGAATCACAAACAGAGAATCCGACTTCCGAAAACTTTGAGTAATAAACAAATAGAACTTCAAAGCCCGCACTAAATCCAATGTGTGCAAGGCCCGTTCCTTCGCATTCCTCGGCTCCGGACAAAGCGAAGGCAACACAATATCCTGGTTAACATGAAATTGTGACACCACCTTAGGTAGAAAGTCGCCCCATGTGCGAAGCACTATGCGATCCGGGTGAAAGAAAAAGGAGGCGAGCAAGAAAGAGCCGCCAACTCAGAAACCCTTCTTAAAGAAGTGACCGCCACTAGGAAAGCAACCTTCCAAGAGAGCAAAGAAAGGCTAACAGAGTCCATAGGCTCAAAAGGCCCATGTTGAAGAGCCTCCAAGACAAGATTAAGCCACCAAGGAGACACAAGCGCCTTCCGCGGCGGAAACTGACGGGTTACCCCGCTAAAAAAGGAACGTACGTCCCTACGCGACGCGATAGCCTTCCGAAACAGCAAGGACAGAGCAGAAACCTGACCCTTCAGAGTGCTAACTGCCAAACCCTTGTCCAGCCCGAACTGTAAAAAGGCCAATAAATTGGGAATGGAAAAAATCCTCGGGTTCCTAGAAGAACCCGAACACCATGAAAAGAAGGCTTCCCAAGTCTTGTGATAAATCCTAGTAGTAGCCGGACCTCTGGCAGCTCGCAGAGTGGCAATGACTTCGGCTGAAAAACCTTGACGGATCAAGATTTCGGTCTCAAGAGCCACGCCGTCAAACGCAGAGACTTCAGGTCCGGGTGACGAACGGGCCCTTGGGTTAACAGGTCCAGACGAAGAGGAAGTGGAAGTGGAGGCGCTGCCAGAAGTGACACCAGCGTCGAGAACCACGTCCTCCTTGGCCAATCTGGGGCTACCAACATAGCCGGGACTCTCTCCAGTCTGATCCGACGCAACACCAGAGGAAGTAAGGATATCGGCGGGAACACATAGATTAGCTCGAATTGGTCCCACGGAGCCACCAGAGCATCCACCGCCACAGCCTTCGGGTCCTTGTACCTGGACATGAATGTCGGTAACTTGGCATTGAACCTGGATGCCATCAAATCCACTTGGGGAGTTCCCCAACGGGAGCACAGCAGTGCAAAAATTTCCGGATGAAGACTCCATTCTCCGGGATCCATCTTCTCGCGACTGAGGAAGTCCGCCGTGATATTCTGAACTCCTGGAATGTGAATCGCAGAGATGGCTGGCACTCTGGCCTCGGCCCATACCAGGATCCGAGACACCTCCATCATGAGCCTGGAGCTCCTCGTCCCACCTTGATGGTTGATATATGCGACCGCCGTCGCATTGTCTGTTTGCACTCGGACTGGCAGACCGCTTAAAGGGACCGTCCAGTATTGGAGGCAAAGGAAAATTGCCCTCAATTCCAGGATGTTGATCGGCAGGACAGACTCTTCCGACGACCATACTCCCTGAATCCAGAGATCGTTCCAGACACCTCCCCAGCCTGTCAGGCTGGCATCGGTGGTTATGACCGACCACCTCGGAGGGAGGAAGGACTTCCCCAGGGGTAACACTTCCGGACGTAACCACCATCCTAGAGACTCTCGTACCCTGTGGGGGATGATGACACTGCAATCCAGTGAAACCTGCGATCGATCCCAACGGTTCAAAATGATCATTTGGAGAGCCCTGGAATGAAATTGGGCAAACGGAATTGCCTCCATCGACGCCACCATCAAACCCAGAAGGCGCATACACCTTCGAAGGGACAGTGCTGTCGAAGACTTCATAACTTGTGCATGTCGAAGAAGATTCACTTGCTTGTCTGGAGGCAGAGATACCACTGCTCGTATCGTGTCGAAATGCATTCCCAAAAACAGGATTGACTGCGACTGTTCCATAGACGACTTCTCCCAATTGACCAGCCACCCGAAGTCCTCCAGGAGCCGAAGGGATAGATTGCGAGCCGTCACCGCCTCCTCCTTTGAGGACGCCACAATCAAAAGGTCGTCCAGGTAGGGAAGAATCGTAACCCCCTGTCTTCGAAGAATCGCCATGAGAGGTGCCAGAATTTTTGTAAAGACTCTGGGTGCTGAGGCCAACCCGAATGGCAGGGCCACAAACTGGTAATGGTCCTGACCTATGGCAAAACGAAGGAAGCGTTGGTGGGCCCTTCCGACGGGAACATGCAAATAAGCGTCGCGAATGTCGATTGATACCAAAAAGTCGTTCTGCGACAGGGCCGCCACAACGGAGCGAAGCGACTCCATGCGTAATTTCCGGGTGCATACATGCCGATTCAATCTTTTGAGATCCAGAATGGGGTGAAATTTGTCCTCCTTTTTGGGGACCACAAAGAGGTTGGAATAAAACCCTCTTCCCCGGTCCTCCGGCGGAACCGGTACCACCACACCCTTCTGCAGAAGGGAATCGACCTCCCGCAGTAGAGCGGCAAATAGCTCGGGCTCTGACGGAATGCGAGACTGGCAAAAACTGTCTGAGGGTCGAGAAAGAAACTCTATGAAGTAGCCTGCCGACACAACCCGCGTCACCCAGGCGTCCGAAACGCGGGCAGCCCAAGTAGATTCGAATTGGAGCAGGCGACCCCCACTCGAGAGCCCTCGAGTGAGACCCTGGCGTCAGTCCGCCTTAGCGGGCTTTTTGTCAGCTTCCGGCTTGTCTTGACGGAAACCCTGTTTCCAGGGAGTGCGGGATTTCTGAAAGTTCTTTTTTCCTGAAAAAGAGGGACGACCCGATCCCCAAGAGGGCTGACCGAACCGTCCCCTGGGCCGAAAGGACCGCCGACTACTACCGGCACTAGGCCTGCCAGACGCAGAAGCCACAGCTCTACGCTGCGGTAAAGACGTTTCTTTTGCCTTTGCCTTGGCAATCAGCTCCGTGAGGTCAGATCCAAATAGCTGACCACCCTTGTGAGCTAAAGATAGCAAACCTTGCTTGGAAACCGCGTACCCGGTCCACTGTCTAAGCCACAGTGCCCTTCTGACTGTGACCGCCGAGGATTGCGCCCTGGACAGCAGTGACGCAGTATCCAAACCTGCATCACTGCGATATCGGGCTGCATCCTCCAACAACTTGAAAAGCCCATCTACCTCGGATAGTGGGGATCCATCTTGCCACGCCGTCCGTAGACGGTCTAACCAGCTCAGGGAAGCTTTACAAGCACACATGGACCCTAGTACTGCTCTGAATCCATGACCTGCGGCCTCGTAGATGGATTTCGCCGCCATCTCCGTTTTTCTGTCCAGCGGATCCTGCAGACTCACCTTCCCTTTAAACGGAAGAAGAGGATTTGCTAAGCTGGGATAAAGGGACATCCACTTCAGGAGAAGGAATCCAATTATCAATCAACTCCGTCGTACACGGATACAGCGTCTCAAAAAACCGTGTCCCCTGAAAACGTTTATCTGGACACAGGCGTTCCTTCTCCACTGCCCCATTAAGCTCATCCAGAGATGGTAATGCTGATCGCGACCTATGCGACTCCTGAAACATCCGGGCCGACTTACAAGGACGTCTAGTTACCTCCTCCGGTAACTGTACCGCCTCCCTCATGGCTCCAATAAAAGCCTCTGTACGGCCCAAAAGAGAGGCAGAGTGTCCCTGCCGATCCTCCTTATCCGAATCGGACATCTCCCCATCCGAGCTTGAAGGGGAACCCTCCATGCCCGAGATCTCCGAGTCGCTACGCGGGAAGGATGGCACCGGCCTGTGTCGCTTCCTGCCATGAGAGGATCTAGCTGACACCCAATAACCCAGAAGGTCAGACAGGCCATCAATAGAACGAGCGAGGGCCTCCATTTTGACATCACTGAAACGTCCGACCGCTGCGCTTGACGCCGTCGAGGTCTGCGTGTCAGATACGCGAGACTGATCCTGTAACGGATCTGGGAGACGGTCCGCACCTCCTGGACCCTGATCTGACATGCCCTGCCCGTATATGGCAGGTTAAACCTGTCAGTAACTAGAACAGTGTGGTTTCTTAAAGAAAAAATGAAACGCTGAAGGGTTAAAGCTCTTAAAGAGAGAGCTACCCCAGCTGTCCCCCAATTAAGGGTTAACCGCCTAAGAAGGGGTTAATGTCGCAGACTCCCCACAACCTCTGTTAATGAAAAGGGTGTGGCGAGCCCCAGACAAAATAAGGTGCCTCTTATGAGGTAACAGCTGCAGGGCAGCGCAGTCTGCCACCTAATTGTGCCTCAGAAAGGTGCCCTGCGCTGTGGGGGTGAGGGAGTTAAGCTTCTGCCCTGACAGGCAGAAGCGACTCACCCAGCTGGCCGTGGTGCAGTGTCCTAATTGTTCCTTCGGTCGGTCGGGGAGAGCGGAGAGTGAGGAGCCCGAGGAGGCCGTCAGTAATGGCCGCCGCGCTGAAGGAGAGAAGCCGGAAGAGGAGAGGCAGGGTAAAGCGTGCTCTCAGAGCGCTTCCTGCCCGCGAAAGAACGGGAAAGCGCGAAGCCACGCCCCCCCGCCGGCTTCAAAAAAGCGCGCGTCTCCTCCGCTCTCCGCTCCTGCCCCGCTCCCATGTCCTGCAGGCATCCACCTGCGGACAAAAATACACAATCACCAACACTGAAAACATGTAGCAGCACTCAAACACATATTAAAATGTTGAGTACTCACCCAGCTGAGCGCCACAGGGACCCCCAGGGATTTGTGGCGCTGTGCCCATAGCTTCCCCCCCACCCCCAGGGCGGGGAACGCAGTGACCCCAGAAGCGCGGTTTGCGTCCCCGCCAGGGAAGCAACCCTCATCCCCCAGGGCCGGCAGGGTTCTGCAGGGACCACCTTAAAGGGTAATGCAGATCCGCCAAGGGAGGGGTGAGGGTCCAGCAGCGCTGAGACCTCAAGACCACGGGGGTCCAAGTCCCTGTCCGATAAAAATAAAAAAAATCTTCTGAGGAGCTGCTCTAGCAGTGACTATCCTCTGTGACCTCAAATTTTAGACTGGAGAGCTGGAGTAGGAGGAGCCCAAGCTGGAGGGGTCGGTCAACACTCTTTTTAACCCCTTAATGTCCACTGACGTGCAGAGTCCGTCATGGCAAGGTGCCAGTTCCGGCACCAGGACGGACTCTGCACGTCATGCCTTTGATCTACCACTGCGTGTAGACACGCAGTGGTAGATCAGTGCCGACAGCTGTCACAGACAGCTGACAGGCACGGCAAGCGGTGCGGGGACCTTTGCCGTCGGTCCCCGCACTCACAGCGCTGTGATTGGTCAGTCAATCTGACTGACCAAACACAGCAGCGATCGCGCAGGAGAAGCTGAAATTTCAGCTTCCCCAGCGCGATCAGTGCAGGAGCCGACGCTGCAGTGGCCAGGCTTCCTGCACTGACAGCCAGGAGCGGAGCCCCCACCGCCCCTGGCTGTTAACCCCCTGACTGCTGCGATCCAGCTCCCTCTGCCTCAGATCGCACCCTGCACTGTATTTGCAGGGGCCGATCTCTGCCTTGATGACCCGGGGGTTGTCATGACAACCTCCGGGTCATTTAGCTACGGGAAGCTGCTGTGATCGTGTCACAGCAGCTTCCACTATAGTTGCAATGCATTGCAATGCCAGAGCATTGCAATGCATTGTAACTGCAATAAAAAGTAAAAAAAGTGAAAGTCCCATAAAGGGATAAGTTGAAAAAAATCATTTTTTAAAAAAAAATGTAAAAAAAATATTAAAAAATAATTTTAAAAAAATCCCCTAAAAATACACATTTTTATGTAATAAAAAAAATAAAAAAAAAATACACATGTTAGGTATCGCCATGTCCGTAAAAATCCCATCTATAAAAGCATAACCCTAGTTAACCCCTTCAGTGAAAGCCGTAAAAAAAAACACAAAAAAGTAGTAAATTATACTTTTTCCAAGCGGTATCATCACACCGCTTGGAAAAAGTGCAATAACACGCGATCAAAAAGTCAGATATAAATAATCATGGTACCGCTGAAAACGTCAAATTGTCCCGCAAAAAACAAGCCGCTATACAGCATCATCAGCGAAAAAATAAAAAAGTTATAGCTCGCGGAATAAACTGATGCAAAAATAATTATTTTTTCTATAAAATTCTTTATTGTGTAAAAAACGCCAAAACATAAAAAAAATATATAAATGAGGTATCGCTGTAATCGTAGTGACCCGAAGAATAAAGCTGCTTTATCAATTTTACCACACGCGGAACGGGGGAAAAAAAATTAAAAAAAAAAAACAATTCCTGAATTGCTGGTTTTTGTTCATTCTGCTTCCACAAAAATCGGAATAGGGAGCGATTAAAAAACGTTATGTGCCCGAATATGGTACCAATAAATACGTCAGCTCGTCCCGCAAAAAATAAGCCCACAGATAACTCTGTCGGCCGAAATATGGAAAAATTATAGCTCTCAAAATACGGCGATGCAAAAAATTCTTAGAAAAAATTATTCCAAAAAAAAGCATCTTTTAGTGTGTGACAGAAGCTAAACATGAAAAAAGGGTGTAAATCTGGTATCGCTGTAATCGCACCGATCCGAGGAATAAAGTCGCCTAATCACTAATATCGCATGAGGAACGGCGTAAAAAAGAAAACCAATTCTTCACCTTTGGTAGATTTGTTCATTGTGCCTCCCAAAGATCGCAATAAGGCGATCACAGTGGTTCCCCCCCATATATGGGGTATCAGCGTACTCAGGACAAAATGCACAATAGCTTTTGGGGTCCTATTTCTCCTGTTACCCTTATAAAAATAAAAATTTGGGGGCAAAAAGGTCATTTTTGTGGAAAAAAATGATTTTTTTTATTTTCACGGCTCTACGTTATAAACTTCTGTGAAGCCCTTGGGGGTTCAAAGTGCTGACCACACATCTAGATAAGTTCCTTGGGGGGTCTAGTTTGCAAAATGGGGTCATTTGTGGGGGGTTTCTACTGTTTAGGCACATCAGGGGCTCTCCAAGCGCGACATGACACCCGCAGACCATTCCATCAAAGTCTGCATTTAAAAACGGTGCTCCCTCCCTTCCGATCTCTGCCATTCGTCAAAATAGTGGTTCCCCCCCACATATGGGATATCAGCGTACTCAGGACAAATTGCACAATAGCTTTTGGGGTCCTATTTCTCCTGTTACCATTATAAAAATAAAAATTTGGGGCAAAAAGATTATTTCAGCTGCAGATGGAAGGGAGGGAGACACAGGAATTCATTACTGATGGGTAGGCGGAGCCCCAGATCAGGATGTCACCTCAGATCAAAAGCTTGCTGACTGGCTGGCCCCTCCAGCTTGGGCTCCTCCTACTCAGCTCCAGTCTAAGATTTGAGGTCCCAGAGGATGGTCGCTGCTAAGGCAGCTCCTCAGAAGATTTTATTATTTTATTTCGGACAAGAGACTTGGATCACCAGTTGGTCTAGAGGTCTCAGGGGTACCAGCGCTGCTGTACCCCACCCTCTCCCTCGGCGGATCTGTATTTACACTATGGTCCCTGCAGAATCTTGCCGGCCCTGGGGGATGAGGAGAGCTTCCCTGGCGGGGACGCAAACCACATGTGCGGTCACTGCGTTCCTCGCCCTGGGGGGAAGCATGGGCACAAGCGCCACAAATCCTGAGGGGTCCCTGTGGCGCTAAGCTGGTGAGTACTCCACACAAAATTTTATTATTAATGTGTGAGTGCTTTAGCGTCTGAGTGGCAGCGCTATTACATGTATGTCAGTATGCTTCAGCGCTGCGGTGACAGCGCCGGTACATGTAGAAGTGGTGATTTTTTGTCCGCAGGCAGATGCCTGCAGGACAGGGAGGGAGCAGGAGCCAGGGAGTTCGCGCTCAATATTTGAGCTGGCAGGGGGCGTGGCCTATCGCTTCGGTCTTTGAGCAGGAAGACGCGCGCTCTGGCGCTTCTCCTCCGACTCCCCCACTGTGGCGGCCATTACACAGGCTCCAGGGCTCCTCAGACCGCTCCTCTCCGCATAGACACCACGGCCAGCTGGGTGAGTGCTGAATTCTCACCCCGCAGCGCAGCGATCACTATCCTGCAGCTGCAGTCTTATTAGAGACTTGAAAATTCGCTGGGCTCACACAGTATATATATATTGTGGAGAGATTGCAACATTAACCCCTTCCCGACCCATGACGCCACGTAGGCGTCATGAAAGTCAGTGCCAATCCGACCCATGACGCCTATGTGGCGTCATGAAAGGATCTCGTCCCTGCGGGCCGGGAGACCGGGGTCACTCAAAGGTCACCCGACCCGCAGTTACAGGACCCTTTGTACTTCACCACAGGGGGGTTGGCTTAACCCCCCCGTGGCCACGATCGCTCTGATTGGCTGTTAAAAGTGAAACAGCCAATCAGAGCAATGTGTAATATTTCACCAATTTAATTGGTGAAATATTACAATCCAGCCATGGCCGATGCTGCAATAGCATCTGCCATGGCTGGAGACCGAGCCCTGACCCCCCCCCCCACACCGAGTCACGGCGGTGATCGGCCGCCGCCACCGAAAGATGGCAGCGATCGGTCACCGCCGTCACTTACAGCTCCCCTCCTCTTTTGGTCCACTGCCCCCACTTCCTATCCCCCCCCCCAGCCTTCCGACCCCCCCTACTCACCTCTCCCGATCCACCGATGTCCCACGATCGGGCCCGGCGTCCGCCCGGGCCTCTTCATGGGCGCCGCCATATTGGAAAATGGCGGGCGCAGTGCGCCCGCCGGCCGGCGTATGCGCAGTGCGCCCCCCAGTGTTCAAAAATTTATTTTGATCACTGTGATAAACTGTCACAGTGATCAAAATAAAAAAAGTAAATGAACCCCCCCTTTATCATAGGTAGGGACAAATAAAAAAAAATAAAGAATTTTTTTTTTTTTTCCTAGCGGATTTTGCTGCTGATCCGCAGCTGATTTTGCTGCGGATCCGTCGGCGGATTTCGCTGCTGATCCGCGGCGGATTTCGCTGCTGATCCGCGGCGGATTTCGCTGCTGATCCGCGGCGGATTTCGCTGCTGATCCGCGGCGGATTTCGCTGCTGATCCGCGGCGGATTTCGCTGCTGATCCGCGGCGGATTTCGCTGCTGATCCGCGGCGGATTTCGCTACGGATCCGCTGCGGATTTCGCTGCTGATCGGCGGCGGATTTCGCTGCTGATCCGCGGCGGATTTCGCTGCTGATCCGCGGCGGATTTCGCTGCTGATCCGCGGCGGATTTCGCTGCTGATCCGCGGCGGATTTCGCTGCTGATCCGCGGCGGATTTCGCTACGGATCCGCTGGCGGATTTCGCTGCTGATCGGCGGCGGATTTCGCTGCTGATCCGCGGCGGATTTCGCTGCTGATCCGCGGCGGATTTCGCTGCTGATCGCGGCGGATTTCGCTGCTGATCCGCGGCGGATTTCGCTGCTGATCGGCGGCGGATTTCGCTGCTGATCGGCGGCGGATTTCGCTGCTGATCCGCGGCGGATTTCGCTGCTGATCGCGGCGGATTTCGCTGCTGATCCGCGGCGGATTTCGCTGCTGATCCGCGGCGGATTTCGCTGCTGATCCGCGGCGGATTTCGCTGCTGACTGGATTTCGCTGCGGATCGCGGCTGATTTCGCTGCTGATCCGCGGCTGGATTTCGCTGCTGATCCGCGGCGGATTTCGCTGCTGATCCGCGGCGGATTTCGCTGCTGATCCGCGGCTGATTTTGCTGCTGATCCGCGACTGATTTTGCTGCTGATCCGCGGCTGATTATCTGCTGATCATCTGCGCTAGCTGGTATTGCATAACGGGCGATCGCGTTTGCTATACCGTTACCGCGTCACGCGACGTGTGAACGGGCTGGTAAAACGCAGTATGAACCCAGCCTTAGGGTTAGAACTAGGGTTAGGGTTAGCATTAGGGCTAAGGTTAGAATTACGGTTAGGGTTGGAATTTGGGTTAGGGTTGGAATTAGGGTTAGGCTTGTAGTTAGGTTTATGGTTAGAGTTGGGATTAGGGGTGTGTTGGGGTTAGGGTTATGATTAGGGTTTGTATTAGGGTTAGGTGTGTGTAGGCGTTAGGGGTGTGTTGGGGTTAGGGTTGGAGTTAGAATTGAGGGGTTTCCACTATTTAGGCACATCAGGGGGTCTCCATACGCGACATGGCGCCACCATTGATTCCTGCAAATTTTGCATTCAAAAAGTCAAACAGTGCTCCCTTTATTCCAAGCCCCGACGTATGCCCAAACAGTGGTTTATCCCCACATATGAGGTATCAGCGTACTCGGGAAAAATTGCACAACAACTTTGGGGGTTCTAATTTCTCCTGTTAACATTGGGAAAAAAAATTGGGGACTAAAAATTATTTTTGTGGAAAAAAAATGATTTTATATTTTCACGGCTCTGCGTTATAAACTTCTGTGAAGGACTTGGAGATTCAAAGTGCTCACCACACATCTAGAGGAGTTCCTTGGGGGATCTAGTTTCCAAAATGGGGTCACTTGTGGGGAGTTTCTACTGTTTAGGCACATCAGTGACTCTGCAAACGTAACATGACGCCGAAGACCATTCCATCAAGTGGGCATTTCAAAAGGTCAACTTCCCATCCGAGCCCCGACGTGTGCCCATACAGTAGTTTTCTCCCACATATGGTATATCAGCATACTCAGGAAAATTGGACAACAACTTTTGGGGTCTAATTTCTCATGTTACCCTTGCGGAAAATAAAAAATTGGGGACTAAAAGATCCTGATTTGTGGAAAAAAATATGATTTTTTTATTTTCATGCCCGGGCTTTATTAAACTTCTGTGTAGCCCTTGGGGGTTCAAAGTGCTCACCACACATCTAGATAAGTTCTTTGCGGTGTCTAGTTTCCAAAATGGGGTCACTTGTGGGGAGTTTCTACTGTTTAGGCACATCAGTGACTCTGCAAACGTAACATGACGCCCGAAGACCATTCCATCAAGTGGGCATTTCAAAAGGTCACTCATTCCCATCCGAGCCCGACGTGTGCCCATACAGTAGTTTTCTCCCACATATGGGATATCAGCATACTCAGGACAAATTGGACAACAACTTTTGGGGTCTAATTTCTCATGTTACCCTTGCGAAAATAAAAAAATTGGGGACTAAAAGAACATGATTGTGGAAAAAATATGATTTTTTTATTTTCATGCCCGGGCGTTATAAACTTCTGTGTAGCCCTTGGGGGTTCAAAGTGCTCACCACACATCTAGATAAGTTCTTTGCGATGTCTAGTTTCCAAAATGGGGTCACTTGTGGGGAGTTTCTACTGTTTAGGCGCATCAGGGGCTCTGCAAACGTAACAAGATGCCCGCAGACCATTCCATCAAGTTGGCATTTCAAAGCGTCACTACATCCCTTCCGAGCCCTGACGTGTGCCCAAACAGTGGTTCCCCCCCACATATGGGGTACTAGCTACTCAGGACAAACTGGACAACAACTTTTGGGGTCAATTTCTCCTGTTAACCATTGTGAAAATAAAAAATAGTGGGCTAAAAAAATCATTTTTTGAGAAAAAAAAATGATATTTTATTTTCACGGCTCTGCGTTATAAACTTCTGTAAAGCACCTGGGGGGTTCAAAGTGCTCACTATGCATCTAGATAAGTTCCTTGGCGTGTCTAGTTTCCAAAATGGGGTCACTTGTGGGGGAGCTCCAATGTTTAGGCACACAGGAACTCTCAAATGCGACATGGCAACCGCTAATATTCCAGCATATTTTCTATTCAAAAGTCAAATGGCGCTCCTTCCCTTCTGAGCCCTGCCGTGCGCCCAAACAGTGGTTTATGACACAAATGAGGTATCTGTGTACTCAGGAGAAATTGCCAACAATTTTAGAATCCAATTTATACTGTTGCCCATGTGAAAATGAAAAAAATGAGGCTAAAAGAAAATTTTTGTGAAAAAAAAAGTACTTTCTTTTTTTTACGGGATCAATTTGTGAAGCACCTGGGGGTTCAAAGTGCTCACTATGCATCTAGATAAGTTCCTTAGGGGGTCTAGTTTCCAAAATGGGGTCACTTGTGGGGGAGCTCCAATGTTTAGGCACACAGGGACTCTCCAAATGCGACATGGCAACCGCTAAATATTCCAGCATATTTTCCATTCAAAAAGTCAAATGGCGCTCCTTCCCTTCTGAGCCCTGCCGTGCGCCCAAACAGTGGTTTATGACCACATATGAGGTATCTGTGTACTCAGGAGAAATTGCCCAACAAATTTTAGGATCCAATTTATACTGTTGCCCATGTGAAAATGAAAAAAACTGAGGCTAAAAGAAAATTTTTGTGAAAAAAAAAGTACTTTCTTTTTTTTACGGATCAATTTGTGAAGCACCTGGGGGTTCAAAGTGCTCACTATGCATCTAGATAAGTTCCTTAGGGGGTCTAGTTTCCAAAATGGGGTCACTTGTGGGGGAGCTCCAATGTTTAGGCACACAGGGACTCTCCAAATGCGACATGGCAACCGCTAAATATTCCAGCATATTTTCCATTCAAAAAGTCAAATGGCGCTGCTTCCCTTCTGAGCCCTGCCATGCGCCCAAACAGTGGTTTATGACCACATATGAGGTATCTGTGTACTCAGGAGAAATTGCCCAACAAATTTTAGGATCCAATTTATACTGTTGCCCATGTGAAAATGAAAAAACTGAGGCTAAAAGAAAATTTTTGTGAAAAAAAAGTACTTTCTTTTTTTTACAGATCAATTTGTGAAGCACCTGGGGGTTCAAATGATCACTATGCATCTAGATAAGTTCCTTAGGGGGTCTAGTTTCCAAAATGGGGTCACTTGTGGGGGAGCTCCAATGTTTAGGCACACAGGGACTCTCCAAATGCGACATGGCAACCGCTAAATATTCCAGCATATTTTCCATTCAAAAAGTTCAAATGGCGCTGCTTCCCTTCTGAGCCCTGCCATGCGCCCAAACAGTGGTTTATGACCACATATGAGGTATCTGTGTACTCAGGAGAAATTGCCCAACAAATTTTAGGATCCAATTTATACTGTTGCCATGGGGAAAATGAAAAAACTGAGGCTAAAAGAAAATTTTTGTGAAAAAAAAGTACTTTCTTTTTTTTACAGATCAATTTGTGAAGCACCTGGGGGTTCAAAATGATCACTATGCATCTAGATAAGTTCCTTAGGGGGTCTAGTTTCCAAAATGGGGTCACTTGTGGGGGAGCTCCAATGTTTAGGCACACAGGGACTCTCCAAATGCGACATGGCAACCGCTAAATATTCCAGCATATTTTCCATTCAAAAAGTTAAATGGCGCTGCTTCCCTTCTGAGCCCTGCCATGCGCCCAAACAGTGGTTTATGACCACATATGAGGTATCTGTGTACTCAGGAGAAATTGCCCAACAAATTTTAGGATCCAATTTATACTGTTGCCCATGTGAAAATGAAAAAAACTGAGGCTAAAAGAAAATTTTTGTGAAAAAAAAGTACTTTCTTTTTTTTACAGATCAATTTGTGAAGCACCTGGGGGTTCAAAATGATCACTATGCATCTAGATAAGTTCCTTAGGGGGTCTAGTTTCCAAAATGGGGTCACTTGTGGGGGAGCTCCAATGTTTAGGCACACAGGGACTCTCCAAATGTGACATGGCAACCGCTAAATATTCCAGCATATTTTCCATTCAAAAAGTCAAATGGCGCTCCTTCCCTTCTGAGCCCTGCCGTGCGCCCATAAAGTGGTTTATGACCACATATGAGGTATCTGTGTACTCAGGAGAAATTGCCCAACAAATTTTAGGATCCATTTTATCCTGATGCCCATGTAAAAATGAAAAAATTGATGCTAAAAGAAAATTTTTGTTGGAAAAATTAAAATGTCCATTTTTTCCTTACACGTTGCTTTAGTTCCTGTGAAGCACCTGAAGGGTTAATAATCTTCTTGAATGTAGTTTTGAGTAGCTTGAGGGGTGCAGTTTTTATAAAGGTGTCACTTTTGGGTATTTTCTGCCATATAGACCCCTCAAAGTGACTTCAAATGTGAGGTGGTCCCTAAAAAAAATGGTTTTGTAAATTTTGCTGTAAAAATGAGAAATCGCTGGTCAACTTTTAACCCTTATAACTTCCTAACAAAAAAAAATGTTGTTCCCAAAATTGTGCTGATGTAAAGTAGACAAGTGGGAAATGTTATTTATTAACTATTTTGTGTCACATAACTCTCTAGTTTAACAGAATAAAAATTAAAAATTTGAAAATTACAAAATTTTCAAAATTTTCGCCAAATTTCCATTTTTTTCACAAATAAACGCAAAAATTATCGACTTAAATTTACCACTAACATGAAGCCCAATATGTCACGAAAAAACAATCTCAGAATCGCTAGGATCCGTTGAAGCGTTCCTGAGTTATTACCTCATAAAGGGACACTGGTCAGAATTGCAAAAAATGGCAAGGTCTTTAAGGTCAAAATAGGCTGGGTCTTGAAGGGGTTAACCCTTCTGAGGGTTATTTCTGCCAGCGTTTTTGACTGAATGCCGCTGGGGTAACCCTTCCTGTGGGAGCGTTAACCCTTCAGCGTTTACAAAAAAAAAAAAAAACGCATATTTTTTGCTGGTACTGCCTCTTTGACCTGCAAACACAGGTGAAGCATGTCTGAACAGAGTTCAGAAGCCGCGGGACCATGTCTCAGTATCACTGCGGCAATCAGATACGCAGACCTCAACAGCGTCTAGCACTGCGGTCGACAGTGGGGCAAAATTGGATGATATCGCTCGCTCGATTATCAACTTGTCTGACCTTTTAGGTCAATTTGTGTCTGCTAATTCCTCTCAGAGGAAGCGACGCAGGCCGTTACCGGCCTCTACACGGAGCGAGTCAGATGTATCTGATTTTGGACAGAGTTCCCCTTTAAATTCGGAAGAAATATCCGATTCAGATGAGGACGAACCGTAGGGGCGTTCTTCTCTGGCGAAACGTACGGAGGCATTGATTGAAGCCATGAGAGAGATGTTAGTTACCAGAGGAGGTAACTAGTCGTCCTGGTAAATCAGCACGTATGTTCCAGGAGTCCCGTGCTTCGCGTACAACATTACCAGCTCTGAGGGAGTGTAATAGAAGAGGAACGTCTGTGCCCAGATAAGCGTTTTCACGGAACGCATTTCTTTGATGCACTTTATCCTTGCTCTGCGGAGTTAAAGGATAATTGGATTTCTGCTCCTGAAGTGGATGTTTCCTTATCCCAGCTTAGTAAATCCTCTCTACTCCCTGTTAAGGGGAAAGCGAGTTTGCAGGAGCCGTTGGACAGAAAAACGGAAATGGCGGCAAAAGCAACCTATGAGGCTGCGGGGCATGGATTCCGAGCGGTGCTAGGATCCATGTGTGCTGCTAGAGCTTCTCTAGGCTGGTTGGCACGTTTAAAGACGGAGTTGCAGAACGGATCTCCGTTACCTGATATACGGGAAACTTACGAATTGTTAGAAACTGCAGCCCGTTATATCTTTGATGCCGGTCTGGATACGGCATCCCTGCTGGCGAGAGCGCAGGCTTTAGCGGTCAGTCAGAAGAGCTTTATGGCTCAGACAGTGGGCCGGGGACGCAGTTTCCAAACAGGGTTTATTGGCTTTACCTTACAAGGGTGGCTTCCTTTTTGGATCCGACCTCACAGAGCTGATTTCCAAGGCTAAGGCGAAGGAAGCAGCATTGCCACAGCGTAGGACCATGGCTTCGGTATCCGGTAAGCCTGGTGGATATAGCGGTCGGCGGTCCTTTCGGGGCCGAGGACGACTTAGTCACTCCTCGTGGGGATCGGGTCGTTCCTCTTTCTCAGGAAAAAAGTCCTCTCAGAAAACCCGTACTCCTTGGAAGCAGAATTTCCGCCAGGACAAGCGGGAATCCGACAAGAAGCCCGCCAAGTCAGATTGACGCCAGGGGTCCACTCGAGGACTCTCGAGTGGGGGGTCGTCTACTTCATTTCAAGGCGACTTGGACGGCTCGCGTTCCAGATTTCTGGGTAACGCAGGTAGTGTCGGCAGGCTATTTCATAGAGTTTGCTTCTCGACCCCCAAATGTTTTTTGTCAGTCTCGCGTTCCGTCAGAACCCGAGCTTTTTGTCGCGCTACAGCGAGAGGTCGAATCTCTGCTACAAAAGGGTGTAGTAATACCGGTTCCGTCAGAGGACCAAGGAAAGGGTTTTTATTCCAACCTTTCCGTAGTTCCCAAAAAGGAGAACAAATTTCGCCCGATTCTGGATCTCAAGCGATTAACCGGCATGTCCACGCCCGGAAATTTCGCATGGAGTCACTCCGCTCCGTCGTAGCAGCTGTCACAGAACGATTTTCTGGTGTCAATCGACATTCGCGACGCCTATTTGCATGTTCCCATCGGAAGGGCTCATCAGCGTTTTCTTCGGTTTGCCATAGGTCAGGATCACTATCAGTTCGTGGCTCTGCTGTTCGGCTTAGCCTCAGCGCCCAGAGTCTTTACAAAAATTCTGGCGCCCCTCATGGCAATCCTTCGAAGACAGGGGATTACGATTCTGCCTTATCTGGACGATCTTTTGATAGTGGCCTCCTCGGAAGAAGAGGCAGTGACGGCTCGAGACTTGTCTCTTCAGCTTCTGAAGGACTTTGGTTGGCTGGTCAATTGGGAGAAGTCGTTTCTGGAACCATTGAGAGCAATCCTCTTTCTGGGGATGCAGCTCGACACGATTCGGTCGGTAGTTTCTCTACCACCAGACAAACAATCATGTCTTCTTCGACATGTACAGATTATGAAATCCTCAACAGCAATGTCCTTGCGGGAGTGTATGCGTCTTCTGGGACTGATGGTGGCGTCCATGGAGGCAATTCCTTTTGCCCAGTTCCATTCCAGGACTCTCCAAAGGTTCATCTTGAGTCGATGGAACCGGTCGCAATCGCTGGATTGCAGTGTCACCATTTCTCGCGCGGTGCGGGATTCTCTAGAATGGTGGTTACGTCCAGGGGCATTCTCCCTGGGAAGTCTTTCCTCCCTCCGAAGTGGTCAGTCATAACCACCGATGCCAGCCTGACGGGCTGGGGGGGTGTTTGGAACAATCTCTGGATTCAGGGGGTATGGTCATCGGAAGAGTCTGTTCTTCCGATCAACATCCTGGAATTGAGGGCGATTTTCCTTTGCCTCCAACATTGGACGGTCCCTTTGAGCGGTCTGCCAGTCCGAGTGCAGACAGACAATGCGACGGCTGTCGCGTATATCAATCACCAAGGCGGGACAAGGAGTTCCAGACTCATGGTAGAGGTGTCCCGAATTCTGATTTGGGCCGAGGCCAGTGTACCAGCCATTTCGGCGATTCACATTCCAGGGGTTCAGAATATTACAGCGGACTTTCTCAGTCGCAGAAGGATGGATCCCGGGGAATGGAGCCTCCACCCGGAAGTTTTTGCACTACTGTGCTCTCGTTGGGGAACTCCCCAAGTGGATTTGATGGCATCCAGGTCCAATGCCAAGTTACCGACGTTCATGTCCAGATACAAGGACCCGAAGGCTGTGGCGGTGGATGCTCTAGTGGCTCAGTGGGATCAGTTCGAGCTGATCTATGTATTCCCGCCGATATCCTTACTTCCTCTAGTACTGCGTCGGATCAGACTAGAGAGAATTCCAGCTATTTTGATAGCTCCAGACTGGCCAAGAAGGGTGTGGTTCTCGACAATAATGTCGCTGTTAGCGGCACCTCCTTTTCCACTCCCTCTTCAACCGGACTTGTTGACTCAGGGGCCCGTTTGTCATCCGGACTTGATGTCCCTGCGTTTGACGGCGTGGCTCTTGAGACCGAAATCTTGACCCATAGAGGTTTCTCAGCCGAGGTCATTGCTACCCTTCGTGCTGCAAGAAGTCCGGCTACTACTAGGATTTACCACAAAACTTGGGAAACCTTCTTTTCGTGGTGTTTGGGGTCCTCTCGGAACCCGAGAAAGTTTTCCATTCCCAATCTGTTGGCTTTTCTGCAGCATGGGCTAGACAAGGGTTTGGCAGTCAGCACCCTGAAAGGTCAGATTTCTGCTCTGTCCTTATTGTTCCGGAGAACCATTGCTTCGAATAGAGACGTGCTCTCCTTTTTCCGAGGTATATCTCGTAGGTTTCCGCCGCGGAAGGCACCCGTGTCTCCTTGGCGGCTCAACCTTGTTTTGGAGGCTCTTCAGCATAAACCTTTTGAGCCTATGGTTTCTGCTAGCCTTTCTTTACTTTCTTGGAAGGTGGCTTTCCTTGTTGCAGTCACTTCTTTGAGGAGAGTTTCTGAGTTGGCAGCTCTTTCTTGTTCGCCTCCTTTTCTGGAGTTTTTTCCGGATCGTGTAGTGCTTCGCACTCGGGGTGATTTTTTACCTAAAGTGGTGTCACAATTTCATGTCAACCAGGATATTGTGTTGCCTTCATTCTGCCCGGATCCGAAGAATGTGAAAGAGCGAGCTTTGCACACATTGGATTTAGTGCGGGCCTTGAAGTTTTATCTATCTATTACTCAAGGTTTTCGTAAGACGGACTCCCTATTTGTGGTTCCAGTTGGTCGTCGTCGTGGTCAACGAGCTTCCAAGGATTCTATAGCTCGTTGGATCCTGTCAGCTATATTGGAAGCTTACCGTCTTCAGGGTGAATCTTGCCCGATTAAGATTCAAGCCCATTCCACGAGGGCTGTGGCTTCATCGTGGGCTTTTCATCGAGGTGCTTCAGCAGTGCAGCTCTGCCGGGCAGCAATTTGGCGCTCTGTCCACACGTTTACGAAGTTTTATAAAGTGGACGTCAGTGCTTCCGCTGATGCAGCCCTCGGACATAGGGTCCTACAGGCAGCTGTAGTTTAAAGTTCTGGATGAACTTGTGTTTAGCGCTGGTTGCGCTTTGTTGTTAAGGTTGTTGGGTTTCTGCCTTTTGTTGGTTTTTTCCCACCCTTATTTTTGAACTGCTTTGGGACGTCCCATCAGTAATGAATTCCTGTGTCTCCCTCCCTTCCATCTGCAGCTGAAACACGGATTTTGGTAAGAACTTACCGGTAAAATCCTTTTCAGCGAAGGAAGGGAGGGAGACACAGCACTCTCCCAAGGCAGAAGTGTGTTGATGTTTTCAGATGCAGCGCGACCCTTGTCTGATTGCGATATCTGGGCTGAGGTCAGCACGCTAAGGCTCTGTTCCAGCATCGCCAGCTCATCGCAGTAGTCAGGTTCAGTGAATAGTACCTGGAACTCTGTGGTTTTTGGCTTACTTTGCATGCATAACCTGTATCCTTGTGTTTTGCTCTGAAGTTTCTTCAGAAGGGGTTATGTTGCTCCGCTGGTGATCTTGGTTCTTCCCTAAAGCTTTGGTACGACTGGAGCTGAGTAGGAGGAGCCCGAGCTGGAGGGGCCAGCCAGTCAGCAAGCTTTTGATCTGAGGTGACATCCTGATCTGGGGCTCCGCCTACCCATCAGTAATGAATTCCTGTGTCTCCCTCCCTTCCTTCGCTGAAAAGGATTTTACCGGTAAGTTCTTACCAAAATCCGTGTTTTTGTGGAAAAAAATATGATTTTTTTATTTTCACGGCTCTACGTTATAAACTTCTGTGAAGCACTTGGGGGTTCAAAGTGCTCACCACACATCTAGAAAAGTTCCTTGGGGGGTCTAGTTTCCAAAATGGAGTCACTTGTGGGGGGTTTCTACTGTTTAGGCACATCAGGGGCTATCCAAACGTGACATGACACCCACAGACCATTCCATCAAAGTCTGCATTTGAAAAAGGCGCTACTTCCCTTTCGAGCTCTGCCATGCGTCAAAATAGTGGTTTCCCCCCACATATGGGGTATCAGCGTACTCAGGACAAATTGCACAATAACTTTTGGGGTCCTGTTACCCTTTGGAAAATAACAATTGGGGGTGGAAAGATCATTTTTGTGAAAAGATATGATTTTTTAATTTTACTGCTCTACGTTATAACCTTCTGTGAAGCGCTTGGGGGTTAAAAGCTCTCACAACACATTTAGATAAGTTCCTTGGGGGGTCTAGTTTCCAAAATGGGGTCACTTGTGGGGGGTTTCCACTGTTTAGGCACACAGGGACTCTCCAAATGCGACATGGCGTCCAATCTCAATTCCAGCCAAAAAAGTCAAATGGCGCTGCTTCCCTTCCGAGCTCTGCCATGCGCCCAAATAGTGGTTTACCCCCACATATGGGGTATCGGCCTACTCAGGATTAATTGCCCAATAACTTTTGGGGTCCTTTTATCCTTTGGAAAATAATAATTGGGATGAAAAGATCATTTTTGTGGAAAAAATATGATTTTTTATTTACGGCTCTACAGTCATGGCCAAAAGTTTTGAGAATGACACAAATATTATATTTTCACATGATCTGCTGCCCTCTGGTTTTTATGTGTGTTTGACAGATGTTTTTATCACAGACAGAAATATAATTGCAAACATATGAGTAACAAAAGCTTATATTGACAGTTAGAATGAGTTAATGCAGCAAGTCAATATTTGCAGTGTTGACCCTTCTTCTTCAGGACCTCTGCAATTCTCCCTGGCATACTCTCAATCAACTTCTGGACCAAATCCTGACTGATAGCAGTCCATTCTTGCACAATCAGTGCTTTCATTTTGTCAGAATTTTTAGGTTTTTGTTTGTCCACCCGTCTCTTGATGATTGACCACAAGTTCTCAATGGGATTAAGATCTGGGGAGTTTCCAGGCCATGGTCCCAAAATCTCCATGTTTTGTTCCCTGAGCCATTTAGTTATCACCTTTGCTTTATGGCAAGGTGCTCCATCATGCTGGAAAAGGCATTGTTGATCGCCAAACTGCTCTTGGAGGGTTGGGAGAAGTTGCTTTTGGAGGACATTCTGGTACCATTCTTTATTCATGGCTGTGTTTTTAGGCAAGACTGTGAGAGAGCCGATTCCCTTGGCTGAGAAGCAACCACACACATGAATGGTTTCAGGATGCTTAACAGTTGGCATGAGACAAGACTGGTGGTAGCGCTCACCTTGTCTTCTCCGAATGAGGCGTTTTCCTGATGTCCCAAACAATCGAAAAGGGGATTCATCAGAGAAAATAACTTTACCCCAGTCCTCAGCAGTCCACTGCCTGTACCTTTTGCAGAATATCAGTCTGTCTATGATGTTTTTTCTGGAGAGAAGTGGCTTCTTTGCTGCCTCCTTGAGACCAGGCCTTGCTCCAAGAGTCTCCGCCTCACAGTGCGTGCAGATGCACTCACACCTGCCTGCTGCCATTCCTGAGCAAGCTCTGCACTGCTGGTAGCCCGATCCCGCAGCTGAAACACTTTTAAGAGACGGTCCTGGCGCTTGCTGGTCTTTCTTGGGCGCCCTGGAGCCTTTTTGGCAACAATGGAACCTCTCTCCTTGAAGTTCTTGATGATGCGATAGATTGTTGACTGAGGTGCAATCTTTCTAGCTGCGATACTCTTCCCTGTTAGGCCATTTTTGTGCATTGCAATGATGACTGCACGTGTTTCTTTAGAGATAACCATGGTTAACAGAAGAGAAACAATGATGCCAAGCACCAGCCTCCTTTTAAAGTGTCCAGTGGTGTCATTCTTACTTAATCATGACAGATTGATCTCCAGCCATGTCCTCATCAACACCCACACCTGTGTTAATGGAGCAATCACTGAAAAGAGGTTAGCTGGTCCTTTTAAGGCAGGGCTGCAATGATGTTGAAATGTGTTTTGGGGGATAAAGTTCATTTTCTAGCCAAATATTGACCTTGCAAGTAATTGCTGTTAAGCTGATCACTCTTTATAACAATCTGAAGTATATGCAAATTGCCATTAGAAAAAGTGAAGCAGTAGACTTTGTAAAAATTAATATTTGTGTCATTCTCAAAACTTTTGTCCATGACTGTACGTTATAACCTTCTGTGAAGCCCTTGGGGGTTAAAAGCTCTCACAACACATTTAGATGAGTTACTTGAGGGGTCCAGTTTCCAAAATGGGGTCACTTGTGGTTTCCACTGTTTAGGCACACAGGGACTCTCCAAATGCGACATGGCGTCCAATCTCAATTCCAGCCAAAAAAGTCAAATGGCGCTGCTTCCATTCCGAGCTCTGCCATTCGCCCAAATAGTGGTTTACCCCCACACATGGTATATCGGTGTACTCTGGAGAAATTGTACAACAAATATTGTGGTTCATTTTCTCCTGATACCCTTGACAAAATTTAAAAAAATTGTGTCGAAAGAAAAATTTTGGGAAAAGTTAAATGTTCATTTTTTCCTTCCACATTGCTTCAATTCTTGTGAAGTACCTAAAGGGTTAATAAACTTCTTGAATGTGGCTTTGAACATGTTGAGGGGTGCAGTTTTTAGAATGGTGTCACTTTTGGGTATTTTCTGTCATATTGACCCCTCAAATTCACTTCAAATGTGAGGTGGTCCCTAAAAAAATGGTTTTGTAAATTTTGTTGGAAAAATGAGAAATTGCTGGTCAACTTTTAACACTCATAACTTCGTAAAAAAAAAAATTTTGGTTCCAAAATTGTGCTGATGTAAAGAAGATATGTGGGAAATGTTATTTATTAACTAATTTTTGTGACATATCTCTCTGATTTAATGGCATAAAAATTAAAAGCTTGAAAATTGCAAAATTTTCAAAATTTTTGCCATATTTCCATTTTTTCATAAAAAAACGCAAGTTATATTGAAGAAATTTTACCACTATCATGAAGTACAATATGTCACGAGAAAACAATCTCAGAATCGCCAAGATCCGTAGAAGCGTTCCAGAGTTATAACCTCATAAAGAGACAGTGGTCAGAATTGTAAAAATTGGCCTGGTCTTTAACCTACAAAATGGCTTGGTCATTAAGGGGTTAATCTGAGGTGTTCTATCCTGTGTGGGCTCCGCCTACCCACTAGTAATGACTGTGTCTCCCTTCCTTCCATCTGCTGCTGAAATATATAATTCAGCTTCATGTAACTGGTGAATGCTCGTTCTTTAGAGCACAGACTTTATTTCAAGCCCTAACAACATCTGTTGTAGTATATGATGCTATACATAATTTATATTTTTGATTTCTTAAGGAAACCTATTTTTGTAACCAAGTATGTGGAATCTGATGAGGATCCAAAACCTGATGCAATTGTTATTGATGATGTTCCCAATGACATCTCGGATCCTGAAGTTGACATGGAAAGTTTACCTTTAGGTATGAGAGAGAACTTATAACAATGATCATTTGTATTGATGCTTTTTTATACAGTTATGTACAGCCCTAAATTTGTTGCTGTGAACATTGTCAAAAA
The DNA here is from genome assembly GCA_033576555.1 of Oophaga sylvatica. NCBI lineage: Eukaryota > Metazoa > Chordata > Amphibia > Anura > Dendrobatidae > Oophaga > Oophaga sylvatica. Next base: position 39,550,590 of record JARQOD010000008.1, read on the forward strand.
TGTATGCTAATCTGAGCTTTTGAAATTACTTGTTAAATACTCTTTGTAAAGGAGGCTGTATACATTACCCTAAGGTTAGCTGAACCTTCCAGTTTTTATAGGATAAATCATCCATTAACTGTATATTCGCTTTTTGGCTGGCATTCTTTGTGTTTGTTGGCGAAGCAATACTCCTTGAAGGTAAACTGCTGCTAGAGGTGTCTGGAACCCTCTTATATTCCTTTCCCTCATTTGGTTGCTTACATGAAGTACTTAGTTTTAGTGCTTGTGCACATGACTATATTTTTTGTCCGGTTGCAGTCCGACAAAATATCAGATCGCATTCAGACTAATGTTGTTCTATGGGGCTGTGCACATGTCCAATTTTTTTTGTTTTGACCAAGCGGTTTTGAGAGAAAAAAAATCACAGCATGCACAAGTTGGATTTGGTTATGGGATCACACTCAGGCTGCACTCAGATGACACCTATGTGCAGTCCAATTTTCACAAACTGACAGTATGGAGAAAATTTTTTTTTTTTTTTCCATCTTGTCATCCGAGCAAATAGCATCACAATGTGATCACACTCCTCAAACTGTGAACAGAGTTTGATTAGAGTGTTATTAGCATAATTGGCCCGATACACTCAGATGAGAGAAAATGCGCTGGTGTGACCCCCAGCCTTAGGGTATGTTTCCACGGTCAGGAAACATTCCGGATTAGCTGCGTGTTTGACGCTGTGCGTTGGCGCAGCGTCAAAACGCAGCGTCCAGATGTTACAGCATAGTGGAGGGGATTTCAAGAAATCCCGTCTCCACTATGCTGTAAAACACGCAGGCGGAAGACCTGCGTTTCCGGACATGCGGCGCGTCTTTTCAGACTGCAGCATGTCCTAGCCCGTTGCGGCGACGCTGCGTCGCCGCAACGGAAATAACACAGGGCTATGCAGCCCTGCGATCATTCTGCATGTGTTCCGGAGGTGTCCGGAACACATCCGGAATGAGCGTGCGTCAAAAAGGGGGCGGGGCTTAGGACGGAGCGGAATTTCCGCTTCGTCAAATGCGCTGTGGTTCCGGACCGTGGAACCACAGCCTTATAGGTACTTGTGGTATTTCAACTAAAACAGATGTGGTTATCGGGATGATGGGATCCTCTCTCACAAAGTGATTGAAGCTGGAAGTGATAACAGAATGTATATTGTGGTGAGAAGCATTTCCTTTATGCGTCCTACAATTCTTTCAGGTACTGTAGTTGTGCAACCAGAGCCAGTTCTAAATGAAGACAAAGATGATTTTAAAGGACCAGAATTCCGAAATCGAAGTAAAGTTAAACCTGATCTCTCCCTACCTAAGAAACGACCAGGTATTTAAAGTACAATTGCTGAACTATGTGAAAATTTGTTTCAAGTTGTGTTATGCAAACTTAATTTAAGAATATGTATTCCTGTTCATAGTAGCTCTAGTTCTTTGCATTGCTTCTATGTGAATTTAGCATAGTGCTCGGCCAGTCAGCAGAAGAGTGTTCTGCTGCACTAGCTGGCTTGCTAATTCTTGGGCATTGAAGTAGTAAGAACTAGCTTTGAGAGTGGATAAAGCTGAAGGGCTACAGGACTCGGCACAGCTATGCTTCTGCTTTTGTCTTTCTACATTTTTTACTTATTTGTTATTTTGCAAGTGAACCACAGTCCTTCTCCCCAGTATCTTATCAGTATGGATATTTAACATGGTGAGAGAACTTGTTCTGTTGTCTAGTCAGAGTGGTTTAGTACACTGCTTCTGTATGAGTGTGCGCAGTGCATGGGCTCAATAGAAAGTTCATGGGTCCATATGTTGCTGTATTGCTAGGTCATCAATAGATTAGTCCTCAACAACCTCTCTAGGCTATGTTCTCATGATGAGTTTTTGATGTTACAGAATTTCTGCACCTATTAGGCTATGTTCACACGTGTTTTTGATGTGGTTTTCCCCGCATGCAAAACCTCACTTGGCAGTAAGGAACTTGCTTCACAAAAGGCTTTGCTTAGGTTTTGGTGCATTTTTTCCTGCATTTTTGTCATTTTACATTTGTCTCTTGTGCATGCTGATAGTTTAGTGCATAAAAAAAACCTGATTCTACTTCATCAGGTTCTTGCACCAAAAACGCAGCAATAACCTCTGTTTTCTCTTCGCCACGACAGCACCCACTGAGAGAGGGCATCCGCCCCTAGGAACAGGAAACCTACGGAGAGATAAAAGGGGCGGTCCCCCTTGCTCCCGCAGTTGGTTTCCTGTTCCTAAGGGAACCTGTGGAGAGACGCTCGCAAGAGGATACCTGGGCTGTGATGCCGCCTGTGCTGTTGCTGAGAGAACTGCAGGGGCTCCAGCGCCAGAAGCAGCGTCTGGGGACTCCTTTGTCCAGCTCCCCCCTCAGCTGACAGGATGCCGTGAGGCCAGGATCCAGGGTGGCCGCCCTGGCTCTCGGGGAGAGCGCGGTGGAATGGGCCGGCGCTTGTCCGGGTGCTGCACATGCTGGATGGAGGTAAAAGTGTGGTCCCCAAAGGTTCGCTGCCGAGACTATACTGCCGGCTCGTGTGTGTGCAGAGTCCTCAGAAGCGCTCTCCCCCGGAAGTTGTCAGTTAACTTCCGGGGGTACCGAGGAGGCAAGAGGCTGCGCCTGTATAGAGTGGTAAAGCCGCGCAGGCGCACCCAGCGGGGCTGGGCCCGAAAGTGGTAAGGCACTTCCGGGTGAAGAAAAAAAAAATGTGGCAATTATCAGTTTCCCGCATTAGGGGGGAAAGCCTGCATAAAATCACCGGCCAGAGCACTACCTGTGTGCATCAATGGCATCCCCTAAAGATACCGCTATGCACCCTCTGGAGGTTACAACAGTGTCAGTGCACAGCAGCAGGAGAAGCTGCAGTGGACACTCAACACAGAGTGGGTCCACGATCATAAATGGAAAAGACAAGAAATCGGGTCACTCCATGTCTCAGCCAGTGCCTTCGCCTCCGCAACCGGTACCATGTTGACAAAGCTTCACTGGGTGAGTGTTGCCCCACAAAGAATCCAAACAAAAAGGAGCCCTGTTCGGCAGACGTTTCTTCAGAACTGGAGATAAGCCACGTTAATTCTGACCTGTCGGGTGGCAGACTATCATTTTTCTGCCAACAATGGAGGGCGATAACGTCCAACTCATGGGCCATTAGCCTTGTGACTTCTGGCTTAAAATTAGAATTTGCCCGGGTCCCTCTGGACACCTTCCTATTAACTTCTCTAAACTCCCAATCTCAACAAGGGGCTTTGGAGTCGGAAATAAGAAGTCTTTTATCCAAACGAGTTCTGGTAGAAGTTCCGGCAGACCCAAGAGGGAAGGGATTCTACTCCCCTCTGTTTCTAGTGTCTAAACCAGATGGTTCTTATAGGACCATAATAAATCTGAAGAAACTGAATACCTTTCTAGAAAACCGAACCTTCAAGATAGAATCCATCCGATCAACCATAAAACTTTTGTTTCCCTGGTGCTTTTTGACGGTCCTGGGTCTCAAAAATGTGTATTACCATCTACCAATATATATTGGGCATCAACAATACCTCCGTGTGACGGTCGTGTTGGAAGGTCAAGTCTGCCATCTCCAGTTCACAGCAATGCCCTTAGAGTAGTCCGTGACTCTTCACCAAATTAATGTCAGTGGGGATGTCGTATTTGAGATTAAAAGACACTCTTATAATCCCATACCTGGATGACCTATTTGTGGTAGTAAATTCTTCATTACAATGTCAACAGCAAAACACCAAAAACAGGCAGAGATGCTTACCTGTCTGAAAAGGCCTCAATACTGATGCACTGACAGAGTGCAGCGGACCCAAGTAAAATGGCGACTACACAGGTGCATTAATACCAAATTAGCCAGCCAGCCAGCCTTCAATCAGGGATTTGCCGTGTGGTACACCAGTGCACAGAAGTACAATCTGTATATGGCAATGTTCACACTAGGAATGCAGAACGTCTGGTTCACAGCCTATTAATGACGCCTAATGCGGGCTGCCCAGTGCTAACTATAATTCATCCAGTGTGAACAGAGGCCACACTGTACAGAACCATTTGGGCCCAACTGCACTCTGCAAAAGTAAATGTCAACAACGTCTAGTTGATGTGATCTCATCCTTACAGGCTTTGAGATGGCTAAACAAGTAGGAAAAATCCAGGCTGTTCCCGATAACCTGCCAAACGTTCCTGGGCCTTCATCTGGACTCCGTAAGTCAGAGATGCCTTCTTCCGGAAGCAAAGAAATTAACAATAATAAAGTATGGTCAGCAGTCAACAACCCTACAATGTCCCTAAGTGAGGGTATGTCTCGTCCTGGCTCACTAACATCATGTATTCTGGCAGTTACATGGGCTCAGTTCCATACTAGACAGTTACAGAGAGCCATCCTGCAGGAAGAAGAAAAGTTACAGGATCGTTTGGAGGCTTTAATGTCCCTATCAGCAGAAGTAATTGAATCTCTGACATGGTGGCTAGAACCGGACCATCTCTCAGGAGGGATTCTATGGGTGATAAAACCCTCAAGAATAATTTTTACAGACGCCAGTCCTGTGGAGTCGGGAGCGTACCTGGGAGAACACATAGTTCAGGGGCAGTGGTCTATCAACGAAGCAGGTGACTTATCAAATGTAAGGGAGTTAAAAGCTATTTATCACGCCATACATAAATTTCTCCCACAGTTGCGATGGACTCGTACAAGGGTGCTATCAGACAACATCACATCGGTGGCATATGTAAATCATCAAGGAGGAACAAGATCAGGAGTTCTCATGTCTATTGTGGACAGAATCCTAACAATGGCCTAATAACATCTCCTGTCCTTGTCAACTCTGCACGTCAGGGGAGTAGACAACTAGAGAGCAGATTTCCTCAGCCGCCATACCCTGCATCAAGGAGAATGGGTACTCGACCGTCGCATTTTCAGAATGATAACTGACATGTGGGACATGCCAGAGATAGACTTATTTGCAACAAGAAACAACAGACAAGTCGAAAGGTTCGCTTCGTTATACACAAAAGGCAACCCAGATATTCTCGACTCCCTTCAATCCCCATGGACCTTTCATCGGACGTATGCCTTTCCGCCAATGATAATGTTACCAGTAGTTATCAGGAAAAATAAGGGAGGGAGGGGCGAACCTAATTCGAATAGCCCCATTTTGGCCCAAGAGATCTTGGTTCTCTTGGCTCAGAGCCATGTCAATCTCAGATCTGTGGATTCTCCCTTGGGATCGGGACCTGCTATCTCAGGGGCCCTTCTATCACCCTCAGGTGAAGGGCTTGTGGCTGACAGCTTGGAATTTGAGAGGCAATTACTAAGATTAAGAGGTTTCTCGGAAAATCTAATTGATACCCTCTTACAAAGTAGGAAAGAGGCCACCACCAGAATTTATGTAAAAATATTGAGAAAATTGCCTAGTTTCCATTCAGCGGCCTTTTCTGAGAAAGTACCCATTCCTGCTATCTTGGAGTTCCTACAGAAGGGGCGTGAGTTAGGACTTTCAGTCAACACCTTGAATGTTCAAATATCTCTAGGAGCCTTATGTAGTTACAATGTTGTCAGGGACAAATAGGTAGCTTGCTTTATTTCAGCGTGTCAGAGGGCAGACCCAGTGCATATTCCTCAAATACCACCTTGGGATCTCAACTTAGTGCTAGATGCATTGACAGGAGCCCCTTTTGAACCACTGCACTTAGCCCTCATAAAATATGTTTCCTTTAAAACAGCCTTATTAGTAGCCTTAGTGTCAGCAAGAAGGGTTAGTGACAGTCAGGCCTTGTCGATAGATCCCCCCCGTTTCTATCAGTATTTTAGGATAGAATAGTTCTGAAGACAGACCCTTCTTACCTGCCTAAAGTGTCTACTAGATTTCATAGATCTCAAGAAATTTTTCTTCCCTCCTTTTATAATAACCCCACAAATCAGGAAGAGGAAATATTTCACACACTGGATGTGAAAAGGGCCATCCTAAGATATTTAGATAGGACTAGACCCTGGAGGCAGAGCAGGTCTGTGTTTGTCTCCTTTCAGGGCTACAAGAAGGGATCTGGAATCACGAAAGGCACGCTATCCCGATGGATTAGAGACACAATTATTCTGGCGTACTCAACAAAAGGGGAGAACCCGCCGCAGGGCGTGAAAGCACATTCTGCTCGAGTTGTAGCATCATGCTGGGCCGAAAGAGCGGATGTCCCTATCGAACTCGTATGTAAGGCCGCAACCTGCTATTCGCCTTCCACTTTTTACAGTCACTACAGACTAGACTTATCTTCCTCTACCGACTTAGTCTTTGGAAGATCAATTCTTGACACTGTGGTCCCCCCAAGGTGATTGTCTCTGGAAGTCTCTCAATGGGTGCTGTCGTGGCAAAGAGAAAAAAACGGATTACTTACCGGTAATGCTCTTTTATAGAGTCCATGACAGCACTCACTCCCCTCCCTAATGGTAGTTATACATAGTTCACTAGTAGTGGTGAAGGGTTCATAGACTTAAGATATATTGAGTTGACTGCGTTCATAAGATTGTATACTGATAGAAATATTTTTGATCGCCCACCCCAGTTTTAGTAGGCTGTTCCTCTCATTCTCTGTAATCCATCCAACTGCCGGAGCGAGGGGGACCGCCCCTTTTATCTCACCGTAGGTTTCCTGTTCCTAGGGGCGGATCCCCTCTCTCAGTGGGTGCTCTCGTAGACTCTATAAAAGAGCATTCCCGGTAAGTAATCCGTTTTTTTTACAGTATTTCTGCACCACTCATTGCTTTCAATGGGTGAAAAACGCTGAAAGTGACATTCTGCATTTTGCAAAAAACAAGGTATTGCGCAAAATAGGACAGAAAACAAGCTGTGTGCATGAGATTTCTGAAATCTCTAACTTTAATGATACTGTAAAATGCATCTGAAAATTTTCATTAAATACAGCGGTGTGAACATAGCCTCATAGTTTTAGGTTACTTCTGTTTTTTAATTGCATTTGTGAGTGATATTTAAAAAAAATATTTTCTCCATCTCATTTGGGGACACGGAACCAAGGGTGTTATGCTGCTGCCACTAGGAGGCTGACACTAAGTTGAGACAAAAAGTTAGCTCCTCCCCTGCAGTATACACCCTCATGCTGGCTCCAAGTTAACCAGTTCAAGATTAGTGTCCGTAGGAGGCACACGGGTCTGGTTTTCAGACTGAAAATCTTTATTTTTATTTTTACACATTTTTTCCGTGGAAACAGGGGCGACGGAGCACTTCAGTGCTCCGATCTCCCCAAACCAACAACAGCCGTGAACGTGGGGTGTCATCTCCACATACCCTCTCCTGCAACGTTATTTGCCATGCCTGAGCTGACTCTAGGGGCGATGGGTCCCTTCAAGGGCACTAATCTCCCCAAAATTAAGACGGGAATATGGAGTGTCGCCTCCTTGTACCCCCTACTGCAGCCAGGCCTAAGCAGGACAATAACCCTGTCCCATCCTAAGGAATTGAACCCACAGGATGTACAGAGGCCCCTTTTTGGCATCCGTGCAGCCCCCCTGCATCACCACTGATTAAAGCGGATGATGGAAGGAGGTGGACTGTTCCTCTCCACCTCCCTATTAAAGGGATGGTGGATTGAGGGCTTCTAATTCTGCACCGTCCAAAAAATACAGTCGGCACAGCAAGGTATGGGGCTGGGGAGTTCCTGGCAGGAGTCCCATCTGACCTGCTGCAGAGCAGGATGCTCTGCGAAACCCATCTGGAAATTAGGGTAAGTGCCGGGATCCTAGCGGTCCGGGGGGTCGATGGCTGGCGCTTCAGGAGGGCTCCGTAGCGGCAGGTATAGATGTGGGACTCTGAAGGTGTCTTCCGGCTGTCCGCGGGTGTGCGCCTGCCAAAGCCGAAAATTTAGTCCCTTGCTTCGGCCTAGTGTAGGCTGCATCCCAGATGGCTCCGCCCACCACACGCGTCTCTTCGGCGGCTCAAACCTCAGACCTGTCGCTTCTTGCTGGCAACGAGAGCGTCACTCAAATCTCGGCAGCCATTTTTACTCTTCGTCTCTGTACTGGCTGCTTTCCGGACACGCTTGGGAGGGATGTGATTACTGGCCCTCGCATTGACTGCGGATTCTCTACAGCAGCAGCGCACACCGGGACACAGGACCTGGGTAAGGGGGCTGCATTAGTTGCTTCCCTGCAGTATTTCTCCTTGTTTTTACTTCAGTTATTGCACCCAGGCTATCCTGGGAGGAATGGGAGGAATAGGGCTAAGCAACAGCACATGTGAAAAAGACTTGGGTATACTAATAGATCATAAACTAAACATGAGTCAACAGTGTGATGCAGCAGCAAAAAAGGCAAATACAATTCTGGGATTTATTAACAGAAGCATACAGTCTAGATCACGTGAAGTCATTATCCTCCTCTACTCTTTGGTCAGACCTCATCTGGAGTACTGCACCACATTGTAAAAAAGACATTAACAAACTGGAGCAAGTACAGAGAAGAGCTATCAGAATGGTGACCGGTCTGCAAACCATCAGAAAAAAGGAACAGCATCCAATCCAGGTAGAAGAATGAAAAAACTTTATTCAGCCACCATAAAACACAACGTTTCGGCCATTATTAGGCCTTTATCAAGTATACAAAATAGGGCAAAATGGTGTCCTTAAATGGTGTGGAGAAGCCAATCACCATCCAGGAACCGCCCACAGTGCAAATAGATATATATAACATTTAATACAGCAATATACAATTTAAAACAGTGATCAAATCAGAGGTAGTGACATCACAAAGAAAATACTGCAAAGTACAAAAAACAGCATATAATATTCAAGAGATTACTCCATGTAAACAGTATCACAATATCTGTCTACCAATAGATGATCTGTTCTTATACACACCCATCATAATGCTTGTACCAATCATGTGCTCACTAACTGCATCGTCCTCCATGTCCAATCAGTATCTGCTCATCAGCACTTACTCAGAGCTCTCTTCCAATCGCCCACAGGAACACAGTTCAGAAGACACATTTAGCACACCCCCCTTTTGTGGTAAACAAAAGCACATGTTCAGAGGTCGTCACAGCAGAACGCTGAGTGGATCATGTGACCACCAGCGTCAGCAGACATCCGACCATGTGACCGCCAGCATCATCAAAGGTCCCGTCGCATGATGACCACATCATAGACCTCCATTTAAAGAAGTCACGGCCAAAAAGCAAAATATCACGTGATCACAGGCATCATCCGACACCCGGTCACATGATTTGATATGGGCAAAAAAAAAAAAACCCGCGCATGCGCAATGGGTTGTACCAGGGCTTCAGCTGGTCACATGACCATCAATGTCACAAAACCAACGGAACTATATTCAGAGCTGGCTAAAAGTGTATACCAAACACAAACCACAGCAGAAGAGTGCTCAATACTCTAAAGGCGAGGAAACTTTGAAAACTCCCAGCAAAATACAGCCAACTACAGTGTGCAGCTTACTAGTTTATACAGAAAAGGGGAGATTAACTAAATGTACAAAAAACATAAGTGATGTCATCATCAGGGATTATTAGGTCACCATATGCTCCGATCATTCCAGATTATATTCCTAAAAAAACAACAAACACAAATAAAATATATATCTAAAAACAAACACAGAATTCAGATGCAAGAATTACCTAGCACAAATATGTAAATTATATTCTATATTCAACCCCTTTGGTTGTAATGTCCCCTAAACGGAAATCCAACGGAATTCCTTCTGTTTGAGCAACTTAGTCCTGTCACCACCTCTCCTGAGGGGTGGAACCCCATCGATAACCCTAAATCTCAGCTGACTAACCAGGTGCCCACATTCTACAAAATGCTTAGATCACATATGTCAAAGTCAAGGCCCGCGGGCCAGATCCGGCCCGCGAATTGATTATCTATGGCCCCCTGGATGATATTTAATTACTATTAGATCCGGCCCGCAGGCCACAGCCGCCTGCTGGTGTTTTGCACGCACCAACCAGGGCCGGCGTCAGCACCCGGCACACCCGGGCAAGTGCCGGGGCCCTGAGCAGGCGGGGGGGCCCACTCGCAGTCTGGCACCCCCCCGCCCGTTAGCGGAGGAGAGCGGTGTCCCCCCCCGCTTTCTCAGGGCCCCGGCATCAGCTGGCACAATACTTACCTCTCCCGTGCCTCCGCTGCCGCAGCTCCGGGCTCCAGGGGCGCCGGCGCTTCCTCTCACAGCAGGCCGCTGAATGACGTCATCATTCAGCGGCCGGCTGTGGCACAGAGCGCGCGGACGTTGGACAGGTAAGACGTGTGTGTGTATGTCTCTGTGTGTGTCTGTGTGTATGTAGCGCGGTGCTTTGTGTGTGTGTGTATAAGTATGTGAGAGAGTGCTTGTGTGCTGTCTGTGCTGTCTGTGTGTGATGATGGGCAGGCATTGCTGATAATGGGGAGGCATTGATGATGATGATGGGGAGAAGATGATAATGGGCAGGCATTGCTGATAATGGGGAGGCATTGGTGATGATGGGGAGAAGATGATGATAATGGGCAGGCATTGATGATGGGGAGAAGATGATGATGGTCAGGCATTGCTGATGATGGGGAGGAGATGATGATGATGATGGGCAGGCATTGATGATAATGGGGGCCATGATGATGATGGTGAGGCAATGATGATGATAATGGGGAGTCTTTCCACAGCGCCCTTTCCTGAGCTGTAACAGTGCAGAACGCAGTACAGCGCAGAGGAGAGCTCCATATTTTGTATGGAGCATTATATGGGGACCAGTATCCTGTATGGAGCATTATATGGGGACCAGTATCCTGTATGGAGCATTATATGGGGACCAGTATCCTGTATGGAGCATTATATGGGGACCAGTATCCTGTATGGAGCATTATATTGGGTCCAGTATCCTGTATGGAGCATTATATTGGTCCAGTATTCTGTATGGAGCATTATATGGGGGGTGACATCCTGCATGGGGTATTATATGGGTGATGAGGGGGAGACTGTGGTGCCCATAATATTGTATGGAGGACTGTACTGTCCAGTCTGTACTGTGCGCTGTGAGGATTTGGCGTTTTTTGAGCTATTGTACAATTTACAATAGATATCACTCATGTAATGGAAGAAGAGAAGTATTTGGCATTGTACTGTACCCATATTTCTCTGCTGTATCTGTGCATCATGAATCGTGGTCTGTGTTAAAGGGGCCCACTGAGGCTCTTTCGCCCGGGGCCCATAAAAACCTGGAGCCGGCCCTGGCACCAACACTACATTTCCCACAATGCACCGGTAGCAGGGCCGGCGTCAGTCCGGCCCTCGGCTTTTAGCAAATTTGTTTTTTTGGCCCTCGGTGTGTTTGACTTTGACATCCCTGGCTTAGATACTGGCAGCTCCATCATTTTCGTCCTGATAGTACTCTTGTGTTTGCTTATACTGGCCTTGACTTCCATCGTCGTCTCACCTATGTACATGAGTCCACACGGGCACACAAGCATATAGATTACATAGCTGGATGTACAGGAATACCGTTCCTGGATCCGAAAGCGTTGACCAGTATAAGAGTGCCCGAAACTATCTCCCTTAATCATATTGCCACAACAAGCACAGTTCAAACATGGAAAATTTCCATTCCTCGGAGGGCCCAAAGTCAACTGTCTAAATATTTTTGAAGATCCAATATCAGATTTGACTAGCCTATCTTTCAAATTACGTCCTCGCCTATATGAAAGTAATGGCTTGTGCGCAAATTCAGTTACTTCCGGTAAACCTCTATGCAATAGGCCCCAATGCTTGTTCAAGATATTCCCTATTTTACCACTAATAGGGCAATAGGTAGAGACAAAAGGGACTCTTTTAGGGAGAACCCTAGTACGTTTTGTTCTCACATCTTCCAATGTTGTCTTCAAGGCCTTCTCCTTGAATTTTCTAAGGTCCCTCTCAGGATAACCCCTTCTAATAAATTTCTCAAACATCTGTTCAAGCCTTCTATCCAAAACAGCCTCATCCTTAACTATCCTACGTACTCTCAACATCTGGCTCCAAGGCAGAGACTCTATCATTTTTCTTGGATGATTACTATCGAAAACCAGAAGACTGTTCCTGTCTGTGTCCTTTATGAACAAATCAGTGCATAACTTTCCATTATGTTTATACACTAGAGTATCAAGAAATTGAATCTGGTCAAAGGAATGTGTTATGGTAAACTTCAGCTCAGGAAAAATCATATTCAGATTTGATAACTCCCGAGTGCTGTCAGCTGCTTGAATATTTGCGGTCTGCAAACCATGTCCTTTGAGGAATGGTTACAGGATTTGGGAATGTTTAGCTTGCGAAAAAGACTGAGAGGAGACCTAATATCTGTCTACAAATATCTCAAGGGCTGTCGCATTGTAGAAGGATTATCTTAATATTCATTTGCACAAGGAAAGACTAGAAGCAATGGGATGAAACTCAATGGGAGGAGGCACACATTAGATATTAGAAAAAACTTTTTGACAGTGAGGGTGATCAATAAGTGGAACAGGCTGCCACGAGAGGTGATTTCTCCTTCAGTGGAAGTCTTCAAACAGAGGCTGGTCAGACATCTGTCTGGGATGATTTAGTGAATCCTGCTTTGAGCAGGGGGTTGGACCAGATGACCCAGGAGGTCCCTTCCAACTCTACCATTCTATGATTAAAAATCATATTGGGGGTACATCATGTCACAGGCTAAGGCTTCCAAAAAGTCTAACAAGACACAACATGTTTCACCTCATGTACCACCTGCCAGGCTCCATTTCCTCTGGCTCAGAGCACCCCATTCTGCACAGCCTGTGACTCCCAATGTGCCCACTACCGACCCCAGTGTACCTAGCCCCTTGAGTAGGCTGCGTCACTGTCTCAATCTGTGGCTTCACTGGCCAAAGCGATTGAATCCCTCCAAGATCTCTACACGGATCGGGTTATCCGTTTGTCTGCTTTGGGAGATTCCTCTACAAGGGAGTCATCGGCTAGCAGGGGCCGCTCACACTTAAAAGGGGTGTAGACATCCAAAAAAACAGATATGTAGTACCTCGCCAGAGCATTCGCCCCTTTCAGCATCCGGAAGTTCCGTTTCCCGCTCACCCTCGCAGCGAACAAGACTCTGAATATGAGTCAGATGCATCTCTGGATCCGGACTCGCCGGCGTTTCAATTGACTGTGGATTCTCTCATTAAGGCAGTCAATCACACATTAAAGATTAACGATGACTCTAGCTCTGCCCTGGATTTTGCTGTGTCTTTTAAGAGGACTAAACGATCTCACAGGGTGTTTGCCAGTTACCCGGAGTTTCGGAACATAGTTCAGCGGCACAGGGAGCGGCCGGATAGGCGCTTCACAGGGCAAAAGCCTCTTGAGGCAAAATACCCCTTTTCTGTGGATCTTAGGAAGGATTGGGCTGAGTCTCTGCTAGTGGAGCCACCGATTTCGCGTCTGGCATCCAAAACTTTTATCCTTGCCAGACGGGGCTTCCATTAAAAATCCCATGGACCTTACTCTCTCTGTTATTGAAGCCTCAGGCTCCACTCCCCATCTTTTGCCGCGGCATGGGTCGCAAATGCAATGGTTTTCTGGGCGGATACCCTTGCCAAAACCATTCAGGACAGTGCGCTTCCGTCAGAGGCGGCGGATCTGGCCAAGCAAATTGCTATGGCCGGAGACTATCTGGTGCACGCTTCCCTAGATGCAGTGAATTGCGCTGCACTTGCAGCTTCAAACGCCGTTACAATCAGAAGAGGGCTGTGGCTTACAGAGTGGCGAGCGGACTCCGCTTCTAAGAAGTCCCCAACCTCTGCCTTACCAGCGGACGACTGTTTGGAGAGAAGCTGGACCAGCTTATCTCCGACGCTACAGGGGGGAAAAACAAATTCCTACCGCAGCAAAAGGTCAGACTGCCTTTTTAGCGTCGACAACAGTTTTGCTTCAGATGCTTTTGCAACAACCCTGTTTGGTCTACCTCCACAGCCTCGTCAGGATCGGGGCGCTCGCCGTGTAGAGACAGAGGTTCCCGGGTCTCATATAGACCCAACCAGTGAAACCTGGTGTCTTCCGGATACAAAATAGAATTTTCCTTTCCTCCTCCGGCATGTTTTTTTTCCCCCTCTCATCTCCCCAAATCAGAAGCTCGGGTCCGAGCCCTTTACTGTGCCATCGATTCGCTGGGTCAAGACGGGGTCATCATCCCGGTTCCAGAAAACGAGAGGTTCAAGGGGGTTCTACTTGAACCTTTTTGTCATACCGAAGAAGGATGGAGCTGTGGGCCCATTCTGGATCTAAAGCTGCTAAACAAGTTTGTCAGAGTCCGGCACTTCAGGATGGAATCTCTCCGTTCAGTCATTACCTTGATGGAGAAAGGCGAGTTCCTGGCATCCATCGACGTCAATGATTCTTATCTCCACATTCCAATTTTTTTCTGCGCTTCTCCATTCGTGGGGAACATTTCCAATTCACAGCCTTGCCCTTCGGCCTCGCCACCGTGCCCAGAGTGTTCTGGCGTGGTCGTTTTGCCATACTTTGACGACCTTCTCATCAAGGGTCCATCTTTCCAAGCCTGCGCAGAGTGCGTGTGCATTACCTTGGATACTCTTTCTCGTCTGGGCTGGCTGATAAACTTTAACAAGTCCTCTCCCGTTCCAGCTCAGCGGACCTCCTTTCTATGGATGATCCTGGATACTTCCCAAGGTTTGGTGATTCTCCCTCTGGACAAGGTTTTAGCCTTTAACAGGAAACCCGGGCGCTTTGTCGTCCATCCCCTCATTCCATTCCCTTTGCCATGACAGTTCTTGGCGAAAATGGTATTGGCAATGGAAGCTGTTCCTTTTGCCCAGCCACACCTCCGTCCACTGCAACATGCTCTTCTGGCTAATTAGGACAGGAGTCCGTTGTCTCTCGACCGGCCATGTCATCTGTCTCCGCGGTCAGGCATGCGCTCAGCAGGTGGGCGTTGAAATCATCTTTAAACCAGGGAAAGTCTTTTCTCCAAGTCAAACGGCTGGTGGTAACTACCGACGCCAGTCTCCTTAGCTTGGGAGCGATCTTTCAACACCACAAGGCTCTGGGTGAATCGGGAGTCGAGTCTTCCGATAAACGTCCTGGAGATCCGAGCGATCAGGCTAGCCCTGAGGCGTTTCCATCGTCTCCTGGAGGTTCACCCCATTCGGATTCAATCAGACAACGCCACAGCCGTGGCATTCTATTATCAGGGGGTACCCGCAGTAGAGCCGCAATGCGCTAGGTTACCCACATTCTCCGATGGGCTGAGATGAACCACTCGGTAATCTCAGCAGTACATATCCTAGGTGTAGAAAACTAGGCGGCAAATTTTCTCAGCCGTCAGGGTCTCACCTCAGGAGAGTGGGAACTTCATCCGGAGGTCTTCCAACAGATCTGTGCTCGTTTGGGGACTCCGGATGTGGATCTGATAGCTTCCAGGTTGAACACCAAGGTACCCAACTTCATAGCTCGGTTTCGGGTTACAAAGGCCATCGGAGTGGATGCAGTGTTCCATCTTCTGTACGTGTTTCCTCTGCTTCCTTTACTTCTGAGGGTCATCAGGAAGATCAAGACGGAGGGGGTTCCACTAATCCTGGTCGCCCCAAATTGGCCATGCCTCGCATGGTATGCAGAGTTAGTGCAGCTCGTCGCCGATGTTCCCTGGTGTCTGCCGGATCATGCAGATCTGCTCTGCCAAGGTCCAATTTGCCACCAGAATTCAAGGGCCCTGTGTTTAACGGCTTGGCTGTTGAAGCCTGGGTTCTAACTCAAGCCGGGTTCTCTCAACAAGTGGTTTCCACCATGATTAGCGCTCGGAAACCAGCATCTACTTGCATCTATCACCGCACCCGGAAAACCTTTTTCGCATGGTGCAGGGACTGCGGATGTCCTCCTCTTGTCTTCTCTGTTCTCTCCATTCTGGAATTTCTCCAAACCGACTTGGATTCAGGTTTGGTACTCTGTTCCCTCATAGGCCAGATTTCGTCCGTATCCCTTTTATTCCAGCGCAGGATTGCTTCAAAATGGCAAGTGAGGACTTTCATTCAGGGGGTCTCCCATGTGGTACCCCCCCATAGAATGCCTTTAGAGGCCTGAGATCTTAACTTGGTCCTGGGTGCTCTTCAGGAGACGCCTTTCGAACTGTTGCAGGACGTCTCACTGACCGTTTCTGTCTCATCTTTCCACCTTAATGAGGACATTGTTCTTCCCTCCTTTTGTCCAGCGCCAATACATCGGGTTGAAAGAGCTCTTCACACTCTTGATGTAGTGAGGGCTCTCAGGAGGTACATCTCGAGGACAGTGCCCTTCCATAAGTCGAATGTCCTGTTCGTTCTTCCTGGGTTACAGGAAGGGTTTCGCCTCTTCAAGACCACAATAGCCAGGTGGATTCGTTCGGCTATTCAGGAGTCCTACCGTGTCGGAGGCAAGCCTATACCGGCGCGGATTAAGGCACACTCCACTCCGTCATTGAGCGCTTCTTGGGCCATTCGGCATCAGGTGTCTGCAGAACAGGTCTGCAAGGCTGCGACTTGGTTCAGCCTGCACACATTCTCAAAGCACTATAATATTCACACTCAGACTTCTGCAGATGCGGCCCTTGGCAGACGTTGGTACAATGGGGCTCGATCTGTTATGATGTTCTCCACCCAGGGACTGCTTTGGGACATCCCATGGTTCTGTGTCCCCCAATGAGGTGAAAGAGAAACGGATTTTTGTGTACTCAATGTAAAATCCTTTTCTCCGAGCCACTCATTGGTGGACACAGAACCCACCCTGTTAGCCTTTTGGCTTGTTCTGGTTTTCCTTAGTTTGATGTGTTGTACTCTGATATGATATTAATGATCTACTGCTTTTGCACTGAGCTGGTTCACTTAGAGCTAGCATGGGGGTGTATACTGCAGGGAAGGAGCTAACTCTTTGTCTCAACTTACTGTCAGCCTCCTAGTGGCAGCAGCATAACACCCATGGTTCTATGTCCCCCAATGAGTGGCTCGGAGAAAAGGATTTTATGGCGAGTACACAAAATCCCTCTTTTACTTCTATAATGATGTTGGTTTGTCTTTTTTGTATGCCATGTTTTACATTGAGCTGCTTTTTGACTTTGGCAAATCTTTACTGATAGTCATGTGTGAATTACATGTGTTTCTACCTGTGGATTTTCCGCATATCATGCAATTCTTTTGGGACAACTCGCACACTCAGCATGAATGCAGGATAAGTTGGCACATTGTGGATTTCATACACACACCTGCAGGTCAGTTTACGAAATGTAAAAGGAAAAAAAAAACAGTGGGCATTAGATTTCTATAAATCTCATCCACTTTGCTGGAACTGTAAATTCTTTTCGTTATTTGTGCAGCTATGTCGCTTACCCCATGTGCAGGGCATTGCAGTAGCGTATGTGGCCATGGTTATGACCACTCATAGTGACAGTTCTAAGTGGTTATAACCATGGATACCTAAACTACTGCAATGCCCTGCACATGGGGTAGGCGACATAGCTTATCAGAAGAACATTTCCAATTGGAGGTATTTGTTGTTTTTGTTAATATTATTTATTATTATTATTATTATTATTATTCCAACTACATATTGGGATAGGATTTTTGGAGATGGGAATACCCCTTTTAACTTTGGTAAGATGCCAGATATACTCTCAAGGGCAGTTATGGGATAAAGTCTTATTTAGAACAGGGTTTAAGGCGCGTGCTTGTTCCTCCAGTGACAAGCGGTGGACACCGTGTCCTGGAGGAACAAGCACGCGCCTTAAACCCCGTTAGCCAACCATTATTGGCTAACTTTAACGGGCCTCTAACAAGCGCCCTCCAATACCCTAAACAACACTTAGTACGTAACTGATGAAGTTCAAGTTGACCGAAACGTTTCTGATTTGGTCCTACAATAAATATTCTTCACAGCACTAAGTTGAGTGCCAGGTTTTCATTTTGTCTTGTTTTACTGTTGGTCCTAGGTCCTGGCAGCTTTTTCTAGCCCCCTTGGCCTGAAACAAAAGCTTTTTCAGCTGCAGATGGAAGCAAGGGGGACACTTCATTACTTCTGGGTAGGGCGGAGCCAGATAGTAGGACTAACCTCAGGTTCTAAAAATGGGTGTTGTCCGGCCCCTCCGGCTCTGGCTCCTCCTGCCGTACACTCCAGTTTCGACTTGAGGTCCAAGTAGGAAGGACGGCTGCTAGTGCAGCTCCTTAGAAATCACCTCAGAAGAGTTTATTATTTTACTCGGACAGGGTCCTGGACTTTGTCTAGAGGATCAGGGGTACCGGCGCTGCTGGACCCCATCCTCTCCCCTGGCAGAAATGTATTCCCTAAATGGTGGTCATTGCATTTTCTTGCCGGCCCGGGGGGAAGAGGTGGCTATCCCTGACAGGACGCACACCACGTTCTGGGTCACTGCGTTCCTTGTCCTCATGGGGAAGCAATGGGCACAGCGTCACATATCCGTGGAGGGTCCATGTGGCGTTTTTGGCTGGTGAGTACTCTGCATTATATTTTGATATGTGCGAGTGATTACAGCGTCTGCGGTGACAGCGCTGACTGTTATTGGTGTTTCCCACTATTTTCTCATGATTGGGCATTTTTAAAAAAAAAAAAAAAAAAAAAAGCGATTTTTTTATTTAATATGTGCTGTGTGTTTTCGGCGCTGCAGCGCCGTTAGTGTACAGGGAGAGGAGTGCAAAAGATTTCCCGCACTTTTTTGACTGAGCAGAGAGGGGGCGTGGCTTCGGGCTTTCCCGGCTTTCTGATTACAGGAAGTGACTGGCTCCTTCTCTTCCTGCTCTCTGCGGCAGCCATTACAGCTCTCCTGGTCTCCTCTCCTCCGTTTCTGTACACAGGCATTTGAGACAACACCAAGCCAGCCGGGTGAGTCGCTGCTATCGCTTAGGTAGCAGCTTAACCCTTTAGCCTCCCGCAGCATTTTTTTGCTGTTTGCGCTCTCTAGCGCAGCGCTGCAGTTTTCTGATCATTGGGACATTGTATCCCTCAGTAACGGTCTGTGAGCTGTCTGCAGCGGGGGGGGGGGGGGGGGCGCCGTTTTTCACTGCTGGGGTATTCTTTTGCTTTTAAAAGAAGTTAACCCTTCAGCGTTTTGCTACTGTGTGAGACCACACTGCTCTGGTTATTCTCATCACTATACCATCTCAATAACCGGCATGTCAGATTTGAGTCAGGAGGCTGCTCGTCTTCCTCGTCCTCTCCAGGACCAGCCCCGCGTTTCTGACACGATGGAATCCTCTGCACCTTCTAGCGCTGCTATTGGAGGTCGCTATTATGCCAAGTTTGATATGCTCGCTACTGCTATTAGTGGGCTTTCTGACCTTTTGGGTCAGTGGGTATCCTCTAGACCTTCTCATAGCAAAAAGCGTCCCAGGATTGCTATGCCCTCCCCACTAAGTGACTCAGATTTGTCTGCGAGGGGGAGTTCTCCTTCAGTTTCTGAGGGAGAATGTTCTGATTCGGGCAGAGAGGATTTTCAGGAGCACTCTGCTTCCTTGTCGGGCCGTGTAGATGCTTTTGTCAGGGCCATACGAGAGGTACTGCAAGTACCTGAGGAGATGAATGATGATGAAGGTATACCCAGATGGTACCATGGGTCGCAAAGATCACGTTTAGCGATGCCAGCTATGAGTGAGTTTTCTAAGAAAGTAGAAAAGGAACGCGTTTGTCCAGATAAGCGTTTTCAGGGGACAAGGTTGTTTGAAACCTTGTATCCTTGTCCAGCAGACCTATTTGCTAGCTGGATTCCGTCCCCTGAGGTGGATATTTCTTTATCTAAGCTTAACAAAGCTACTATGCTTCCCGTCAAAGGGAAAGCTACTTTGCAGGATGCGCTGGACAAAAAGTCAGAGATGGCGGCCAAAGCCAGCTATGAAGCTGCTGGTCAGGCCTTTAGAGTGGCTTTATCTTCCTATTGTGCTTCTAGAGCTTCCATGGGTTGGACAGCTCGCCTGCGGATATCCCTGCAAGATGGGTCGTCTTTACAGGCAATAGATGAGATCATTAAGTTAATAGAAGAATCAGACCAATATGTCTGTGACGCTCTTTTGGATATGGCTTCCCTAATATCCAGAGCTCAGGCTTCTACAATCACTGTTAGAAGAGCGTTGTGGCTTAAACAGTGGACTGGAGATGCGGTCTCCAAACAAGGTTTGCTATCTTTGCCTTACAAAGGTGGTCAGCTTTTCGGCTCTGACCTCACGGAATTGATTGCTAAGGCTAAGGCTAAGGAGTCAGCGTTGCCTCAGCGTAGGGCAGCTACGGCTGCTTTTGGCAGGACCGGTTCCTACGGTAACCGGCGGTTTTTTCGTGGCAGGGGGCGAGCCGGTCACTCCTCTTGGGGATCGGGTCGTCCCACCTTTTCAGGGAAAAAGTCTTCCCAAAAGTCTAACGCTTCTTGGAAACAATACCCGCGCAATGACAAGCGGGAATCTGACAAAAAGCCCGCCAAAACGGACTGACGCCAGAAGTTCACTCGAGGATTCTCGAGTGGGGGGGCGCCTGCTCCTGTTTCAAGCGGTTTGGGTCTCCCGCGTCTCAGACTCCTGGGTGACACGAATAATGTCGGCAGGCTATTTCATAGAGTTTCTCTCTCGCCCTCCAGAAAGATTCTGTCAGTCTCGCGTGCCGTCAGATCCCGACTTATTGACCACTGTTATGTTACGGTAGCTGAGGAGTGCAGGCAAAAAAGGAAATACACCAGAGCAGTTGGAATCTATGGGATTGCAGTACCCTGACTAACCACCGCAACTAGAGGCAGCCGTGGAGCGTTCCTACGTTGGTCCTAGACGCCTCGTCACAGCCTGAGAAACTAACTACACCTAAAGATAGAAATAGGAAAGCTATCTGCCCCGGAGCAGAACCCCAAAGATAATAGAAAGCCCCCAAACATGTAATGGCGGTTAGACAAGAGGAAATACTGACACAGAAAGAAAATAGTATGAGCAAACGCTGGGGCCCAAACTAACTGAATAGAAAAGGACAGGAAGGGTACTTACTGCAATCCCAGAAAACCCTGAAAAAACACCAACTCTACTAATTTCAAAATCACCTGAGATCACACGACCTCTACCACCTAAATTAGTTCTCTGGTGTAACAAAAACAGCAGCCACTGAAAAAACTGGAAAAAGCAAAAGTACAAAACACAGTGGCTGAACTAAACTGAGAGGGCAAAAGCCCCCGGAGGGGACCCTGAAGGCCCCACAGAAGTGCAGGACCAAATGCAAAAATATAGCAAAAACACAAAATAAGAAATTGTCTTATCTGATAGCAGGAGATGCAGACACGACACAGCAGGCTACAAGGGAAACTGGAAAGAAGGATTCAGACCAGAACAATTGATCACCGGCAACCCTGATGGGAAAATGACTCCCTTACATAAGACCAATCAGTAACACCTGATTCCCAGTCCTCACAATCCTCACTAGTACCGCTTGTAACCACCAGAGGGAGCCTCTGCTCAGAACTCATCTCAAACCCATTCACAACAGTACCCCCCCTTGAGGAGGGGTCACCGAACCCTCATTTGAGCAACCAGGTCGGTCAGGATGAGTTCTATGATACGCACGGATAAGTCTCCTAGCATGGATGTCCGAAGCAAACACCCAAGAATTGTCTTCCTGACCATAACCTCTCCATTTAACCAAATACTGGAGTCTTCGTCTAGAAAAACGAGAATCCAATATTTTCTCAACCACATACTCAAGATTGCCCTCAACCAAAACAGGGTCAGGAGGCACAGCAGCAGGAACCACTGGCTCAACAAACCTCTTCAACAAGGACTTGTGGAACACGTTATGGATCTTAAATGTCCCTGGAAGAAGCAAACGAAAAGAAACAGGATTAATAATCTCCATGATCTTATAAGGTCCAATGAACCTAGGCTTAAATTTAGGAGATGCTACTCTCATAGGAATATTCTTTGAGGACAACCAGACCAAGTCCCCCACTTTAAACCGAGGACCATCAGTCCTATGCCGGTTAGCAAACCGCTGGGCCTTCTCCTGAGAGAGGGACAACCTCTCCACTACCTGGTCCCAAATCTGCTGCATACGCTCAACAACAGAGTCAACACCTGGACAGACAGAAGCCTCCGTCTGTCCTGAAGAAAATCGAGGGTGAAACCCAGAATTACAGAAAAACGGAGACATCAAAGTGGCAGAGCTAGCCCTATTATTAAGAGCAAACTCAGCCAAAGGCAAAAAAGAGACCCAGTCATCCTGATCAGCAGACACAAAGCATCTTAGATAAGTCTCCAATGTCTGGTTTGTTCTCTCAGTTTGACCATTGGTCTGAGGATGAAATGCCGAGGAGAAAGACAATTGAACACCCAGTTTAGAACAAAAAGTCCTCCAAAATCTGGAAACAAACTGGACTCCTCTGTCAGACACAATGTTCTCAGGAATGCCGTGTAAACGAACCACGTGCTGAAGGAACAACGGCACCAATTCAGAGGAGGAAGGCAACTTAGGTAATGGCACAAGATGTATCATTTTGGAAAACCTATCACAAATTACCCAGATGGTGGTCATTCTCTGAGAAACAGGAAGATCGGAAATGAAATCCATAGAGATATGGGTCCATGGTCTCTTGGGCACAGGCAATGGCATCAACAAACCACTAGAGCGAGAGCAAGGCTTGGAGCGAGAGCAAGTCCCGCAGGACTGCACAAATTCCCTGACATCGCGAGACAAGGTAGGCCACCAAAAGGACCGACTAACCAAGTCTCTGGTACCAAAAATTCTGGGATGCCCAGCCAATGCGGAACAATGAATCTCAGACATCACACTCTTTTTCCATTGGTCCGGGACAAACAATTTTCCAACAGGGCAGCGCTCGGGCCTATCCTCCTGACACCCCTCCAGAGCAAGTCTCAAATTGGGCGAGATGGCGGAAAGAACTACACCCTCCTTCAAAATAACAGAGGGATCAGATAGCTCAGGAGAGTCCGCAAGGAAACTCCTCGAGAGGGCATCCGCCTTAACATTCTTAGTGCCAGGAAGAAAGGAAACCACAAAATTAAAACGTGTGAAAAACAAGGCCCACCTGGCCTGTCTAGGATTGAGTCGCTTGGCAGATTCCAGATAGACCAGATTCTTATGGTCCGTAAGGACCACCACCTGATGTTTGGCTCCCTCCAGCCAATGTCTCCACTCTTCAAAAGCCCACTTCATGGCCAATAACTCCCGATTACCCACGTCATAATTACGTTCAGTAGGAGAAAATTTTCGAGAGAAAAAGGCACAAGGGTTACTTTTAGAGGTCTCTGGATCTTTTTGGGACAAAACGGCACCTGCCCCAATTTCAGAGGCATCAACCTCCACCTGAAATGGCAGAGAAACATCAGGCTGCCGTAGAACAGGAGCAGAAGTGAATCTCTGCTTAAGTTCCTGAAACGCAGAGACTGCCTCAGGAGGCCAATTCACCACATCAGAACCCTTTCTGGTCAGATCAGTTAATGGTTTAACAATAACAGAGAAATTACCAATAAATTTACGATAAAAATTGGCAAAACCCAAAAATCTCTGAAGAGCCTTTAATGAAGTAGGTTGGACCCAATCACAGATGGCCTGAACCTTGACCGGGTCCATTTCAATAACAGATGGGGACAAAATGAATCCCAGAAATGAGATCTTCTGTACGCCAAAAAGACACTTTGATCCCTTCACATACAGAGAATTCTCTCTCAAAATCTGGAATACAGTTCGAACATGCTTCACATGAGAGTCCCAGTCATTAGAAAAAATCAAGACATCATCCAAATAAACAATCAGAAACTTGTCCACAAAATCTCTGAAAATGTCATTCATGAAGGACTGGAAGACGGAAGGAGCATTAGTGAGCCCAAAGGGCATCACAAGGTACTCAAAATGCCCTTCAGGGGTGTTAAATGCCGTCTTCCATTCATCCCCGTGCTTAATGCGAATAAGGTTATACGCCCCCCTGAGGTCAAGCTTGGTAAACCAAGTAGCGTTTTTCACCCTGGAAAACAGGTCAGAAATCAAGGGTAACGGGTATTGATATTTCACAGTAATATTGTTCAAGAGACGATAATCAATACACGGCCTTAATGAACCATCTTTTTTGGCCACAAAGAAAAAACCGGCACCTAAGGGTGAAGAGGATGGTCTGATATGACCCTTCTCCAATGATTCCTTGATATAAGACCGCATAGCGTCATGTTCAGGTACAGACAAGTTAAAAAGGCGACCTTTAGGGAATTTACTACCCGGCACTAATTCAATAGCGCAGTCATAGCTCCTATGGGGAGGTAAGGATGCAGATTTACTTTTGCTAAACACATCAGAAAAATCAAACAAAAAGTCAGGAACATCCTCAGCCTGGGGGGAGGCAGAAAAAACAGGAGTGTTGGTATTAACACATTGGCAGCCCCAACTGGTTACAGACACAGATTTCCAATCCAAAACAGGATTATGAGACTGTAACCAAGGGAAACCCAGCACGATAATGTCATGCAGATTATATAGAACCAAAAATTTGCAGCACTCCTGGTGATCAGGTTCAACCCTCATTATCACCTGAGTAGAAAACTGGGGTTTATTCTCAGCCAAAGGGGTAGAATCGATCCCCAGTAAAGGAATAGACTTCTGTAGGGGTATCAAGGGAAACCCACAACGTTTAGCAAAATCATAATCCATCAGGTTAATAGCTGCTCCAGAATCAACGAAAGCCTGAGCAGAAAATGAGGACAGAGAGCATATCAGAGTGACAGTTAATAAAAACTTAGTCTGAACACTACCCAAGACAACTGAGCGTGCAAAATGTCTTCCTCGCTTAGGGCAGACTGAAATAGCATGAGAGGCATCACCACAGTAGAAACATAACCCATTGCGCTTTCGAAACTCATGACGCTGTGCCCCAGACACCACTCCATCACACTGCATGGGCTAAGCAGCTGGCTCACAAGGCAACACCACTCCACGCATACTTCTCCGCTCACGCAAACGTCTGTCAATTTGAATCGCTAATGACATAGAATCATTGAGACCAGAGGGGACAGGGAATCCCACCATAACATCCTTTACATTATCCGACAGACCCTTCCGGAAAAGGGCCGCCAAAGCGTCGTCATTCCATTTGGTCAGGACTGCCCACCTACGGAATCTCTGACAGTATAACTCAGCGTCATCAAGCCCCTGATTTAATGCCAACAAGGCTTTTTCAGCTTGATCAGTGACATTAGGCTCATCGTACAATAACCCCAAAGCCTGAAAAAATGCATCAACATCACTCAAAACAGGATCCCCAGGTATCAGGGAAAAAGCCCAATCCTGAGGATCGCCGCGCAGGAGAGAGATGATAATTTGAACCTGCTGCGCTGCGTTTCCTGAGGACTTAGATTTTAAGGCAAGAAACAATTTACAATTATTTTTGAAATTCTGAAACTTAGCTCGATCCCCTAAAAACAAATCTGGCATGGGGATCCTAGGTTCCACAACAGGCAACCTAGCAAGATATGCAGCAATACTCTGAACCTCAGTGGCAAGCTGATCCACACGGCCAGACAACTGTGCAAACTCCATTGGGAGAAAAGATCCTCCCCAGCACCCAGAGATACAGAGGGAAAAAAAAAAAAAAAAAAAAAATGCAACAAACAGAAAAATATCTCTGACAACTTTTCTTCCTTCAAAATATTTTTTCCCTTCTGTGAGTACCATACAATTTTTATGGCCAGTGATACTGTTATGTTACGGTAGCTGAGGAGTGCAGGCAAAAAAGGAAATACACCAGAGCAGTTGGAATCTATGGGATTGCAGTACCCTGACTAACCACCGCAACTAGAGGCAGCCGTGGAGCGTTCCTACGTTGGTCCTAGACGCCTCGTCACAGCCTGAGAAACTAACTACACCTAAAGATAGAAATAGGAAAGCTATCTGCCCCGGAGCAGAACCCCAAAGATAATAGAAAGCCCCCAAACATGTAATGGCGGTTAGACAAGAGGAAATACTGACACAGAAAGAAAATAGTATGAGCAAACGCTGGGGCCCAAACTAACTAAATAGAAAAGGACAGGAAGGGTACTTACTGCAATCCCAGAAAACCCTGAAAAAACACCAACTCTACTAATTTCAAAATCACCTGAGATCACACGACCTCTACCACCTAAATTAGTTCTCTGGTGTAACAAAAACAGCAGCCACTGAAAAAACTGGAAAAAGCAAAAGTACAAAACACAGTGGCTGAACTAAACTGAGAGGGCAAAAGCCCCGGAGGGGACCCTGAAGGCCCCCACAGAAGTGCAGGACCAAATGCAAAAATATAGCAAAAACACAAAATAAGAAATTGTCTTATCTGATAGCAGGAGATGCAGACACGACACAGCAGGCTACAAGGGAAACTGGAAAGAAGGATTCAGACCAGAACAATTGATCACCGGCAACCCTGATGGGAAAATGACTCCCTTATATAAGACCAATCAGTAACACCTGATTCCCAGTCCTCACAATCCTCACTAGTACCGCTTGTAACCACCAGAGGGAGCCTCTGCTCAGAACTCATCTCAAACCCATTCACAACAGACCGCTCTGTGGCAGGAAGTCGATTCCTTACTACAGAAGGGTGTAGTAGTGTCAGTTCCTCCGGAAGACCGGGGAAGGGGATTTTATTCCAACCTCTTTGTGGTCCCCAAAAAGGAGGGAAAGTTTCGTCCCATTCTGGATCTCAAGAGGTTAAATCGGCATGTTTATACCCAAAAGTTCCGCATGGAGTCGCTTCGCTCAGTGGTGACTGCCCTGTCACAGAACAATTTTCTGGTGTCCATAGATATTCGCGACGCCTATTTACACGTTCCCATCGGAAAATCTCATCAGCGCTTTCTGCGCTTTGCCATAGGTCAGGACCATTACCAGTTTGTGGCCCTCCCTTTCGGGTTGGCTTCGGCACCCCGAGTTTTTACAAAGGTGCTGGCACCTCTTATGGCAATGCTTCGGAGACAAGGGATCATGATACTTCCTTATCTGGACGATCTTCTGATTGTGGTGTCCTCAAAGGAGGAGGCAGTTACGGCTCTCGATTTATCCCTTCAGCTCCTGGAGGATTTCGGGTGGCTGATCAACTGGAGAAGTCATCCCTGGAGCCTTCTCAGTCAATCCTGTTTTTGGGCATGATTTTCGACACAGCGAAAGTGGTAGTTTTTCTGCCAAAGGACAAACAAACCAGTATCCATTGTCTGGCACAGACTGTGCAGTCCTCAACGACAGTATCCCTTCGAAGATGTATGCGCCTTCTGGGGTTAATGGTCGCTTCGATGGAAGCTCTTCCGTTTGCTCAGTTCCATTGCAGAACGCTTCAAAGCTTCATTTTGAAGAGATGGAATCGTGCACAGGAAACACTGGATTGCAGGGTTTTAATCTCCCGCAAAGTGCGAGAGTCTCTGGACTGGTGGTTACGTCCAGAACGGTTTTTCCTGGGAAAATCTTTTCTTCCCCTGTCATGGTCGGTCTTGACCACCGATGCCAGCCTGACGGGCTGGGGGGAGTTTGGAACAATCTCTGGATTCAGGGAGTTTGGTCACCGGAAGAATCGGTGTTACCGATCAACATCCTGGAATTGAGGGCAATTTTTCTTTGCCTCCAACATTGGACGGTCCCTTTGAACGGATTACCAGTTCGTGTTCAGACGGACAACGCTACGGCGGTTGCGTATATCAACCATCAAGGCGGGACGAGGAGCTCCAGACTCATGTCGGAGGTATCTCGGATTCTGATATGGGCCGAGGCTCATGTGCCGGCCATTTCTGCGATTCATATACCAGGAGTTCAGAATATCCAGGCAGACTTTCTCAGCCGAGAGAGGATGGATTCAGGAGAATGGAGTCTTCATCCGGAAATCTTTGCACTTCTGTGCTCCCGATGGGGGAGCCAATACCAGCTGGTTTATGTGTTCCCACCGATATCCACCGATATCCTTGCTGCCGCTTGTGTTATGTCGGGTCAGGCTGGAGAGGGTTCCGGCTATTCTGATAGCCCCAGATTGGCCGAGAAGGACGTGGTTTTCCACACTGATGTCGCTTCTGGCGGCGCCTCCTTTTCCTCTGCCTCTTCGACCGGACTTGCTCACTCAGGGTCCCGTGTGTCATCCGGGCCTGAGGTCTCTGCGTTTGACGGCTTGGCTCTTGAGACCTAGATTTTAACCCGTCAAGGGTTTTCAGAAAAGGTCATTGCCACCATGAGAGCGTCAAGAAGTCCGGCTACGACTAGGATTTACTACAGGATTTGGGAATCCTTCTTTTCATGGTGTTTGGGTTCTTCCAGGAATCCAAAGAAATTTTCATTACCCAACTTGTTGGTTTTTTTGCAACACGGGCTGGATAAGGGTTTGGCAATCAGTACCCTGAAGGGTCAGGTGTCTGCCCTGTCGGTGCTTTTTCGTAAAGCTATTGCCTCGCGTAGGGACGTATGTGCCTTTTTTCGCGGAGCAGCCCGTCAGTTTCCTCCAAGGAAAACTCCTGTGTCGCCTTGGCGGCTTAATCTGGTTTTGAAAGCTCTTCAAAGTGCTCCTTTCGAGCCTATGGATGCTATTAATCTTTCTTTGCTTTCTTGGAAGGTTGCCTTCCTAGTGGCGGTCACTTCCTTGAGACGGGTTTCCGAGTTGGCGGCTCTTTCATGTTCGCCACCTTTCTTGGAATTTTTCCCGGATCGTGTTGTTCTTCGCACGCGACATGATTTTCTCCCTAAAGTGGTATCTCAATTCCATGTCAATCAAGATATTGTGTTGCCTTCGCTTTGTTCAGAACCAAAGAATGCGAAGGAGCGGGCCTTGCACTCATTGGACTTAGTGCGGGCATTGAAGTTTTACTTGTCAGTTACGCAGAGTTTCCGGAAGTCGGATTCTCTTTTTGTGATTCCAGCAGGTCGTCGTCGTGGTCAACGAGCTTCTAAAGATACTATAGCTCGTTGGATCCGGTCAGCTATTTTGGAAGCTTACCGTGTTATGGACGAACCTTGCCCGATTAATATTCGGGCTCATTCCACGAGAGCTGTGGGCTCTTCGTGGGCCCTTCATCAAGGGGCTTCGGCAGCCCAGCTCTGTCGAGCAGCGACTTGGCGTTCTGTTCACACCTTTACAAAGTTTTATAA
This sequence comes from Oophaga sylvatica, assembly GCA_033576555.1. Taxonomy (NCBI): domain Eukaryota; kingdom Metazoa; phylum Chordata; class Amphibia; order Anura; family Dendrobatidae; genus Oophaga; species Oophaga sylvatica. The sequence continues at coordinate 39,579,688 of JARQOD010000008.1, forward strand.
GGTGGACGTCAGTGCCTCCGCTGATGCGGCCTTAGGACGCAGAGTCCTTCAGGCGGCTGTATTTTGAAAACTTCTAGTTAAGTTTATGTTGCGCCTGTTGCGCATGTATCAAGGTGTTGGCTTCTGCCTGTTTAAGGTTTTTTCCCACCCTTGTTTTTGTACTGCTTTGGGACATCCCAGAAGTAATGAAGTGTCCCCCTTGCTTCCATCTGCAGCTGAAATACGAATTTTGGTAAGAACTTACCTGTAAAATTCTTTTCAGCAAAGGAAGCAAGGGGGACACTTCTCCCTCCCATAAGGCAGAAGGTGTTGTTTCAGATGCAGCGCGGCTCGCTCTGATAAGTGAATTTCTGAGCTGAGGTCAGCGCTCTACGGCTCTTTCCGGCATCGCCAGCTCATCGCAGTGGTCAGGTTTTGTGAGTGGTACCTGAGCTGTGTGGTATTCATGTTATGTGCATAACTTTGGTCTTTTGAACCCTTTCAGATTGGTTATTGCACTCCGCTGGTGATTTCTTTCTCCTTAGCTTGTGTACAAAACTGGAGTGTACGGCAGGAGGAGCCAGAGCCGGAGGGGTCGGACAACACCCATTTTTAGAACCTGAGGTTAGTCCTACTATCTGGCTCCGCCCTACCCAGAAGTAATGAAGTGTCCCCCTTGCTTCCTTTGCTGAAAAGAATTTTACAGGTAAGTTCTTACCAAAATTCGTATTTAGTCATTAGTGCTGGGCAGCAATGAGGCTACTCCGTAATTAAATTGGTTGTCCGATCAAAACCGGTAAGTTTGCAGTCACTCTGGGTGACTGCAGAGTTATGAATCCCCCTCAACGCACAGTGCGTGCGCTGGGGAAAACAAAAGTCTGCAGTCACACAGACTGACTGCACACTTCCCGGTTTGATCGGATAACCCCTTTAAGCCAGCGCTGTTTTATGTGACAGCATAGATTGAGAAGCGACAAAGCTTGAAAATGATCGTTCAGCGAGGCCCCTTCATACTAGTCACTAGTCATGTTCCGGCACAGGAATATGTTACACGACATCGGTGAGCCTTCCTAATGATAGTACTTAAGTTAGTAGTTATACCAGTATCCTATTATTTGTTTACAACCACTTTACTTTTTCCTTTCACAATGAATATGGTTACTTGCGTAAACTGGAAAACCCAAGACCAGAGTACATGCTTATACAGGCTTTAACTCCTGTCTTTATGGGTGATTTTTCATTGGAACAAAAATTAGCTCTGTAGTTATCTATGGCAAGGTGCTTGTATTACATTATTAGTGGCTGTACTGATGTCAGGCACCTTTTATTGCAGGTATAAGGTTAGTACACAGTTTTACATAAGCAGATGTAATTGTACTTTTTAATCACACAACCCTGCTCCCTGTTATTTTCTTGTAGAGGAAGTACTCCTTCTCGGGATTGTGACTTGTACAGCATGTGGACAACAAGTAAATCACTTTCACAAAGACTCCATTTGCAGGCATCCTGCTCTCAAAGTCCTCCTTTGTAAGGTACACGTGGCCTTATGTGTTCTGAGACGTTTAATTAGTCTTCTCACCTCTAGTGTATCTAAGCAGCCTCCACCAGATAAGTAATTGTAGCTTTCATTTCTGACTTGGAAGAAAAAGTGGAATCCTCTTTATTAGGCCTTTTTATGCTTTTATGGGGATATTTTTAGATTCCTACTATCAATGCTTAATCCTCAGAAACTCCAACAAATTATCAGACTGAAGAGGTCTCTGAGGATTCTTAATCACCTTAGATTTCATACGCTTATAGCAACTTATTGCCATGTTGCACCAAAGTATGTGAGATTTGCGTTGGCCCCTCTATACTATCGTCTCCATTTTATTGATTGTTGCGGGTTTGGCTGATTAGATAGACCTGTTTTTTGAGCATGTTCATATCATTAGGACACCTGAATAAAAAGGAGTAAGCCATTGAGGAGTTCGTAACAATATTGATGCACAGGTGATCATTTCATTTCTAATACTGAATCAGGTGTAAACCTCAAATTGGTGAATTTTGTTGTGTTTTCACTCTTATTTTTGTATCTTTTCAATAAGGTTTTAATTTTTTTTTTTTCCTTTTTGCCTTTTTAACCTCAGACTTGCTATAAGTATTACATGAGTGATGACATCAACCGTGATGCTGATGGAATGGATGAACAATGTCGGTGAGTTGCATTCCCCCCATCCTGTAAATAAAGGGATTGTATTGTCTGAATGCGTAATGTATTGTTTACAAAGGGGAAATTGGCATTCATGGACAATACTTGTATTGAATGAGTCAGAATTCTCTGCAAAGCCATGACCTCAATGTTTATTGCTTATGATTTCATGTTGTCTGTTGAAATGACTGTCTCATTGTGCAAGGGCTGTAATCGTGCCCACTGCTCTACGTGTGATATCCTTATCTACCTGTGAATGTGCTGAGCAAGATGTCGGTTAAAGATCCTTGAGTGTGTATTCAGCTCTTGCACATGTAGAGCCATGACTACTACTTGCCATGGGGCCGCCCAGATTGATGGACAGAACGACTACAAAGAGGACAGAACTTTTTCTCCCTCCATCTAAACATTGTGATTAGATGCTCATATAGGACACATGTACTACTGAATAAAATAGATAGTGATAGGTTTAAAAATGAATGAAATTCTTAGGTTCAATTTAGACAGGCTGATATTTTGCAAAAGAGCATCACATCTTTTCAGGCTCACTTTTTTCAAGCTCCCAGATGCACAAAATTTAGCTCTGTGTAAAAAGGAAAAAAAAAGCCAGTATTTTAAATAACGGACCTGGCTGCAATCTTCAAGCCCAGCTCTAATTCATGCCGCCTGCGGTTTGGGCAGCATAAATTGACGTGTTCCCTTTAGGGTCATTCCATGGTAACGTACGTAACAACATAATATGGTAACTTGCGTTAGAAACCGTGTTTTTCCTATGAAGGTAACTCATTGTAACGTAAGTTACCATCAGCTTTGTAACGTAAGTTACTATATTGTGTTACGCAAGTTACCTACTTTTCTTGTTATAAAAACTGTTGCATTTAACTCGAGGTTAAAATAAATTTGTTAAAGTTGCTTGGACTATGTTGTTTTAATACAATAAAAATAGTGCTTATCCCCTCTTTACAAGAATAGATAATTTGGCAGTCTCATGATGGACAATTGCCTTTCCTTTTTTTGTAACGTAAGTTACCAAGTAATAACACTGCATATTGTATTTAATTTTATTGTTGAAAAATCAAACGGTGTTGAAATCTATTGAGAATAGTTTAATGTACAATATACAGGGGTTGGACAAAATAATGGAAACACCTGGAAACATCAACAAATGTTAGTTTAATATGGTGTAGGTCCCCTTTTGCGGCGATTACAGCCTCAATTCTCCGAGGTATGGATTCATACAAGGTGTGAATTTGTTTCCAAAGGAGTTTTAGCCCATTGTTCAGTTAAAACACCCTCCAGTTCTTTGAGCGACGATGGCGGTGGAAATTGACGTCTAACTTGAATCTCTAAAATCGACCATAAATACTCAATAATGTTGAGGTCTGGGGAATGTGGGGGCCAGATGAAATGCTCAACTTCAGTAGAATGTTCCTCATGCCATGCTTTAACGATTCTAGCTGTATGAATTGGTGCATTATCATCCTGAAAGATGGCATTCCCCTCCGGGAACAGTGCTTGAACCATAGGATGCACTTGGTCGCCCAAAATGCCTAAATAATCGCGGCTGTTAATTCTTCCATGAAGGGATATTTATATTCGCCTGGCCGATCTCCACAAAATAGCACCACAGATCATCACAGAACCTCCGCCATGTTTTATGGTTGGGAGAAGGCAGTCTGGATGGAATGCTTTCGGCTGTCTCCAAACGTACACACGGCCGGAGGTCGGAAATAGGGTAAACGATGATTCGTCTGAGAATATCACGTTTCCACTGCTCGAAGGACCAATTCTGGAGGCTTCTTCACCACTCTAAACGCTTGGAAACATTTGTCATTGAGAGCAGTGGTTTTCGAATTACAGCTGTGCCGTGGAATCCAGATTTGTTCAGCTCCCGACTAACAGTTTTCGTGGAAACTGGGTTCTATAGGTGTTCATTGAGCTCAGCAGTGATTTTCAGAGCCGTGGTCTTGCGATCCTCTCTCACAATTCGCTTTAGAGTCCGACTGTCTCTCTGTCAACTTCGCCTTTCGGCCGGACCTGTGCTTTGCTGCGGACGGTTTTCCTTCTCTTTCAAACGCAGTTATTACTTTGGAGACAGCACCTCTTGACACGCCAAGCATTCGGGCACTTTCGGTTACACTAGCGCCTGCCATACCAGCACCAACTATTTGGCCTCTTTGAAAATCCGAGAGGTCTGCCATTGGTATCAGGTTCTCATCAATGTTCTTACAATTATGCAAAACAAACAGTTAATTTACATACATATATGACATAACACAAATAATCAACTACAAAACATTACCATATGTCACGGTTTGCATGTTTATAACATGTTCGAAGATTATGATGCCAAAACGTTAGGTGTTTCCATTATTTTGTCCAATCCCTGTACATTCACTCATTTTTGTGGCTGCCTTCAAAGAACAGTCTGTAGCCAGTTTTTGGTTTGTAACTGTAACGTAACTTACCATGGAATGACCCTTTACAGGTATAATTTTATTAGGGCTAAGTCACCTATATGACTATGTAGTTGGAGGTCTGATGATTTTTTTTGTTTTAAGCTGAAAGTCTTCAATCCCTTAGTGATGGCTTTCTTTTAAATCTAAACTGTGAGCATACCGACTATACAACTTGGAAAATAAGTATTTGATACACTGACGAGTTTGCCGTTTTTCCCACCTACAATGAATGGAGAGGTCTGTAATTGTTATCGTACTTACACTTCACCTGTGAGAGACAGAATCTAAAAATAGAATCCAGAAAATCACATTGTAGAAGTATTTGATCACCTACCAAACAGCAAGAATTCTGACTCTCACAGACCTGTTAGTTTTTTCTTTAAGAAGCCTCCTACTTGTTACCTGTATAAAAGACACCTGCCCACACACTCAATCACACTTCAACCTCTCCACCATGGCCAAGACCAAGGAGCTGTCTAAGGACACCAGGGACAAAATTGTAGACCTATTCAAAGCTGTGATAGACTACAGGACTATAGGCAAGCAGCTTGGTGATAAGGCAATTATTAGAAAATGGAATAAATACAAGATGACTGTCAATCTTCTTTGGTCTGGGGCTCCAAGCAGGATCTCGCCTCTTGGGGTAAGGATGATTCTGAGAAAGGTCAGGAATCAGCCCAGAACTACATGGGTGGACCTGGTCAAATGACCTGAAGAGAACTGGGAAGAGAGTCTCTCAAATATTAGCATTAGGAACACACTATGCTGTCATGGATTAAAATCCTTCAGGACACACAAGGACCCCTGCACACATCGGCACATGTCCAGGCGTGTTTGAAGTTTGCAAATGACCATCTGGATGAGACCAAAATAGAACTTTTTGATATCATCTCCACTTGCTGTGTTTGGAGGAAGAAGGATGCATACAATCCCAAGAACACCGTCCCAACTGTGCAGCATGGTGGGGGAAACATCATACTTTGAGAGTGCTTTTCTGCAAAGGGGACAGGACAACTGCACTATGTTGAAGGGAGGATGGATGGGGTCATGTATCTTGATATTTTACCCAACAACCTCCTTCCCTCAATAAGAGCATTGAAGATGTGGCTGGGTCTTCCAACATGACAATGACCCGAAATGCCGCCTGGGGCAACTAAGGAATGGCTCTGTAACAAGAATTTTGAGGTCCTGGAGTGGCCTAGCCAGTCTTCAGACCTGAATCCAATAGAAAATCTTTGGAGGGAGCTGAAACTCAATGTTGCCCAGCGACCTCTCCGAAACCTGAAAGATCTGAAGTAGATCTGTATGGAGGAGTGGGCCAAAATCCCTGCTGCAGTGTGTGCAAACTTGGTCAAGAACTACAGGAAACGTCTGACCTCTGTAATTGCAAACAGGTTTATATACCAAATATTAAGTTCTATGTTTTTATTGTATCAAATACTTATTTCATGCAATAAAATTATGTAAAAATCATATAATGTGGTTTTTCATTTTTAGATTCTGTTGCATAGGGGAAGTGTACCTTAAAGTGTAATTAAAAATTACAGACCTCTCCATTCTTTGTAGATGGGAAAACTTGCAATATCAGCAGTGTATCAAATACTTACTTTCCCCACTGTATCTCTGGACCAAACTGGATAAACCTTTTACTAGAGCTGGTATGCAGCTCCTTTATTACTGATCCATTTAGGCATTGGGACGATGTAGGTAATGATGTAACTGCAGTAGCACAGCATTTTTAGTGTACAGAGCACCTAGTAGGATGGTTCACCTCTGTGTGTTCCAAATGCAATATTAAAATCATCCACTTATGCTTTATACCTGTATCTAATGATGTAGAGCTGGGGACCGAGTAAGCATGGCTGCCGAATCCAGTTAGAATTTTTAACTTAAATTTCTGTATGCATTTAGTTCATACAGTGTTAGGCTAGTTTCACAGACCTGCGTCGGTCTGCACACGGCCGCCGCCAAGCCCTGCCCCGGCCACGCCACCCCGGCTGCTCCGCCTATGAGCGCATGACGCTGCATGCGACCTGTGTACCCTATCTTTAGCATTGGGTACGCAGGCCGTGTGCAGGTATGCGTTTGTCGGCTAAGGCGTCCTTTTGACGGTGCGCCGAGCGCACCAAAATGCAACAGTGCATTTGGCGCAGGTCAGCGCACCGTCAAAAGGACTCATGCGCCTGCAAACGCATACCTGCGCACGGCCTGCGTACCCAATAGTAAAGAAAGGGTATGCAGGTCGCATGCAGTGTCATGCACCCGTAGGCGGAGCGGCCGGGGTGGAGCTTAGCGACGGCCGTGCGCAGACCGTCGCAGGTCAGTGATACTTTAGTGTGAAACTAGCCTTAGTAAGAAATGATAATATTGTTGGCATTGATACGTTTCCACGGACTCTAGCTCCGCAGCCCCCACAGCATCTTTGCTCATTCCCCTGACCAAGCCGTTCTGGTAACTGAAGTTGTGCCAGAGGCTAGGGTGTGGCATTTTATTATTAACCCCTTCATGACCTGTGACACAGCGTATGTGTCATGAAAGGATTGCGTTCCTGCGGGTCGGTGGACCGGGGTCACTGAAAGGTCACCCAGCATGCAGGCACAAGACCCTTTGTGCTTCACCACAGGGGGGTTCGCTAAACCCCTACATGGCTACGATCGCTCTGATTGGCTGTTAAAAGTGAAACAGTGCTCCCTTTATTCCGAGCCCCGACGTGTGCCCAAACAGTGGTTTACCCCCACATATGGGGTATCAGCGTACTCAGTAAAAATTGCACAACAACTTTGGGGGTCTAATTTCTGCTGTTACTCTTGGGAAAAAAAATTGGGGACTAAAAAAATGATTTTTGTGGAAAAAAATGATTTTTTATTTTCACAGCTCTGTGTTATAAACTTCTGTGAAGAACTTGGAGATTCAAAGTGCTCACCACACATCTAGAGGAGTTCCTTGGGGGATCTAGTTTCCAAAATGGGGTCACTTGGGGGGGTTTCTACTGTTTAGGCACATCATGGGCTGTGCAAACGTAACATGACGCCCGCAGACCATTCCATCAAGTCGGCATTTCAAAACATCACTACTTCCCTTCCGAGCCCCGACGTGTGCCCATACAGTAGTTTTCTCCCACATATGGGATACCAGTGTACTCAGGACAAACTGTACAACAACTTTTGGGGTCCAATTTCTCCTGTTACCCTTGTGAAAATAAATAATTGTGGGTTAAAAAAATAAGTTTTTGAGGAAAAAAATGATTTTTTGTTTTTACAGCTCTGCATTATAAACTTCTGTGAAGCACGTGGGGGTTCAAGGTGCTCACCACACATCTGGATAAGTTCCTTGGGGGGTCTAGTTTACAAAATGGGGTCACTTGTGGTTGGTTTCTACTGTTTGGGCACATCAGGGGCTCTGCAAACGTAACAAGATGCCCGCAGACCATTCCATCAAGTCTGCATTTCAAAGCGTCACTACATCCCTTCCGAGCACTGACGTGTGCCCAAACAGTTGTTACCCCACACATATGGGGTACCAGCGTACTCAGGACAAACTGGACAACAACTTTTGGGGTCCAATTTCTCCTGTAACCATTGTGAAAATAAAAAATAGGGGGCTAAAAAAATCATTTTTTGAGAAAAAAAAATGATTTTCAAGGCTGTGCGTTATAAACTTCTGTATAGCACCTGGGGGTTCAAAGTGCTCACTGTGCATCTAAATAAGTTCCTTAGGGGGTCTTGTTTCCAAAATGGGGTCATTTGTGGGGGAGCTCCAAAGTTTAGGCACACAGGGGCTCTCCAAACACGACATGGTGTCAGCTAACGATTGGAGCTAATTTTCCATTAAAGTCAAATGGCGCTCCTTCCCTTCTGAGCCCTGCTGTGCACCGAAACAGTGGCTGCCCCCTCATATGGGACACCAGCATACTCAGGAAAAACTGGACAACAACTTTTGGTGTCCAATTTATCCTGTTAACCTTGGGAAAATAAAAAAAATAGGCTAAAAAATTATTTTTGAGAAACAAAAATGACTTATTTTCACTGCTCTGCGTTTATAAACTTCTGTGAAGCACTTGGGGGTTCAAAGTGCTCACTACACATCTAGATAAGCTCCTTGGGGGGGTCTAGTTTCCAAAATGGGGTCACTTGGGGGTTTCTACTGTTTAGGCACATCAGGGGCTCTGCAAACGCAACATGACGCCCGCAGAACATTCCATCAAGTCTGCATTCCAAAATGGCGCTCCTTCCCTTCTGAGCTCTCTCATGCGCCAAAACAGTGGTCCCCCCCCACATATGGGGCATTGGTGTACTCAGGACAAATTGCACAACAACTTTTGTGGTCCAATTTCTCCTGTTACCCTTGTGAAAATAAAAAATAGCGGGCTAAAAAATCATTTTTGAGGAAAAAAAATATTTTTTTATTTTCATTGCTCTGCGTTATAAACTTCTGTGAAGCACTTGGGGGTTCAGAGTGCTCACAACACAACTAGATAAGTTCCATAAGAGGTCTAGTTTCCAAAATGGTTTCACATGTGGGGTTTTCTCATTGTTTAGGCACACAGGGGCTCTCCAAACACGTCATGGTGTCCGCTAATGATTGGAGCTAATTTTCCATTCAAAAAGTCAAATGGCGCTCCTTCTCTTCTGAGCCCAGCCGTGCGCCCAAACAGTGGTTTATGACCACATATGAGTTATCTGTGTACTCAGGAGAAATTGCCCAACAAATTTTAGGATCCATTTTATCCTGTTGCCCATGCAAAAATGAAAAAATTGATGCTAAAATAAAATTTTTGTTGGAAAAATTAAAATGTCCATTTTTTCCTTCCACGTTGCTTTAGTTCCTGTGAAGCACCTGAAGGGTTAATAAGCGTCTTGAATGTAGTTTTGAGTAGCTTGAGGGGTGCAGTTTTTATAATGGTGTCACTTTTGGGTATTTTCTACCATACAGACCCCTCAAAGTGTCTTCAAATGTGAGGTGGTCCCTAAAAAAATGGTTTTGTAAATTTTGCTGTAAAAATGAGAAATCGCTGGTCAACTTTTAACCCTTATAACTTCCTAAAAAAAAAAAATTTTGCTTCCAAAATTGTGCTGATGCAAAGAAGACAAGTGGGAAATGTTATTTATTAACTATTTTGTGTCACATAACTCTCTGGTTTAACAGAATAAAAATTCAAAATTTGAAAATTGCAAAATTTTCAAAATTTTCGCCAAATTTCCATTTTCAGCTGCAGATGGAAGGAAGAGAGCCACAGTATTCATTACTGATGGGTAGGCGGAGCCCCAGATCAGGATGTTACCTCAGATCAAAAGAGTGATGACTGGCTGGCCCCTCCAGCTCGGGCTCCTCCTACTCAGCTCCAGTCTAAGATTTGAGGTCCAGAGGATGGTCGCTGCTAATGCAGCTCCTCAGAAGATTTTATTATTTTAATATTCGGACAGGAGACTTGGATCACTAGTTGGTCTAGAGGTCTCAGGGGTACCAGCGCTGCTGTACCCCAACCTCTCCCTTGGCGGATCTGTATTTACTCAAAGTCCCTGCAGAATCCTTGCCGGCCCTGGGGGATGAGGAGAGCTTCCCTGGCGGGACGCAAACCACACGTGCGGTCACTGCGTTCTTCGCCCTGGGGGGAAGCATGGGCACTGCGCCAGAAACCCCTGAGGGTCCCTGTGGCGCCTTGGCTGGTGAGTACTCCACACAAATTTTAATAATAATTATGTGTGAGTGCTTTAGCGTCTGAATGAGCAGCACTATTACTTGTGTCAGTATGCTTCAGCGCTGCTGTGACAGCGCTACTACATGTATGTCAGTATGCTTCAGCGCTGCTGTGACAGCGTTACTACATGTATGTCAGTATGCTTCAGCGCTGCTGTGACAGCGTTACTACATGTAATGTCAGTATGCTTCAGCGCTGCTGTGACAGCGCTACTACATGTATGTCAGTATGCTTCAGCGCTGCTGTGACAGCGCTACTACATGTAATGTCAGTATGCTTCAGCGCTGCTGTGACAGCGCTGTTACAAGTAGATGTGGTGATTTTTTGTCCGCAGGCAGATACCTGCAGGACAGAGAGGGAGCAGGAGCGGGGGAGTTCGCGCTCATTATTCGAGCTGGCGGGGGGCGTGGCCTAAATATTCCCGGTCTTCTGAGCAGGAAGACGCGCGCTCTGGCGTTTCCCCTGCGACCCCCTCACTGTGGCGGCCATTACTCAGGCTCCTGGGCTCCTCGGACCGCTCCTCTCCTCATAAGACACCACGGCCAGCTGGGTGAGTGCGGATTCCTCACCCCGCAGCGCAGCGATCGCTATCCTGCAGCTGCAGTCTCATCAGAGACATAAAAATTGGCTGGGGCTCACAGATATATATATATTTTGGTGAGTTTGCAATATTAACCCCTCTGAGGGTTATTTCTACCAGCTAAATTTGCTGAATACCGCTGGGGTAACCCTGCTTGGTGGAGCGTTAACCCTTCAGCGTTTAAAAAAAACAAAAAAAAAAAAAAAACCGCATAGTTTTTTGCTGGTATTACCGCTTTGACCTGCTCATACAGGTGAGACATGTCTGAACAGAGTTCAGATGCCGCGGATCACGTCCCAGTGCCATTGCGGCAATCAGATACGCAGACCTCCACAGCGTCTAGCGCTGCGGTCGACAGCGGTGGAAAATTGGATGATATCGCTCGATCGATTAATAACTTGTCTGATCTTTTAGGTCAATATGTGTCTGCTAATTCCTCTCAGAGGAAGCGACGCAGGCCGTTACCGGCCTCTACACGGAGCGAGTCAGATGTATCTGATATTGGGCAGAGTTCCCCTTTAAATTCGGATGGAGAGATATCCGATTCAGATGCGGACGAGCCGCAGGGGCGTTCCTCTATGGCGAAGCGTACGGAGGCATTAATTGAAGCCATGAGAGATATACTACAGTTACCGGAGGAGGTAACTAGTCGTCCTGGTAAATCAGCACGCATGTTCCAGGAGTCCCGTACTTCGCGCACAACATTGCCAGCTCTGGATGAGCTTAATGGTGTAATAGAGGAGGAACGTCTATGTCCAGATAAGCGTTTTCATGGAACGCATTTCTTTGATACACTTTATCCTTGCTCTGCGGAGTTAAAGGCTAATTGGACTTCTGCTCCTGAAGTGGATGTGTCTTTGTCTCAGCTTAGTAAATCCTCTCTACTCCCTATTAAGGGAAAAGCGAGCTTACAGGAGCCTTTGGATAGAAAGGCAGAACTGGCGGCAAAAGCAAGCTATGAGGCTGCGGGTCATGGATTTCGAGCAGTGCTAGGATCCATGTGTGCTGCTAGAGCTTCTCTAAGCTGGTTGGCACGTCTGAAGACGGAGTTGCAAAATGAATCTCCGTTATCTGAGATACGGGAAACTTGTGAATGGTTAGAAACGGCAGCCTGTTATATCTTTGATGCCGGTCTGGATACGGCATCTCTGCTGGCCAAAGCGCAAGCTTCAGCGGTCACAGTCAGAAGAGCTTTATGGCTCAGACAGTGGGCCGGGGACGCAGTTTCCAAACAAGGGTTGTTGGCCTTACCTTACAAGGGTGGCCATCTTTTTGGATCCGACCTCACAGAGCTGATTTCCAAGGCTAAGGCGAAGGAATCAGCATTACCACAGCGAAGGGCCATGGCCTCGGTGTCCAGTAAGCCTGGTGTCTATAGTGGTCGGCGGTCCTTTCGGGGCCGAGGACGATCTAGTCACTCCTCGTGGGGATCGGGTCGTCCTTCTTTCTCAGGAAAGAAATCCTCTCAGAAAACTCGTACTCCTGGAAGCAGAGTTTCCGCCAGAACAAGCGGGAACTTGACAAGAAACCCGCAAAGTCGGATTGACGCCAGGGGTCCACTCGAGGATTCTCGAGTGGGGGGTCGCCTGCTTCTTTTCAAGGAGACTTGGATGGCTCGCGTTCCAGATTCCTGGGTAACGCGGATAGTGTCGGCAGGCTATTTCATAGAGTTTGCTTCTCAACCCCCAAATGTTTTTTGTCAATCTCGCGTTCCGTCGGAACCCGAGCTTGTTGTCGCTCTACAGCGAGAGGTCGAATCTCTACTACAAAAGGGTGTAGTGATACCGGTTCCGTCAGAGGACCGAGGGAAAGGTTTTTATTCCAACCTTTTTATAGTTCCTTAAAAAGGAGAACAAATTTCGCCCGATTCTGGATCTCAAGCGATTAAACCGGCATGTCCATGCCCGGAAATTTCGCATGGAGTCGCTTCGTTCCGTTGTGGCAGCTCTGTCACAGAACGATTTTCTGGTGTCAATCGACATTCGCGACGCCTATTTGCATATTCCCATCGGAAAGGCTCATCAGCGCTTTCTTCGATTTGCCATAGGTCAGAATCATTACCAGTTCGTGGCTCTGCCGTTCGGCTTAGCCTCAGCGCCAAGGGTCTTTACAAAAATTCTGGCGCCCCTCATGGCAATCCTTCGAAGACAGGGGATTACGATTCTCCCTTATCTGGACGATCTTTTGATCGTGGCTTCCTCGGAGGAGGAGGCGTTGACGGCTCGGGATTTGTCTCTTCAGTTTCTGAAGGACTTCGGTTGGCTGGTCAATTGGGAGAAGTCGTCCCTGGAACCATCGAGGACAATCCTCTTTTTGGGAATGCATCTCGACACGTTTCGGTCGGTAGTTTCCCTACCACCAGACAAACAGTCATGTCTTCTTCGACATGTACAGATTATGAAATCCTCAACGGCAATGTCCTACGGAAGTGTATGCGTCTTCTGGGATTGATGGTGGCGTCCATGGAGGCAATTCCTTTTGCCCAGTTCCATTCCAGGACTCTCCAAAAGTTCATCTTGAGTCGATGGAACCAGTCGCAATCGCTGGATTGCAGTGTCACCATTTCTCGCGCGGTGCGGGATTCTCTAGAATGGTGGTTACGTCCAGGGGCATTCTCCCTGGGGAAGTCTTTCCTCCCTCCAAAGTGGTCAGTCATAACCACCGATGCCAGCCTGACGGGCTGGGGGGGTGTTTGGAACAATCTCTGGATTCAGGGGATATGGTCATCGGAAGAGTCTGTTCTTCCGATCAACATCCTGGAATTGAGGGCGATTTTCCTTTGCCTCCAACATTGGACGGTCCCTTTGAGCGGTCTGCCAGTCCGAGTGCAGACAGACAATGCGACGGCTGTCGCGTATATCAATCACCAAGGTGGGACAAAGAGTTCCAGACTCATGGTAGAGGTGTCCCGAATTCTGATTTGGGCAGAGGCCAGTGTACCAGCCATTTCGGCGATTCACATTCCAGGGGTTCAGAATATTACAGCGGACTTTCTCAGTCGCAGAAGGATGGATCCCGGGGAATGGAGCCTCCACCCGGAAGTTTTTGCACTACTGTGCTCTCGCTGGGGAACCCCCCAAGTGGATTTGATGGCATCCAGGTCCAATGCCAAGTTACCGACATTCATGTCCAGGTACAAGGACCCGAAGGCGGTGGCGGTGGATGCTCTAGTGGCTCAGTGGGATCAGTTCGAGCTGATCTATGTATTCCCGCCGATATCCTTACTTCCTCTAGTGCTGCGTCGGATCAGACTAGAGAGAATTCCAGCTATTCTGATAGCTCCAGACTGGCCAAGAAGGGTGTGGTTCTCGACAATAATGTCGCTGTTGGCGGCACCTCCGTTTCCACTCCCTCTTCAACCGGACTTGTTGATCAGGGGCCCGTTTGTCATCCGGACTTGATGTCCCTGCGTTTGACGGCGTGGCTCTTGAGACCGAAATCTTGACCCGTAGAGGTTTTTCAGCCGAGGTCATTGCTACCCTTCGTGCTGCAAGATGTCCGGCTACTACTAGGATTTACCACAAAATTTGGGAAACCTTCTTTTCGTGGTGTTTGGGGTCTTCTCGGAACCCGAGAAAATTTTCCATTCCCAACCTGTTGGCTTTTCTGCAGCATGGGCTAGACAAGGGTTTGGCAGTCAGCACTCTGAAAGGTCAGATTTCTGCTCTGTCCTTATTGTTCCGGAGAACCATTGCTTCGAATAGAGACGTGCTCTCCTTTTTCCGAGGTATCTCTCGTAAGTTTCCGCCGCGGAAGGCACCCGTGTCTCCTTGGCGGCTCAACCTTGTTTTGGAGGCTCTTCAGCATAAACCTTTTGAGCCTATGGTTTCTGCTAGCCTTTCTTTACTTTCTTGGAAGGTGGCTTTCCTTGTTGCAGTCACTTCCTTGAGGAGAGTTTCTGAGTTGGCAGCTCTTTCTTGTTCGCCTCCTTTTCTGGAGTTTTTTCCGGATCGTGTAGTGCTTCGCACTCGGGGTGATTTTTTGCCTAAAGTGGTGTCACAATTTCATGTTAACCAGGATATTGTGTTGCCTTCACTCTGTCCGGATCCGAAGAATGCGAAAGAGCGAGATTTACACACATTGGATTTAGTGCGGGCCTTGAAGTTTTATCTATCTATTACTCAAGGTTTTCGTAAGACGGACTCCCTGTTTGTGGTTCCAGCAGGTCGTCGGCGTGGTCAACGAGTTTCCAAGGATTCTATAGCTCGTTGGATCCGGTCAGCTATTTTGGAAGCTTACCGCCTTCGGGGTGAATCTTGCCCGATTAAGATTCGAGCCCATTCCACGAGAGCTGTGGCCTCATCGTGGGCTTTTCATCAAGGTGCCTCGGCAGTGCAGCTCTGCCGAGCGGCAACTTGGCGCTCTGTCCACACGTTTACAAGGTTTTATAAAGTGGACGTCAGTGCTTCCGCTGATGCAGCCCTCGGACGTAGGGTCCTGCAGGCAGCTGTAGTTTAAAGTTCTGGATGAACTTGTGTTTAGCGCTGGTTGCGCTTTGTTGTTAAGGTTGTTGGGTTTCTGCCTTTTGTTGGTTTTTCCCACCCTTATTTTTGAACTGCTTTGGGACGTCCCATCAGTAATGAATACTGTGGCTCTCTTCCTTCCATCTGCAGCTGAAACACGGATTTTGGTAAGAACTTACCTGTAAAATCCTTTTCAGCGAAGGAAGGAAGAGAGACACAGCACCCTCCCAGGCAGAAGTGTGTTGATGTTTTCAGATGCAGCGCGACCCTTATCTGATAGCGATTATCTGGGCTGAGGTCAGCGCGCTAAGGCTCTGTTCCAGCATCGCCAGCTCATCGCAGTAGTCAGGTTCCGTGAGTAGTACCTGGAACTCTGTGGTTTTTGGCTTTCTTTGCATGCATAACCTGTATCCTTGTGTTTTTTCTCTGAAGTTCCTTCAGAAGGGGTTATGTTGCTCCGCTGGTGATCTTGGCTCTTTTCCTAAAAGCTTTGGTACGACTGGAGCTGAGTAGGAGGAGCCCGAGCTGGAGGGGCCAGCCAGTCATCACTCTTTTGATCTGAGGTAACATCCTGATCTGGGGCTCCGCCTACCCATCAGTAATGAATACTGTGTCTCTCTTCCTTCCTTCGCTGAAAAGGATTTTACAGGTAAGTTCTTACCAAAATCCGTGTTTCAGCTGCAGATGGAAGGAAGAGAGCCACAGTATTCATTACTGATGGGTAGGCGGAGCCCCAGATCAGGATGTCACCTCAGATCAAAAGAGTGCTGACTGGCTGGCCCTCCAGCTCGGGCTCCTCCTACTCAGCTCCAGTCTAAGATTTGAGGTCCAGAAGGATGGTCGCTGCTAATGCAGCTCCTCAGAAGATTTTATTATTTTATATTCGGACAGGAGACCTGGATCACTAGTTGGTCTAGAGGTCTCAGGGGTACCAGCGCTGCTGTACCCCAACCTCTCCCTTGGCGGATCTGTACTTACTCAAAGTCCCTGCAGAATCCTTGCCGGCCCTGGGGGATGAGGAGAGCTTCCCTGGCGGGACGCAAACCACACGTGCGGTCACTGCGTTCCTCGCCCTGGGGGGAAGCATGGGCATAGCGCCAGAAACCCTGAGGGTCCTGTGGCGCCTTGGCTGGTGAGTACTCCACACAAAATTTTATTTAATGTGTGAGTGCTTTAGCGTCTGATGACAGCGCTATTACATGTATATCAGTATGCTTCAGCGCTGCGGTGACAGCGCTATTACATGTTTATCAGTGTTTTTCACCAGCCTCTCCCTTGGCGGATCTGTAATTACATAATGGTCCCTGCAGAATCCTTGCCGGCCCTGGGGGATGAGGAGAGTTTTCCCTGGCGGGGGCGCAAACCACACGCTGGGTCACTGCGCTTCCCGCCCTGGGGGGAAGCATGGGCATAGCGCCAGAAACCCTTAGGGGTCCCTGTGGCGCTGAGCTGATGAGTTTTCCACACAATTTTTATTATAATAATGTGTGAGTGCTTCAGCGCTGCGGTGACAGCGCTACTACTGTATGTCAGTATGCTTCAGCGCTGCTGTGACAGCGCTGTTACATTGTAGATGTGGTGATCTTTTGTCCGCAGGCAGTTAGCTGCAGGACAGAGAGGGAGCAGGAGCGGGGGAGTTCGCGCTCAATATTTGAGCTAGCAGGGGGCGTGGCCTATCTATTCCCGGTCTTTTGAGCAGGAAGACGCGCGCTCTGGCGTTTCTCCTGCGACTCCCTCACTGTGGCGGCCATTACACAGGCTCCTGGGCTCCTCAGACCGCTCCTCTCCTCATAAGACACCACGGCCAGCTGGGTGAGTGCTGATTCCTCACCCTGCAGCGCAGCGATCGCTATCCTGCAGCTGCAGTCTCATTAGAGACATAAAATTGGCTGGGACTCACACTTCATATATATATGTTGTGGTGAGTTTGCAATATTAACCCTTCTGAGGGTTATTTCTACCAGAAAAATTTTTTGACTGAATACCGCTGGGGTAACCCTGCCTGGTGGAGCGTTAACCCTTCAGCATATATAAAAAAAAAAAAAAAAAAAGAAAAACCGCATAGTTTTTGCTGGTATTATCGCTTTGACCTGTTCATACAGGTGAGACATGTCTGAACAGAGTTCAGATGCCGCGGACCCACGTCCCAGTGCCATTGCGGCAATCAGATACGCAGACCTCCACAACGTCTAGCTCTGCGGTCGACAGCGGTGAAAAATTGGACGATATCGCTCGATCGATCAACAACTTGTCTGACCTTTTAGGTCAATATGTGTCTGCTAATTCTTCTCAGAGGAAGCGACGCAGGCCGTTACCGGCCTCTACACGGAGCGAGTCAGACGTATCTGATATTGGGCAGAGTTCCCCTTTAAATTCGGATGGAGAAATATCCGATTCAGATGCGGACGAGCCGCAGGGGCGTTCCTCTATGGCGAAGCGTACGGAGGCATTAATTGAAGCCATGAGAGATATATTACAGTTACCGGAGGAGGTAACTAGTCGTCCTGGTAAATCAGCACGCATGTTCCAGGAGTCCCGTGCTTCGCGTACAACATTGCCAGCTCTGGATGAGCTTAATAGTGTAATAGAGGAGGAACGTCTATGTCCAGATAAGCGTTTTCATGGAACGCATTTCTTGGATACACTTTATCCTTGCTCTGCGGAGTTAAAGGCTAATTGGACTTCTGCTCCTGAAGTGGATGTGTCTTTATCTCAGCTTAATAAATCCTCACTACTCCCTATTAAGGGAAAAGCGAGCTTACAGGAGCCTTTGGATAGAAAAGCAGAATTGGCGGCAAAAGCAAGCTATGAGGCTGCGGGTCATGGATTCCGAGCAGTGCTAGGATCCATGTGTGCTGCTAGAGCTTCTCTAAGTTGGTTGGCACGTCTGAAGACGGAGTTGCACAATGAATCTCCGTTATCTGAGATACGGGAAACTTGTGAATGGTTAGAAACGGCAGCCTGTTATATCTTTGATGCCGGTCTGGATACGGCATCTCTGCTGGCCAAAGCGCAAGCTTCAGCGGTCACAGTCAGAAGAGCTTTATGGCTCAGACAGTGGGCCGGGGACGCAGTTTCCAAACAAGGGTTGTTGGCCTTACCTTACAAGGGTGGCCATCTTTTTGGATCTGACCTCACAGAGCTGATTTCCAAGGCTAAGGCGAAGGAATCAGCATTACCACAGCGTAGGGCCATGGCCTCGGTGTCCAGTAGGCCTGGTGTCTATAGTGGTCGGCGGTCCTTTCGGGGCCGAGGACGATCTAGTCACTCCTCGTGGGGATCGGGTCGTCCTTCCTTCTCAGGAAAGAAATCCTCTCAGAAAACTCGTACTTCCTGGAAGCAGAGTTTCCGCCAGGACAAGCGGGAACTTGACAAGAAGCCCGCAAAGTCTAATTGACGCCAGGGGTCCACTCGAGGATTCTCGAGTGGGGGGTCGCCTGCTTCTTTTCAAGGCGACTTGGATGGCTCGCGTTCCAGATTCCTGGGCAACGCGGATTGTGTCGGCAGGCTATTTCATAGAGTTTGCTTCTCGACCCCCAAATGTTTTTTGTCAGTCTCGCGTTCCGTCGGAACCCGAGCTTGTTGTCGCTCTACAGCGAGAGGTCGAATCTCTGCTACAAAAGGGTGTAGTGATACCGGTTCCGTCAGAGGACCGAGGAAAAGGTTTTTATTCCAACCTTTTTATAGTTCCCAAAAAGAAACAAATTTCGCCCGATTCTGGATCTCAAGCGATTAAACCGGCATGTCCATGCCCGGAAATTTCGCATGGAGTCGCTTCGTTCCGTTGTGGCAGCTCTGTCACAGAACGATTTTCTGGTGTCAATCGACATTCGCGACGCCTATTTGCATATTCCCATCGGAAAGGCTCATCAGCGCTTTCTTCGATTTGCCATAGGTCAGAATCATTACCAGTTCGTGGCTCTGCCGTTCGGCTTAGCCTCAGCGCCAAGGGTCTTTACAAAAATTCTGGCGCCTCTCATGGCAATCCTTCGAAGACAGGGGATTACGATTCTCCCTTATCTGGACGATCTTTTGATCATGGCTTCCTCGGAGGAGGAGGCGTTGACGGCTCGGGATTTGTCTCTTCAGTTTCTGAAGGACTTCGGTTGGCTGGTCAATTGGGAGAAGTCGTCCCTGGAACCATCGAGGACAATCCTCTTTTTGGGAATGCATCTCGACACGTTTCGGTCGGTAGTTTCCCTACCACCAGACAAACAGTCATGTCTTCTTCGACATGTACAGATTATGAGATCCTCAACGGCAATGTCTCTACGGAAGTGTATGCGTCTTCTAGGACTGATGGTGGCGTCCATGGAGGCAATTCCTTTTGCCCAGTTCCACTCCAGGACTCTTCAAAGGTTCATCTTGAGTCGATGGAATCAGTCGCAATCGCTGGATTGCAGTGTCACCATTTCTCGCGCGGTGCGGGATTCTCTAGAATGGTGGTTACGTCCAGGGGCATTCTCCCTGGGGAAGTCTTTCCTCCCTCCGAAGTGGTCAGTCATAACCACCGATGCCAGCCTGACGGGCTGGGGGGGTGTTTGGAACAATCTCTGGATTCAGGGGGTATGGTCATCGGAAGAGTCTGTGCTTCCGATCAACATCCTGGAATTGAGGGCGATTTTCCTTTGCCTCCAACATTGGACGGTCCCTTTGAGCGGTCTGCCAGTCCGTGTGCAGACAGACAATGCGACGGCTGTCGCGTATATCAATCACCAAGGTGGGACAAGGAGTTCCAGACTCATGGTAGAGGTGTCCCGAATTCTGATTTGGGCAGAGGCCAATGTACCAGCCATTTCGGCGATTCACATTCCAGGGGTTCAGAATGTTACAGCGGACTTTCTCAGTCGCAGAAGGATGGATTCCGGGGAATGGAGCCTCCATCCGGATGTGTTTGCACTACTGTGCTCTCGCTGGGGAACCCCCCAAGTGGATTTGATGGCATTCAGGTTCAATGCCAAGTTACCGACATTCATGTCCAGGTACAAGGATCCGAAGGCGGTGGCGGTGGATGCTCTAGTGGCTCAGTGGGATCAGTTCGAGCTGATCTATGTATTCCCGCCGATATCCTTACTTCCTCTAGTACTGCGTCGGATCAGACTAGAGAGAATTCCAGCTATTTTGATAGCTCCAGACTGGCCAAGAAGGGTGTGGTTCTCGACAATAATGTCGCTGTTGGCGGCACCTCCTTTTCCACTCCCTCTTCAACCGGACTTGTTGACTCAGGGGCCCGTTTGTCATCCGGACTTGATGTCCCTGCGTTTGACGGCGTGGCTCTTGAGACCGAAATCTTGACCCGTAGAGGTTTCTCAGCCGAGGTCATTGCTACCCTTCGTGCTGCAAGATGTCCGGCTACTACTAGGATTTACCACAAAATTTGGGAAACCTTCTTTTCGTGGTGTTTGGGGTCCTCTCGGAACCCGAGAAAATTTTCCATTCCCAACCTGTTGGCTTTTCTACAGCATGGGCTAGACAAGGGTTTGGCAGTAAGCACTCTGAAAGGTCAGATTTCTGCTCTGTCCTTATTGTTTCGGAGAACCATTGCTTCAAATAGAGACGTGCTCTCCTTTTTCCGAGGTATATCTCGTAAGTTTCCGCCGCGAAAGGCACCCGTGTCTCCTTGGCGGCTCAACCTTGTTTTGGAGGCTCTTCAGCATAAACCTTTTGAGCCTATGGTTTCTGCTAGCCTTTCTTTACTTTCTTGGAAGGTGGCTTTCCTTGTTGCAGTCACTTCCTTGAGGAGAGTTTCTGAGTTGGCAGCTCTTTCTTGTTCGCCTCCTTTTCTGGAGTTTTTTCCGGATCGTGTAGTGCTTCGCACTCGGGGTGATTTTTTGCCTAAAGTGGTGTCACAATTTCATGTTAACCAGGATATTGTGTTGCCTTCACTCTGTCCGGATCCGAAGAATGCGAAAGAGCGAGATTTACACACATTGGATTTAGTGCGGGCCTTGAAGTTTTATCTATCTATTACTCAAGGTTTTCGTAAGACGGACTCCCTGTTTGTGGTTCCAGCAGGTCGTCGGCGTGGTCAACGAGCTTCCAAGGATTCTATAGCTCGTTGGATCCGGTCAGCTATTTTGGAAGCTTACCGTCTTCGGGGTGAATCTTGCCCGATTAAGATTCGAGCCCATTCTACGAGAGCTGTGGCCTCATCGTGGGCTTTTCATCAAGGTGCCTCGGCAGTGCAGCTCTGCCGAGCGGCAACTTGGCGCTCTGTCCACACGTTTACAAAGTTTTATAAAGTGGACGTCAGTGCTTCCGCTGATGCAGCCCTCGGACGTAGGGTCCTGCAGGCAGCTGTAGTTTAAAGTTCTGGATGAACTTGTGTTTAGCGCTGGTTGCGCTTTGTTGTTAAGGTTGTTGGGTTTCTGCCTTTTATTGGTTTTTCCACCCTTATTTTTGAACTGCTTTGGGACGTCCCATCAGTAATGAATACTGTGGCTCTCTTCCTTCCATCTGCAGCTGAAACACGGATTTTGGTAAGAACTTACCTGTAAAATCCTTTTCAGCGAAGGAAGGAAGAGAGACACAGCACCCTCCCAAGGCAGAAGTGTGTTGATGTTTTCAGATGCAGCGCGACCCTTATATGATAGCAATTATCTGGGCTGAGGTCAGCGCGCTAAGGCTCTGTTCCAGCATCGCCAGCTCATCGCAGTAGTCAGGTTCCGTGAGTAGTACCTGGAACTCTGTGGTTTTTGGCTTTCTTTGCATGCATAACCTGTATCCTTGTGTTTTTTCTCTGAAGTTCCTTCAGAAGGGGTTATGTTGCTCCGCTGGTGATCTTGGCTCTTTTCCTCAAAGCTTTGGTACGACTGGAGCTGAGTAGGAGGAGCCCGAGCTGGAGGGGCCAGCCAGTCAGCACTCTTTTGATCTGAGGTGACATCCTGATCTGGGGCTCCGCCTACCCATCAGTAATGAATACTGTGTCTCTCTTCCTTCCTTCGCTGAAAAGGATTTTACAGGTAAGTTCTTACCAAAATCCGTGTTTTTTCACAAATAAATGCAAAAACTATCGACCTAAATTTACCACTAACATGAAGCCCAATATGTCACGAAAAAACAGTCTCAGAATCGCTAGGATCCGTTGAAGTGTTCCTGAGTTTTTACCTCATAAAGGGACACTGGTCAGAATTTCAAAAAAAATGGCAAGGTCATGAAGGGGTTAATTAATTAGTCTATTAGTCTTTTTTTTTTTTTTTTTTAAGCCCTGTTATGGCTGTTATATAGAAGAGCATAATTCGTAACTTTTTTTTTTCTTTCCTTTCATAGTTGGTGTGCTGAAGGAGGAAATCTTATCTGCTGTGATTTTTGCCACAATGCCTTTTGCAAAAAATGCATTCTCCGAAACCTTGGTCGGAAGGAATTGTCTAATATAATGGATGAAGAGAGCAAATGGCATTGCTACATTTGCGAACCTGAACCTCTTTTGGACTCGGTAGCTGCGTGTGACAGTGTTTTTGAAAACTTAGAACAGCTGATGCAGCAGAATAAGAAAAAAATGAAAGTAGACAATGATAAGAGTAAGGTTTATGACCAAACTCTGAAAAACCTAAGTTGTAATGGACAGGATAAACAAATGGATAAACCACATTCTTGTGCAATAACCTATTCCTTCAAGGCATTAATGGTTCCAAAGGAAATGTTAAAAAAGACTAAAAGAATAATTGAGACGACAACCAGTTTGAACTCCAGTTTTGTGAATTTTCTGAAGCAAGAATCTGAAACTGTGGATGCTAATCGCAGTACTAGAATTAGACAGTTAAAGGCATTTAAGTCCATTTTAGGGGACCTTAAAAAAGCACATCACGCTTTGGAGGAAAGTTTGATCAAAGAGATGGCTTCTGATTTTGGCAAAACAAAGAAAAACCGAGATGTTAGTGAGAATAGGCAACCAAAAGAGAAACAGAGTGATAAAACTAGCGAGCCTCGGAAAGAGCCGGCCAGCAAATCTGAAAAAGAGAGAGTCAAAAATGTCTGCAATGAAAAGTCCAGAAAGTCTGAGAACAGTGGGACTGATAAAAAAGTAAATTCAGAGCAGGCTCAAAATGGAGAACAAAGCGATGTTTTAGATTTAAGCGTTGAAGAAAAGGAGGGTAATGAAGAAAATGAGGATAACGGTGATCTAGAAGCGTCCCCTTTACATGGGGAGGTCACAGAAGATTCCTGTATGGGTGCACAGGATAGTGACGTTGAAATGATGGAAGTTACAATGCAAAAGCGGAATGACAATCGCACTGACGACACTTCATTAGAGGTCGGTGAGCAACCTCAAGAGGATTCTCATGTTGAGGACGAATCTGATATTGAAGATCGACCAAATAAGTCTAAGAAAAATAGAGACAAGCTGAAAAAGACAAATGAAAGGTCAAAGCGTCTCACAAGTGACAGCAAAAAGAGAAGTACAGATAAAAGTAAGAAAGACCAACAGTCTAGTGCAGAATCTGAAAATGATGCCGAGAAGACAAGATCATCGAAATTAGCCAAGTCTCCTTTACCGTCGAAGAAGAGGAAAATGGTCAATCCATTGCGTCTAATGCTCCTGAAGCACTTGACAGGGACATTGTGTCTGTCCCCTCTTCCGTGCCAGAAGATATATTTGACAGCCTGGATGCTTCACTAGAAGCTCAAAATGCGCTGAGTGATTCAGGCTTAAAGACGCCAAGTAAGAAAGATAGAAAAAAAGAACCAAAGTCGGCTGTTAAAAAGAACTAATTCTGAAATTGACTCCTGTGTCTCTTTCCAAGTCACCTTCTAAAAAAATGCAGTCAAAAGTAGAGGCTTCTGAAGATGGCACTGATGCTGACAAAGCAATGAGCCCCAGTAAGGTTTCTGGTAACGATCAATCATCTGAGAATGAAGAGTCCAAGTTAAGAAAGTCTCCTCGTGTGAAAACCACACCCAAAAGACGCCAAGCTGATAAAATGACCTCCTCAAATACAGAGGAGGAAAGTAATGATACAGACAAGGAGAAAAAGAAAAAGCAGTCCTCTAAAAAGAAAGAAAATAAGACAAAACATGCTTCTTCAGACTCCAGTAAAAGTTCTAAAAGAAAATCTGACACAAAGAAAACAGATACCAAGAGCCATGAAAGTGGGTCTGATTCTGAGGAGATGCCTGACGTTCTTAAAAAAGCAGCGCTGATGAGTAACTCTTCTTCAGAACATGAGAGCTGCAGTGAAGCCAAAAAATCGAAAAAAACAGATAAAGATAGCCTTAAGGTGGATGGAAAACGCAAAAGAAAAAGTTCAAGTACTGGTCCAGAAGTTTCTAAGAAGTTGACAAGAAACTCAACTGCAAAGAAGCGGAGATCAAACCACTCTGATTCATCAAACTATGACTCAGAACTGGAGAAGAAAATGAAAAAAGCAGGAAATACAGAGGCTGCAAAGAAGGGTAAAAAGAAAACCGTTAAGAGTGAGGAGGAAAGTGCGCCATCAGCAGAAGAAGTGAAAAGCAAAAAATCCAAGAAGAGTAAGGCAAAGGCCACAGCACAGAAGAAGAAAGAGTCTGCTTCATCTTCTGACTTGTCTGAAGACAGTCACCATAGTCACAATTCTGAAGAAGGCAGTGAAGATGAGCAAAAGATAATGCCCATCGTGGAGAATGAGGTCCTATCAGCTGTTGGATTCTCTCAGTCCTCTGGTATGCATTTATAATCCTGATGGTTTATTATGCCTCATAAATGTTCTTTCCTTGTTTCATTAACCACTTATTTTTCTTACTGGTTATGTTAAAATAGTCATTACTAGAGCTTGGTTTTCTTATTCTCCCCCATTTGGATCTATACCAGCTAAAACGTCATTATTATATATCTCTTTCTTTGCAGTTAGAGCAAAGCTATTTTGGTAATGGAGGAGAGCAGCAAAATATTCTGATCTTGTGAATAGTGTGCAGATGATATCTGCTTATTCAGTCACAAGGTCAGATGCCATCAATTTGTATTTTGCAGACTACACTTAAGGCCAACCAGTCAGTAGTTTTGGCCGATATAAGATACGGCCACCATCTTTCAGGGCTTATACACAGCATTCTATAATGCTGTAGATAATCCCCCTATCCGACTTGAAAGATAAGTTTTATTATACTCAACCAGGGGCAGTCAGGTCCGATGGGTGTTGAAGGTCCGGGTCCGGCGCCTCCCATCGTCTTATGATCGCTGCCCTCCTGCTTGCTTCATGGCTCCCCGTTATCGCGCTCCTGCGCAGGTGTACTTATCTGCCTTGTTGAGGAGAGAGCAAAGTACTGCAGTGCGCAGGGTCTGGGCTTCTGACCTTTCCCAGCGCCTGAGCACTGCAGCACTTTGCTCTGCCCTCAACAGGTCAGTTCAGTACGCCTGCGCTTGAGCGCAATGCCAGGGAGCCTGTGAAGCAAGCAGGAGGGCGGCATCGCAAGAAGATGGGGGGCCCTGGACCTGTGTCACCCATCGGACAGGATTGCCCCCCGGGTTCGGATCGGGGGCTTATCTACAGCATTATAGACTGCCGTTGATAAGCTCTGAGAGGTGATGGCCAAATCTTATATCTGCAAAACCTGGTGACAGGTTCCCTTTAATGTTATATCTCTTGCTGGTAATCGGCCAAATTTAGCGTCGACAGAGGTGTAATAAGGATTTCTGGAAAATGGCCTTGAACAGTAATCCTAGTGAGCGATCACCACCACACCGGTATTGCTTTCTTTAGAGCCAGCAAATGAGGGCTGATATAGTAGTTATTAGTTTTCCTTTTAGGCAAATTGAATTTTTTTTTCTTTTAAAAGAACCCTGTTATTAACCTCTTGTTTGTGACGTCTGTCTTGTCATGTGTAGAGCAGGCTCAGTAGATAAGTCCACTCCATGTGCAGTGAAAGCAGACTGGTATATAGATTTCCTGCCTGCAACTGACTGGATCGCACTTAACTTCAATTAGTGGAGTGTTACTCCTTAGTGCTCGTTCAGTCATACCTGTTAATCCATCTGAGCACAGACTGGCTGCAGGTGTCCCGACCTGAGCGTAACAGCTTTATATAATTTCTGAGGCTTCCACACTCTGGTTGGGAAACTCGCTTCAAGTCGGTGCATTGCGTTTTAATATTGGACTGAAATCAATAGATGTCCGTCCGCGCCTTTAGTGATCGTGGACCACCTCCTGCCACCCCATATCGCCCATCAATGTAGGGTGTTGATCTGTTGTCACTTTTACACTTGTCTCCTATTAAGCCCTGCCACAGATTAAGGTGACACTGACATACAGTGGGATCGGAAAGTATTCAGACCCCTTTAAATTTTTAACTTTGTTTCATTGCATCCATTTGGCTCTGCACCCCATCTTAACTGAAAAAAAAACCCAGAAATGTAGAAATTTTTGCAAGTTTATTAGAAAAGAAAAACTGAAATATAACATGGCCATAAGTATTCAGACCCTTTGCTCAATATTGAATAGAAGCACCCTCTTGAGCTAGTACAGCCATGAGTCTTCTTGGGAATGATGCAACAAGTTTTTCACACCTGGATTTGGGGATCCTCTGCCATTCTTCCTTGCAGATCCTCTCCAGTTCCATCAGGTTGGATGGTGAACGTTGGTGGACAGCCGTTTTCAGGTCTCTCCAGAGATGCTCAATGGGGTTTAGGTCAGGGCTCTGGCTGGGCCAGTCAAGAATGGTCACAGAGTTGTTCTGAAGCCACTCCTTTGTTATTTTAGCTGTGTGCTCAGGGTCATTGTCTTGTTGGAAGGTGAACCTTCGGCCAAGTCTGAGGTCCAGAGCACTCTGGAAGAGGTTGTCATCCAAGATATCTTTGTACTTGGTCGCATTCATGTTTACTTCAATTGCAACCAGTTGTCCTGTCCCTGCAGCTGAAAAAACACCCTTATAGCATGATGCTGCCACCACCATGTTTCACTGTTGGGATTGTATTCGGCAGGTGATGAGCAGTGCCTGGTTTTCTCCACAAATACCGCTGAAAATTATCACCAAAAAGTTCTATCTTCGTCTCATCAGACCAGAGAATCTTATTTCTCATAGTCTGGAAGTCCTTCAAGTGTTTTTTTTTTTTTTTTTTTAAGCAAACTCTATGCGGGCTTTCATATATGTCTGGCACTGAGGAGAGGCTTCCGTCAGGACACTCTGTCATAAAGGCCCAACTAGTGGAGAGCTGCAGTGATTGTTGACTTTGTGGAACTTTCTCCCATCTCCCTATTGCATCTGTGGAGCTCAGCCACAGTGATCTTGGGGTTCTTCTTTACCTCTCTCGCCAAGGCTCTTTTCCCACGATTGCTAAGTTTGGCTGGACAGCCAGGTCTAGGAAGACTTCTGGTGGTCCCAAACTTCTTCCATTTAAGGATTATGGCGGCCACTGTGCTCTTAGGAACCTTGAGTACTGCATAAATTCTTTGTAACCTTGACCAGATCTGTGCCTTGCCACAATTCTGTCTCTTAGCTCCTTGGCCAGTTCCTTTGACCTCATGATTCTTATTTGGTCTGACATGCACTGTGAGCTGTGAGGTCCTATATAGACAGGTGTGTGCCTTTACAAATCAAGTCCTATCAGTGTAATTAAACACAGCTGAACTGCAATGAAGGAGTAGAACCATCTCAAGGAGGATCACAAGGAAATGGACAGTATGTGACTTAAATATTAGAGTCTGAGCAAAGAGTCTGAATACTTATGACCATGTAATATTTCAGTTTTTCTTCAATAAATTTGCAAAAATTTCTACATTTGTTTTTTTCAGTCAAGATGTGGTGCAGAGTGTACATTAATGAAAAAAAAAGGAACTTTTTTGCTTTTACCAAATGGCTGCAATGAAACAGAGTGAAAAATTTAAAGGGGTCTGAACCCACTGTATTGTACAACAGACTGCTGAATGTACAATTTCAAGAGTGGAAGAAAAAAAAAAGTTCAAGAATATTAAAATCATTTTCTTTATTTTAAACATAAATTAAAAAGAAAATATTATTTCAAACATTAAATTACTTAAAAAAAAACAAAAAAAAAAAAAAAACAGAAAATAAACCCATTTAAGTGTAAGGGACTTTTTTCTGTTCACACCTTCCCACAGCTTGCATGTAAAAACATAGAATGATGAAAATAACCTAGTTGAAAGGGACTCTTGGTAGGATCACCTCTCCTAAGTCATCTGTATGGACATGTAGGTAATGGGAACCTGAATAAAATTATATCTGATCTGCCATCCGATGTCGTATTCCAGAGAAATCTACATTTTTCTTATACGTAAGTGAGCTGTTAAGATCTATGGGCTTGGACGCTGATCAGCATAAGAATCTGCCTCCAAAGCTTAAATGAAATAAAATGGGGTGTTACCAGTTGATTTATCGGTTTTAGTCTTTTTTATTGTCTCCTTTTTATATATTCATAAAGCTTTGCTGTTTCAGGTGATGAAGCAGGAACAAAATCTGCTACTCGTGATGTGGAGGATGAGGACGAAGATGATGACGATGATCCAGAGAATAGGTATGATTCCAACCATACGGACTTAAAAAAGATTATAACACACCCTAAGCGTGGGTTCAAAGCAAAGCAACGGAAGAGCAAGCAGGTTGTACAAACCCGGACTTCCTGCCTTTTAAAGACTCGATCCAAGGCTAATCTCAAGTTTGACCGAGTGGCCAACAAAGCAAGGCCAAAAACCAGAAAACCAATGAAAAAATAAATCTATAAAGTGTTCACACACCTTGCATAGGGTGTGTTATAAATACACAGCAGTGTACTGTTTGTCTTCATATTTTTCTTTGGGAAGCTATTTTTTGTTGGTTGAAAGCAATGACTTGAAGGATTGAGGTTACTGTTCTAGGAAACAATGTTTGAATTGTTAATCCGTTCTTGAAACTCTGCCTTATTG
Organism: Oophaga sylvatica; assembly: GCA_033576555.1. Classification (NCBI taxonomy): domain Eukaryota; kingdom Metazoa; phylum Chordata; class Amphibia; order Anura; family Dendrobatidae; genus Oophaga; species Oophaga sylvatica. Next base: position 39,608,893 of record JARQOD010000008.1, read on the forward strand.
GCTGTTGAAATATGTAAGTTTGAGTGGGAAATTTGGTCCTTAAATTTCTTTGCTCAGTTTTACTTCCTCTGAAAAAGAGACTTTACGGTTTGTGACACAAAATCCATCCTGCCCTAAAATGCAAATGAGTTTGATCAACAGCTACTCTGCCGTTTCGTTTTATGCCCACAAATTGTTCAGATTATGGGCATATTATGGCAGCATTTTATTAGCTATCCAAAATATATATATTTTTTTTTAATTTAGAAAATTAATGTATGATTAAAGCTATTTTAGAACCCTTTGGTACGTTTTTTTTACCATGACTTGTATGGGTCTGTCCTCACACATTCAGCCTTAAAGGATATGCACTCATGTGCAACCAGTGTTATTGCCCTAATGCATGCAAAATATATGGAAACAAGAAAACTTTGCAAGTAACCTTGGTTAAAAATGTCTTGTTGCGTCTATGGCTCATTTGCACAGACTACAAACACTGTTCTACTCTTTTCCTGCACTTTTTTTTATGGATTTGTTTTTTTTAACATGTCCCCTTCACCCTTCCTAGTCAGTTTTGCAGGGTTCTGGAAAGCCATGGATCTAGGACGCCATCAGTAAGGCTTTTGACGTGAAGCTCTATTCAACAAAATCTCAGATGGTTTCCCTTTTCTGAAAAAGTAGTTGATTTGATAAATTTTAACAATACTTAAAGGCCTTTTTCCTATTGTTTTATGATTAGACAGTCTTCTGGGTGTCCCCACTGACCCTCAGATTGAAAGGAACATATTTCTGGCCCCCATTCACTTAGTCAAGCTGTGGTCCTTTACATACCAGTCCTACAGCCAGTGCTGCTCTTTAGTGGTCCTAAAAGTTTAGAACCCCCCAGTTATAAAGTAATGGCATATCCTGGCATCAAAAGAACCAAAACCCTACAAAATATCTACCAGCCTGTTGGAAAAAGTATGAATTGGGTGAGAGTGAGGGGAGGAATCTGTGAATGAGGGAGGCTGTTTCCTAACCCTCAAAGACAAAGGTAACTCTACATAAGTTGGCTCTCTGCTGAGAACGGCAAACAGAGTGGTAACGTTTAGGAGGAGTGAAGTGGACCTGTATTGGCAATTGCCAAACTCATGTATTTCTAATAAATGCTGAAAATCGAGCTGGCTCCTTTCTCCACTGGTGGTGCAAGCCTCTTTGTGCTCGTTATTAACGTAAGGATGTACTCCTGATATTCTGATACAAGGCAACAAGCATAAGCGATGCTCACTAACTTATAACATTGAAGCTTTAAATCCAACTGTGTCCAATATCTGAGCTGGAAAAGTGCATTTGCCCATCAAATGACATGATAGAGCTGCTACTGCACTAATGGCATGAGGTAACTGGCTTTGTCTGACATGTCGCTGCATAAGAACCTTTACCCATCCAGCAGAGCCGACACTCGTCTTCTCAGCCTCTTTCACTGAGTGTCTATCATTACCATTCACGCATTCTAAGTCACTGTTTTGTGAAAGTGAACTGCCACACTGTCCTGTAAGTATTCATTTGATGGTTAATTGACCCCCATCTTGTCTTATCCTATACCTACTATTGGTGGAAAAATGTGCTTGTCTATTGCAGTTATGAAAACCTCTGAACAAGCGTTTTCAGCTGTTTACTCACTTCCCATAGAGACGGGGCACATAGAGGAGCTGTGCATGAGCGGCCACAGAGACGGGGCACATAGAGGGAGCTGTGCATGAGCGGCCACAGAGACGGGGCACATAGAGGGAGCTGTGCATGAGCGGCCACAGAGAGGGGGCACATGGAGGGAGCTGTGCATGAGCGGCCACAGAGACGGGGCACATAGAGGGAGCTGTGCATGAGCGGCCACAGAGACGGGGCACATAGAGGGAGCTGTGCATGAGCGGCCACAGAGAGGGGGCACATGGAGGGAGCTGTGCATGAGCGGCCACAGAGACGGGGCACATAGAGGGAGCTGTGCATGAGCGGCCACAGAGACGGGGCACATAGAGGGAGCTGTGCATGAGCGGCCACAGAGACGGGGCACATGAGGGAGCTGTGCATGAGCGGCCACAGAGACGGGGCCCATAGAGGGAGCTTTGAATGAGCGGCCACAGAGACTGGGCCCATAGAAGAGCTGTGCATGAGCGGCCACGAGACGGGGCACATTGAGGGAGCTGTGCATGAGCGGCCACAGAGACGGGGCACATTGAGGGAGCTGTGCATGAGCGGCCACAGAGACTGGGCACATAGATTGAGCTGTGCATGAGCGGCCACAGAGACTGGGCACATAGATTGAGCTGTGCATGAGCGGCCACAGAGACTGGGCACATAGAGGGAGTTGTGATGAGCGGCCACAGAGACGGGGCACATAGAGAGAGTTGTTCATGAGCGGCCACAGAGACGGGGCACATAGAGGGAGCTGTGCATGAGCGGCCACAGAGACTGGGCACATAGATGGAGTTGTGCATGAGCGGCCACAGAGACTGGGCATATAGAGGAGCTGTGCATGAGTGCCACAGAGATGGGGTACATAGATTGAGCTGTGCATGAGCTGCCACAGAGACTGGGCACATAGAGGGAGTTGTGTATGAGCGGCCACAGAGACGGGGCACATAGAGAGAGTGTGCATGAGCCGCCACAGAGACGGGGCACATAGAGGGAGCTGTGCATGAGCGGCACAGAGACGGGGCCATAGAGGGAGCGTGCATGAGGGCCAGAGACGGGACACATAGAGGAGCTGTGCATGAGCGGCCACAGAGACGGGGCACATAGAGGAGTGTGCATGAGCGGCCACAGAGACGGGCACATAGAGGGAGCTGTGCATGAGCGGCCACAGAGACTGGGCACATAGAGGGAGTTGTGCATGAGCGGCCACAGAGACTGGCCCATAGAGGGAGCTGTGCATGAGCGGCCACAGAGACGGGCCCATAGAGGGAGCTGTGCATGAGCGGCCACAGAGACGGGACACATAGAGGGAGCTGTGCATGAGCGGCCACAGAGACGGGCACATAGAGGGAGCTGTGCATGAGCGGCCACAGAGACTGGGCACATAGAGGGAGCTGTGCATGAGCGGCCACAGAGACTGGGCACATAGAGGGAGCTGTGCATGAGCGGCCACAGAGATGGGCACATAGAGGAGTTGTGTATGAGCGGCCACAGAGATGGGTACATAGATGGAGCTGTGAATGAGTGGACACGGAGACTGGGCCCATAGAGGGAGCTATGAATGAGTGGTCATGGAGATCGGGGCACATAGAGGGAGCTATGCATGAGCGGCCACATGGAGGTCCCATCTCCACATCAGCGGCCTGCACATAAAACACATCGTTTTTTTTTTTTAATTTTTCATAAATAACCCTTTAGGAATAAAATCCAGTCAGATTCTCCTGAAGGGTTTGTAGAACATGTATATTTTTCCCTCTCCTGAAATGTTGCCCTGTTTGTGTGTTTTGCAGCACTACACTATTAAAGTGAATGCGACTGACACCGTGATCATGGGAAACAGTGGCACTGTTTGTGGTGGTGGGGAGAAGTGTCACTACTCCTGTCTACACCCTTGTAAAGCATATTCTTCTTTTACACTTCACTGTACAAATAGGTCATCTTTCATATGTATAAAAGGAGAAGTAAGACTATTAAATAATGCCCCTCACCCACAAAATCCGGAGTATATTAGATTTTCAGTACAGCACAGTACTGCAACTTACAGCTATAGAGGAAATCGCCACCCCTGTAAGAGGTAACTGCTGATCAGATCTGGCTTTCATTTACCATAGCTGTGAATTTAGTAAAATCACACTTGATTATTCCAAGTTGGCCGCCCAGCTTGACAAAAGTTAGTAATATGCTTAAATGAAGAAAGCGTGCCCCACCCTGGAGATCAATACCAGTGCAAGCAACAACACAGCCAGCTTTTTTTTCCCCACCATGGAGAAATGAGGCGATCAGTCCAGTGCAGACATCCACATTTAATTCTTGAGCCAGGTTGCAGTAGTTTTATTATTCTATACGAATGTTTACAAAATGAAGAAACGGTAACTGGAAGACAATTTTGTATTTCGGAGCATTAGAGGTGAACATACACTTAGGGGACAGTCACCAGAACTGGGTTTTGACACATTTCTCAATATTGCCTTACAAACCACTCCTGAAAACGTGATTTGTAGATCTTTGAGCCAAAAGTGATTATGATACAAAAGACTGACCTGTATGTTACTAACAATCCATTTGCTGCTTTTCTGTGTTTTTTTTTTTTTTTTTTTTTTCCATACGATTTTATGAATAATATTTATTGTTCAGTTTCTCTGGTTGGTTGATGTCTGACCAGTCTGTAAAATGTAGCCTAAGAATTTACCTATAATGAGTAATGTTCAGGAGCATGTTGCTACTGAGACATTACATATGTCTGCTGCTAGATTTTAAAAGAAGAAAAATGAAACTTAAATGCAATATAAAGACATAACTTTCTAAAACTAGGTTCTGCCTTTCCTATAGTGCTCTTAGCAGCTCTCCTGAAGTGTAATTGGTGAATGAGAAAAAGGTTGATCTGTTTATCTTGCACAACTGATAAAGATGCTGGCTTTTTGACTTGTTTCTATAGAGTTGATTTTACATTATGGGAGCACAGCACAGCTTATTCACACTGAATTGTTATTAGGACTATTACTCTGGCCCATCATAAACCTCTTTTCAAGGAAGTCTCGTTTTAATAGTACAGAAATTATTTGGAAGGCTTTAGATAAAGCTTGCAACTGAGAGATGTTTGCGAATGACAGCACATAAGCTTTTCTTTTACTGAGTCCTAACATTAACTCATTGCAATGTCTCAGTTTAGGCCTCTACCAGCCATGCTACTTCCCCAAAAAATATTTAGCAAGCATTTCAATTGTATTATCTGGATTGCTTGATGCAGTCTAGAACTTTTTGCTTAAGGAGTGAGGTGAAAACAGATGTCCTGACTATATTTAGTGATGACAAGTTACACACAAATATTGGGAATGTAAGTCTTTAAGATTTCTCCTTCAAAAAATCACATTCCTGCATGTACTTCAGTAAACCAGTATTGTGTTAATGAACCAGGAACCTTGTTTCTGGACAGTGAGATTTCAAGGTGTCCTGTTTGGTGGTCATAGACTGTGAATATGCAAACACTGAGCAGCATGAAGGAGAAAACCTGCTTACAGTCAAATGTCAGTGAAACAGGGACTGTTGGTTCAGGCATCCATTTGACCCATTTTTCTTAAACCACATTTAGATTTTAGCTCTTCTGTAATTTAGTTGATGATGCAGTGCTATGCTCCCACATGTGTGATTTAAACTTTATTTTCTGTTTATATTTTTGTTGTTTTTCCTTTTGGGATTGTTTTATGTTACCTCATCAGTTCTTATGAGGTTGGTGTATTAATGCATTTTGCTTTTATGGTTGCAATAAATTTATTGAAACTTTCTTGTCCATGCATTTAATTTTTTAATTATTGGATGTGGGAAGGATTAAGGTATATTAGAGGGAACTTAAAAAAAAATATTCATTTTTTTTAGTTTGTCAGCTCTTAGGCTATGTTCACTCATTGTGTTTTTGCTGTTTTCTTTAAAAAACAGCTTTTCATTTGCACAAAGTACCAACAAAATCTATGATATTTTAGAAATCTCATGCACACAGATTTTTACCGACTTAATTGGAAAACTGCAGCATGTCAATTCAGCATTTTTTCACCAATAGAAAGCAATGGGTAAGTGCCAAAAAAGCAGCAAAAAAAAGTTGCCATCAGGTTTTGCTGTTTTTAGTGAAAAAAACAGATAAAGCAGGGTATGAAACTCCTTGATTTTAGTGATTTTTCTCAAGCTTAAACCAAAATGTCTTGGTTTCATCACCTGAGAATGGCAGTTAAGATTAGTACAGTTTCATTAAATTTATTATGTGTGGAAGTAAACATTGCCTGATCATCTCAATGCCCATTGCGTAACAGTAAAGAATGCCTGACCAATGTGTGAAATTGAACAATACTTGATAAACTCAGGGGCTGACCCATGTGTGAAAGTACAGTAAAGGCACTGCCACACTTAGCGATCGCACCAGCGATCACGACAACGACACGACCTGGTGCTATCGCTAGTGCGATCGCTTTGTGATCGCTAGTTAGATTCCAAACACAACTCATCAGCGATCTGTGATTCCAAACACAACTCATCAGCGATCTGTATAACGACCTCTGCAGTCGTTGGGAAAACCTAGTCCCACCTGCGACGCTGGTGAAGTCGTTCATAAAGGGTGTCACACTCAGCGATTCAGGCTCACCAGCGGGACACCAACAACCAAAAAACGGCTCAGAACGTTCATAAGCGATCAGTGACATCTCAACAGGGGCCACATCGCTGCTACATGTCACACACAGCTAAGTCGCCATAAATGGTGACGTAGTAGCAATCTCGTTAGCTATCTCGCTTAGTGTGGCATACCCTTTAATGGTGTCCCACCTACAAAATGCACTGCCAGTGTGTTAGGTAAAAAATTCCTGACCAATTTCACTCCCCTACTGTTATTACATCTGCAATTACAGTATGTATTATTTCAGCTGCAGATGGAAGGAAGAGAGCCACAGTAATTCATTACTGATGGGTAGGCGGAGCCCCAGATCAGGATGACACCTCAGATCAAAAGCGTGTTGACTGGCTGGCTCCTCCAGCTTGGGCTCCTCCTACTCAGCTCCTTCAGTCTAAAATTTGAGGTCTCAGAGGATGGTCGCTGCTGGAAGCAGCTCCTCAGAAGATTTTATTATTTTTATCGGACAAGAGACTTGGACATGAGTCTGAAAGGTCTCAGGGGTCTCAGCGCTGCTGGACCCCACCTCTCCCCTGGCGGATCTGTATTTTACATAAATAGTCCCTGCAGAATCTTGCCGGCCCTGGGGGACGAGGTTAGCTTCCCTGGCGGGGACGCAAACCGCACACTGGGGTCACTGCGTTCCCCGCCCTGAGGGGGAGCATGGGCACAAGCGCCACAAATCCTGAGGGGTCCCTGTGGCGCTCAGCTGGTGAGTACTCCACAATATATATAAAATGTGTGAGTGCTTTAGCGACTGCTGTGACAGCGCTATTACATGTGTATTAATGTACTATTAGCGCTGCGGTGGCAGCGCTCTGACATGTGAATGTGGTGTTTCTGTGCAACTTTTGTCCGCAGGCAGATGCCTGCAGGACAGGGGGGGAGCAGGAGTGAGGAGTTTTGGCGCTCATATTTTTGAGCCGGGGGGGCGTGGCTTCACGCTTCCCGGTCTTTCATGCAGGAAGCGCGCGATTGCGCTTCTCTTCCGGCTCCCTCAGCACGGCGGCCATTAAAGGGACTCCCGGGCTCCTCAGACTCCGCTCCTCCCGTCTCAGGCACCAAACCAGCTGGGTGAGTGGCATTGTTTCCTCACCCCACAGCGCAGATACATAGCGCTATTCTGCAGCTCGGTCTCACATAGAGACCTTGCTTTCTCTTACAGCCTGCGACATTAACCCCTCTTGAGGGTTTACTTGGCAACAGCTGGGGTAGCTCTATATTTAAGACTTAACCCTTCAGCGTGCGATTTTTGCGTTCACTAAAAAAAAAAAAAAAAAAAAAAAAAAAACTGCGTTTTTTTCAGGTTTTCTGACATTTGACCTGCTATATACAGTGTGAGGCATGTCGGAACAGGGTTCAGAAGGCGCGGACCATATTCCAGGTCCGCTTCGGCAATCTGGTACGCAGTCCTCCACAGCGTCTAGCGCTGCGGTTGGAGGTCACAGTGATGCAAAATTGGATGCTATCGCCAGTTCTATTAATGGCTTGTCTGACCTTTTGAGTCAATATGTGTCAGCTAGATCCTCTCAGGACAGAAAGCGACACAGACCGTTACCATCCTTCACCCGTAGCGAATCAGATGTCTCTGATTTAGATTGTGGAGAGGGTTCTCCTTTAAGTTCAGATGGGGAAATGTCAGATTCGGACAAGGAGGAACGGCGGGGGCTTTCGTCCCTTGTGAGACGTACAGAGGCATTTATTGAAGCCATGAGAGAGGTTTTACAGTTACCGGAGGTGGTAACTAGTTTACCTGGTAAATCAGCACGAATGTACCAGGAGTATCGTACGTCACGATCAGTCTTGCCAGATCTAGATGATCTTAACAGTGCAGTAGAAAAGGAACGTCTGTGTCCGGATAAACGTTTTCACGGAACACGTTTCTTTGACGCACTTTATCCGTGTTCCACAGAGTCGAGAGATAATTGGATTCCCTCTCCTGAAGTGGATTTTTCCTTATCCCAGCTTAGTAAATCCTCACTGCTTCCTGTTAAAGGGAAGGCGAGTTTGCAGGATCCATTGGACAGAAAAACGGAAATGGCGGCGAAATCAAATTATGAGGCCGCGGGTCATGGATTCAGAGCGGTACTAGGATCCATGTGTGCTTCTAAAGCTTCTATAAGCTGGTTGGACCTTTTACACAAGGCGTGGAAAAATGGATCTCCGTCATCTGAGATGGAGGAGATTTTCGAATGGTTGGACACTGCAGTCCGATATATCTATGATGCAGGTCTGGACACTGCGTCGCTTCTGTCCAGGGCGCAGGCTTCGGCGATCACAGTCAGAAGAGCGCTGTGGCTCAGACAGTGGGCTGGGGATGCGGTCTCCAAACAAGGTTTGCTGGCCTTAGCTTATAAAGGTGGTCATCTTTTTGGGTCTGACCTCACAGAACTGATTACCAAGGCAAAGGCAAAAGAAGCGACGTTACCACAACGCAGAGCTATGGCTTCTGTGTCTGGCAGGACATATAGTGGTCGGCGGCCCTTTCGGGGCCGAGGTCGATTCGCTCAGTCCTCTTGGGGATCGGGTCGTTCTTCTTTCTCAGCAAAAAAGTCCTCCCAGAAATCTCGCATTCCCTGGAAGCAGAATTTCCGTCACGACAAGCGGGAAACTGACAAGAAGCCCGCCAAGACGGACTGACGCCAGGAGTCCACTCGAGGACTCTCGAGTGGGGGGTCGCCTGCTCCACTTCAAGGAGACTTGGATTTCTCGCGTTCCAGATTCATGGGTAACGCGGGTCGTGTCAGCAGGTTATTTCATAGAATTCTCTTCTCGACCCCCAGACACCTTTTGCCAGTCTCGCATTCCGTCAGAACCCGAGCTTTTGGTCGCTCTGCAGCGAGAGGTCGAATTCCTTCTTCAGAAGGGTGTGGTAATACCGGTTCCGCCAGAAGACCGGGGAAAAGGATTTTATTCCAATCTGTTTGTGGTCCCCAAAAAGGAGGACAAATTTCGTCCGATTCTGGATCTCAAGAGATTGAATCGGCATGTCCACACCCGGAAATTCCGCATGGAGTCACTTCGCTCCGTTGTGGCAGCCCTGTCGCAGAACGATTTTTTGGTATCAATCGACATCCGCGACGCTTATTTACATGTTCCCGTTGGAAGGGCTCATCAACGTTTTCTTCGTTTTGCCATAGGTCGGGATCATTACCAGTTCGTGGCTCTGCCATTCGGATTAGCCTCGGCGCCCAGAGTATTTACAAAGATTCTGGCGCCTCTCATGGCAATTCTTCGAAGACAAGGAATTACGATTCTTCCTTACCTGGACGATCTTTTGATCGTGGCATCCTCGGAGGAGGAAGCAGTGACAGCTCGCAATCTGTCTCTTCAGTTACTGAAGGACTTCGGTTGGCTGGTCAATTGGGAGAAGTCGTTTCTGGAACCGTCGCAAGCTATCCTCTTTTTGGGAATGCATTTCGACACGGTACGGGCAGTGGTGTCTCTACCTCCAGACAAACAGTCATGTCTTCTTCGACATGTACAGATCATGAAGTCTTCGATAACAATGTCCCTTCGCAAGTGTATGCGTCTTCTGGGTTTAATGGTGGCGTCCATGGAGGCAATTCCGTTTGCCCAGTTTCATTCCAGAGCTCTCCAAAGGTTCATTCTGAGTCATTGGAATCAGTCGCAATCGCTGGATTGCAGTGTCACCATCTCTCGCAGGGTGCGGGAGTCTCTAGGATGGTGGTTACGTCCAGGAGCCTTATCCCTGGGGAAATCTTTCCTCCCTCCGAAATGGTCGGTCATAACCACAGATGCCAGCCTGACGGGCTGGGGGGGTGTTTGGAACGATTCCTGGATTCAGGGAGTATGGTCATCAGAAGAGACTGTTTTACCGATCAATATCCTGGAATTGAGGGCGATTTTCCTTTGCCTCCAACACTGGACGGTCCCTTTGAGCGGTCTGCCGGTCCGAGTGCAGACAGACAACGCCACAGCGGTTGCGTATATCAATCACCAAGGCGGCACAAGGAGTCCCAGGCTCATGGCGGAAGTGTCTCGGATCCTGATTTGGGCCGAGGCCAGGGTTCCAGCCATTTCTGCAATCCACATCCCAGGGGTTCAGAATGTTACGGCGGATTTTCTCAGTCGCGAGAAGATGGATCCCGGAGAATGGAGTCTTCATCCGGAGATTTTTGCAATGCTGTGCTCCCGTTGGGGAACTCCCCAAGTGGATTTGATGGCATCCAGGTTCAATGCCAAACTACCAGTGTTCATGTCCAGGTTCAAGGACCGCAAGGCTGTGGAGGTGGATGCTCTGGTGGCTCCGTGGGATCAATTCGAGCTGATTTATGTGTTTCCACCGATATCCTTGCTTCCTCTGGTACTGCGTCGGATCAGACTGGAGAGAATCCCGGCTATGTTAATAGCACCAGATTGGCCAAGGAGGACGTGGTTTTCAACGCTAATGTCGCTGTTGGCGGCACCTCCATTTCCACTTCCTCTTCGACCGGACCTGTTGACTCAGGGGCCCGTTTGTCATCCGGACTTGAAGTCTCTGCGTTTGACGGCGTGGCTCTTGAGACCGAAATGTTGACTCGTAGAGGTTTTTCAGCCGAGGTCATTGCTACTCTTCGAGCTGCCAGATGTCCGGCTACTACTAGGATTTACCACAAAACTTGGGAAACCTTCTTTTCGTGGTGTTCGGGGTCTTCACGGAATCCGAGGAAATTTTCCATTCCCAATTTGCTGGCTTTTCTGCAGCATGGGTTAGACAAGGGCTTGGCAGTTAGCACCCTGAGAGGTCAGGTTTCTGCTCTGTCTGTATTATTTCGGAGAGCTATTGCCTCGCGTAGGGACGTGCTTTCCTTTTTCCGCGGTATAGCTCGTAAGTTTCCGCCGCGGAAGGCACCTGTGTCTCCTTGGCGGCTCAACCTTGTTTTGGAGGCTCTTCAGCATAAACCTTTTGAGCCTATGGACTCTGCTAGTCTTTCTTTACTTTCTTGGAAGGTGGCCTTCCTAGTAGCGGTCACCTCTTTGAGAAGAGTTTCTGAGTTGGCAGCTCTTTCTTGTTCGCCTCCTTTTCTGGAGTTTTTTCCGGATCGTGTGGTGCTTCGCACTCGGGGTGATTTTTTGCCTAAAGTGGTGTCACAATTTCATGTCAACCAGGATATTGTGTTGCCTTCATTCTGCCCGGATCCGAAGAATGTGAAAGAGCGAGCTTTGCACACATTGGATTTAGTGCGGGCCTTGAAGTTTTATCTATCTATTACTCAAGGTTTTCGTAAGACGGACTCCCTGTTTGTGGTTCCAGCAGGTCGTCGGCGTGGTCAACGAGCTTCCAAGGATTCTATAGCTCGTTGGATCCGGTCAGCTATTTTGGAAGCTTACCGTCTTCGGGGTGAATCTTGCCCGATTAAGATTCGAGCCCATTCTACGAGAGCTGTGGCCTCATCGTGGGCTTTTCATCAAGGTGCCTCGGCAGTGCAGCTCTGCCGAGCGGCAACTTGGCGCTCTGTCCACACGTTTACAAAGTTTTATAAAGTGGACGTCAGTGCTTCCGCTGATGCAGCCCTCGGACGTAGGGTCCTGCAGGCAGCTGTAGTTTAAAGTTCTGGATGAACTTGTGTTTAGCGCTGGTTGCGCTTTGTTGTTAAGGTTGTTGGGTTTCTGCCTTTGTTGGTTTTTCCCACCCTTATTTTTGAACTGCTTTGGGACGTCCCATCAGTAATGAATTACTGTGGCTCTCTTCCTTCCATCTGCAGCTGAAACACGGATTTTGGTAAGAACTTACCTGTAAAATCCTTTTCAGCGAAGGAAGGAAGAGAGACACAGCACCCTCCCAAGGCAGAAGTGTGTTGATGTTTTCAGATGCAGCGCGACCCTTATCTGATTGCGATATCTGGGCTGAGGTCAGCGCGCTAAGGCTCTGTTCCAGCATCGCCAGCTCATCACAGTAGTCAGGTTCAGTGAGTAGTACCTGGAACTCTGTGGTTTTTAGCTTACTTTGCATGCATAACCTGTATTCTTGTGTTTTCTCTGAAGTTCCTTCAGAAGGGGTTATGTTGCTCCGCTGGTGATCTTGGTTCTTCCCTAAAGCTTTGGTACGACTGAAGGAGCTGAGTAGGAGGAGCCCAAGCTGGAGGAGCCAGCCAGTCAACACGCTTTTGATCTGAGGTGTCATCCTGATCTGGGGCTCCGCCTACCCATCAGTAATGAATTACTGTGTCTCTCTTCCTTCCTTCGCTGAAAAGGATTTTACAGGTAAGTTCTTACCAAAATCCTGTTTTTCTTGAACTCTCGTTTAGAATAGTCACTTATTTTTTTTTTTCAGACATAAAAATCTTTTTACACTAAATAAATTGATCAAATTGCCCCTTTTTTCCAAAATGTTTTATGGTTGTTGAAGAAGCGGGCACACCTCCATTAATCAATAATGAAAAACCAACAGATAAAGTAATAGGGTGCAACACCTAGTGTGGACGACAAGCGTGAATATGGAGATTAAAGACCAGACCAAAAATGGTATGCAACACCTAATACCATAATCATAAACTATTATTTCAGCTGCAGATGGAAGGGAGGGAGACACAGTAATTCATTACTGATGGGTAGGCGGAGCCCCAGATCAGGATGACACCTCAGATCAAAAGCGTGTTGACTGGCTGGCTCCTCCAGCTCGGGCTCCTCCTACTCAGCTCCTTCAGTCTAAGATTTGAGGTCTCAGAGGATGGTCGCTGCTAATGCAGCTCCTCAGAAGATTTTATTATTTTATATCGGACAAGAGACTTGGATCACTAGTTGGTCTAGAGGTCTCAGGGGTTTCAGCGCTGCTGTACCCCAACCTCTCCCTTGGCGGATCTGTATTTACACTATAGTCCCTGCAGAATCTTGCCGGCCCTGGGGGATGAGGATGGCTTCCCTGGCGGGGACGCAAACCACACGTGCGGTCACTGCGTTCCCCGCCCTGGGGGGAAGCATGGGCACAAGCGCCACAAATCCTGAGGGTTCCCTGTGGCGCTAAGCTGGTGAGTACTCCACATTCCTTTTTTATAATGTGTGTAGTACTTTAGCGACTGCTGTGGCAGCGCTATTACATGTACCACTATGTGCTTTAACGACTGCGGTGGCAGCGTTATTACATGTATTCACTGTGATTATGGCAGTGTGCCTTAACGACTGCGGTGGCAGCGTTATTACATGTATTCACTGTGTGTTATCAGTGTGCCTTAACGACTGCGGTGGCTGCGTTATTACATGTATTCACTGTGATTATGTCAGTGTGTTTTAACGACTGCGGTGGCAGCGTTATTACATGTGTTCACTGTAATTATGATCAGTGTGCATTCAACGGTCGCGGCGGCGACCGCCGGTACATGTATTCAGTCACGGTGAGGAGAGAGGAGTTCCCGCTTTTTTTATTTGAATTTTCGCGGCACTCTGAGCGCGCGCTTTCTGAGCAGTCTCCATTTCCTGCATCTTCTACATGGAGACACAGTGCGGCGGCCATTATTAATGCAGGAGCTGGAGGCTCCTCGGGGTCATCGCTCTCCCTTTCCTCCCGGCAGCTATTACCAGCAGGGTGAGTCGCTTCTGCGGAAGCTTAACCCCTTCAACTGCAGGGCGCCTTCCTGATTTTATTCCCTATCTGCGACTGTGCCGCATATATCTGGGAGCGCAGGGCGTCTTTTTGAGCTAGTTCCTGCAATACGCCTCCGTCCAGCAGAGGCTATGGGAGGCTGCGGCATTAACCCCTTGGAAGGCGGTGAACCCTTGTTTTGAAGGGTCAGCTGGGGTAGCTCATGCTGTAAGAGCTTTAACCCTCCAGCTATATGAGAAACAGTTATTGACAGTTTTTAACCCGTCATATACTGTGTGAGGAGCGTCCAAATGCTTGTGATTGACGTTTCCATAACGTCTGCGCTTCAGATGCTCTATCCAGCACCTACACCTGTACTACAGATGGTGACTGACGCCTGCTCATCTGACGCCTGCGCTATGTATTCGCTATGTCCTACGGATGAGTTGTGTCCTGCGCCTACGCTACAGTACGTTTTTCTGTTTAGTGTGGCATAGCTGTCCTGCAGCTGCGACCTTATAAGAGGCGCCTGAGATTCGCACACCCTTTTTCATTATCAAGGTTGTGGGGAGTCTGCTACTTTAACCCCTTATTAGGCGGTTAACTCTTAATGGGAGACAGCTGGGGTAGCTCTCTCTTTAGAGCTTTAACCCTTCAGCTTTTGTTTTTTATTTAAGAACTGCTCTAGTTACTGACAGGTTTAGCCTGCCATATACTATGCAAGGGTATGTCAGAGACCCTCTCCCAGATCCGCTACGGACCAGCCTCGCGTATCTGACACGCAGACCTCGACTCATGCACGGTCGGAGGTTCCAGTGGTGTCAAAATGGAGGCCTTCACTGGTTTCTATTGATGGCCTGTCTGACCTTTTAGGTTATGGAGTGTCAGCTAGATCCTCTCAAGGAAGCGACACAAAATCGGTGCCTTCTTTTTCGCTTAGCGAAGAAGTCCGGTTCGGACAAGGAGGTTCGGCAGGGACTCCCTGCCTCTCTCATGGGCCGTACTAAAATTTCTGTGGAAGCCATGTGGACGTTACAGTTACCGGAGGAGGTAACTAGTCGTCCTGGTAAGTCGGCCCGGATGTTGCAAGGGTCGCATGGGTCGCGACGACCTTACAAACTGTATCCGTTTTTTCTACGGAGTTGTTTGTTAATTGGACCCCTTCTCCTGAAGTGAATGTTCCTTCATTCCAGCTTAGCAAATCTTCCTGGTAAAAGGGAAGGCGAGTCTGCAGGACACGCTGGACAGAAAAACGGAGACGGCAACAATTTCCATCTGCGAGGCCGTGGACTTAGATTCGGTATTAAGGATCTAGGTGTACTTGTTAAGTTCCCCTAAGCCGGTTGGACCGTCTAAGGACGGCGAGGCAAGTTGGATCCCCTCTATCGAGGTAGATGGGCTTTTCTAGTTGAAGGATAATAAATCACTGCTATCCAGGGCGCAATCCTCGGCAGTTACAGTCAGAAGAGCACTGTAACTTGGATGGAACGCGGTTTTCCAACAAGGTTTGCTATATTTAGCTTAGAAAGTGGTCAGCTATTTGACTGACCTCACGGAGCTGATTGCCAAGGCAAAGGCAAAAGAAATAGCTTTACCGTAGTGCAGAGCTGTGACTTCTGCGTCTGGCAGGACTAGTGCCGATAGTTATTGGCAGTCCCTTTCGGTTCAAGGGATGATCTGGCCAACCCTCTGGGGGTTTGTGTCGTCTCTCTCTCTCTTTTTTAAAAAAAATAAAAAATAAAAAATCCGCCAAGGCGGACTGACATCTGACATTCCGTCAGAGCCAAGCATGAAGTCGCTTCGCTCCGTTATGGCAGCCCTGTCGCAGATCGATTCTTTGGTCAATCGACATTCGCGACGCTTATTGGCATGTTCCCGTCGGAAGAGCTCATCAGCGCTTCCTTCGTTTTTGCCATAGAATCAACCATTACCAGGTTGTGGCTCGGCCATTCGGCTTGGCCTTAACGTCCAGAATTTTTACAACGATTCTGGCGCCTAAATCTCATGGCAATTCTTCAAAGACGGGGACTTACGATTCGTCCCTATTTGGACGACCTTTCGATTGTGGCCTCAAAGGAGAAGTCGTCTCTGGAATCGTCGCAGGCAATCCTGTTTTTTGAGGATGCTTTTCGACACGGTACGGGCAGTGTTGTCCCTACCTCCAGACAAGCAGGCATGTCTGCTCCAACATGTACAGATTATGAAGGCTGCGACAGCAATGTCCCTTCGGAAGGTATGCGCCTTCTGGGTTTGATGGTGGCGTCCATGGAGCACCTCCGTTTGCCCAATTTCATTCCAGAGCTCTCCACAGGCTCATTCTGAGTCGTTGGAATCGGTCGCAATCACTGGATTGCAGTGTCACCATTTCTCGCGGGGTGCGAGAATCCCTAGGATGGTGGTCACGTCCAGGAGCGTTATTCCTGGGAAAGTCTTTCTCCCTCCGAAGTGGTCGGTCATAACCACCAATGCCAGCCTGACGGGCTGGGGAGGGTGTCTGGAACGATCTTCGGATCCAGGGAGTATGGTCATCGGAAGAGTCGGTTCTACCGATCAACATCCTGGAATTGAGGGCAAAATTTTTTCTTTGCCTCCAACACTGGACGGTCCCTTTGAGCGGTATGCCAGTCCGATTGCGGACAGACAACGCGACGGCGGTCGCGTATATCAACCACCAAGGCGGGACGAGGAGTTCCCATGCTGGAGGTGTCTCGGATACTGATTTGGGCCGAGACCAGGGTTCCAGCCATCTCTGCAATTCACTTTCCAGGAGTCCAGAATACCACGGCGGACTTCCTCGGTCGCGAAAGGATGGTTCCCGGAGAATGGGGTTTTCATCCGACAATTTTTTTTGCACTGCTGTGCTTCCCTTGGGGAACTCACCAAGTGGACTTGATGGGGTCCAGGTTTAATACCAAATTACCGACCTTCGTGTTCAGGTACAAGGACACGAAGGCTGTGGCGGTAGACGCTCTGGTGGATCCGTGGAACCATTTCGAGCTAGTCTGTTTTTCCGCCGATATCTTTACTTTCTCTTTTGCTGCGTCGGTTCAGACTGGAGAGAATTTGGCTATTTTGATAGCTCAGATTGGCCAAGGAGGACGTGGTTCTCGACACTAGTGTCGCTTTTGGCGGCGCCGCCATTTCCACTTCCTCTGCGCCCGGTCCTGTTAACCCAGGGATTCACTCGTTATCCGGACTTGAAGTCTCTGCGTTTGACGGAGTAGCTCTTGAGACCGAAATGTTAACCCGTAGAGGTTTTTCAGCCAGAAGTCCGGCTACTACTACTAGGATTTACCACAAAACTTGGGAAACCTTCTTTTCGTGGTGTTCGGGATCTTCACGGAACCCGAGAAGTTTTCCATTCCCAATCTGTTGTTTTTTCTACAGCATGGGTTAGGCAAGGGTTTGACAGTTAGCACCCTGAAAGGTCAGGTTTTCTGCTCTGTCCTTATTATTTCAGAGGGCTATTACCTCGCGTAGGGGCGTGCTTTCCCTTTTCCGCGGTATAGCTCGTAAGTTTCCGCCGCGGAAGGCACCCGTGTCTTCTTGGCGGCTCAACCTTGTTTTTGGAGGCTCTTCAGCATAAACCATTTTGAGCCTATGGATTCTGCTAGCTTTTCTTTACTTTCTTGGAAGGTGGCCTTCCTAGTAGCGGTCGCCTCTTGAGGAGAGTTTTTCTGAGTTGGCAGCTCTTTCTTGCTCGCCTCCTTTTTCTGGAGTTTTTTTTTCCGGATCGGGTAGTGCTTCGCACACGGGGTGATTTTCTATCTAAGTAGTGTCATAATTTCATGTTAACCAGGATATTGTGTTGCCTTCACTCTGTTCGGATCCGAAGAATGCGAAAGAGCGAGCTTTACCACTTTGGATTTAGTGCGGGCCTTGAATTTTTATCTATCTATTATTCAAGGTTTTCGTAAGACGGACTCCCTGTTTGTGGTTCCAGCAGGTCGTCGGCGTGGTCAACGAGCCTCCAAGGATTCTATAGCTCGTTGGATCCGGTCAGCTGTTCTGGAAGCTTACCGTATTGGGGGTGAATCTTGCCGATTAAGGTTCGAGCCCATCCCACGAGAGCTGTGGCTTCATCGTGGGCTTTTCATCAAGGTGCCTCGGCAGTGCAGCTCTGCCGGGAGGCAACTTGGCGCTCTGTCCACACGTTTACAAAGTTTTTATAAAGTGGACGCCAGTGCTTCCGCTGATGCAGCCCTCGGACGTAGGGTCCTGCAGGCAGCTGTAGTTTAAAGTTTGTAGATGAACTTGTGTTTAGCGCTGGTTGCGCTTCCTTGTTAAGGTTGTTGGGTTTCTGCCTTTGTTGGTTTTTCCCACCCTTATTTTTGAACTGCTTTGGGACGTCCCATCAGTAATGAATTACTGTGTCTCCCTCCCTTCCATCTGCAGCTGAAAGACGGATTTTGGTAAGAACTTACCTGTAAAATCCTTTTCAGCGAAGGAAGGGAGGGAGACACAGATCCCGCCCAAGGCAGAAGTGTGTTGATGTTTTCAGATGCAGCGCGACTCTTATCTGATAGCGATTATCTGGGCTGAGGTCAGCGCGCTAAGGCTCTGTTCCAGCATCGCCAGCTCATCGCAGTAGTCAGGTTCAGTGAGTAGTACCTGGAACTCTGTGGTTTTTGGCTTACTTTGCATGCATAACCTGTATTCTTGTGTTTTTCTCTGAAGTTCCTTCAGAAGGGGTTATGTTGCTCCACTGGTGATCTTGGTTCTTCCTTAAAGCTTTGGTACGACTGAAGGAGCTGAGTAGGAGGAGCCCGAGCTGGAGGAGCCAGCCAGTCAACACGCTTTTGATCTGAGGTGTCATCCTGATCTGGGGCTCCGCCTACCCATCAGTAATGAATTACTGTGTCTCCCTCCCTTCCTTCGCTGAAAAGGATTTTACAGGTAAGTTCTTACCAAAATCCGTCTATCCTTTATTAGACACTCGAGACATAGCACTCATTAAAACTATTTAAAACCATGTGCTCAAGGCATGACACATCAATAACACCCCCGCAACATAAGTCATATGGGACATATAACAAGTGGAGCTCCACAATACAGGAAAATACGCCAGGCAAATGAAACGTCCATAGATATAAAAAAAAATGTAGCTGACACAGAGGGAGGATAATAGCTACCTGCAAGGTCCTATAAAAAGAGGTGACATGGTGTAGCATATACAACCTGGTAGCCTGATAACCAAAGCCTGAAGATGTAAGTTGCAATGCAAAAAATAGGATCTTGCTTGAGGACAGGACGCAAGAATCGAAAAAGAAATATCAGTGAACACAGCTACCTGGTAAACTCAAGAGAGTTCAAATGAAAGGCCATAATAGGCTAGCGTCCCAAAGGAGCATGGGGTGTGGGAGAGACCCCACGCGTATCACTGCTGAGAGCAGCTTCGTCAGGGGAAGATATGTCAAAAGGGGCCTAAGGGGTGTCCCGTCCTATCCTGTCCAACCGGTCCTGCGCCTCACACTGGTAAATACTTTATGGATGATTGTTTTTCGTATATATTCCCTAACTTAGTCCCATTTTGACATACCTTCCCCTTACGAAGCTTCTCTCGGCAGTGATACGCGTGGGGTCTCTCCCACACCCCCTTTTTGCACTTACCCGTTGTTTCCAAAGGGTGAAAAACCGCTGCAAATACGCTAAAAGGAAGTGACATGCTGCAGTTTGCAAAAAACACAGCAGTTTTCCCAAATCAGTCAGGAAAATAAACTGTGTGTGTGTGCATGAGATTTCTGAAATCTCATATACTTTTCTGGTACTGTAAAATACATCTTAAAATTTGCAAAAACGCAACGTGTGAGCATAACATTACTGTAGCCTAAAATTGTATGAAATAGGCCCCCTCATGTTCATTTGGCATACACAGAGGATGGTACTGTCTTGTTAATAGAAAAATTGTATTTTCATCTTTCACATCCAATCTGCAGCAGTGTCCCATGTTCAGTAACGTTTTTCACCTAGTGCTAGTTTTTCCCTAGCTACATCCAGTGCATCTCCTTAATGCAGTACGACCAGTTTGATTCGTGTATGATC
Organism: Oophaga sylvatica; assembly: GCA_033576555.1. Lineage (NCBI taxonomy): Eukaryota > Metazoa > Chordata > Amphibia > Anura > Dendrobatidae > Oophaga > Oophaga sylvatica. Next base: position 39,628,761 of record JARQOD010000008.1, read on the forward strand.
ATTTGAGCCGCCCTTTTATGTGATGTCACATCGGACCATCCTTACTATAAAGTGGATGCAATGGCGCATTGAAATGGATGGGACTTCCTCGGGTTCATGGTATAAAGACCTTGCATTGTAGTGTCTTGGATGTATGTTTGGCTATGCTGACACACGAAATGCGACTGAATGCTAAGCGAATGCACCAACATGTATGGGGTTTGTTGTCGCTGTTCTCAGTTATGCAGTCGTCCTGTAGAATCAGCGTTGAAGGGTAAGAGAACTTCAAAAATACATTTTAAAAAAAACTTGCTGCATTAACCCTTTATTGACAACCAATATGTCTTTTTACTGACCTGCGATATAAGACTAGCATCCCCCGATGGGTGACAGTCCTTTAGCTGTCAGCTGAACACTGTGGCTGACAAGTTGCTGCATCAGCCACGATCAGTGTTGGCACTGAAGTTGGTCATTTAGCACCTTAAATGCTGCGGCATCTAATCTAGATGGAGTGTTGGGGCTACCTCTTTAACCCTGTTAGCATCCTGAGATCTTGATCGTGTGGTCCCGATGTTTGCCATGGCAGTTCATTGCCAAATAACGGCCTTCGAGTCTGCCGGCTATAGCGGCCTGTTCAGAAGTTATCAAAATTTAGGTGGTAAAAATAAACTTTCATTCCTGTTATGCCACTTTTCATTAACAACTGAAAAGCACCAAAAGGGTTAATAAACTACCCAAAAGCAATTTTGAATACCTGAAAGTGTGGTTTTTAAAATATCACTTTTGGGGGTTAGCAATATATAGGACTCCCAAAGTCCACTTCAAAACTGAACAGGACCCTATAAAATTAAGTTATGTAAATGTCCTTGAAAAAGGAAAAATTGCTGCTACATTTTTAAACCTTCAAAAATGCTAACAAAATAAAACATTATAAATGTTATGTATTAATGTTTGTGTGGCATGACCATCTGGATTAAAGGGATAAGCATTCAAAGTTTGAAAATTGCAATTTTTTTTGAATTTTTTTTTGTCAAATTTCTGATGCTTTTTTTTTTTATAAATAAATGCAAAACTTATCAGCCTAAATTTACAATTAGCTTAACGTATGGTATCTCACAAAAATGCTTAAAATTCAATGGGATATAATATAGAAGCCTTCCAGAGTTACTACACAAAGTGACACAAGTCAGATAAAAAAAAAATGGCCTGGTCACTAAAGGCCCAGTCTCACCTAGCGACACACCAGCGATCCCGACAACGATATGCACTTGTCAGGATCGCTGGTGTGTCGCTACATGATCACTGCTGAGCTGCCAATCAGGCAGCGATCAGGACAGCGACACTGCGGGTAACGTCGCTTAGTTACCCGCAGTGTACGTTGGATACCAGCGCCCTGATGCAGGGAGCTGGTAACCAAGGTACACATCGGGTTTCCAGGCACAGCCCCGCGCCTGGAAACCCGCTGTGTACCTTGGTTACCAGCGGATCGCTGGTCTCCCGCCTGTCACACGCAGCGATGCGTGCTGGCCAGCGGGAGACCAGCGATCAAAAAAATGTCCAGGACATTCAGCGACGATCAGCTATACCCAGCAGGGGGGCTGATCGTCGCTGAATGTCACACACAGCGATATCGCAGGGGAGATCGCTGTTGCGTCACAAAACTAGTGACTCAGCAGCGATCTCGCTAGCGAGATCGCTGTGAGACGGGGCTTAAGGGGTTAAGTCTACCATCGGAACAGCTACCATTCTTAGTCAAGAGCTATCTAAAAGGAAAAAAGATAAATAGTAAATTAAGAAACTTTTCTGGTGATACCTATTTAATATGGAGAAATGTCAAAATGATATCCATGCATGCAACATGGGTATAAGAATCTGTCTTTTCTATGTTCAGAGAAACTAAGGTGATGCCTGGGTTTCGCGTGAAAGGCTGCTGTTATAAAGGGCCCTCACAATCTGTGGCACAAGTTCATCTTAACTTATAAAAAGAAAAAAAAAAACAGCAAAAAAAGCAGTTTGCCTCCTGATTGGTCTCTTAAAGCGAACCTGTCATAAGGTTTGGCCGATAAAAGATACGACCACTGCCTTTCAGGGCTTGTCTACGGCATTCTATAATGCTGTAGATAAGCCCCTGATCTGACCTGAAAGAGAAGAAAAACAAGTTTTATTATACTCACCCAGGGGCGGTCCGGTGCCTACCATCTTCTTGCTATGCTGCCCTCCTGCTTGCTTCATGGCTCCCTGGCATCGCATTTCTGCGCAGGCGTTCTTATCTGCTCTGTTGAGGGCAGAGCAAAGTCCTGCATTGCGCAGGCGCTGGGAAAGGTCAGAGAGGCCCAGCACCGGAAGTACTTTCCTCTGCCCTCAACAGGGCAGATCAGTACGCCTGCGCAGGAATGCGATGCCAGGGAGCCATGAAGCAAGCAGGAGGGCGGCATAGCAAGAAGATGTGATGCGCCGGACTCGTGGCACCCATTGGACCGGACCATAGAATGCTGTAGATAAGCCCCGAAAGACAGTGGCCATATCGTATATCGGCCAAAAGTGCTGACAGGTTCCCTTTAAGCTATGTATCATATTTAATATGTACATGTTGATTCAATTAAGTTGCTAAATAATGAATTTCTGCAGCCTGAAATCACTTCTGCATAACTTGCCTCCCTACATGTGCCTTACAGTTTGGGATGCAATGATGTACAATATGGATGATCATCAGGTGTGTATAAGTGATCCCTGACTTCATTGATGAGAGATGGGGAAATGAAGGATCAGAGATCTGGTCAATCCTTAAAGCCCCCGTCACGCTAAGCGAGCTAGCCAGCGATCTCGCTACATGTGACACGCAGTGGCGACCGGGCCCCCTGCTGGGTATCGCTGATCGTTGTCGAATGGCCTGGACCATTTCAGCTGCAGAGGGAAGGAAGAGAGCCACAGTATTCATTACTGATGGGTAGGCGGAGCCCAGATAGGATTGACACCTCAGATTAAAAAGAGTGTTGATCGGCCCCTCCAGCTCGGGCTCCTCCTACTCAGCTTTCTTCAGTCTTAAATTTGAGGTCCCAGAGGATGGTCGCTGCTGGAAGCAGCTCCTCAGAAAACTTTATTATTTTAATTCGGACAAGAGACTTGGATCACCAAATGTGGTCTTGAGGTCTCAGGGGTCTCAGCGCTGCTGGACCCCCACCTCTCCCTTGGCAATCTGCAATTACCCTGATGGTGGTCCCTGCAGAACCTGCCAGCCCTGGGGGATGAGGAATGGCTTCCCTGGCGGGGACGCAAACCGCGCACAGGGGTCACTGCGTTCCCCGCCCGGGGGGGGAAGCATGGGCATAGCGCCAGAAACCCCTGGGGGTCCCTGTGGCGCTTCGGCTGGTGAGTACTCACATTTTTATTAAAGTGTGTGTGAGTGATTTAGCGGCTACTGCGGCAGCCGCTGTACAGTATACATGCCGGTGACTAGCTTTTCTATGTCCGCAGGAGGATGCCTGCAGGACAGGGAAAGGAGAGGAGTACGCGCTCTTTTTATTTTTGAATTTCGCGCGCTTTTCGGCAGTCTCCATTTCCAGCTCCTCTACATGGAGCACATCGGAGACAGAGCGCGGCGGCCATTGCTGATCAGAAGCAGGCTGAAAGCTCTCCGGATCGCTCCCCTCCACTCCCGGCAAGAACCGTGACCAGCTGGGTGAGTCGCTTCTACCCGCCGGGCAGAAGCTTAACCCCTTCACCCCCACAGCGCAGGCGCCGTCTGGGGGACTACTGAGTGACAGATCTGCGCGGTCCTGCGGCTGTTGTCGCATAAGGGGCTCGCACACTCTTTCAATAATAATAGAGGTTGTGGGGGGTCTGCGACATTAATACTGCCACTAGCGTTCCCGCTAACGATCCCAATAACGACGCATACTATGCGATCGTTTGTGTGATTATTTTTAATGTCGCTAGTAGCTGCCAATCTGGACGATCTCATTAGCATCGCATAAGCGATTAACGATCTCCTTGACAACTTTGGCGGTCTTTGCGTTATACAAAACAGCGCAATTTTTTAGCGATCTTGTGGAACGTTTTCTGTATAGTGTGGCATAGCTGTCCTGCAGCTGCGACCTTATAAGAGGCGCTTGAGATTCGCACACCCTTTTCATTATCAAGGTTGTGGGAAGTCGGCTGCTTTAACCCCTTCTTAGGCGGTTAACTCTTAATGGGGGACAGCTGGGGTAGCTCTCTCTTTTAGAGCTTTAACCCTTCAGCGTTTGTGTTTTCTTTAAGAAACACTGTCCTGGTTACTGACAGGTTTAAACTGCCATATACTGTGCAAGGGCATGTCAGAGATTGTCTCCCAGATCCGCTACGGTTCAGCCTCGCGTATCTGACACGCAGACCTCGACTCATGCGCGGCGGTCGGAGGTTCCAGTGGTGTCAAAATGGAGGTCTTCACTAGTGTCTATGATGGCCTGTCTGACCTTTTTAGGTTATGGAGTGTCAGCTAGATTCTCTCAAGGAAGCGACACAAATCGGTGCCTTCCTTCTCGCTTAGCGAAGAAGTCCGATTCGGATAAGGAGGATCAGCAGAGACACTCTGCCTCTCTCATGGGCCGTACAAAAATTTCTATTGGAACCATGAGGGCGTTACAGTTACCGGAGGAGGTAACTAGACGTCCTGGTAAGTCGGCCCGGATGTTTCAGGAGTCGCATGGGTCGCGACATTTTACAAACTGTATCCGTTTTTTCTACGGAGTTTGTTTGCTAATTGGACCCCTTCTTCTGAAGTGAATGTCCCTTTATCCCAGCTTAGCAAATCTTCCTGGTAAAGGGAAGGCGAGTCTGCAGGACACGCTGGGCAGAAAAACGGAGATGGCAACAATATTCATCTGCGAGGCCGTGGATCATAGATTCGGTATTAAGGATCTAGGTGTACTTGTTAAGTCCCCCTGAGCCGGTTGGACCGTCTAAGGACGGCGTGGCAAGATGGATCCCCTCTATCGAGGTTGATGGGCTTTTCAAGTTGAAGGATAATGCGTCACTGCTATCCAGGGCGCAATCCTCGGCAGTCACAGTCAGAAGAGCACTGTGACTTGGACGGTGGAACGCGGTTTTCCAACAGGGTTTGCTATCTTTAGCTTACAAAGTGGTCAGCTATTTGAGTCTGACTTCACGGAGCTGATTGCCAAGGTAAAGGCAAAAGAAACAGCTTTACAGCAGCGCAGAGCTGTGACTTCTGCGTCTGGGAGGACTAGTGCCGATAGTTATCGGCGGTCCTTTCGGTTCAAGGGATGATCCGGCCAACCCTCTGGGGGTTTGGGTCGTCTCTCTTTTTTTTAAAAAAAAAAAAAAAAAGGGGAATTCTCAGAAATTCCGCATACCCTGGAAACAGAACTTCTGTTAAGACAGAAGCTGGCAAAAAATCCGCTAAGGCGGACTGACATCTGAATCTCACTCGAGCGCTCTCGAGTGGGGGGTCGTTTACTCCCAATTCAAACCGACTTGGGTTTCCCGTGTGTCGGACGCCTGGGTGACACAGGTTGTGTTGGCAGGCTACTTCATAGTTTCTTTCTCGACCCCCGGACAGCCGAACTATTTACCTCTCTACTGCGAGAGGTCGATTCCCTTCTGCAGAAGGGTGTGGTGGTACCGGTTCCGCAGAGGACCGGGGAAGAGGATTTTTTATTCAACCTCTTGGTAGTCCCCAAAAAGGAGGACAAATTTCGCCCTATTCTGGAAAGATTGAATCGGCTTGTCCACACCCGAAAATTCCGCATGGAGTCGCTTCGCTCCGTTATGGCAGCCTGTCGCAGAACGACTTTTTGTTCAATCGACATTCGCGACACTTATTTACATGTTTCCGTCGGAAGAGCCCACCAGCGCTTCCTTCGTTTTTGCCATAGATCAACCATTACCAGGTTGTGGCTCGGCCATTCGGCTTGGCCTTAACGCCCAGAATTTCTACAACGATTCTGGCGTCTAACTCTCATGGCAAGTCTTCAAAGAAGACGGGGACTTATGATTCGTCCCTACCTGGACGACCTTTCGATTGTGGCGTCCTCAAAGGAGGAGGTGACGGCTCGCAATCTATCCCTTCAGCTCCTGGAGGATTTCGGGTGATTGGTCAATTGGGGTAAGTCGTCTCTGGAATCGTCGCAGTCAATCCTGTTTTTGGGGATGCATTTCGACACGGTACGGGCGGTGGTGTCCCTACCTCCAGATAAGCAGGCATGTCTTTTCCGACATGTACAGATTATGAAGTCTGCGACAGCAATGTCCCTTCGGAAGGTATGCGCCTTCTGGTTTTGACCATGGAGGCACTTCCGTTTGCCCAATTTCATTCCAGAGCTCTCCAAAAGCTCATTCTGAGTCGTTGGGATCGATCGCAAGTTTCACTGGATTGCAGCGTCACCATCTCTCACAGGGTGCGAGAATCCCTAGGATGGTGGTTACGTCCAGGAGCGTTATCCCTGGGAAAGTCTTTCCTACCTCCGAAGTGGTCGGTCATAACCACCAATGCCTGCCTGACGGGCTGGGGGGGGTGTCTGGAGCGATCTTTGGATCCAGGGAGTATGGTCATCGGAAGAGTCGGTTCTACTGATCAACATCCTGGAATTGAGGGCAATTTTTTCTTTGCTTCCAACTGGACGGTCTCTTTGAGCGGTCTGTCAGTCCGAGTGCAGACAGACAACGCGACGGAGGTCGCGTATATCAACCACCAAGGCGGGACGAGGAGTTCCAGGCTCTTGATGGAGGTGTCTCGGATCCTGATATGGGCCGAGACCAGGGTTCCAGCCATCTCTGCGATTAACATCCCAGAAGTCCAGAATACCACGGCGGACTTCCTCAGTCGCGAGAAGATGGATCCCGGAGAATGGAGTTTTCATCCAAAAATTTTTTGCACTGCTGTGCTCCCGTTGGGGAACTCATCAAGTGGACTTGATGGCGTCCAGGTTCAATACTAAACTACCGACCTTCATGTCCAGGTACAAGGACTCGAAGGCTGTGGCGGTAGACGCTCTGGTGGATCCGTGGGACCATTTCGAGCTAGTCTATGTGTTTCCGCCGATATCCCTACTCCCTCTGGTGCTGCGTCGGATCAGACTGGAGAGAATTCCGGCTATTTTGATAGGCCCAGATTGGCCAAGGAGGACGTGGTTCTCGACACTAGTGTCGCTTTTGGCGGCGCCACCATTCCCACTTCCTCTTCGCCGGACCTGTTAACCCAGGGACCCGCTCGTCATCCGGACTTGAAGTCTCTGCGTTTGACGGCGTGGCTCTTGAGACCGAAATATTGACCCTTAGAGGTTTTTCAGCAAAATCATTGCCACTCTGCGAGCTGCCAGTAGTTCGGCTATTACTAAGATTTATCACAAGACTTGGGAAGTCTTCTTTTCGTGGTGTTCGGGTTCTTCAAGGAACCCAAGGGTTTTTTCCATTCCCAATTTGTCTACAGTATGGGCTGGACAAAGGTTTGGCAGTGAGCACCCTGAAAGGTCAGGTTTCTACTCTGTCCTTACTGTTTCGGAGGGCTATCGCCTCCCGTAGAGACGTGCTTTCCTTTTTTTCGCGGAGTAACCCGTCAGTTTCCGCCGCGGAAGGCGTCTGTGTCTCCATGGTGGCTCAACCTTGTCTTGGAGGCTCTTCAACATGTGCCTTTTGAAGCTATGATTTCTGCTAGCCTTTCTCTACTTTCTTGGAAGGTTGTCTTCTTAGTGGCGGTAACCTCTTTGAGAAGAGTTTTTGAGTTGGCGGCTCTTTTCTGCTCGCCTCCTTTCCTGGAGTTTTACTCTGATCGAGTAGTGCTTCACACACGGGGCGACTTTCTACCTAAGGTGGTGTCGCATTTTCATGTTAACCAGGATATTGTGTTGCCCTCGCTTTGCCCGGGTCGAGGAAGGCAAAGGAACGGGCCTTGCACACATTGGATTTGGTGCGGGCCTTGAAGTTCTATTTGCCTATGACTCAAGTTTTTCGGAAGTCAGACTTTCTGTTTGTAATTCCTGCAGGTCGCAGGCGTGGTCAACGAGCTTCCAAGGACTCTATAGCTCGTTGGATTCGGTCGGCCATTTTGGAAGCTTACCGACTTAAAGGCGAACCTTGCCCGATTAAGGTTCGAGCTCACTCCACGAGGGCTGTGGCTTCATCGTGGGCCTTTCATCAAGGGACTTCGGCGGCTCAGCTCTGCCGAGCGGCGACCTGGCGTTCTGTCCACACATTTACAAAGTTTTATAAGGTGGACGTTCGTGCTTCCGCTGATGCGGCCTTAGGTCGTAGGGTTCTGCAGGCAGCGGTAGTTTAAAGTTCTAGTTAACTTGTATTTGGCGCCTGTTGCACTTTTATCTAGGTTGTTGGGTTTCTGCCTTTTGTTGGTTTTTTCCCACCCTTATTTTTGAACTGCTTTGGGACGTCCCATCAGTAATGAATACTGTGGCTCTCTTCCTTCCCTCTGCAGCTGAAAGACGGATTTTGGTAAGAACTTACCTGTAAAATCCTTTTCAGCGTAGGAAGGAAGAGAGACACAGCACCCTCCCATGGCAGAAGTGTGTTGTTGTATTTACAGATGCGGCGTGACCCTTCTCTGATAGCGTTTATCTGGGCTGAGGTCGACGCGCTACGGCTCTGTTCCAGCATTACCAGCTCATCGCAGTGGTCAGGTCCAGTGAGTAGTACCTGGAACTGTGTGATTTTTTTTTTGCCAAATGTATGCATAACCTGTACTATTGTGTTTTTCTCTGAAGTCCTTCAGAAGGGGTTATGTTGCTCCGCTGGTGATCTTGCTCTTCCTTAAGCTTGGGTACGACTGAAGAAAGCTGAGTAGGAGGAGCCCGAGCTGGAGGGGCCGGTCAACACTCTTTTTAATCTGAGGTGTCAATCCTATCTGGGCTCCGCCTACCCATCAGTAATGAATACTGTGTCTCTCTTCCTTCCTTCGCTGAAAAGGATTTTACAGGTAAGTTCTTACCAAAATCCGTCTTTTTTCATCATTCGTGTCCCGCTGGCCAGCGCGCATCGCTGCGTGTGACAGCGTGAGACCAACGATCCGTGAGCTCCCAGCGCTGTACGGCAGAAGCTGGGAGCTGGTATTCAGGGTACACATCGGGTAACTAAGCCCCGCACAGCGCTTAGTTACCCAATGTGTACCCTGGATACCAGCGTGCTCGCTGGTCCTGATCGCTGGTGAGTCTGCCTATGTGACAGCTCACCAGCGATCAGCTAACGATGTCCCAGCGATCCAATCCACGTCGGATCGTTGGTGGGATCGCTGGGACATTGAAGCGTGTGACGGGACCCTAATTCTTGCAAAAGGTAAGCCATTGCCAAAGTGGTCTAGGCTGTGACTTGTTTCTCTCTTCCCAGTGACACACTTAAGTGTGTGGCCATGTTAAGTTAACATGTATTTCTTGAAGTTCAAGGAAAATGGTTGTTAAAATTGCTTGCATTACTGGCGCAATATATAAAATATTAGTGAAGACAAAAAGTTAAGGACTTCACTGTATTTAAAGAAGGCCTCCAATGTTATTTCTTTTTCATTAAATCTGTGTATATATGTATGCTGTGTGTGAATATACTTGCCTATCACCATCTTCTCCAGTACTCAGTGGCGCTCCAGTCCTTTTTGGAGTGACATTACCGATCTGTGTGATGCGAAAGTGTTTTTTAAATTGTGGGCCTATGGACCGTTAGTATGAGACGCCCTAGGCTTATATTTTTAAAGAGACTTCCGGCTCATAGAGCTCAGAGTGATCAAGTGTCTGAAGAGCGGTGCTGGATACTGGATAGGCAATGGTAGGTGAGTGTATTAACATGGTGACACTACATACATATTTGGAGAGAAAATTGTAAAAAAAAAAATGCTATTTTCACACTGCCCACTTTAAAAAAAAAAAAAAAATCCTACTTCCCGTCGTTCACATGGATATTACATGTAAGTTGGATAATCTCTTGTATTGAAGCACTATTGTCTAGTATAAGACTTGGAGGCCAGTGTAAAAGTTGTAAGATTTTTTTTTTTTTTTTAACTAAGTGATATGGACTATTGAAAAAAGGTAAAAAAAAATTTAAATTCCAAAATCAAAAATACATTTATGTTTAATCTGTTTTTTATTGAAAAGAAATTTAGAACAATCGAGTAACAAAGGATTCAACAACATAACGATAACTGAGTACAAAAAGAAATCTCATTTACAACTGTATATCAAGACCTGTAGCCAACATGTCCTGAAATATTAGAACTTTAAGGTCAAAAGTAATTTCCAATCAAGTCCAACAAAATCTGAAAAGAAAAGTGAATTCATGACGGATGAAGGAATCCCCTATCCAGGGAGACTGTATCACCTTTGGCAATACATATGAAGTATTCGCTGAAAGAGATTGACCCAAACAAGAAAAGCAAGGTCCAAAAATACATTTAACATAAAATCAAAAGTGATTTTTCAGATAAAGAATTCCCTTAAACATACTTTAATTTATAATAAGTAAGGATTTTAATATGTGAACTAAACCTTGTGGTGTCAAGCTGTAGCCTTTGATTGTACAGGCAAAGTAGTTAAATTAAAGATTTATCCAACCTATTTCGTGTTGTAGATTAGATTAATAACACAGGTCTGCAAAAATTTTTTTTTCAAGAGCTGTTTTGGTTATTCCACGTAATCTTTGTTTTTGAGTTCGCTGAATCCAAAAATTATGACCTCCGTTTTGTCATAGTGCATCACGTTTTCTGACAATTTAAGTAACTACGTTAAATAAGACAATGCCTCAAAATAAATGAAAATAGACCCCTAAAAATTTTTTTGGACAAACATTTCATGAAAATCATTTTTTTAACTGCAATGAGCTCACTAACACACACTAAAATCGATTCTTCTTCCCTGTGAGGCTTCTCTTGGTACATTTACGCTTGTGAGTAGCATCTGTAATGTCTCTCTGAAGCGATCATTGTAATGCTCCATCTTCCCTGGTATCTTCTTTCCATTCTTTAATGTCCTGGTGGAATCGTTCACCTTGCTCTTCACTCACAGCTCCCAAATATTCAGGAAAGTTGTCAAGGTGGGAATGGAGTAAATGCACTTTCAAACTCATCAGGCAACCTAAAGCTTGAAATGCTTTCAGCATTCGTCCAATGATTTTTTTGTAGTCAGGGTCTTTGTTATTGCCTAAATATTTCTCTACGACCTCTTTAAATGCAATCCACCCTTCTTTTTGAGGATGCGTCATGGTATTGATAAACTCTTGATCAGCTATAAGCCTTCTAATGTTTGGTCCGACGAACACACCTTCCTTCAATTTTGCCTCCGAGAGGCCTGGAAACTTGGTGACCAAGTATTTGAAGCATTCTCCATCTTTTGGAAATGATTTTACGAATTGCTTCATCAATCCCAATTTTATGTGGAGAGATGGTAGAAGAATTTTATGGGGAGGAACCATTTTTTTTCACTAACTGTGAGTACCCTCGGCTGCCAATTCTTTTTGGTCCAGTGATTTTGTCGGTCTCAACTGTCCCATAGACACAGAAAACAAGGGTATTTGGTATACCCTGCTTGTTGCCCAAGCAGCATGCACAAGACTTTCAAATCCCCGCACACTTACCAACCGTGGTCTTCATATTTAAGTTTATGAAGAACCAATTTCAAGTTCTCGTAGGTTTCCTTGAGGTGTACGGAATGATCTAAGGGATGGAAGCAAAAAAAGCCGTCGTTGTAGAGTAAAACTGCTTTGAGACTACTTTTTGAAGAATCTATAAAAAGACGCCATTGCGCTGAATCATATTGGATTTTGAATTGACCCATCAAACCTTCGACATTGATGCAATAAACCAACTTATCTTCCTGGGCAAAGTAAGGAACGAACTCGTTTTCACGATTTCTGAACCATGAAAAAGACACTCCTGGCAACAATAAATTCTTGCTTTTGAGCCTTGATCCGAGTAACTCAGCGGCATCTTTGGGAAGATTCAAGTCTCTTACCAAATCATTCATCTCCTCCTGGGAAAACAATTTTGGTCTTGTATCATCTTCAAAGTCAGAACTTGATTCATCATCTGGTTCAGTTATGATTCCACCTTCATCGGAGCTAGGTGTCTCTTCCAAGGTAGCAGGGGCCTTGGGTACCGGTATATCTGTGCCATGGGGGATGGGACGAATTGCTGAGTGAATATTGGGGTATGAAATGGAATGCTTCCATTTTGAATTATACACTTTCATATCGCATGAACAAAAGTAACAATCGTCACTATGGTCGCCATACCAGAGGAATCCCATAACGGAAAGCTTTTATCTTACCCTTGAACCAATTTCGGAGGTCCTCAACACACCGTTTGCACACTTTGAGGCGCCCAAGCTTTATCTTGATCTCCAAGCTTTAGTCCGAAATATGCAAAGTATACTTTTTTCACAAAGTCTGTAATATTCAGCTGTTGCTTCAACACTGTATATTCACCACAAATGTAACAGAGACTGTCAGGCGAATTAATACACTTCCGCTGAGCCATAATGCTAATTTTGGGAAACACGGTTGAATATGACGAGCTAACACGAACGGAGATGAAAAAGTGTGAACAGGCGAGAACCAAGATAAAACAATTGAAACAAGCCTGGGCATGTCAGAGCCCGCTCGTTCAGCTTGCAACATGTTGATGCTGGTTTCATTAGCTCACTCTGAAAGTTATTTTCTCTGAAAGTTATATTTTTTTTGCATTGTATGTCTTCAATGCATTGATGTGAATTAATAGTAATTTTGACTTTCAAAACCCTAAGATAAAAAATACCAAAAATTGAGAAATTTACTAAATTTGAAGAGAATTTTGCTTTTTGTGGCAAATCCTGATGTCCAGGATTTTTTTCAATGTTTTTTTTTGTTTTCAGCACACCAAAATACATGGAAATTAGATGAAAATAATCATACAGCTTTTTAGTCGCAGACCTGTGTAATAATAAAAAAGCTTTCTTTTAGCACTATATATTTATAATTATTCCTTTTACAAGTGGTCTACGGATGGCCGCTTATGAGAAAAGGTGACCGAATCTTATGTCTACACATGTTGGGGATCTGATTTGAAAATTAATGCCTGTTAAATTTAATTTTGCCTTAAAAAAAAACATAACAAAAAAAAATACCCACAGTGACTTGATTCTTGTGTGCTGGCATCTGATGTGTGAGGCGTGACTAAATATGTTACTACATAGAATAGCAGTGTAAATAATTGATTATTGGATTGCAAAATAAAGAGCTATATTTATGAGCCCCATAGCAGGTGGTTAGATGAGGGCAGGCGAAAACTGCATTTTTCCTGATGCAGCACCATTATAGTCAGCCAGGTCTTATATTACCAACCAAAGAAATGAAGTATTCAAAGAAAAGAGGGTAAAAAAAGTGCATTCTGCAATCCTAAGCATAAGGCTGAACGTCCAGCCAAAAAAAATAGATAAAACTCCAGTGAAGATAGTGCATAATATGATGATACTAACCCTGATGAAGCGACAGCGAAACGCACGTTGGAGTGGTGTGAGGGGGCAGTGGTGTGTCATCTTGGTTGCTATCATATTATTATGCATCTTGTAGATTGTGAGCCCTCGCGGGCAGGGTCTGCTCTCCTCCTGTACTAGTCATGACTTGTATTGTTTAAGAATGAGAAACCTGACGGCACTAATTATTGTGGATTGCTATCCAGCTCGTCTAATTGGTATTTGTATTGTTTAAGATTACTGTACTTGTTTTTATGTATACCCCTCCTTACATGTAAAGCGCCATGGAATAAATGACGTAATAATAATAATAATACTAATAATCTTCACTGGATTTTTATCTATTTTTTTGGCTGCACCTTCAGCCTTATGCTTATGATTGCACTATGCTCTTTTTCCAGCTGCCAATGCAAATTTTTACCTCTATGATGTACTTATCCCATTGACTTTTTACTTTGCTTGTTGTATGTTTGTCAACAATTTTTTTTGCCTTATATTTACAAATTTATATATTATTTGTCAACATCAAGGCAAATATTTCACTATTAATCCATTATGTACTTTTTATAATGAATTAATATATTCATCTCATTGGCACTTATCAATATACAGCAATTTTTGTGCTTATTGCTATTTGATATTCTGTTATTTATGAATTAGCAATTCATTTGACTTATCCTGCCCCTTCATACATTTATTTTATATTTAATTTTTATCCTTCATGTGATCATGTTTTATCATTCATTCTTTGTTGTGTAATATTTTAATATTTAGCAATAAAGTGTTATATTTGTACCCTCTTTTATTTGAATACTTTGGTTTGTTATATTGTATTTATGGTATTTATTGTATGTGTAACCTCTTAACGACCGCCGGATACGCCTTTTAACGGCGGTAGTTAAGGGTACTTAAACCACAAAAAGTTTATAGCGCCCCCCAGAATTGGAATTTCTCCGGGGTCTCGGCTGCCGGGGGGTAGTCGAGACCCCAGAGAACATGATTCAGGTCGGTTTTTACCGACCACGCTATTGCGATCGCCGTTATTAACCGTATAACTCAGACCACAAAAAAAAAAGATGCAATATTGCATTTACTTTTTCTCTCCTCTGATGTGATCGCACATCAGAGGAGCAAGAAATAGGGTTCCCGATCCTCCCGGTGATCCTCGGGCCCTCCTGCCTCCTCCAATGGGCGCCACCATCTTGGTCCAGGAAGAAAATGGCGGGCTCATGCGCAGTGCGCCCGCCGAATCTGCCGGCCGGCAGATTCCATTCATTCATTCAATGTACATTTTGATCACTGTGATAGGGTTTATCACAGTGATCAAAATAAAAATAATAGTAAATAACCCCCTCCTTTATCACCGCCTTAGTTGGGGAAGTATAATGAAATAAAGAAAATATATTTATTTTCATTTTTCCGTTAGGGTTGGTATTAGGTTTAGGGTTGGAATTAGGGTTTGACATAGGCTTGGGATTAGGGTTAGGGGTGTGTTGAGGTTAGGGTTGGAGCTAGAATTGAGGGGTTTCCACTATTTAGGCACATCAAGGGGTCTCCAAACGCGACATGGCACCACCATTGATTCCAGCCAATTTTGCGTTCAAAAAGTCAAATGGTGCTCCCTCCCTTCCGAGCCCAGACGTGTGCCCAAACAATGGTTTACCCCAACATATGGGGCATTTGCGTACTCTGGAGAAATTGCACACCAACTTTGGGGGTCTAATTTCTCCTATTACCCTTGGGAAAATAAAAAAAAAAATTGGGGGCTAAAAAATCAATTGTGGAAAAAAAAAAAGATTTTTTATTTTCACGGCTCTGCATTATAAACTTCTGTGAAGCATTTGGAGGTTCAAAGTGCTCACCACACATCTACATAAGCTCCTTGTGGGGTCTAGTTTCCAAAATGGGGTCACTTGTGGGGAGGTTTCTACTGTGTAGGCACATCAGGGGCTCTCCAAACGCGACATGGTGTCCAATCTCAATTCCAGCCAATTCTGCGTTGAAAAAGTCAAACGACGCTCCTTCCCTTGCGAATTCTGCCATGCGCCCAGTGGTTTACCCCCACATATGGGGTATCGGCGTATTCAGGAGAAATTGCACAACAAATTTTGTGGTTCATTTTCTCTAACACTTGTGCAAATAAAAAAAAATTGTTTCTGAATTTAATTTTTTGCAAAAAAAAAGTTAAATGTTAATTTTCTCCTTCCACATTGCTTCAGTTCCTGTGAAGCATGTAAAAGCTTAATAAACTTCTTGAATGTGGTTTAGAACACCTTGAGGGATGCAGTTTTTTTGACTGGTGTCACTTTTGGGTATTTTCTATCATATAGACCCCTCAAAGTGGCTTTAAATGTGAGGTGGTCCCTAAAACATGGTTTGGTAAATTTTGTTGTAAAAATGAGAAATCGCTGGTCAACTTTTAACCCTTATAACTTCCTAACAGAAAATAATTTTGTTTCCAAAATTGTGCTGATGTAAAGTAGACATGTGGGAAATGTTATTTATTAAGAAATTTATGTGACATATCTCTCTGATTTAAGGGCATAAAAATTTAGTTTAAAAATTGCAAAATTTTCGCCATATTTCCATTTTTTTCATAAACACAAGTCATATAGAAGAAATTTTACCACCAACATGAAGTATAATATGTCACGAAAAAAATAATCTCAGAATCAGCGGGATGAGGTAAAGCGTTAGAGTTATTACCTCGTAAAGTGACAGTGGTCAGAATTGTAAAAATTGGCCTAGTCATTAAGCTGCAAATTGGCTCCGTAACTAAGGGGTTAATAAACATTTATATATGGTATTTTTTTTTTCCCATATACGCTATTATTTTTTTTGTCTTACATTACCACCTGCATGACTGTGGGCCTTTATGGAAAGTTTTTACAATTAAAGGTGGACAAAACAAATCTGTCCAAGTCCATACTATTGGAGTTATTAGGCTTGATTCACTTCCTACACTTCTCCTAGCCCCAGCCTATAGAGTGCTCTATTACACCATTAACTCATCAGTTAAATATTAGACAGGAAATAATAGGATTAAGGGAGGATTTATGAACTTTTTGAGGTTAAAAATCCTTTTTCGAATTGCACACTTGCTCTTACGGGCTTTCTGTCCCTGCACATTTGACTTTGTTGTTGTAAATCATCTCCGAAGAGCTCAGAAAGAGCCTGCGGAGTAGTACAAACCCCCTTTTGGACCATCCTAGATTGCTGACTGACGGATTCTCCATTAACTCTTTCTTCAGTCAGCATTAGACAGAGCAACAAAGTGTGAATAGAAGGCAAACTGCAAAATTTTTAATGGAACGTAATTGTAAAATAAATTTTAGCCACAAATACATGCTTTTAAGTAAGAAATTATGACCAAAGATTGACAATCCTGTTGGCTGATTAATGCATGTGAGACCTTATTGCGCTCCTCTAATAGGTAATGTGAGGGAGAGGTAAGGATCAGGTGGGTAGATCGAACTCTAAACCAATGCTTTCCTTCTCCAGATATTCATCGCTTTGATGGGTGTCTGACAGCAGCTTATTCAGCTTTCCCTGTTGACATATTGGGAGATTGGGCTGACTGTTACCTCTGCCAATGAGCATTTGGCCAGAGGAGTATGGCTACGATGAGACAACAAAGATTTGTGATTTTTGTGCATTACGCGTCAGAATTTGTATATAAAATATGTCCTGAAGTAGAGGACGGAGCATTAGCCGACACATGTGAAACATGTTTTTCCTCTCCAGTTGTACTTAAGGCTAATGTTGTAGTGAAAACTCTAGCTTCTGGATCCTTGTGGGTCTACATTAATGTACTGGGGGAAAAAAAAAACACTTATAGGTGGTGTGCTTTATCTCCTTTATATCCCTTTATTTTATATGCACTATAGCAAATCAAACTTCCAAACCCATTTATCATTCTCACAGGATTGCTAAGAAAATGCTTCTAGAGCAAATAAAAGCCAATTTGTCAACTGACGATGAAGTCTCTTCTGATGAGGAGCCTGATGATGAAAGTAAAAAGAAAAAAGTCAAATCTGAAAAAGCAGAGGATAAGGATAATGGTGAGTGTTGGTGTCTGCTCAAATCACCAGAGTGTATGAATACATGGAGGTTCGTTTCTTAGTGTTTTTTTTTTCTTGCTTATTGTTTCTTGAGATTGTAGATGAAAAATGATATAGCTCAAGAAATTGCAATAAAAACCACAATAGTTTAGCGAGCATCCTGGTGGCGGTCTGCAATCACAATAGTAGTGTGTGACCAGGCATTAATGTGACGGCATCATTAAAAATGCTTTGTTTTCCAGAATGGTAATACTAACAAAACACATTTATGTTTTAGATGAAGAAGACTCTGACTCCGACTCAAACTCTGATTCTGACTCTGACGCTGACTCTGGAAAGAAGCCCCGTTACAGACATCGTTTGCTGCGGCACAAGCTGTCCCTAAGTGAAGAAGAATCTGACGGAGAGAAAGCAGAAAAAGGAGAGAAGAAAGATAAATCTAAGGGTTCAAAGGATGGAAAGCAACGGAACAGAAGAAAGGGTACTTAATATTTCATTTTCTGACTGATTGTTCTAGTTCAGGAGAGTGGATTTGCAGCTTCACAAAATGCAAATATATAGTAGAAAAAAATTCTCATTTGTCTTTTTCATAGCGTTTTTCCAAGTGGAAACTTTAAACTTTGTATGTAAATATCACCAAATATCTTTGTGGATATTAGAAGAGAATAAGAATATGTAGGTAACAAATGTATACATTTTGCTCTAATAAAATATGTTTTATAGCCAGTACTTTCATTCTCTGGTGTATTTATGATTGTACATTGTCGTACACTTACTGCAATGGAAAGATATTACTCAGTTTTAGTTTTTTTATACCTTTATTTTCCTAGTGAGCAGCGATGAGTCTGAGTCTGCAAGTGAAGGTTCTGGAGTCAGCGAAGAAGTCAGTGACAGTGAATCTGATGATCAGCGCCCCAGAACAAGGTCATTTTTTATTATACAATGTTCTAAGTTGTTATCATTGTAGCCATGATTATATGTGTACAAGCAAAATGCATGCAAGTTTGGGTGTAATTATAGTTACTGTAAATTAAGTGGTCATCTGTTTCCCATGTAACCATATAATAGAATTGTGTGTGACTTTAAATCCTATTTATCGCTTCATTTGGGGACACAGGAGCCATGGTTATATGCTTCTGCCACTATGCACAAAATAGTTAGCTCCTCCTCTGCAGTGTACACCCCACCGACTTGCACTAGGTTAATCAGTTTTAGCTTGGTGTCAGTAAGAGGTGGACACGGGTCTTTCACTGGACCCATATCTACGTCGGTTTTCGGAGTTTTCCAGTAATGTCTCTTCTTTTTCAAATGGATCTTCTCCCCTATCTCTGGAGGGATACAGTGTGAACAGTCACAACTGTACTCCCACGTACAGACTGAGTACGGCGTGTACTGCCACCCTGTATCTTCATAAGTCTAGTTAGCAGGACCACAGCCTCTTAACATGGAAGTATTTAGATGATACGGATTCCTTCCTGGCTCCTGTCTCCTACCCACTCGACCACCAGAGCCTGTCGGTTTTAGGAGACTTGGACGTCCCGCAATACAGGAATTTTGGACGTCTGATGTTTCCTGGATGGAGAGGTACATCTCTTTTCCCCAGGTTCCTTCCAAAGGCGACGAGAAGTTCCACGTAAAGATCCAAGTAAAGAAGAAGATAGAAAGAACAAGGGATGAAGACAGAAGGAAGATGAGTATTTTCTCCCACCAAACCCTCACTTTATTTCTAGGGCTTTAGTGTATTGTGGTCCTTTTGAGATCAATATGTGGCCGTTGCCCTTTGTTCCCCTGTGGATTAGAGGCTACCTTTTGCTGCGCTTTTAGAGCCTCTGCGCCTCTCCCCCTGTTCCGGCGGTCTCGGCGTTTGCTCCACCCTCCTCCGCACTTCGGGCGGGCTTTTCTCCCACATGTCTCTGTCACACTTCCTCTTCCTTCCCTTAGCGGTATTAGCTCCGCCCACTCTTCCCGGCTTTATCAGGCAAGCTCTGCAGTCGTCGCCAACTGTCTCCTTCCGGACCCGGCGGTTTGCCCCGCCCCTTCTTCCGGTCTTAGAAATGGGGCTTGTTTTTTTCAGCGCGCCGTCACTTCTGCAGCGCACACTTTTACTCTGTGGGTACCTTTCATCCTCCTGGCGGTCGCCATTTTACGGCTTGTGGTTCGGATAGTGATTTTTCCCTGCAAGACCTGCATCTTTTCTGCCTATCATCGCACTGCAGCCCACTACAGTTTGTAAATAGACAACAGGACAACTGCATCTTTCTGTGAGTAGCTCTGCTCTACAGACTGGCACTCTT
Source organism: Oophaga sylvatica (assembly GCA_033576555.1). NCBI lineage: Eukaryota > Metazoa > Chordata > Amphibia > Anura > Dendrobatidae > Oophaga > Oophaga sylvatica. Next base: position 39,648,528 of record JARQOD010000008.1, read on the forward strand.
CTCTGCATTCTCTTCCTGTCCCCTAATCTTCTGGCATTAGTCGGTCCGCTCATCATGCCTAATCCTAAAGGAGAACGTTCCTGTCCGCATGCTTCCTTTTCTTTTTCTTCCTCTTCTTTTGTCAGACACTTTGTATGCTCTTTGTGCAAATGCAAGCTCCCCTCAGGTCAGTCCTCTCCCTTCTGTCAGGACTGCTGCAACCCCCCTTTGCCCACCACCCAGGAGCCTCCTTCTGCCCCAGGAGAGAGAGGTGCCCCTATACCAGTGTGGGTTTCTTCTCTGTCACAGTCCGTGGCGGACCTCACCAAGGTGTCGCAGATTCTGGTGTCCGTTCTTGACAGGTTGCCCCTTCCGGCCTCTGTCGTTGCTAGTGGGTCACAGGACTCACCGGCTGTGCCTTCCAACATAGGCCGTATGAGATCCAGGCAGGCGCGTCACTCTAGGTCCTCTTCCCGCTCAGTCTCTCCCGGCGGTCTACCTCTTCCCGATCCTCCTCTCCCGAGTCAGGCTAGGCGGTTTCGGATGCACTATCAAAGGATGACTCGGACCTGGATTCTGACCAAGCCTCTAATATGAGAGACATGGTCCAGAGCCTCATAGTGGTGGTCAAACAGACCTTTATCATTAAGGATACCTCTACGGAACCCGCAGAACAGGCGATTTCATTTAGACGGTCGAAACCAGCTCCCAAGACCTTTGCCCCACATAGAGAATTTGAGGAGGTACTTGCCTGGGAAAGGGAGAACCCGACCAGATGCTTCCAAAGAGGTAAGTGCCGTGGCATCCTATATCCCTGCTCCTCTGAGCTCACTGCTAACTGGACAGCCTCTCCAACTGTGGACTCTCCAGTTTCCAGACTGTCCACCAACATGGTCCTCCCGCTTACAAATGGAGCATCCCTCAAGGACTCCAATGACAGATCAGAGAATCTTTTTCTAAGTCAGCCTTTGAAGTGGCCAGTCTTTGCCTCTACTTGGGTGTCACAGTCAAGCATGGGCTAAACAGCTTCGTCAGGGCATTCTTGCTGGAGCTCGACCGGAGGAATTGGCCGACCTCTCGGACCAGATTTCTCAAGCAGGGAAGTACATGGTATCTGCCTCCCTTGACGCCACTTCATGCGCGGCTCATGCATCCAGCAATATTGTGGCCATCCGACGGACTATTCGGCTTAAGGCCTGGCAGGCGGACTTATCTTCAAAAAAGTCCCTTGGACGACATTATTAAGAAGGCCACCAGGGGGGACAAGCTCCCTTTCCTCAGTCCAAACCTCGCCGGCCTCCTCTGAAGCTTACGTTTCAGTAAATTTGGCCGTTTCTCTGCAACAGAGGATTTTCCCCACCAAGAGTTCACAGGCTCGCCAGTATAGGAAAAAGGCTCCTGTTACACCCTCCTGGCGTTCCTGTAATGCGCAGGGTAAATCCGTCAGGTCTTGACCTGGCTGATCTTTCTCCGCATGATGCATCTCAAGATCCCAGGAATCTCCCAGGCTGGGCGGTCGTCTCCGGTTTTTCAGAGACTTCTGTATCTGCTCGATGGAGAACGCATAGGTCAGGGAAATTGTATGCTCAGGATACAAAATAGATTTCATTTCTCTGCCCCGAGATCGATTCTTCGAGTCCCGTCCTACAAAAGATGCTTCTCTGGTTCTGGGTTCTTTGCGTCCATTTCCTCTTTTTTCAGTTCAGGGGTCATTGTTCCCATTCTAGACCGGGAACGTTTCACAGGATTTTATTTGAACCTTTTTGTGGTGCCGAAAAAGGACTGCATCCTGGACATAAAGTTACTGAACTAAAGGGTCCGAATGCGACATTTCAGGATGGAGTCCCTTCGTTCAGTAATTGCATCTATGGTGGCGCAGGAGTTCCTGTGCTCCATAGACATCCATAGACATCCAGGACGCCTATCTCTATGTTCCTATCTACTCAGGGCATCAGAGATTCCTGCGTTTTGCAGTGCAGCAGGACCATTTTCAATTCATTGCCCTGCCGTTTGGGCTCGCAACTGCTCCCAGGGTTTTCACAAAAATGGCAGCGTTAATGGCCATTCTGCGGTCAGAGACCTAGTGCTCATCCCGTACCTCAACGACATCCTCATCAAGGCTCTGTCTTTTTCTCAGGCTCAGGAATTTCTGGCCATCGTTTTTGACGCCCTGTCCTGTTTCGGATGGCTAGTCAACAGGGCAAAGTCTTGCCTTGTTCCTACTCAGTGCCTCATTTTTCTAGGCATGCTGTTCAGCACCCGCCAGACAAGGGTTTTTCTTCCCAAAGAAAAGAGAGCAAACCTCCAGCAGGGAAGTTCGCTCTCTACAGGGCTCTCGGCTTCCATCTTTCCGCTCAGCCATGACGGTCCTGGGAGGAATGGTGGCAGTGTCGAAAGCAATTCCTTTTGTGCAATTCCATTCAAGACCACTTCAGCAGGCCATCCTATCTCACTGGAACAGATCTGTTCTCTCTCTGGATCGCCCGATTCGGCTCTTTCCTAGCAGGTGGTGATGACGGACGCCAGCCTTCTTGGCTGGGTTGCGGTCTTTCGCCACCTGACTGTCCAGGGATCTTGGGCGGCAGAGGAATCATCTGCCGATCAACATCCTCGAGATAAGGGCCATTCTTCTGTCTCTCCATCACTGGGAAAAGCTTCTCAGGGGTCTGCCAATCCGAGTTCAGACAGACATTGCCACGGCTGTGGCATTTGTCAATTGCCAGAGAGGGATTCGGAGCCCCTTGGCTAAGGCGGAGGTATCCAAGATCCTCCTCTGGGCAGAGGCGACGGTTCCGGCAATATCTGCATTGCATATCCCCGGCGTGGACAATTTGGGTCGACCGACTTTCTCAACCGCGCAGGTCTCTCGTCAGGAGAGTGGTCCCTGTATCAGGAAGTCTTCCATCAGAGTTGCCTTCAATATGGAACTCCGGGTGTGGACCTCATGGTGTCCCGGCTGACCAGGAAGGTTCCACAGTTCGTTTCCAGGTCCTGCGATCCTCTCGCGGTGGGCGACGACGCTCTGGCAATTCTTTGGTCACAGTTTGCTCTTCCCTATCGGTTTCCTTCTCTCCCCTTCCTACCAGGCTGTTGAAGAAGATAAAGGCGGAAGGGGTGCCGGTCAATCTGATTTCATCGGATTGGCCCAGAAGGTCTTGGTTCGCAGAGATCGTCAATCTTCTCGCGGACGCCCCCTGGAGGCTCCCAGACAGACCGGAACCTCTATCCCAAGGACCGATCTGCCACCAGAATTCTCGTTCGCTCAATTTAACGGCGTGGCTGTTGAAACCACCGTTCTGAGAGCGTCTGGGGTTTTCAGATAAGGTGATTCAGACGAGGCTAGGAAGCCGTCGTCTTCCACGGTCTATTGGACTTGTAAAGCCTATTTCATCTGGTGTGAGTCTAATCACATCCCGGCTATGTCCTTTTCTCTCCCTTCCATTTTGGTGTTTCTCCAGGCGGGACTCGACGCTGGTCTTGCTCTTAGTTCACTAAAGGGCCAGGTGTCAGCACTTTCCATTCTTTTCCAGAAGAATGTATCCTCCCGTTTTTAGATCAGGACTTTTCTTCTATTGGTAGCACATGCGGCTCCCCGTACTGGACTACTGTGGACCCCTGGGACCTTAATATAGTCCCAGAGGCCCTTAGGGTTGTCCCTTTGAACCTCTGAGAGGTCTCTCTGTTCTTTCTGTCTTGGAAGGTGGCATTTCTTGTAGGCATCACCTCCATCAGGCGCATCTTGGAATTGTTGGCTCTTTCCTGTTGCCCTCCTTTCTTGGTTCTTCACCAGGACAAGGTGGTTTTGCGGCCTCTACCTTCCTTCCCAAGGTGGTGTCCGCCTTTCACCTAAATGAGGATATTGTCCTCCCTTCCTTTTGTCCTGCTCCAACTCATCCTCTAGAGCGTTCACTAAACAGTTTAGACCTGGTCAGGGCAGTGCTGGTCTACCTGGCTAGGACCTTCCCCTGTAGGAAGACGGACTCTTTTAGTCATTCCAGAAGGTGCGCGAAGACGCCTGCCAGCCTCCAAGGCTACGAATGGTCGCTGGATCAGAACTGCAATTTTGGAGGCTTACCGGGTCAAAAACAGAGTGCCTCCCCTGGGATTAAGGCTCACTCTACCCGGGCAGTAAGCGCCTCCGTAAGAAGCTGGCGGCGAAACGCGCATTGGGGTGAGGGGACGCCGAGTGGACACATAGGATTTCTTGTGACCAGTAAAGTTACTTATATCATTACATTTGTCTGGAGCATTGTAAACAATCTTTTTCTAAGCGACTGGTGCACTATTGCGGTTGAATTCTGATATCGGTACTGCCTCATGTCTTCCATTTTAAAATGTGGGTTGTCTTCTATTGTTACTTACTTTGATTTTGAGAACTATTTACGTGGAGTGTAACCCTTTATACAGGTCCTTCTCAAAAAATTAGCATATAGTGCTAAATTTCATTATTTTCCATAATGTAATGATTACAATTAAACTTTCATATATTTTAGATTCATTACACACCAACTGAAATTTGTCAGGTCTTTTATTGTTTTAATACTGATGATTTTGGCATACAACTCCTGATAACCCAAAAAACCTGTCTCAAAAATTAACATATTTCAACCGTCCAATAAAAAAAAAGTGTTTTTTAAAAACAAACAAAAAAAACATCAAATAATAAAGTTCAGTTATGCACTCAATACTTGGTCGGGAATCCTTTTGCAGAAATGACTGCTTCAATGCGGCGTGGCATGGAGGCAATCAGCCTGTGACACTGCTGAGGTGTTATGGAGGCCCAGGATGCTTCGATAGCGGCCTTAAGCTCATCCAGAGTGTTGGGTCTTGCGTCTCTCAACTTTCTCTTCACAATATCCCACAGATTCTCTATGGGGTTCAGGTCAGGAGAGTTGGCAGGCCAATTGAGCACAGTAATACCATGGTCAGTAAACCATTTACCAGTGGTTTTGGCACTGTGAGCAGGTGCCAGGTCGTGCTGAAAAATGAAATCTTCATCTCCATAAAGCATTTCAGCCGATGGAAGCATGAAGTGCTCCAAAATCTCCTGATAGCTAGCTGCATTGACCCTGCCCTTGATGAAACACAGTGGACCAACACCAGCAGCTGACATGGCACCCCACACCATCACTGACTGTGGGTACTTGACACTGGACTTCAGGCATTTTGGCATTTCCTTCTCCCCAGTCTTCCTCCAGACTCTGGCACCTTGATTTCCGAATGACATGCAAAATTTGCTTTCATCAGAAAAAAGTACTTGGGACCACTTAGCAACAGTCCAGTGCTGCTTCTCTGTAGCCCAGGTCAGGCGCTTCTGCCGCTGTTTATGGTTCAAAAGTGGCTTTACCTGGGGAATGCTGCACCTGTAGCCCATTTCCTGCACACGCCTGTGCACGGTGGCTCTGGATGTTTCTACACCAGACTCAGTCCACTGCTTCCTCAGGTCCCCCAAGGTCTGGAATCGGTCCTTCTCCACAATCTTCCTCAGGGTCCGGTCACATCTTCTCGTTGTACAGCGTTTTCTGCCACATTGTTTCCTTCCAACAGACTTCCCATTGAGGTGCCTTGATACAGCACTCTGGGAACAGCCTATTTGTTGAGAAATTTCTTTCAGCAGCAGATGGAAGGAAGAGAGCCACACTAGTCATTACTAGTGGGTAGGCGGAGCCCAGATAGGATTGACACCTCAGATTAAAAAGAGTGTTGACCGGCCCCTCCAGCTCGGGCTCCTCCTACTCCAGCTTCTCCAGTCTAAAATTTGAGGTCCCAGAGGATGGTCGCTGCTGGAAGCAGCTCCTCAGAAGATTTTTTTATTTTCATCGGACAAGAGACTTGGATCACCAGAAGTGGTCTTGAGGTCTCAGGGGTCTCAGCGCTGCTGGACCCCCACCTCTCCCTTGGCGGATCTGTAATTACCCTGTATGGTGGTCCCTGCAGAACCCTGCTGGCCCTGGGGGATGAGGATTGCTTCCCTGGCGGGGACGCAAACCGCACATCGGGGGTCACTGCGTTCCCCGCCCTGGGGGGAAGCGATGGGCACAGCGCCACAAACCCCTGGGGGTCCCTGTGGCGCTCAGCTGGTGAGTACTCCGCATTTTTTAATGTATGTGAGTGCTTTCAGCGGCGGCTACTGCTGTTACATGTAAATGACATGTTTGGTGACTGTATTTTTTGTCCGCAGGCAGATGTCTGCAGGACAGAGGTCCCGGGCTCCTCATGCTCCGTTCCTCCCGATAGCAAGTATACATCACCGCGGCCAGCTGGGTGAGTGAAAGTCATCACCCCCACAGCGCAGGACCTATCTGTGTGACAAGTGGCAGATAGCGCTATCCTGCAGCTGCGGTCTCATATAGAGACCTTTTTTCGCCTGGGACTCACACACCACCTTTTATTTTAATAAGGGAGTTGTGGGGAGCCTGCGACATTAACCCCTATGAAGGGTTAACCCTTTCAGCGCAAGAATCAAGCTATACCCGCCGTAGGTTCTATTCTGGTATGGATCAGAACATAAAGGGTTAAATATTCTGCTGATATTTTAGATTGAGACAGCTGGGGTAGCTCTCTACTTTAAGAGCTTTAACCCTTCAGCGTGCTTGTTTCGTCCACTTAAGAAACCACACTTGTTTCTAGTTACTGACAGGTTTTGACCTGCCATATACTGTGTGAGGGCATGTCGGATCAGGGTCCAGAAGGTGCGGACCGTCTCCCAGATCCGCTTCAGGATCAGTCGCGCGTATCTGATACGCAGACCTCGACGGCGTCAAGCGCAGCGGTCGGAGGTTACAGCGATGCCAAATTGGATGCCATCGCTCGTTCTATTGATGGCTTGTCTGACCTTTTAGGTCATTGGGTGTCAGCTAGATCCTCTCATGACAGGAAGCGACACAGGCCGGTACCATCCTTCCCGCGTAGCGAATCAGAGGTCTCTGATATGGATTACGGAGAGGGTTCCCCTTCAGGCTCAGATGGGGAGTTATCCGATTCGGATAAGGAGGATCGGCAGGGGCATTCTGCCTCTTTGATGGGCCGAACAGAGGCTTTCATTGAAGCCATGAGGGAGGCGTTAGTTACCGGAGGAGGTAACTAGACGTCCTGGTAAGTCGGCCCGAATGTACCAGGAGTATCGTAAGTCGCGATCGACATTGCCTGCTCTGGTTGAGCTTAATGGAGCAGTGGAGGAGGAACGCCTGTGTCCAGATAAACGTTTTCAAGGGACACGGTTCTTTGAGGCACTATATCCGTGTTCTACAGAGTTGATTGATAATTGGATTCCTTCTCCTGAAGTGGATGTTTCTTTATCCCAGCTTAGTAAATCCTCATTGCTCCCTGTTAAAGGGAAGGCGAGTCTGCAGGACCCGCTGGACAGAAAAACGGAGATGGCGGCGAAATCCACCTACGAGGCCAGCGGGTCATGATTCAGGGCGGTGCTAGGATCCATGTGTGCTTGTAAAGCTTCCCTGAGCTGGTTGGTCCGTATACGGACGGCGTTGTAAAATAGATCTCCATTATCCGAGGTAGATGGGCTTCTCGAATTGTTGGAGATTGCAGCCAAATATAGCTATGATGCAGGTCTGGATACTGCGTCACTGTCGTCCAGGGCGCAATCCTCGGCGGTCACAGTCAGAAGAGCACTGTGGCTTAGACAGTGGACCGGGGACGCGGTTTCCAAGCAAGGTTTGCTGTCTTTAGCTTACAAGGGTGGTCAGCTATTTGGGTCTGACCTCACAGAGCTGATTGCCAAGGCAAAGGCAAAAGAAGCGGCTTTACCGCAGCGAAGGGCTATGGCTTCTGCGTCTAGCAGGCCTAGTGCCGGTAGTGGTCGGCGATCCTTTCGGGCCAGGGGACGATTTGGTCAGTCCTCTTGGGGATCGAGTCGTCCCTCTTTTTCGGGAAAAAAGTCCTCTCAGAAATCCCGCACCCCCTGGAAACAAAGTTTCCGTCAAGACAAGCAGGAAGCTGACAAGAAGCCCGCCAAGACGGACTGAAGCCAGGGTTCCACTCGAGGGCTCTCGAGTAGGGGGGTCTCCTGCTCCAATTCAAAGCGACTTGGATTTCCCGCGTTCCGGACACCTGGGTAACGCGGGTCGTGTCGGCAGGCTATTTCATAGTTTTCTTCTCGACCCCCGGACAGTTTTTGCCAGTCTCGCATTCCGTCAGAGCCCGAGCTATTTGCCGCTCTGCTGCGAGAGGTCGAATTCCTTCGGCAGAAGGGTGTGGTAATACCGGTTCCGCCAGAGGACCGGGGAAGAGGATTTTATTCCAATCTTTTTGTGGTCCCCAAAAAGGAGGACAAATTTCGCCCTATTCTGGATCTCAAAAGATTGAATCGGCATGTACACACCCAAAAATTCCGCATGGAGTCACTTCGCTCCGTTGTGGCAGCCCTGTCGCAGAACGACTTTTTGGTGTCAATCGACATTCGCGACGCTTATTTGCATGTTCCCGTCGGAAGGGCTCACCAGCGCTTCCTTCGTTTTGCCATAGGTCAGGACCATTACCAGTTTGTGGCTCTGCCATTCGGCTTGGCCTCAGCGCCCAGAGTTTTTACAAAGATTCTGGCGCCTCTCATGGCAATTCCTCAAAGACAGGGGGTTACGATTCTTCCCTACCTGGAGGACTTCGGGTGGCTGGTCAATTGGGAGAAGTCGTCTCTGGAACCGTCGCAGTCAATCCTGTTTTTGGGGATGCATTTCGACACGGTACGGGCAGTGGTGTCCCTACCTCCAGACAAGCGGGCATGTCTCCTCCGACATGTACAAATTATGAAGTCTTCGACAGCAATGCCCCTTCGGAAGTGTATGCGCCTTCTGGGTTTGATGGTGGCGTCCATGGAGGCACTTCCGTTTGCCCAGTTTCATTCCAGGGCCCTCCAAAGGCTCATTCTGAGTCATTGGGATCGATCGCAGGCTTCACTGGATTGCAGTGTCATCATCTCTCGCAGGGTGCGGGAATCTCTAGGATGGTGGTTACGTCCAGGAGCGTTAACACTGGGGAAGTCTTTCCTCCCTCCGAGGTGGTCGGTCATAACCACCGATGCCAGCCTGACGGGCTGGGGGGTGTCTGGAACGATCTCTGGATTCAGGGAGTATGGTCATCGGAAGAGTCTGTTCTACCGATCAACATCCTGGAATTGAGGGCAATTTTCCTTTGCCTCCAACACTGGACGGTCCCTTTGAGCGGTCTACCAGTCCGAGTGCAGACAGACAACGCGACGGCGGTCGCGTATATTAATCACCAAGGCGGGACGAGGAGTTCCAGGCTCGTGGTGGAGGTGTCTCGGATCCTGATTTGGGCCGAGACCAGAGTGCCAGTCATCTCTGCAATCCACATTCCAGGGGTTCAGAATATCACGGCGGACTTCCTCAGTCGCGAGAAGATGGATCCCGGAGAATGGAGTCTTCATCCGGAAATTTTTGCACTGCTGTGCTCCCGTTGGGGAACTCCCCAAGTGGATTTGATGGCATCCAGGTTCAATGCCAAGTTACCGACCTTCATGTCCAGGTACAAGGACCCGAAGGCTGTGGCGGTGGATGCTCTGGTGGTTCCGTGGGACCAATTCGAGCTAATCTATGTGTTTCCGCCGATATCTTTACTTCCTCTGGTGCTGCGTCGGATCAGACTGGAGAGAATCCCGGCTATGTTGATAGCCCCAGATTGGCCAAGGAGGACGTGGTTCTCGACACTGGTGTCGCTTTTGGCGGCACCTCCATTCCCACTTCCTCTTCGGCCGGACCTGTTAACCCAGGGACCCGTTCGTCATCCGGACTTGAAGTCTCTGCGTTTGACGGCGTGGCTCTTGAGACCGAAATATTGACCCGTAGAGGTTTTTCAGCCGAAGTCATTGCCACTCTGCGAGCTGCCAGAGGTCCGGCTACTACTAAGATTTATCACAAGACTTGGGAAGCCTTCTTTTCGTGGTGTTCGGGTTCTTCAAGGAACCCGAGGATTTTTTCCATTCCCAATTTGCTGGCCTTTCTGCAGTACGGGCTGGACAAGAGTTTGGCAATTAGCACTCTGAATGGTCAGGTTTCTGCTCTGTCCTTGCTGTTTCGGAAGGCTATCGCCTCGCGTAGGGACGTGCGTTCCTTTTTTCGCGGGGTAACCCGTCAGTTTCCGCCGCGGAAGGCGCCTGTGTCTCCTTGGCGGCTCAACCTTGTCTTGGAGGCTCTTCAGCATGGGCCTTTTGAGCCTATGGACTCTGCTAGCCTTTCTTTACTTTCTTGGAAGGTTGCCTTCCTAGTGGCGGGCACCTCTTTGAGTAGGGTTTCTGAGTTGGCGGCTCTTTCCTGCCGCCTCCTTTCCTGGAGTTTTACCCGGACCGAGTAGTGCTTCGCACACGGGGTGACTTTCTACCTAAGGTGGTGTCGCAATTTTATGTTAACCAGGATATTGTGTTGCCCTCGCTTTGTTCGGGCCCGAGGAATGCAAAGGAACGGGCTTTGCACACATTGGATTTAGTGTGGGTCTTGAAGTTCTATTTGTCTGTTACCCAAGGTTTTCGGAAGTCAGACTCTCTGTGATTCCAGCAGGTCGTCGACGTGGTCAACGAGCTTCCAAGGACTCTATTGCTCGTTGGATTCGGTCAGCCATTTTGGAGGCTTACCGACTTAAAGGCGAACTTTGCCCGATTAAGATTCGAGCTCACTCCACGAGGGCTGTGGCTTCATCGTGGGCCTTTCATCAAGGGGCCTCGGCAGCTCAGCTCTGCCGAGCGGTGACTTGGCGCTCCGTCCACACGTTTACAAAGTTTTATAAGGTGGACGTCAGTGCTTCCGCGTGATGCGGCCTTAGGACGTAGGGTCCTGCAGGCGGCTGTAGTTTAAAGTTCTAGTTAACTTGTATTTGGCGCCTGTTGCGCATTTATCAAGGTTGTTGGGATTCTGCCTCTTTGGTTTTTTTCCCACCTTTAATTTTTGGACTGCTTTGGGACGTCCCACTAGTAATGACTAGTGTGGCTCTCTTCCTTCCATCTGCTGCTGAAAGACGGATTTTGGTAAGAACTTACCTGTAAAATCCTTTTCAGCGAAGGAAGGAAGAGAGACACAGCTCCCTCCCATGGCAGAAGTGTGTTGTTGTTTTCAGATGCGGCGTGTCCCTTCTCTGATAGTGATTATCTGGGCTGAGGTCGGCGCGCTAAGGCTCTGTTCCAGCATCGCCAGCTCATCGCAGTGGTCAGGTCCAGTGAGTAGTACCTGGAATTGTGTGGTTTCTTTCTGTTGCATGCATAACCTGTATTCCTGTATTTTCTTTGAAGTCCTTCAGAAGGGGTTATGTTGCTCCGCTGGTGATATTTGCTCTTCCTTAGCTTGGTACGACTGGAGAAGCTGGAGTAGGAGGAGCCCGAGCTGGAGGGGCCTTTCAACACTTTTTAATCAGAGGTGTCAATCCTATCTGGGCTCCGCCTACCCACTAGTAATGACTAGTGTGTCTCCCTTCCTTCCTTCGCTGAAAAGGATTTTACAGGTAAGTTCTTACCAAAATCCGTCTTTCTGGGTCTTACCCTCTTGCTTGAGGGTGTCAATGATGGCCTTCTTGACATCAGTCAGGTCGCTAGTCTTACCCATGATGGGGGTTTTGAGTAATGAACCAGGCAGGAGTTTTTAAAAGCCTCAGGAATCTTTTGCATGTGTTTAGAGTTAATTAGTTGATTCAGAAGATTAGGGTAATAGGTCGTTTAGAGAACCTTTTCTTGATATGCTAATTTTTTGAGACAGGGTTTTTGGGTTATCAGGAGTTGTATGCCAAAATCATCAGTATTAAAACAATAAAAGACCTGACAAATTTCAGTTGGTGTGTAATGAATCTAAAATATATGAAAGTTTAATTGTAATCATTACATTATGGAAAATAATGAAATTTAGCACTATATGCTAATTTTTTGAGAAGGACCTATATATGGATATAGACATCCTTTTGTGTTACATAAATGGTGCCATTGTGGACACATTAATTGAATATATATTTTTTGATTATCTGCATCCTATTTGATGTGATATCCCCTCTTGTTTCTGCTTGGTGTCCTATGATGGTATTTTGCTTTTTATGATTTTTTAATTCATATTTAATAAAGCTTATTTTTTATCTTCATTTCTTTGGGATCTCTTCATATTCCCATGAGTATTACACCTTTTATGGGAGTTTTCTGTTAAATTTTGTTGAAGTGCCCCCTTAATTTTGTCACGTCACTTGTCTTACCTATTGCATTATTCCTGTGTCCTTTTGTGTATATAAATATGTGATTCTTCAGCTTTTGTTTTAGTCTTTGCCTGATGAAGAGACCTGCGTAGTCTCGAAAGCTTGCAATTTGTTACCATCTTTTCAGTTAGCCATTAAATGGTATCAACCACTGAGGACTCTCAAGTCTAAATATTTTTCCCTTAATTTTGGACGTTTTGGTTGATACAGGTTAGACCTGGTCAGGACGGTGAGGGTCTATCTGGCTAGGACCGCCCCCTTTAGGAAGACGACTCTTTGTCATTCCAGAAGGTGCGCGAAAAGGTCTGCCGGCCTCCAAGGCTACGATTGCTCGCTGGATCAGAATTGAAATTTTGGAGGCTTACCGGGTCAAGAAGAGAGTGCCTCCCCCCTAGGATTAAGGCTCACTCTACCTAGGCAGTAGGCGCCTCCTGGGCGGTGCACCATAGGTCATCTGCCCTGCAACTCTGCGACGTGGCAACCTGGTCTTCAATTCACACTTTCCCCAAATTTTATAGGATCCATACCTACGCTTCGGCGGACGCCAGCCTAGGTAGAAGGATCTTGCAGGCGGCAGTGGTGAGTTCTCTGACCTGAATGGAGTTTTCTGCTGTTCCTCCCCCAGGCACTGCTTTGGGACGTCCCTTGGTTCCTGCGTCCCCAATGAAGTGATAGAGAAAACAGAATTTTTGGTTGCTTACCGTAAAATCTATTTCTCGGAGCCTTCATTGGGGGACACAGCATCCTCCCAAGTTTATCAGCTCTTTTTACTATGTTCTATTGTTACAGTTTGAGTTGTCTGTTTTGTTTCTCTCTGCTTTCTCACTAACTGATTAACCTAGTGCCAGTCGGTGTGTGGTATACTGGAGAGGAGGAGCTAACTTTTTTTGCATAGTGTCAGCCTCCTAGTGGCAGCAGCATACACCCATGGTTCATGTGTCTCCCAATGAAGGCTCCGAGAAACAGATTTTACGCTAAGCAACCAAAAATCCTGTTTTATACAACTCCAATAATGAATTGTGCTACCATATAGCACCTATTGATCTCTGACTTGTTCTAAGACCAATTCACCTACATTTTAAAGTTTACTACTAAATATTCATTTTTAACTTGTATGATAGAATTAGACTGTTGCGCTTCTTATCCGAAATGCTTGATCTAATAGGAAGGCTAGAATGCAAATTGCTCACTTTTCCCCTTTCTTGGCATCCTGTGTTATACACATGAATTCTAACCAGTAGCCTGATTTGGCTGTGACATTGACAGCTGTATCATGTACTATAACAGGACTGAATTAAACTGTCTCCTAATGTAAAGACTTCTAAACTCACAACACCTTGTTGATAATTGATGTGCTTGTCATCTGTAAAAGGTAATTCCAGTATAATACCGCATATGTAATAATGTCTGTAAAGCGCTGTGGAATTAATGACGCTATGTAAATGAGTAAAATAAAATAAATGTACATCATGGTGATTTCATAAGCTGTGCACTCCCACCACACTTACAGCCACGCTGCCCCACACCATCCCCTTAGCACATCAGAAAGAGCTGCTCCACTCTTGGTTATAAATCCTGGCCCTGTTCATAGCAGCGGACATGACTAGAAGGTCCTGGCCAAGCAGAACCTGCACAGATTTATTCTGGTGTTTGCACGTGTCTACATTGGTTGCTTACTGAACAGTCAGATTTTACGAAAGTCAGTGTTTCAGATCTGACAGCAAGTGGGTGACATTGATTCTGCCCACGCAGCAGAGTACATGCGACCTCCAGGACACTGCTGTTATGATTTGGTAGCTGAGGAGAGCAGGCAAAAAAGGAAATACACCAGAGAGGTTGGAATCTATGGGATTGCTGTACCCTGACTAACCACCACAACTAAAGGCAGCCGTGGAGCGTACCTACGTTGGTCCTAGACGCCTCTTCACATCCTGAGAAGCTAACTACACCTAAAGACAGAAAGAGGAAAACTATCTGCCCCGGAGCAGATCCACAAAGAACATAGAAAGCCCCCAAACATGTAACGGCTGTTAGACAAGAGGAATTACAGACACAGACAGAAAATAGTATGAGCAAACGTTGGGGCCCAAACTTCCTAAATAGAAAAGGATAGGAAGGACACTTACTGCAATCCCAAAAAACCCTGAAAAGTACCAACTCTACTAATTACAAAAACACCTGAGATCACACGACCTCTACCACCTAAATTAGTTCTCTGGTGTAACAAAACTAAACAGCAGCCACTGAAAAAACTGGAAAAGGCAAATGAACAAACAACAGTGGCTGAACTAAACTGAGAGGAACACAAGCCCCCGGAGGGGACCCGGCAGACCCCCCCACAGAAGTGCAGGACAAAATGCAAAAAGCAAGCACAAAAAACAAAAAGAAGAAAATGTCTTATCTGTTAGCAGAAGATGCAGGCACGAAAAAGCAGGCTACAAAGTGAACAGGAATTAAAGATGAGACCAGAACAATTGATCACCGGCAACCCTGATGGGAGGGAACCTCCCTTATATAAGACCAGTCAGTAACACCTGATCGACAATCTTCATTGGATAGTTCAGTACTGTTTGTAACCACCAGAGGGAGCTTCTGCTCAGAATTCATTTCTAGCACATTCACAACACACTGCACTGCAAGAAACTTTGCTTCTATAACACTGCATTCTGACTAACATCACCAGAAGATTGTACAGTCATGGCCAAAAGTTTTGAGAATGACACAAATATTATATTTTCACATGATCTGCTGCGCTCTGGTTTTTATGTGTGTTTGACAGATGTTTTTATCACAGACAGAAATATAATAATTGCAAACATGTGAGTAACAAAAGCTTATATTGACAGTTAGAATGAGTTAATGCAGCAAGTCAATATTTGCAGTGTTGACCCTTCTTCTTCAGGACCTCTGCAATTCTCCCTGGCATGCTCTCAATCAACTTCTGGACCAAATCCTGACTGATAGCAGTCCATTCTTGCACAATCAATGCTTTCATTTTGTCAGAATTTTAGGTTTTTGTTTGTCCACCCGTCTTTTGATGATTGACCACAAGTTCTCAATGGGATTAAGATCTGGGGAGTTTCCAGGCCATGGACCCAAAATCTCTGTTTTGTTCCCTGAGCCATTTAGTTATCACCTTTGCTTTATGGCAAGGTGCTCCATCATGCTGGAAAAGGCATTGTTGATCGCCAAACTGCTCTTGGAGGGTTGGGAGAAGTTGCTCTTGGAGGACATTCTGGTACTATTCTTTATTCATGGCTGTGTTTTTAGGCAAGACTGTGAGAGAGCCGATTCCCTTGGCTGAGAAGCAACCCCACACATGAATGGTTTCAGGATGCTTAACAGTTGGCATGAGACAAGACTGGTGGTAGCGCTCACCTTGTTTTCTCCGAATGAGGCGTTTTCCTGATGTCCCAAACAATCGAAAAGGGGATTCATCAGAGAAAATAACTTTACCTCAGTCCTCAGCAGTCCACTACCTGTACCTTTTGCAGAATATCAGTCTGTCCATGATGTTTTTTCTGGAGAGAAGTGGCTTCTTTGCTGCCCTCCTTGAGACCAGGCCTTGCTCCAAGAGTCTCCGCCTCACAGTGCGTGCAGATGCACTCACACCTGCCTGCTGCCATTCCTGAGCAAGCTCTGCACTGCTGGTAGCCCGATCCCGCAGCTGAAACACTTTTAAGAGATGGTCCTGCCGCTTGCTGGTCTTTCTTGGGCGCCCTGAAGCCTTTTTGGCAACAATGGAATCTCTCTCCTTGAAGTTCTTGATGATGCGATAGATTGTTGACTGAGGTGCAATCTTTCTAGCTGCGATACTTTTCCCTGTTAGGCCATTTTTGTGCATTGCAATGATGACTGCACGTGTTTCTTTAGAGGTAACCATGGTTATCAGAAGAGAAACAATGATGCCAAGCACCAGCCTCCTTTTAAAGTGTCCAGTGGTGTCATTCTTACTTAATCATGACAGATTGATCTCCAGCCATGTCCTCATCAACACCCACACCTGTGTTAATGGAGAAATCACTGAAAAGAGGTTAGCTGGTCCTTTTAAGGAAGGGATGCAATGATGTTGAAATGTGTTTTGGGGGATAAAGTTCATTTTCTAGCCAAATATTGACTTTGCAAGTAATTGCTGTTAAGCTGATCACTCTTTATAACATTCTGGAGTATATGCAAATTGCCATTAGAAAAAGTGAAGCAGTAGACTTAGTAAAAATTAATATTTGTGTCATTCTCAAAACTTTTGGGCATGACTGTACTCAACTGTCCAAAATAAAAACAGTACCTAAATTAGTTATTTATACAATCATTATTTTTTAAAGGCTAAAATGGAATTTCTCATGAAATATATCTGTCGCTTATAATTTTGCAGGGCGGCAAAGAAGGAAGCAGAAGAAAATCAACGAAGTTATAAGCAGAAAAAGAAGAGGAGACGAATCAAAGTCCAAGAGGACTCTAGTGAATCAAAGGTACCAGCCACAGTTATTGCACACTGGATTTTAGGGTGTCTGAATATCTATAGCCTGAGTTCACACGTGACCTAATTATAGCAGGTTTCGTGCAACACTGTATGCTATAATTCAAGTGGATGAGGTTTTTGCACTCTATGAAAAATACGTGCAATGATATCCAGACATGCTGTGTATTTTCAGATTAATGCCATCCTTTATGTGTGATGTACTTATGCTGGATTTTTTCCAGTTCTGTTACTTGCATATTTATCTGTGGGTTTGCCACTGATTTTTAGAAGTTGTAGTCTAGGGTCACAAGACCGTATTTTCTCTGATTCGAGAAAATTGGTCCAATTGTGCTCATCACATTCTGATCAGACTCCCATTTGAGGATGATCATAGTGTGATCCGATTTTCTCAGATGAGCACATGTGGGACAAAGAAAACTCAATCTTCTCCATTCTGTCAGTCAGTGAAAATCGTCCGTATTTCACTTGGATGTCATCTGATTGCAGTCTGCCTTTGTTTTCCTTTTTCATAGAATCATAGAATAGTAGAGTTGGAAGGGACCTCCTGGGCCATCTGGTCCAACCCCCTGCTCAAAGCAGGATTCTCTAAATCATCCCAGACAGATGTCTGTCCAGCCTCTGTTTGAAGACTTCCATTGAAGGAGAACTCACCACCTCTCGTGGCAGCCTGTTCCACTCATTGATCACCCTAAATGTCAAAAAGTTTTTTCTAATATCTAATCTGTGTCTCCTCCCATTCAGTTTCATCCCATTTCTTCTAGTCTTTCCTTGTGCAAATGAGAATAAAGATGATCCTTCTACAATGTGACAGCCCTTGAGATATTTGTAGACAGCTATTAAGTCTCCTCTGTCTTCTTTTTCAGCTGCAGATGGAAGGAAGAGAGCCACAATATTCATTACTGATGGGTAGGCGGAGTCCCAGATAGGATTGACACCTCAGATTAAAAGCGTGTTGATCCGGCCCCTCCAGCTCGGGCTCCTCCTACTCAGCTCTTCAGTCTAAGATTTGAGGTCTCAAAGGATAGTCGCTGGTGATGCAGCTCCTCAGAAGATTTTATTATTTTATATCGGACAGGAGACTTGGATCACCAAATGTGGTCTAGAGGTCTCAGGGGTCTCAGCGCTGCTGTACCCCAACCTCTCCCTTGGCGGATCTGTAATTACATGATGGTCCCTGCAGAATCTTGCCGGCCCTGGGGGATGAGGATGGCTTCCCTGGCGGGGGCGCAAACCGCACACTGGGGTCACTGCGTTCCCCGCCCTGGGGGGAAGCATGGGCACAAGCGCCACAAATCCTGAGGAGTCCCTGTGGCGCTCTGCTGGTGAGTACTCCACATTTTTATAATAGTGTGTGAGTGCTTTAGCGACGGCTGCGGCAGTCGCTATTACATGTATCGCTGTTACAGTATATGTCAGTGTGATTTCAGCACTGCAGGACAGCGCTGTTACAGTGTATTTCAGTGTGATTTCAGCGCTGCGGGGCAGCGCCGTTACAGTATACATGGCGGTGAGGGAGAGAGGAGTTTGCGCCTTTTTTATTTGAATTTTCGCGCCGCTCTGAGCGCGTGCTTTACTGCAGTCTCCATTTCCGGCTTCTCTCAGGAGGACATCGAAGGCACAGCGCGGCGGCCATTACTGCATGATGAGTCGCTTCTACAGTCAGCGCTATGGCAGGGAGCTGAAAGCTTCCTCGGGTCGCTCTCCTCCCCTCCAGGCAATTACACCGCGACCAGCTGGGTAAGTCGCTTCTGCAGTTAGAAGCAGAAGCTTAACCCCCTCACCTCCACAGCGCAGGGCGCATTTCTGAGCGCTTTCCTGCGGTTGTACCGCATATATCTGGGACTCGTACACCTCTACCTAACAGAGGTTGTAGGGAGGCTGCGGCATTAACCCCTTGGAGGCGGTTAACCCTTAACTGACAGCTGGGGTAGCTCCTGCTTTAAGAGCCTTAACCCTTCAGCGTTCGTTTTCTTGTTTGCCTATTATGGGAAACCACACTTTTTCTAGTTACTGACACCTGCCATATACTGTCTGAAGGCATGTCAAAGGCGTCCAAATGCATTGTGACTGAAGCCTGCGTAACGTATTGTGCCAGCGTCGGCGCTTCAGATGCTCTTTATCTAGCACCTGCGCTACAGCGCATTTAGCCTGTGATTTCTATGGGTCTTTAGCGCTTGATCAACTATGAATCCGACGCCTGCAACTATTTGCTGTGTCCTGCGCTACGAATACGCTGTGTCTTACGCCTGCGCTATGGATGCGCTGTGTCCTGCGCCTACGCTACGGATGCGCTTGTGTTTTGCGCTTGCGCTGTAGATGCGCTGTGTCTGGCGCCTGTGCTTGTGTCCGGCACCAGGTGGTTTCTGGCCGCCGCCAGCGCAACTTATAGGCTGGCGCTGTCTGATTTACATGACAGGTTAACCTGTAAGAACAGACAAACTGGTAAGTCGGCCCGGATGTTCCAGGAATCGCATAGGTCGCGATCGGCATTGCCACCTATGGGTGAGCTTAATGGAGCAGTGGGGATCTGAGAACTGTATCCGGGTTCGACGGATTTGATTGATAATTGGATTCCTTCTCCTGAAGTGGATTTACCCCAGCTTGGTACAGCCTCATTACTTCCTGTTAAAGGGAAGGGGAGTTTTTGCATGATCCGCTGGACAGAAAAACGGAGATGGCGACAAAATCCATCTATGAGGCCGCGGGTCATGGACTCAGAGCAGTGCTAGGACCATGTGTGCTAGTAAAGCTTTCCTGAGCTGGTTGGACCGTTTTTACGGACGGCGTGGCAAGATGGATCCCCACTATCCGAGGTAGATGGGCTCTTCAAGTTATTGAAGGATGCAGCCCAATACGGCGGTCACAGTCAGAAGAGCATTGTGGCTTAGACAGTGGACCAGAGACGCGACAAAGTTTGCTATCTTTAGCTTACAAGGGTGGTCAGACATTTGGATCTGTCCTTCCAGAGCTGATTACCAAGGCAAAGGCGAAAGAAGCGGATTTAGCTTCTGTGTCTGGCAGGCCTAGTACCAGCAGTGGTCGGCGGTCTTTTTCGGTCCAGGGGACGATTCGGTCATCGGGTCGTCCCTCTTTTTCGTACACTCCTTGGAAGCAAAGTTTCCGTCAAGACAAGCGGGAAGCTGACAGAAGCCCGCCAAGGCGGACTGACGCCAGGGATCTACTCGAGGGCTCTCGAGTGGGGGGTCGCCTGCTCCAATTCAAAGCGACTTGGATTTCCCGCGTTCCGAACTTCTGGGTAACGTGGATCGTGTCGGCAGGCTATTTCATAGAGTTTTCTTCTCGACCCCCGGACAGGTCTCGCATTCCATCAGAGCTCGAGTTTTTTGTCGCTCTGCGGCGAGAGGTCGAATTCCTTCTGCAGAAGGGTGTGGTAATACCGGTTCCGCCAGAGGATCGGGAAAAAGGGTTTTATTCCTATCTTTTTGTGGTCCCCAAAAAGGAGGACAAGTTTTGCCCTATTCTGGATCTCAAAAGATTGAATCGGCATGTCCACACCCGAAAATTCCGCATGGAGTCGCTTCGCTCCGTTGTGGCAGCCCTATCGCAGAACGACTTTTTTGGTGTCGATCGACATTCGTGATGTTCCCGTCGGAAGGGCTCATCGGCACTTTCTTCGTTTGGCCATAAGGTCAGGATCAATACCAGTTCGTGGCTCTGCCTTTCGGCTTAGCCTCAGCGCCCAGAGTCTTTACAAAAATTCTGGCGCATTCATGGCAAGTCTTCGAAGACAGGGGATTACGATTCTTCCTTATCTGGACGATCTTTTGATCGTGGCTTCCTTGGAGGAGGAGGCAGTGACGGCTCGCAATTTGTCTCTTCAGCTTCTGAAGGACTTCGGTTGGCTGGTCAATTGGGAGAAGTCGTTTCTGGAACCGTCGCGGGCGATCCTCTTTTTTGGGGATGCATTTCGACATGGTACGGGCGGTAGTTTCCCTACCTCTGGACAAACAGTCATGTCTTCTTCGACATGTACAGATCATGAAATCCTCGACAGCGATGTCTCTTCGGAAGTGTATGCGTCTTCTGGGATTAATGGTGGCATCCATGGAGGCAATTCCGTTTGCCCAGTTTCATTCCAGGGCTCTCCAAAGGTTCATACTGAGTCGTTGGAATCGGTCGCAATCACTGGATTGCAGTGTCACCTAGTTGCTCTAGTGGCTCAGTGGGACCAGTTCGAGCTAGTCTACGTGTTCCCGCCAATATCCCTACTTCCTCTGGTGCTGCGTCGGATCAGACTAGAGAGAATCTCAGCTATCTTGATAGCTCCAGATTGGCCAAGAAGGACGTGGTTCTCGACACTAATGTCGCTATTAGCGGCACCTTCGTTTCCACTTCCTCTTCGACCGGACCTGTTGTCTCAGGGGCCAGTTTGTCATCCGGACTTGGTGTCTCTGCGTTTGACGGCGTGGCTCTTGAGACCGAAATATTGACCCGTAGAGGTTTCTCAGCCAAAGTCATTGCTACTCTGCGAGCGGCTAGGAGTCCGGCTACTACTAAGATTTACCACAGGACTTGGGAAGCCTTCTTTTTGTGGTGTTCGAGTTCTTCAAAGGACCCGAGAAAATTTTTCTATTCCCAATTTGTTAGCTTTTTTTACAACACGGGTTGGATAAAGGTTTGGCAGTTAGCACCCTGAGGGGTCAGATTTCTGCTCTGTCCTTACTTTTTTCGGAGGGCTATCGCCTCGCGTAGAGACGTACGTTCCTTTTTTCGTGGAATAACCCGTCAGTTTCCGCCACGGATAACACCTGTATCTCCTTGGCGGCTCAACCTTGTTTTGGAGGCTCTTCAGCATAAGCCTTTTGAGCCTATGGACTCTGCTAGTCTTTCTTTAATTTCTTGGAAGGTGGCCTTCCTAGTGGCAGTCACCTCTTTGAGAAGGGTTTCTGAGTTGGCAGCTCTTTCATGCTCACCTCCTTTTCTGGAGTTTTTTCCGGATCGTGTAGTACTTCGTACACGGGGTGAGTTTTTACCTAAGGTGGTGTCACAATTTCATGTTAACCAGGATATTGTGTTGCCTTCACTCTGTCCGGAACCAAAGAATGCGAAAGAGCGGGCCTTGCACACATTGGATTTAGTGCAGGCTTTGAAGTTTTACTTGTCTATTACTCAAGTTTTTCGCAAGTCTGACTCCCTGTTTGTGATTCCAGCAGGTCGTCGGCGTGGTCACCGAGCTTCCAAGGACTCTATAGCTCGTTGGATTCGGTCAGCCATTTTGGAAGCTTACCGTCTTCGGTGTGAATCTTGCCCAGTTAAGATTCGAGCTCATTCCACGAGAGCTGTGGCTTCATCGTGGGCTTTCCATCAAGGGGCCTCGGCAGCTCAACTCTGCCGGGCGGCGACTTGGCGCTCCGTCCACACTTTTACAAGGTTTTATAAGGTGGACGTCAGTGCTTCTGCTGATGCAGCCCTGGGGCGTAGGGTTCTGCATGCAGCTGTAGTTTGAAGTTCTCAGTGAACTTATGTTGAGCGCTTGTTGCCTTTTATTTAGGTTGTTGGGTTTTCTGCCTTTTGTTGGTATTTTCCCACCCTTATTTTTGAACTGCTTTGGGACGTCCCATCAGTAATGAATACTGTGGCTCTCTTCCTTCCATCTGCAGCTGAAAGACGGATTTTGGTAAGAACTTACCTGTAAAATCCTTTTCAGCGAAGGAAGGAAGAGAGACACAGCACCCTCCCATGGCAGAAGTGTGTTGGTATTTTCAGATGCGGCGTGACCCTCCTCTGATTGCGATTATCTGGGCTGAGGTTAACGCGCTAAGGCTCTGTTCCAGCATCGCCAGCTTATCGCAGTAGTCAGGTCGTTCGTGAGTAGTACCTGAAACTCTGTGGTTTTCTTCATATTGCACGCATAACCTGTCTCTTTATCCTTCAGAAGGGGTTATGTTGCTCCGCTGGTGATCTTTACTCTTCCTTTAAGCTTGGGTATGACTGAAGAGCTGAGTAGGAGGAGCCCGAGCTGGAGGGGCCGGATCAACACGCTTTTAATCTGAGGTGTCAATCCTATCTGGGGCTCCGCCTACCCATCAGTAATGAATACTGTGTCTTTCTTCCTTCCTTCGCTGAAAAGGATTTTATAGGTACGTTCTTACCAAAATCCGTCTTTTGCAAGCTAAACATTCCCAAATCCTGCAACCGTTCCTCATAGGACATGGTTTGCACACTGGTCACCATTCTGGTGGCTCTTCTCTGAACTTGCTCCAGTTTGTTGATGTCTTTTTTAAAATGTGGTGCCCAAAACTGGACACAGTATTCCAGATGAGGTCTGACCAAGAGGAGTAGAGGGCAATAATGACCTCACGTGATCTAGACTGTATGCTTCTGTTGATACATCCTAGAATTGCATTTGCCTTTTTTGCTGCTGCATCACACTGTTGACTCATGTTCAGTCTGTGATCAATTAGTATACCCAAGTCTTTTTCACATGTGCTGTTACTTAGCCCTATTCCTCCCATTTTTTATTTTTTCATTTTTATTGCCCAGATGTAGTACTTTGCATTTTTCCCTGTTAAAATCCATTCTGTTAGTTGCTGCCCACTGCTCCAGTTTATTTATATCTTTTTGAATCCTCTCTCTCTCTTCTCTAGTATTAGCTACCCCTCCTAGCTTTGTGTCATCAGCAAATTTGATCAGTTTACCCTCAATTCCTTCATCTAAATCATTGATAAAGATGTTGAACAATAAGGGCCCAAAACAGAGCCTTGTGGTACCCCACTTGATACATTCTTCCAACTGGATGTGCAGCCATTTACGACCACTCTTTGGGTCCGATCACTAAGCCAGTTATGAATCCACCTAACAGTTGCCTTGTCCTTTCCATACTTAGTCATTTTTTCAATAAGGATTGTGTGAGATACTTTGTCAAATGCTTTGCTGAAGTCAAGATATACTATATCTACAGCATTTCCCTGATCCACCCAGTCAGTGATTCTGTCATAGAAGGAAATTAAGTTAGTCTGACATGACTTATTAGTTACAAACCCATGCTGACTCTGTTTAATCACTTCATTCTTATCCAGGTACTTGCATACATGTTCTTTAATAATTTGTTCAACGATCTTTCCTGGTATAGAAGTCAGACTCACCGGCCTGTAGTTCCCTGGGTCCACCTTCTTCCCCTTTTTGAAGATAGGAACAACATTTGCTCTTCTCCAGTCTTCTGGGACTTCTCCTGTTCTCCAAGAATTTTCAAAGATTATGGACAGTGGTTCAAGAATTTCTTCTGCTATCCCCTTCAGTACTCTGGAGTGTAATTCATCTGGACCTGGAGACTTGAATTCATTTAGGTTAGCTAAGTGTTTCCTCACTGTCTTTCTGTTTATAGATATCCTGGATTCTTCTATTCGTTTAATAGGACAGTGAAGATCAGTTGATGTTACATTTCCTTTCTGAGAGAAAACAGATGCAAAATAGGAATTTAACAGTTCAGCCTTCTCAACATCCTGCTTTACCATTTCATCATTTTCATCCTGTAAAAATCCTATAGCATCTTTGACTTTTCTTTTACTTATGACATATCCCCAAAATCCTTTTTTGTTGCTTTTGATGTCACTTGCAAGCCTTAATTCCTTGTCAGCTTTAGATAATCTGATTTGTGCCCTGCAGGTTCTGCAGACGGCATTATATTCTTCTTTAGATATGCCTCCCTCTTTCCATTTGATAAACATTTCTTTCTTCCTTTTTAGCATGTGTTTAAGTTCTGTGTTCATCCATCCTGGTTTCCTTAAATTCTTCCCATTCTTCACTCTTTTCGGAATTGTTAACAATTGTGCTTTGAGAATCTCATTTTTCAAGATTTTCCATGCTTCCTGGACATTTTTGTCCTTAAGGATATCCAGCCATTGGATCCCTCCAATTCTCTTTCTGAGTCCCTTAAAATCTGCCTTTCTGAAATCTAATCTTCACGTCACAGGTCTTCCTCCTCTTGTTATCCAAAATTCTAAAATAGCATGGTCACTACCTCCTAGGGTCCCAGCCACTCTTACCTCCTCAACCATTTCTTCCCTGTTTATAAGGATTAGATCCAAGGTAGCAGATCCCCTTGTTTTCTCCCCTACCTTTTGGAAGATAAAGTTGTCAGCAAGAGAGGATAAGAATTTCCTTGACCTGTTAGTTTTGCCTGAGAGAGATTCCCAACAAATGTCTGGATAGTTGAAATCTCCCATGACCACTGTCATATTTTTTGGAGAACTTGGCCATTTGATGCATAAAGAGTTCATTCATATCTTCAGCTTGCATAGGTGGCCTGTAGTAAATGCCTACAATGGTGTCCTTTCCATTGTTCCTTCCTTGTATTCTTACCCAAACAGTTTCCACAGAACTCCCAGGCTCTGAAGCGTCAATCTCTGTGCAGATATACTCTTTTCTAACATACAATGCGACTCCTCCTCCTCGTTTATCAAGTCTGTTTCTTGCAAATAAGTTGTATCCTTCTAGCCTTGTATTCCAATCATGTGTATCGTCCCACCAAGTCTCAGTGATTCCAATGACATCATACTTCTTCTCCTGCATTAGTAGCTCCAGTTCTCCTTGTTTGTTGCCCATGCTTTGTGCATTTGTATAGAAACATTTTAGTTTGTGATTGGTTTCTCTTCCTCCAATATTTTTATGTAGATTTTTTTCTCTTTGTTCTTCCCCTTCACTTCTAATAGCAGAATTGTCAATAGTATTTGTCAGGTGTATTGCTTTTGCAGGCGTTTTGCTTCCCTTTCCACATTGTTCTAGTTTAAAGCTCTCCTGATGAGTGTAGCAAGGCGACTTCCAAATACATGTTTTCCAGTCTTCGTAAGGTGCACCCCATCTCTAGCAAGTAGTCCATCGTATGGGTAATTCACTCCGTGATCCAAAAATCCAAAACCTTGCTGACGGCACCATCGACATAGCCAGTTGTTCACCTGCAGAATCTTCTTCCACCTCCTTGTTCCATGGACATCCACTGGAAGGATGGAAGAGAAGACCACCTGCGCTCCCAGTTCTTTCACTTTCTTACCTAAGTATTCAAAGTCACTGCAGATAGTTTCCAGGTCGTTTCTTGCGGTGTCATTTGTCCCCACATGTATTAGCAGGAATGGTTAGTCATCTGTAGGTCTGAAGAGTCCTGATATCCTGTCGGACACATCTTTAATTTTTGCACCTGGAAGACAGCACATTTCTCTTGAGGTTAAATCCGGTCTGCAGATAGCGGCCTCTGTTCCTCTCAACAGAGAATCCCCCATGACAACAACTCTCCGTTTCTTCTTCACAACAGTTTTCTTTCTCCATTCAGGAGGACTCTGAGGGCGTACAAGGTTATTGTTTGTGGCCAAAGTCTTATCTTGATATATTTCTTCATCATTCTCCTGTGTAAGAGCCTGGTACTGGTTCCTGAGCAGAATTGGTGCTGACTGCCTCACGATCCTCCTGCTTCTCTGGGTCACATGCTTCCATTTCTCTGTTTCTTCAGGTGCACTTCGAATTTCTTCTCTTTCTGTAACATGAAGAGATAATTCTGCTCTGTCTAAGAACTCTTCACCTTCCTTAATGGTCTTCAATGTAGATAACCTTTCTTCCAGATTTTGCAACTTTTCCTCCAACAGGGACACAAGCTTGCATTTGTGGCATGTGAAGTTTGGCTTTTCCACTGTTAAATCTGTGAACATTTATTCTTCTTCTGACAGACCTCAGTCCGAGTGAAAATGAAATGTGCATGGCCATATAAAAATAACATCGGTCTGAGTGCGATCCAGTGTTTTGTCAGATCGCACTTGGACCAAAAATAATGTATTCTGCACAAACCCATATTGTGTGTATTTGCATTCTGCAGGCATAAGTTCTATTGTCCTGTTGACACTACAGTATATCACTTGTAGTGCCACATCTCATCCTGCAGAAGTCACTGTTGTCTTTTAATTTCTGTATGTAAGCTTTTACAATACAAAAATGCGTGGAGGCTCTGATGATTAGCCTTAAGTTAATAGGTGCCTGCTGGTGGCTTCTTAGAAAGTGGGTTTGTAAATAAGAACGAAGTGCAAATATCTACTAAAGTTGTTTTCTACAATTAAAGATTGATAATCACTAGCCAATAACGTATTTCTTCTAAATAATTTAGACAAATTCAGAAGATGGAGATGAAGACGATGACTCTGACTCCAAATCTCCAGGAAAAGGTCGGAAGAAGATCCGAAAAATCTTAAAGGATGACAAATTAAGAACAGAAACACAAAATGCTGTGAAAATGGAAGAAGAAAGGAGGAAGAGAATTGCAGAGAGAGAGCGTGAACGGAAAAAACTGAGGGAGGTAAGAGTGTTGCTATGTACCACAATTTTTCCTTCTAATATATGAGCACCAAATTACACGAAAAGTTTGTAACGCATCTCATAATCGCCATGTAATAATCGTTTTGTGCACAGATCTGCTTTCAGTGGCAGCCTACCTTCTAACTAGTGTTCTTGATTATTAGGTTATTCTTGTAGAAGATGCCTCACCAGTTAAATGTCCAATTACCACAAAGCTTGTTTTGGATGAAAATGCGGAAACAAAAGAACCTTTGCTTCAGGTTCACAGGAGCTTAGTCACAAAGCTTAAACCCCATCAAGTTGATGGTAAGATTGCATTTTTTTTTATAGTTATATCAATTAATAAAATATCATGTATTTTTTCCCCCACAACAGTGTAAACCCCGCACAGCCTTTGTGTGTTTAGATTTTTTTTTCTTACTCTAAGCACCTCAATCTCTTCCAGTCAAAACGTGCTGCGCTTTAGATAACTATTTTTCTGTTTCAGCAGCAGTATGAAAGGAAAGGAGACACACTAGTAATGACTAGTGGGTAGGCGGAGCCCAGATAGGATTGACACCTCAGATTATAAAGAGTGTTGACCGGCCCCTCCAGCTCGGGCTCCTCCTACTCCTTCAGTCTAAAATTTGAGGTCCAGAGGATGGTCGCTGCTGGAAGCAGCTCCTCAGAAAACTTTATTATTTTTATCGGACAAGAGACTTGGATCACCAGAAGTGGTCTAGAGGTCTCAGAGGTCTCAGCGCTGCTGGACCCCCACCTCTCCCTTGGCGATCTGTAATACCCTGTATGGTGGTCCCTGCACTTTCATGCCGGCCCTGGGGGATGAGGATTGCTTCCCTGGCGGGGACGCAAACCGCACATCGGGGGTCACTGCGTTCCCCGCCCGGGGGGGGGGAAGCGATGGGTACAGCGCCACAAACCCCTGGGGGTCCCTGTGGCGCTCGGCTGGTGAGTACGGCATTTTTATGTGAATGTGTGTGTGCTCTCAGTGGCTGCTGCGGCAGCCGCTGGTACATGTATTAGATGACATGTTTGGTGACTGTATTTTATGTCCGCAGGCAGATACCTGCAGGACAGAGGAGAGCAGAGAGTGAGGAGTTCGCACTCTTTTTTGAAGCCGGAGGGGGGGCGTGGCTTCACGCTTCCCGCTCTTTTTGTGACAGGAATCGCTCTGAGGAGACTGCAGCTTCACTGTCCTTCTCTTCCGGCTTCTCTCAGCACGGCGGCCATTACAGAGGCTCCGGGCTCCTCATGCTCCGCTCCTCCTGTTTAAGGTATACTTTCACCGAGGCCAGCTGGGTGAGTGAATATCATCACCCCACAGCGCAGAACCTATCTGTGTTCCAAGTGACAGATAGCGTTTATCTGCAGCCGCGTTCTCTTATAGAGACCTGGGACTCGCACACTCCTTTTATTTTATATAGGGAGTTGTGGGGAGTTGGAGGCATTAACCCCTATGAAGGGTTAACCCTTTCAGCAATAACCGCCGCAGGTTCTACCCGGTAGGGATCAGAACGCAGGAGGTTATTTATATACTGAGAGATAGCTGGGGTAACTCTCTTCTTTAAGAGCTTTAACCCTTCAGCGTACTTGCTCAGTCTGCTTAGTAACCACACTGTTTCCAGTTACTAACAGGGTTTTGACCTGCCATTTACTGCTGACATGTCGGTTCAGGGTCCGGAAGGTGCGGACCATCTGCCAGATCCGCTACAGGATCAGTCGCAAGTATCTGATACGCAGACTTCGACGGCATCAAGCGCTGCGATTTACAGCGATACCAAATTAGATGCCATCGCTCAGTCAATTAATGGCTTGTCTGACCTTTTAGGTCAGTGGGTGTCAGCTAGATCCTCTCATGACAGGAAGCGGCGCAGGCCGGTGCCATCTTTTCCGCGTAGCGAATCAGAGGTATCTGATATGGAATGCGGACAGGGTTCTCCTTCAAACTCAGAAGGGGAGTTATCCGATTTGGATAAGGAGGATCGGCAGGGACATTCTTTCTCTCTTGTGAGCCGAACAGAGGCTTTTATTGAAGCTATGAGAGAGGCGTTACAGTTACCGGAGGAGGTAACTAGACGTCCTGGTAAATCGGGCCGCATGTACCAGGAGTACCATAAGTCGCGGTCAACATTACCGGCTCTGGAAGAGCTTAATACGGTAGTGGAGAAGGAACGTCTGTGTCCAGATAAACGTTTTCAAGGGACACGGTTCTTTGAAGCATTATATCCGTGTTCAACGGAATTGACGGATAATTGGATTCCTTCTCCTGAAGTGGATGTTCCTTTATCCCAGCTTAGTAAATCCTCATTGCTTCCGGTTAAAGGGAAAGCGAGTCTGCAAGAGCCGCTGGACAGAAAAACGGAGATGGCGGCGAAATCCATCTATGAAGCTGCAGGTCATGGATTCAGAGCAGTACTAGGATCCATGTGTGCTTCTAAGGCTTCCCTGTGCTGGTTGGTCCGTTTACGGAAGGCGTTGCAGAATAGATCTCCATTATCCGAGATAGATGGACTTCTCGATTTATTGGAGACTGCAGCCCGATATAGCTGTGATGCAGGTCTGGATGCTGCGTCATTATTATCCAGGACGCAATCTTCAGCGGTCACAGTCAGAAGAGCACTGTGGCTTAGACAGTGGACCGGGGACGCGGTTTCCAAGCAGGGTTTACTGTCTTTAGCCTACAAGGGTGGTCAGCTATTTGGATCTGATCTCACAGAGCTGATTGCCAAGGCAAAGGCTAAAGAAGCGGCTTTACCACAGCGAAGGGCTATGGCTTCTACGTCTGGCAGACCTAGTACCGGTAATGGTCGGCGGTATTTTCGGTCTAGGGGACGATCCGGTCAGTCTTCTTGGGGATCGTCCCTCTTTTTCAGGAAAGAAGTCTTCTCAGAAATCCCGCACCCCTTGGAAACAAAGTTTCCGTCAAGACAAGCGGGAAACTGACAAGAAGCCCGCCAAGGCAGACTGACGCCAGGTCCTCACTCGAGGGCTCTCGAGTGGGGGGTCGCCTGCTCCAATTCAAGGCGAATTGGATTTCCTGCGTTCCGGATTCCTGGGTAACGCGAGTTGTGTCGGCAGGCTATTTCATAGAGTTTTCTTCTCGACCCCCGGACAGTTTTTGCCAGTCTCGCATTCCGTCAGAGCCCGAGCTATTTGCCGCTCTGCTGCGAGAGGTGGAATTCCTTCTGCAGAAGGGTGTAGTAATACCGGTTCCGACAGAGGATCGGGGAAAAGGTTTTTATTCAAATCTCTTTGTGGTCCCCAAAAAAGAGGACAAATTTCGTCCTATTCTGGATCTCAAAAGATTGAATCAGCATGTCCACACCCAAAAATTCCGCATGGAGTCACTTCGCTCCGTTGTGGCAACCCTGTCGCAGAACGACTTTCTGGTGTCAATCGACATTCGCGACGCTTATTTGCATGTTCCCGTCGGAAGGGCTCACCAGCGCTTCCTTCGTTTTGCCATAGGTCAGGACCATTACCAATTTGTGGCCCTGCCATTCGGCTTGGCTTCAGCGCCCAGAGTTTTTACAAAAATTCTAGCGCCTCATGGCAATTCTTCGAAGGCAGGGAGTCACGATTATTCCCTATCTGGACGACCTTTTGATTGTGGCGTCCTCAAAAGAGGAGGCGGTGACGGCTCGCAATCTATCCCTTCAGCTCCTGGAGGACTTCGGGTGGCTGGTCAATTGGGAGAAGTCGTCTCTGGAACCGTCGCAGTCAATCCTGTTTTTGGGGATGCATTTCGACACGGTACGGGCAGTGGTGTCCTTACCTCCAGACAAGCGGGCATGTCTCCTTCGACATGTACAGACTATGAAGTCTTCGACAGCATTGTCCCTTCGGAAGTGTATGCGCCTTTTAGGTCTGATGGTGGCTTCCATGGAAGCGCTTCCGTTTGCCCAGTTTCATTCTAGAGCCCTCCAAAGGCTCATTCTGAGTCATTGGGATCGATCGCAGATTGCACTGGATCGCAGTATCCTCATCTCTCGCAGGGTGCGAGAGTCCCTAAGTTGGTGGTCACGTCTAGGAACGTTATCACTGGGGAAGTCTTTCCTTCCTCCGAGGTGGTCGGTCATAACCACTGATGCCAGCCTGACGGGCTGGGGGGGTGTCTGGAACGATCTCTGGGTTCAGGGAGTATGGTCATCGGAAGAGTCTGTTCTACCGATCAACATCTTGGAATTGAGGGCAATTTTCCTTTGCCTCCAACACTGGACGGTCCCTTTGAGCGGTCTACCAGTCCGAGTGCAGACAGACAACGCAACGGCGGTCGCGTATATCAACCACCAAGGCGGGATGAGGAGTTCCAGGCTCATGGTGGAAGTGTCTCGGATCCTGAATTGGGCCGAGGACAGAGTACCAGCCATCTCTGCGATTCACATTCCAGGAGTTCAGAATACCATGGCGGACTTCCTCAGTCGAGAGAAGATGGATCCCGGAGAATGGAGTCTTCATCCGGAGATCTTTGCACTGCTGTGCTCCCTTTGGGGAGTTCCCCAAGTGGATTTGATGGCATCCAGATCCAATGCCAAGTTGCCGACCTTCATGTCCAGGTACAAGGACCCGAAGGCTGTGGCGGTGGATGCTCTGGTGACCCCGTGGGACCGATTCTAGCTAATCTATGTGTTTCCGCCGATATCCTTACTTCCTCTGGTGCTGCGTCGGATCAGACTGGAGAGAATCCCGGCTATATTGATAGCCCCAGATTGGCCAAGGAGGACGTGGTTCTTGACACTGGTGTCGCTTTTGGCAGCACCGCCATTTCCACTTCCTCTTCGCCCGGACCTGTTAACCCAGGGTCCTGTCCGTCATCCGGACTTGAAGTCTCTGCGTTTGACGGCGTGGCTCTTGAGACCGAAATACTGACCCGTAGAGGTTTTTCAGCCGAAGTCATTGCCACTCTTCGAGCTGCCAGTGGTCCGGCTACTACTAGAATTTACCACAAGACCTGGGAAGCCTTCTTCTCGTGGTGTTTGGGTTCTTCAAGGAACCCGAGGATTTTTTCCATTCCCAATCTGTTGGCTTTTCTACAGTACGGGCTGGACAAGGGTTTGGCAGTTAGCACCCTGAGGGGTCAGGTTTCTGCCCTGTCCCTGTTGTTCCGGAAAGTTATCGCCTCGCGTAGGGACGTGCGCTCCTTTTTTCGCGGGGTAACCCGTCAGTTTCCGCCGCGGAAGGCACCTGTGTCTCCTTGGCGGCTCAACCTTGTCCTGGAGGCTCTTCAGCATGGGCCTTTTGAGCCAATGGATTCTGCTAACCTTTCTTTGCTTTCTTGGAAGGTTGCCTTCCTAGTCGCAGTCACTTCTTTGAGAAGGGTTTCTGAGTTGGCGGCTCTTTCTTGCTCGCCTCCTTTCCTGGAATTTTACCCGGATCGAGTAGTGCTTCGCACACGGGGCGACTTTCTACCTAAGGTAGTGTCGCAATTCCATGTTAACCAGGATATTGTTTTGCCTTCACTTTGCCCGGGCCCGAGGAATGCAAAGGAACGGGTTTTGCACACATTGGATTTAGTGCGGGCCTTGAAGTTCTATTTGTCTGTTACTCAAGGTTTTAGGAAGTCAGACTCCTTGTTTGTGATTCCAGCAGGTCGTCGACGTGGTCAACGAGCTTCCAAGGACTCTATAGCTCGTTGGATTCGGTCAGTCATTTTGGAGGCTTACCGACTTAAAGGCAAACCTTGCCCGATTAAGATTCGTGCTCATTCCACGAGGGCTGTGGCCTCATCGTGGGCCTTTCATCAAGGGGCTTCGGCAGCTCAGCTCTGCCGAGCGGCGACTTGGCGCTCCGCCCATACGTTTACAAAGTTTTATAAGGTGGACGTCAGTGCTTCCGCTGATGCGGCCTTAGGACGCAGGGTCCTACAGGCGGCTGTAGTGTAAAGTTCTAGTTAACTTGTATTTGGCGCCTGTTGCGCATTTACCAAGGTTGTTGGGATTCTGCCTGTTTTTTCTTGGTTATATTCCCACCCTTAATTTTTGGACTGCTTTGGGACGTCCCACTAGTCATTACTAGTGTGTCTCCTTTCCTTCCATTCTGCTGCTGAAAGACGGATTTTGGTAAGAACTTACCTGTAAAATCCTTTTCAGCGAAGGAAGGAAAGGAGACACAGTACCCGCCCATGCAGAAGTGTGTTGATGTGTTTTCAGATGCGGCGTGACCCTCTTCTGATAGCGATTATCTGGACTGAGGTTGACGCGCTACGGCTCCTTTCCAGCATTGCCAGCTCATCGCGGTGGTCAGGTCCAGTGAGTAGTACCTGGAACTGTGTGGTTTTTTGCCTACATGCATGCATAACCTGTATTCTTGCTTTTTCTCTGAAGTCCTTCAGAAGGGGTTATGTTGCTCCGCTGGTGATATTTGTTCTTCCCTAAGCTTTTGTATGACTGAAGAAGCAGGAGTAGGAGGAGCCCGAGCTGGAGGGGCCGGTCAACACTCTTTTTAATCTGAGGTGTCAATCCTATCTGGGCTCCGCCTACCCACTAGTCATTACTAGTGTGTCTCCTTTCCTTCCTTCGCTGAAAAGGATTTTACAGGTAAGTTCTTACCAAAATCCGTCTTTTAGGAGGCGGCTGGACCAGCAGGTAACATGCTCCTCCATTAGCTAAAATTTTATACCCGTAGAGCTGTGCGGTCTGTGAGGAGGGCTGAGCAAGCTGACGGCGCTTCAGAGGAGAGCCTGTAATACTTGCACATTAGAGCCACAAACTTATATTTCCTAATACACTTATTAAAATAAAGTGGACGATCCCTTAAATTAAATATTCCCGTCCACTTATTCTCCCTGTTGGCCACATGCCCCCCTAGGATGACAATTTTCCTGCTCTAGCTAGACTCGCACAGCCCTGATTGTCACAGTATCACATGGTTAGAGCAGTTTAACCCCAACCATACAAATAAAACAGCGCTTATGAAAAATGTCTTACAAACGTAGAGGAATGTGACATTGGTGCAATCTATATATATATAGAATTGAATGTGTGTGTGTGTGTGTGTGTGTTGTGTGTGTGTGTGTATCACCAACCAATCACGAAGCATCTTTCATTTCACCAGAGCCGTTTAAAAGAAGCTGAGCTGTGATTGGTTGTTATGAGCAACAGTTTTCTCACTCCACAACAACACCTCAGCAGACAGTGAGTGGGTGGGAGAAATCTAGGATCCCCGGGAACATAAGCTCCCGCCGGACATTGTGTGCCCCCCAGAAAGGAGCAGAGAGCACATGACAGAAATGAATCCCCCCTCCCGTTCCCATATACCCATCACACATCCTTTATCCCATAGGCACATCTTCCCTCTTAAAGGGATCTCCAGCATGGAAGTTAGGGCAAATCCATCCTGCGCTCTGATTCTGACCCCAGGCCTCTCTTAAAGGGATCTCCGGTATGGAAGTCAGGGCAAATCCCTCAGCGCTCTGATTCTGACCCCAGGCCTCTCTTAGGGATCATTGGTATGGAAGTCAGGGCAAATCCATCCAGCGCTTTGGTTCTGACGCCAGGCCTCTCTTAAACGGATCACCTGTATGGAAGTTAAGGCAATCCACTCAGCGTTCTGGTTCTGACCCCAGGCTCTCTTAAAGGGATCCCCAGTATGGAAGTCAGGGCAATTGCCTTCAAATGCTCTGGTACTGACCCCAGACCTCTATTAAAGGGATTATTGGTATGGAAGTCAGGGCAATTCCACCCAGCGCTCTGGTTCTGACCTCAGGCCCCCTTAAAGGGATATCCTGTATGGAAGTGAGGGCAAATCCACTCTGCGCTTTGGTACTGACCCCAGGCCTCTCTTAAATGGATCTCCAGTATGGAAGTTAGGGTAAATCCTTCAGCGCTCTGATTCTCACCCCAGGGGTAGTACTCCGATGGCTCTGGCTGATGTGGGATATTAGGGGTAGTACTCAAGTGGCTCTGGCTGACGGGATGATGTGGGATATTAGGGGTAGTAGTCCGGTGGCTCTGGCTGACGGGATGATGTGGGATATTAGGGTAGTAGTCCGGTGGCTCTGGCTGACGGGATGATGTGGGATATTAGGGGTAGTAGTCCGGTGGCTCTGGCTGACGGGATGATGTGGGATATTAGGGGTAGTAGTCCGGTGGCTCTGGCTGACGGGATGGTGTGGGATATTAGTGGTAGTTGTCCATTGGCTATGGCTGACGGGACGATGTGGAATATTAGGGGTACTAGTTCGGTGGCTTTGACGGGATGATGTGGGATATTAGTAGTCCGGTGGCTCTGGCTGACGGGACGATGTTGGATATTAGGGGTAGTAGTCCGTTGGCTTTGACGGGATGATGTGGGATATTAGTAGTCTGGTGGCTCTGGCTGACGGGACGATGTCAGATATTAGGGGTAGTAGTCCGGTGTCTTTGACGGGATGATGTGGGATATTAGTAGTCCTGTGGCTTTGACGGAATGATGTGGGATATTGGGGGTAGTAGTCCAGTGGCTCTGGCTGACAGGATTGTGTGGGATATTATAGTGAATGTGGCTATGCTGAGTGGGCGGGCTCTATACTCAGCTTTATATATATATATATATTATATATATATAATTATAATGATTTTATCTATCTATCTATATATATATATATATATATATATATATAGATAGATAGATAAAATCATTATAATATATATATATATATATTATAATGATTTTATCTATCTATCTATCTATAGATAGATAGATAGATAGATAGATAGATAGATAGATAAAATCATTATTATATATATATAATCATTATAATTTGTTATAACTAACCGTAGTTAGTTACTATGTCCGGGCAGCGCCGGGCTCTTCAGCTAGTATTTAATATTGGTTAAAATAAACAAATCTGATATAAGTATACTCCCAGACCCAGGGGTTTCCTTAGCCCCATTACCAAAACGGAAGGTCACCATCCTGAGATCCAAGGCTCACATCTAACAAATCTCCACGCCTCTTGCCCCACAATGGTTTTGATGCTGTAGCACGTGGTAAGGTTTTCCGTAACACCAAAAGGAGGGTAAATAGAACAGACCAATAAATGGGTTTTACCATGATGGTAAGTGCATTCTATGTAAGAGAGCTTAACCCCCGACTAATTCACTTTTATATGAAATATCTTGGAAAAATAATAAACTTTTGAAATACAATTCATTTTTAAAATTGCACTATTTTCCTATTTTAGGCTGCTAATTGTATAGCTTGTCCAGTAGCAGACTTCTGCTCTGGTCAAGCGTAGCAATTTCAGCAGGGAGACAGACAGCATTGTCCTTGTCCTGTGCAGCTTTCTCCCTGCATGATTGCCGAGAAGCAAAAATGAGCCCTTCTTCCTGTGACTGATGGCCGTCTGGCCTTGTTCCTGTTCAACTCTGTTCTATATAACTGGCTGCGTAGTACAAGTTAGCCATCACTTTCAGGAGGAAGCGCACATTATTAGGCTAATTTCACACCAGCGTCTAGCGCACGGCCGCCGCTAAGCTCCGCCCCGGCCGCGCCTCCTCCCGATTGCTCCGCCTATGGGCGCATGACGCATGCGACCTGCGTACCCTATCTTAAGCATTGGATTCGCAGGCCGTACGCAGGTATGCGTTTGCCGGCGCATGCGTCCTTTTGACGGTGCGCCGAGCGCACCAAAATGCAACACCATGCGTTGGGCGCAGGTCGGCGCACCGTCAAAAGGGCGCAGGCAAACGCATAGCTGAGCACGAACTTCGTACGGCCTGCGATCCCAATGCTAAAGATAGGGTGCGCAGGTTGCATGCAGCGTCATGCGCCCAAAAGCGGAGCGAGCGGGAGGACGCTCGGCCGGGGGCGGAGCTTAGCAGGTCGGTCAGATGCTGGTGTGAAACCAGCCTTAGTTTTAGGAAATAGTGTAAACATATACATAGGACAATGAGAAAGTAAATCTGACCATGTGAGGGAGGCAGAGAGGCTTGTTCTATGTATCTGCATTCCTGTACTATAACTGAGAACTGCTAAAGAGTGCTGCTACTTCCTGTGAGTGACAACTGGCCTCACCGAACAAGCCAAACGGTGGTCATGGAAGAAGTGCTCAGTCATTATCTATCCTTGGCAATCTGGGAGATATTTGCATAGGACTGTGCTGTCTCCCTTGTGTAAATGCTTAATTTTTTTTCACGAACAGACAGTGTCAGGTTGGCGCCGTTATACTGATTAAAATGATTCCTGGGTTGATGAAATCCGTATTTTGGTTGTTTAATCTGTATTTTCAGTTCTGAGTTAATTATATGCTCGTGCTACAGGGCGGCCTGTGTGGTGGGGGGGTGGGTCTTCATGTGGTGCTCTTATTAGCTGTTCATCTGTATGACTTATGACAGGTCACTGATCCCTCACTGACCTGCCCCTTATTTTACATAGTGATTATTATATATATTTAAAAAAAAAAAGTCACCCTCGGCAGGTGCCTGTTCTGCAGCATGATCGTATCTGTATTTTGATGGTATACATTAATTTAAAGAAAAAAAAATCAGTCTAAAAATGGCGCTCCCTGTGCAGTAGCAGCTATTGGCCATCTGATAGCTGCTACTGCGCAGACGGCGCCATCTTGCTAGAGAAAAAAAAAATGTCCTCTTCCAAGATGGTG
This sequence comes from Oophaga sylvatica, assembly GCA_033576555.1. Taxonomy (NCBI): domain Eukaryota; kingdom Metazoa; phylum Chordata; class Amphibia; order Anura; family Dendrobatidae; genus Oophaga; species Oophaga sylvatica. Next base: position 39,686,060 of record JARQOD010000008.1, read on the forward strand.
CTGCCAGCATCTGCGCAGTAGCGGCTATCGTATTGCCGATAGCTGCTACTGCGCAGGCTTGGCCGGCGTCATTTTTAGACTGATTATTTTTTTTAATTTTTTTATGAATTAATGTACACCATCACCGGGGCATGGGCATATCATTAATCTTTATTTCTTCTTCGCCTAATTGGATTGTTATGCTGCTGCCACTAGGAGGCTGACACTAAGTTGATTCTAAGAAAGTTAGCTCCTCCTCTGCAGTATACACCCTCATGCTGGCTCCAAGAGAACCAGTTCTTGCTTAGTGTCCGTAGGAGGCACGGGTCTGGTTTTCAGACCAAAAATCTTTATTTTAATTTAATTTTTAATTTTTTCTTCGGATGAAGGGGCGACGGATCCTTTCAAGGCTCCGATCTCCCCAAACCAACAACAGGCAAGAATGCGGAGTATCGCCTCCACGTACCCTCTCCCGCTACGTGGGACGCCATTCCTGAGCTGATTTTTAGGGGCGACGGGTCCCTTGAAGAGCACCAATCTCGCCGCACCATCAGCAGACAAGCACATGGAGTGTCGCCTCCATGTACCCTCTTCTGCAGCCAGGCCTAATGCCGGACAACTAGCCCTGTCCCATCCTAGGGGATTGAACCCCTTGGATGTACAGAGGCATTTATTTGGCGTCCGTGCAGCCCCCACTGCACCACCACTGTATAAGCGGATGATGCAAGGAGGCAGACGGTCCCTCTCCACCTCCCTGTTAAAGGGATTTTGGATTGAGGGTTCCCTTTTAACCCTGCACCGTCCGAACACAGCTGCCGCAGCAGGAGCAAATTTTTCGTAACCTGACCGGCTGGATAATGCTTCGGTCTTTCTGCCTACCTGGCCAGCAGCTTCTCCATGTAAGTGCCGGGGTTGGAGGGCTTTGAGCTGGCGGTCCGGGGCGGCGCTGACGCTGGGGATCCATTCTGGCAGCGGGGTGGTGTTCCCTTTATGGTTTCCTGTTTGGCTCCGGCGACAAAAATTTAGCCCCCGACTTCAGCCTTGTGTAATCCGCAGCCCGAAGGATCGCCAGCGCTATGACGCGCTACGGCGGCTCCGCCCACGAATCCGGCACTTTTCGTCCAGGACTCTCGACAGCCATCTTCCCTCGTTCTCCTGCTGTCTCCGGACACGAGACGGCATCCAGAAGCAGCCCTTTTTTCTGCAAGGGGACACCAACATCCAGCGGTATTAGCGCTGAGGACAGCACTATACAGAAGGATACAGGGACACAAAATCTGGTAAGGAAGCATCACACTTTCCTCCCTACCCCCTCCCTGCAGTATCCCCTGATCTATAGGAATCCATATAAAAGGCACACATAGAGGAGTACATCATGTCCCAGTCCAAGCCACCTGAAAAATCTAATTAGACTATTAGTCGTCTTCACCTCATGTAACTCCTGCCAGTCTGTGTTTCCTAAAGCACAGAGTTCACAACTCTGCAAAACCTGTGACCCCCAAATATGCTCAGGAGCCCTCCGCTGCCACCAAACCCAGTGTACCTAGTCCCTCTGAGTGGGCTTCGTCACTGTCGCAACCCATGGCTTCTCTGGCCAAAGCGATTGAATCCCTCCATGATCCCTCTATGGATCGCAGCGCCCGCATGGCTGACGTAGATGGATTCTCTCCTACACGGGAGCCAACGGTTAGCAGGGGCTGCAAGCAATCTAGAAACCTAGGCATCTAGAAAACGGATCCGTAGTATGTCTCCCGAGCGATCAGGTGCCTTGGCGTCCGGGAGCTCTGTTTCTCGTTCTCCCTTACTAGAGATTGGTAGCGAACATGATTCTGCGTATGAATTGGACGTTTCCTTGGATCTCGATTCGCCAGAGTTCAGGAAAATGGTGGATTCCCTTATTGAGGCCATCAACCAGACTCTGAATATTGACGAGGACCCCGGCTCTGCTCCGGACCACGCTGTGTCCTTCAAGAGGACTAAACGCCCTCATAGAACATTTGCCATTCACCTGGAGTTTTGGGCTATAGTTAATCGGCACAGGGAGTGACCAGATAAACATTTCACAGGACAAAGACCTCTTGAGACGAGGTATCTTTTCTCAGCTGTTCTGAAGAAGGATTGGGCTAAAACTCCGGCAGTAGACCCTCCAACATCTCGCGTGGCATCCAAAACCCATCTATCCCTGCTGAATGGATCATCCATTAAAAATCCCACGGACTGCCAGATAGAAAATTTGGCTCACTCTGTCTTCGTGGCCTCAGGTTCGGCTCTCCATCCATCTTTCGCTGAAGCTTGGGTAGCTAAAGCAATGGTCTCCTGGTTGGAGACCTTAGCTAGTTCGATTCAGAGCAGTAATCTTCCTCTGGAGGCAGCGTACCTGGCCAGCCAAATTTCTCATTCAGCAGATTACCTGGTACTTCCATCTTTGGATGCGGCTAACGATGCTGCTCTGTCAGCGGCAAATGCCATCACAATCAGAAGGGCATTAGGGCTCATGGAATGGAAAGCAGATTCTGCGTCAAAAAATTCTCTTGACATCGCTTCCTTACCAGAGTGGCCGTTAATTTGGAGAAAAGCTGAATCCGCTTATCTCTGATGCCACGGGAGGAAAAAGCTAATTTCTTCCCCAGCAGAGGCTCAGGTGTCCTTTTCGTCGTCAACAACAAATCCGTTTCCGATCCTTTCGCACCAATCTGGGCTGGTCCACGACCACTACTTCTTCCCGATCAGATCGCTCCCCACGCAGGGACAGGATCCTAGGCCTCCTATAGGCCAAACCAGCAATGGAAAAGTCAACCCAAATAGTCTAGATCTAGGTCTCAGTGATTTTCCGCCCAATGACTCCTGCCGTTATCCGGTCAACACCAGCAAGGTAGGCGGCCGCCTATTTCTGTTTTGTCAAGCCTTGGGCTCTTCATCATCCATGACCAATGGGTCAGAGACCTGGTGTCTTCCGGATACAAAATCGATTTCTCTTTGCGTCCCTCAACACGTAACTTCCCTTCTCATCCTCCAATGTCAGAGGCGAGGGCAAAAGCCTTTTCCCGAGCCATAGATTCATTGCGTCACAATGGTGTCAATGTCCCTGTCCCAGAAAGCGAAAGGTTCGAGGGGTTCTACTCAAACCTATTCGTTGTCCCAAAAAAGGACGGAAAGGTGAGACCCATACTAAACCTCAAACTTCTTGTTTGTTTCAAGTTTGTCAAGGTCCGTCATTTCCGCATGGAGTCCCTCCTTTTGGTCATTACTTCAATGGAAAAATGGGGAGTTTCTGGCATCTATCGACATTCGAGATGCTTACCTGCATATTCCGATTTTTCCTCCTCACCAGATATTCCTGCATTTCGCCATTCGCGAACAGCATTTTCAGTTCACGGCCTTGCCCTTTGGCCTCACTAATGCTCCAAGTGTTCACAAAGGTCATGGCGACCGTCATGTCCATCTTGAACTCTTGGGGCGTGGTCGTTCTGCCCTTTCTGGACGACTTTCTTGTCAAGGGTCCGTCTTTCCACGTCTGCGCGGAGTCTGTTCGTATCACATGCGATACCCTTTCTCGCCTGGGCTGGCTGATAATTTAAACAAGTCCTCCCCTGTTCCAGCCCAGCAGATATCCACCTCTCGAGGGTTGGTGATTCTCCCTCGAGACAAGGTCCTAGCCATTCAACAAGGAGCCCGTGCACTTTGTCAATCATCCCCTCATTCCATCCGGTTTGCCATGAGAGTACTGGGGAAAATGGTGGCAGCTATGGAAAGTGGTTCCTTTCGCGCAGCTGCACCTTCGTCCCCTGCAGCTTGCTCTTCTGGCGGCTTGGGATAGGAACCCGTCTCCCTCGACCGCCGTTGCTGTTTATCCCTGCCGGTTAGGCTGATTCTCAGATTGTAGACATTGAGCTCTTGCCTCAACCAGGGGAAGTCCTTTCTCCCGGTTCAATGGGTAGTGGTGACTACCGGTGCCAAACTTCTGGGCTGGGGAGCGCAATCTTTCGTCACCACACCGCTCAGGGCCGCTGGTCACTTCGGGAATCGAGGCTCCTGATCAATGTCCTAGAGATCTGAACGATACGGCTAGCCCTGCAGCTATTCCATTATCTCCTGGCGGGTCACCCCATCCGAATTTAATCGGACAACACCTCGGCTGTGGCATACAGCAACCATCAAGGGGGAACCCGCGGCAGGGCGGCCATGTGCGAGGTAACTCACATTCTCCGGTGGGCAGAGAAGAACCACTCTGTGTACACATACCAGACGTAGAAAACTGGGTGGCAGACTACCTCAGCTGTCAGGGTCTCGCCTCGGGGGGGGAGTGGGAGCTTCATCCGGAAGTTTTTCAACAGATCTGTCTTCGCTGGGGACTCCAGATGTGGATCTGATGGCTTCCAGACTAAATGCCAAAGTTCTTAGCTCGGTCTCGAGATCCAAGAGCCATCGGAGTGGATGCGCTGGTTCTTCTCCAGCGCCAGTTCCGTCTTCCGTACATTTCCCCCACTCTGCCGCTACTACCGAGAGTCATCAGGAAGATCAAGGCAGAGGTGGTTCTAGTGATATTAGTCGCTCCGAACTGGCCACGCCGGGCGTGATTCGCGGAGTTGGTGCACCTCGTCACCGACATTCCCTGGCGATTGCAGGATTGTCCACATCTGCTCTCCCAGGGTCTGATTTGCCACCAGAACTCGGGCCCTGTGTTTATCGGCTTGGCCGTTGAATCTGTTTCCACAATGAATAGTGCTCGTAAACCTGTGTCGGTACGCATTTATCACTGTACCTGGAAGACATTTTTCGCATGGTGCAAAGATCTTGGACATCCTCCTCTTGTCTTCTCTATTCCCACCATTTTCGAGTTCCTACAGGCCAGTCTGGATTCAGGCCTGGCGCTCTGCTCTTATTGGTTTTATTCCAGTGTAGGATTGCGACAAAACTTCAGGTGAAGACTTTCATGCAAGGGGTTATACATGTGGTACCCCACTATCACAGGCCTTCAGATCCTTGGGACCTTAACTTTCTCCTGGGAGTCTTACATGGGACTCCTTTTGAACCGCTTCCGGACATTTTGCTGTCTTTTCTGTCCTGGAAGGTTGCCTTTCTCGTTGCGATCACATTAATCAGGCAAGTTTCGGAGCTAGCCGCTCTGTCCTCTCGGGCGCCTTTCCTTATTTTCCATCAGGACAAGGTTGTCCTCAGGCCGTCCCTGTCTTTTTTTTTTTTTTTGCCCAAGGTCATCTCGTCTTTCCATGTTAATGAAGACATTGTTCTTCCTTTATTTTGTCCGACTCCAGTCCACAGGGTGGAAAGGGCTCTTTACACTTTAGAAGTAGTCGGAGCTCTGAGAAGGTACGTCTCGAGGACAGCGTCGTTCCGAAGGTCGGACTCTGTTTGTGCTTCCTGAAGGTCACAGGAAGCGTTTAGCCGCTTCAAAGGCCACAATAGCCAGGTGGATTCGTTCCACTATCCAGGAGTCCTACCGCATCAGAGGGAAGCCTGTCCCAGCGGGACAGGGCAAACTGGGGCTTCTTGGGCCATTCGCCATCAGGCGTCGGCGGAGCCGGTCTGCAGGGCTGCGACTTGGTCTAGTCTACATACTTTCTCATAGCACTATAATATTAACACTCAGACTTATGTTGATGCGGGTCTGGGCAGAAAAATTCTGCAGGCTGCGGTGGCGCACATCTAGGCAGTTATGTAAGGCCTGATCTTTTATGTTGTTTCCCACGGACTGCTTTGGGATGTCCCATGGTCCTGTGTCACCCAATGAGGCGAAGGAGTAAAGCTGGGTTCACATTGCGTTATGGCAGTCCGTCTAACGCATTGCGTTACAATGCGGCATTAACGCGATGTAACGCATCCGTTAACGCACCCATAGACTGCCATAACGTAGCGCATCGCTAACGCATGTCATAATCGGCATGCGTTAGCAATGTGCCGTCATGCTGTGATGGACCCTCGGACGCGGTCTGCAGCGTTCGAGGGTCCATCACTGCTAGCGCAGATCGATCACGCATAACGTGATAAAAAAAGGCAGTTGCGTTATCGCAGTCCGTTTAACACATGCGTTGAACGGACTGCCCTAACGCAATGTGAACCTAGCCTAACAGGGATTTTTGTGTACTCAATGTAAAATCCTTTTCTCTGAGCTACTCAGAGGGACACAGCACCCACCCTGTTTGCCTTAGGGCTTGTGCTTGTTATTTAATCAGTACATGTTGCACTCTGTTGTTAATGATCTCCTACTGCTTTTGCACTGAACTGGTTCTCTTGGAGCCAGCATGATGGTGTATACTGCAGAGGAGGAGCTAACTTTTTTTGTATCAACTTAGTGTCAGCCTCCTAGTGGCAGCAGCATAACACACATGGTCCTGTGTCCCCCAATGAGTGGCTCTGAGAAAAGGATTTTACGGTGAGTACACAAAAATCCCTGTTTTGAGTTAACCACAAGACGGATTTCATCAACCAAGGTATCATTTTAATCAGTATAATCGCGCCGACCTGACACTGTCTGTAGGTTGCTCAGTATAATCCTGCTGACTGGTTCCCTTTAAGGCATCAGAGACTGCCACAGGTTCTCACCTGTGCAATACTAAGGAGATACTGATAACGCGATGTGTTGGAGGCCGTGAAGACGGAACAGTGGACTAGAGGGACCACAATGGGGTTGTGGTTTGCCCCTAGTTTTGCAAATATTTGTTGGTTTATTAAAGGGACTTAAAATCTGTAAGGGTATGGTTCCACGGTCCGGAACTACAGTTCTTTGGATGGAGCGGAAACCCCGCTCCGCCTAAAGCCCCGCCCCCTTCTGAACGCGCGGTGAATCCGGATGTGCTCATTGAACACATCCGGAATCACCACAGCACTACATAGGCCTGTGTTATTTCCCTTGCGGCGACGGAGCGTCGCCGCAATGGAAAAGGACATGCTGCGAATCGATCTGAAAAGACGTGCCGCATGTCCGTTAACGCAAGTCTGCCGCCTGCGTGTTTTTACGCATAGTGGAGACGGGATTTCTTGAAATCCCCTCCACTATGCTGTAACATCTGGACGCTGCGTGTTTGACGCTGCGGCAGTACACAGCGTCAAACGCAGCATTTACTGACCGTGGAAACAAACCCTAACGATGCAGAGTCTGAAAATATTATTTTATACAAGAGAAATGAATTGATCATAATTTGGGATAGTCCCAGGCAAAATGTGCACGATTTCATTGAACACCTCTAAAGTAACAAATGGATTTGTGTTTTTCTAACACCCTGTTCCAGCAGGAGGTTGTATATTTGGATTTACTTGTGGGTAGAAATCCTGTAGCTCTATACCTGATGCAATTAAGTCAGGTCCTAGCAACTATGTATCTCACAATCATAATGTTTAATTGTAATGTATTTTATCATGCTTGAGATAGACAGACAGATAGATAGATGGATGGATATATATATATATATATATATTTTTTTTTTATTTGCAAGTTTTAATTTCTGATTTATCAAATAGATAAGCATGATGTGCTGTGTTTTTCTAATCTCTTGCTAAAAAGCAACACTCAGAACCCATAGCGCACTATATGTACCACCTCCAGTGGCCTATTTATGTTGCACTGTTCTTTATTACTCTAAATGCATTGTAATCTGTCTTTCGTCTGAAAGAGCTAGTTAGGCAGGCAAAGCCATTATTCATTTGTTATTCTCCGTTTGTGAAAATTATATAAATATGAAGTCTACATATTCAATTTGTTTACTCCCCTGATGCCTAGAATTTGGCATCACATTTTCATTTTGGTGAAGAGCCTCAGAAGAGTAAGGGAATGTATTAATATTTTGTAAATCCTCCATTTAGGTGTCCAGTTTATGTGGGATTGTTGCTGTGAATCTGTGAAGAAAGCAAAGAAAGAGAGAGGCTCTGGGTGTATTCTGGCTCATTGTATGGGTCTTGGAAAGACGCTACAGGTACATATTTAACTTTTTAGAATGATGCCCATGCCAAATGACTACCTTACTTTTTATTTTCTTTCAACTTTTCTTAAAGGGGTTGTCCACTGCTACGACAACCTCTTCTCATTCCCTATGCTTGGCCCTGATTTAATTAAAAAAAAATATATATACTCGTCTCCAGTGCTAGCGCCGTTCTTGCGGTGTCAGCACTCGCTCTCCCCAGAGCTCCCGTACAGTTGTTGTGACACTTGACCCTGGCACATGGGGAAAGCGAGTGCTGACACCGCGGGAACGTCACTAGCACTTTAGGTGAATATAGGCTTTTCTTTATCGCTTCATTGGGGGATAACCATGGGTGTATGCTGCTGTCGCTAGGAGGCTGACACTACACAAACAAAAGGAAAATAGCTCCTCCTCAGCAGTATACACCCAATGACAGGCACAAAGTACCTCAGTTTAAGCTTAGTGTCTGTAGGAGGCGGACCTGGTTCTGATCCCAGATCCGCATTTTACTTTTCAGGTTTCTTGTGTGTTTTTATTAATCTTTTGTCTTTGTCTTTCAGGGTCTTCTTCTTTAGGGTAACAAGGTGTAATTTCTCATCCTGTTTTCCTGTACTTATACTTATGTGACCGAGAAAGCAGTGTGGTGTCACCCACATCGCCCAATCTTGGACCCACACAGGTGCTTCAGGATGATTCCAGGTGGCCGGTCCTTTCCCTTTTCCCCACCCCTCTCCTCGGAGAGGACTGGGAGAAAGACGGTGGTCACCAGTGGTGGCCTTCCCCCTTCTTGTACGGGGTTGACGCCGGGAAGGAGGATCCCTGATTCCAGCGACACCCTCCCACCCGAGGGCTCTTGATGCTATCCTCATCGCTGCAGAGGGATCGGGACTCGCAGCTTCAGGCGTCATCCTCGGGAACACTGCCCCTTCACCGCAACAGGACAGGGTGGTGTTAGTGATGGGGAACAGCCAGCACAGCCGTGGCCATTTCTCCCATGGCCAGGCTCAGTGTTTGCGGACACTCCACCTCCTTTTACCAGCCACACCCCTTCCCGGTTGTCTTTGCCCAGTCCCCGCCGAGCGTTTAAATCGGTCGCTCTTTATATATAATAGCGCTTCTTCTCGGTCTGGCCTCGCCCCCCGTAGCGCGCCCTTTTTCGGTGCATTTTTTCTGCTCCTATGATGGAGCTTTTCTTTCCTGGCTGTTCACGCTACCCGCGTGTTAGCCAATCAGAGGGGGACTTCCGTTTTCACCTGTCGGCAGATCTTCCTGGCTGTTCACGCCCCCGGCGTGTCAGCCAATAGGATTCTAACTTTCTCTTTTACTGGCCGGAAGACTATAGGGTGCGGTGACACAGCCGAGGCTGCATCAGCTTCTTCATAAAGACTTATCCTGCGCTCTCTGCAGACCTACGGACGCTCTGCACACAGTGGGACCACAGTTCTTTCTGCTGGTAGTCGCTGGCATCGGGTAGGCTGTGCTCTGTTTTTTGTCTTGGCTCTTACTCAGCAGTATCCCCAAGGCTCATCTTATGCCCAGCCCTAGAAAGGCTTCTTATTGCCCCTCTAAACCCACTGTGAATCACTACGCCTGTGCCCTCCTCAAAAGAAAATGGTCTTCAGACTCTGGGGAAGATGATTGGCGCCATGGAAGCCGTGCCTTTTGCCCAATTCCATTACCATCCTCTTCAGCTGGCACTGTTGTCGGCTTGGGACAAGAGGACCGTCTCCCTGGACCGGCTTGTGCTTCTGCCTTTCGAGGTGAGGCAGTCCCTGACCTGGTGGACGCGATCAGCATCAGTCCTGCGCAGGAAGTCCTTCCTCTCCGGTGGCAGGTCATCACCACCGATTTCAGTCTGCTCGGTTGGGGGATCGTTTTTTCTTCATCACACAGCGCAGAGTCGCTGGAACGCCCAAGAAGCTGCGCTCTCCATCAATCTTCTGGAGATCAGGAAAATTTTCTTTACCCTTTGCCCTTGCAGGCCAGCCGGTCCGCATACAGTCGGACAACGCCACTGCCATAGCTTACATAAACCATCAAGGTGGGACTTGGTAGAGGTAGCGAGGAGTCTATGATGGGCGGAACGTCACGTTCCCGCCATATCAGCCGTGTACATTCTGGGGTGGAAAATTGGGTAGCCGATTTTCTGAGCTGTCGGAGTCTCGTGGTCTCTCAACCCCACCATTTTCAACCAGATATAACAGAGAAGTGGCACACCGGACGTCGACCTAACGGTGTTTCGGATAAACCACAAGGTTCCACAATACGTAGCCTGGTCTCGGGATCCTCTAGCCATCGGTTATAGTAATCCCGTTCTCACAATTCTAACTGCCTTATCTTTTTCCTTTATTCCGAGAGTCGTGAAAAAGATAAAGGCGGAAGGGATTCCCATAATCCTTGTGCTCCAGACTGGCCAAGAAGGAGCTGGTGAACATGCTCATGGACGCTCCCTGGAGGCTTCCAGACTGTCCAGATCACCTCTCACAAGGCCCTCCTTCCACCAGAGTTCAGTCTCTGAGTTCAACGGCATGGCCGTTGAGGCCGCAGTCCTGAGGGGAGGCTGGTTATTCCCATCAGGTAATTCTGACCATGATTAGGGCGAGAAAACCAGCATCCTTGCGTATATATCACAGATACTGGAATGCCTTCTTTTGGTGGAGTGAGGACAACAATTTGGTCCATATGTCCTTTTCCCTTCCTTCCATCCTGGGTTTTCTACAAGCGGTTCTTGACTCGGGTTTATCACTCAGTACCCTTAAGGGTGAAGTTTCCGCTCTGTCAATTCTTCTCCAACGGAATCTGGCTTCTCGTTCCCAGGTTAAGACTTCAAGGAGTCGCCCACCTAGCACCTCATTATCGTCCACAGATAGATCCATGGGATCTTGACCTTGTCCTTGGCGCACTCCAGCATGCTCCTTTTGAGCGCATTCAAGACATTCCATTTTCTCTCCTGTCAAGGAAAGTTGCCTTTTTAGTTGCCATTACGTTCATCAGAGTTTCTGAGTTAGCGGCATTATCCTGCCATTCTCCGCTCCTTATTCTACATCAGGACAAGCTAGTTCTAAGGCCCGTTCTTTCCTTCCTACCTAAGGTGGTCACTTCATTTCACATTAATTAAGAAATTGTCCTTCCTTCACTATGTCCCTCTCCAGTTCATCCCCTGGAGAAGTCCTTCCACAGGTTGGGTCTCGTAAGAGCTATCAGAGTCTACTTTTCAAGGACTGCTTCCTTTCGCCAGTCTGATGCCCTATTTGTCATCTTTGAAGGTCGTCATAAGGGGCTCCCAGCCTCTGAGTCCACTATTGCCCGTTGGATTCGTTCGGCAATACTGGAGGCATATCGCTTTCAGGACAAACAGCCTTCTCCGGGGAGAGGGCTCACTCCACGCGAGCAGTGGGGGCTTCCTGGGCAGTTAGTCACCAGGCCTCGGCTTTGTAGATTTGTAAGGCCCCGACCTAATCATCTTTGCGCACCTTCGCGAGGTTTTACAGGGTTCATACCCATGCCTTGTCTGATGCAGGCCTGGGAAGGAAGGTGCTGCAGCCGGCGGTTATGCAATGGCCAACCTAAGCCTGTTTTTCTTTGCATTCTTTGTTCCAACTCTTGGGACTGCTTTGGGACGTCCCATGGTTACCTATGTCCCCCAATGATGCCATAAAGAAAGAGGAATTTTTGGTACTCACCATAAAATCTTTCTTGGAGCCTTCATTGGGGGACACAGCACCCTCCCTAACTGGTTGGTACCTCTATTTGGCCTACGTGCCTTTTGTTTTTGGTTTGATACATATGTTGAGTTTTGGTTGTTTCTCCTACTGCTTTAACACTGAGGTACTTTGTGCCTGTCAGTGGGTGTATGCTGCTGAGGAGGAGCTATTTTCCTTAATTTTTTGTCTAGTGTCAGCCTCCTAGCAACAGCAGCATACACTCATGGTTACCTGTGTCCCCTAATGAAGGCTCCAAGAAAGAGATTTTACGGTGAGTACCAAAAATCCCTCTGTTTATTTTATCGGGACCAAGCGTGGGTTGAGAAGGGGTTGTCCAAGTAGTGGACAACTTCTTTAAGTACAGTTAATGATTTTGAATTCCTTGTGAATGTGTAAAATGAGTAAAATCTACTTGGGATTAAATATTAGTGAAATGTTACTTTCCTTTACTTGGACCTAGCAGATATTTATTTTCTTTATATGCTATTTTATCTCCTTTATATTATAGTGTCTACAGATAACCTGTCGTTATGACTCACCTTTTTATATTTGAGCATTACAAGATACGCAATAATTTGCTACAGATACAATTCTATGTAGATGGCAGGAGCTAGAGACAGAGAATCTTCTCAGGAGACGGCGACTGCTGCTATCTCAGTACTGGGAAAGTCTTCACTGAATGCATATTTTATCTCAGAATTGAGAATTTTGATAATGTCTGATCAATTCTGGCAGAGAAGAAGCAGATTTCTCTGATAAGATAAATTACAAAGTTGCTTATTTCAGCTGCAGATGAAGGAAGAGAGCCACAGTAATTCATTACTGATGGGTAGGCGGAGCCCCAGATCAGGATGTTACCTCAGATCAAAAGAGTGATGACTGGCTGGCCCCTCCAGCTCGGGCTCCTCCTACTCAGCTCCAGTCTAAGATTTGAGGTCCCAGAGGATGGTCGCTGCTAATGCAGCTCCTCAGAAGATTTTATTATTTTAATATTCGGACAGGAGACTTGGATCACTAGTTGGTCTAGAGGTCTCAGGGGTATCAGCGCTGCTGTACCCCAACCTCTCCCTTGGCGGATCTGTATTTACTCAAAGTCCCTGCAGAATCCTTGCCGGCCCTGGGGGATGAGGAGAGCTTCTCTGGCGGGAACGCAAACCACACGTGCGGTCACTGCGTTCTTCGCCCTGGGGGGAAGCATGGGCACTGCGCCAGAAACCCCTGAGGGTCCCTGTGGCGCCTTGGCTGGTGAGTACTCCACACAAATTTTAATAATAATTATGTGTGAGTGCTTTAGCGTCTGAATGAGCAGCGCTATTACTAATGGACAGCGCTCTGGCTTTTCTCCTGCGACCCCCTCACTGTGGCGGCCATTACTCAGGCTCCTGGGCTCCTCGGACCGCTCCCCTCCTCATATAGACACCACGGCCAGCTGGGTGAGTGCGGATTCCTCACCCCGCAGCGCAGCGATCGCTATCCTGCAGCTGCTGTCTCATCAGAGACATAAAAAATTGGCTGGGGCTCACGAATATATATATATTTTGGTGAGTTTGCAATATTAACCCCCTTGAGGGTTATTTCTACCTGCTAAATTTGCTGACTGAATACCGCTGGGGTAACTCTGCTTGGTGGAGCGTTAACCCTTCAGCGTTTGAAAAAAAAAAAAAAAACCGCATAGTGTTTTTTTTTGCTGGTATTACCGCTTTGACCTGCTCATACAGGCGAGACATGTCTGAATAGAGTTCAGATGCCGCGGTTCACGTCCCAGTGCCATTGCGGCAATCAGATACGCAGACCTCCACAGCATCTAGCGCTGCGGTCGACAGCGGTGGTAAATTGAATGATATCGCTCGATCGATTAATAACTTATCTGACCTTTTAGGTCAATATGTGTCTGCTAATTCCTCTCAGAGGAAGCGACGCAGGCCGTTACCGGCCTCTACACGGAGCGAGTCAGATGTATCTGATATTGGGCAGAGTCCCCCTTTAAATTCGGATGGTGGAATATCCGATTCAGATGCGGACGAGCCGCAGGGGCGTTCCTCTATGACGAAGCGTACGGAGGCATTAATTGAAGCCATGAGAGATATACTACAGTTACCGGAGGAGGTAACTAGTCGTCCTGGTAAATCAGCACGCATTTCCAGGAGTCCCGTGCTTCGCGCACAACATTGCCAGCTCTGGATGAGCTTAATGGTGTAATAGAGGAGGAACGTCTATGTCCAGATAAGCGTTTTCATGGAACGCATTTCTTTGATACACTTTATCCTTGCTCTACGGAGTTAAAGGCTAATTGGACTTCTGCTCCTGAAGTGGATGTGTCTTTGTCTCAGCTTAGTAAATCCTCTCTCCTCCCTATTAAGGGAAAAGCGAGCTTACAGGAGCCTTTGGATAGAAAGGCAGAATTGGCGGCAAATGCAAGCTATGAGGCTGCGGGTCATGGATTTCGAGCAGTGCTAGGATCCATGTGTGCTGCTAGAGCTTCTCTAAGCTGGTAGGCACGTCTGAAGACGGAGTTGCAAAATGAATCTCCGTTATCTGAGATACGGGAGGCAACCTGTTATATCTTTGATGCCGGTCTGGATACGGCATCTCTGCTGGCCAAAGCGCAAGCTTCAGCGGTCACAGTCAGAAGAGCTTTATGGCTCAGACAGTGGGCCGGGGACGCAGTTTCCAAACAAGGGTTGTTGGCCTTACCTTACAAGGGTGGCCATCTTTTTGGATCCGACCTCACAGAGCTGATTTCCAAGGCTAAGGCGAAGGAATCAGCATTACCACAGCGAAGGGCCATGGCCTCGGTGTCCAGTAAGCCTGGTGTTTATAGTGGTCGGCGGTCCTTTCGGGGCCGAGGACGATCTAGTCACTCCTCGTGGGGATCGGGTCGTCCTTCTTTCTCAGGAAAGAAATCCTCTCAGAAAACTCGTACTCCCTGGAAGCAGAGTTTCCGCCAGAACAAGCGGGAACTTGACAAGAAAACCGCAAAGTCGGATTGACGCCAGGGGTCCACTCGAGGATTCTCGAGTGGGGGGTCGCCTGCTCCTTTTCAAGGAGACTTGGATGGCTCGCGTTCCAGATTCCTGGGTAACGCGGATAGTGTCGGCAGGCTATTTCATAGAGTTTGCTTCTCAACCCCCAAATGTTTTTTGTCAGTCTCGCGTTCCGTCAGAACCCGAGCTTGTTGTCGCTCTACAGCGAGAGGTCGAATCGCTACTACAAAAGGGTGTAGTGATACCGGTTCCGTCAGAGGACCGAGGAAAAGGTTTTTATTCCGACCTTTTTATAGTTCCCAAAAAGGAGAACAAATTTCGCCCGATTCTGGATCTCAAGCGATTGAACCGGCATGTCCATGCCCGGAAATTTCGCATGGAGTCGCTTCGTTCCGTTGTGGCAGCTCTGTCACAGAACGATTTTCTGGTGTCAATCGACATTCGCGACGCCTATTTGCATATTCCCATCGGAAAGGCTCATCAGCGCTTTCCTCGATTTGCCATAGGTCAGAATCATTACCAGTTAGTGGCTCTGCCGTTCGGCTTAGCCTCAGCGCCAAGGGTCTTTACAAAAATTCTGGCGCCCCTCATGGCACTCCTTCGAAGACAGGGGATTACGATTCTCCCTTATCTGGACGATCTTTTGATCGTGGCTTCCTCGGAGGAGGAGGCATTGACGGCTCGGGATTTGTCTCTTCAGTTTCTGAAAGACTTCGGTTGGCTGGTCAATTGGGAGAAGTCGTCCCTGGAACCATCGAGGACAATTCTCTTTTTGGGAATGCATCTCGACACGTTTCGGTCGGTAGTTTCCCTACCACCAGACAAACAGTCATGTCTTCTTCGACATGTACAGATTATGACATCCTCAACGGCAATGTCCCTACGGAAGTGTATGCGTCTTCTGGGACTGATGGTGGCGTCCATGGAGGCAATTCCTTTTGCCCAGTTCCACTCCAGGACTCTTCAAAGTTTCATCTTGAGTCGATGGAATCAGTCGCAATCGCTGGATTGCAGTGTCACCATTTCTCGCGCGGTGCGGGATTCTCTAGAATGGTGGTTACGGCCAGGGCATTCTCCCTGGGGAAGTCTTTCCTCCCTCTGCAGTGGTCAGTCATAACCACCGATGCCAGCCTGACGGGCTGGGGGGGTGTTTGGAACAATCTCTGGATTCAGGGGGTATGGTCACCGGAAGAGTCTGTGCTTCCGATCAACATCCTGGAATTGAGGGCGATTTTCCTTTGCCTCCAACATTGGACGGTCCCTTTGAGCGGTCTGCCAGTCCGTGTGCAGACAGACAATGCGACGGCTGTCGCGTATATCAATCACCAAGGTGGGACAAGGAGTTCCAGACTCTTGGTAGAGGTGTCCCGAATTCTGATTTGGGCAGAGGCCAATGTACCAGCCATTTCGGCGATTCACATTCCAGGGGTTCAGAATATTACAGCGAACTTTCTCAGTCGCAGAAGGATGGATCCCGGGGAATGGAGCCTCCACCCGGAAGTCTTTGCACTACTGTGCTCTCGCTGGGGAACCCCCCAAGTGGATTTGATGGCATCCAGGTCCAATGCCAAGTTACCGACATTCATGTCCAGGTACAAGGACCCGAAGGCGGTGGCGGTGGATGCTCTAGTGGCTCAGTGGGATCAGTTCGAGCTGATCTATGTATTCCCGCCAATATCCGTTTGTCATCCGGACTTGATGTCCCTGCGTTTGACGGCGTGGCTCTTGAGACTAAAATCTTGACCCGTAGAGGTTTTTCAGCCGAGGTCATTGCTACCCTTCGTGCTGCAAGATGTCCGGCTACTTCTAGGATTTACCACAAAATTTGGGAAACCTTCTTTTCGTGGTGTTTGGGGTCTTCTCGGAACCCGAGAAAATTTTCCATTCCCAACCTGTTGGTTTTTCTGCAGCTTGGGCTAGACAAGGGTTTGGCAGTTAGCACTCTGAAAGGTCAGATTTCTGCTCTGTCCTTATTGTTCCGGAGAACCATTGCTTCGAATAGAGACGTGCTCTCCTTTTTCCGAGGTATCTCTCGTAAGTTTCCGCCGCGGAAGGCACCCGTGTCTCCTTGGCGGCTCAACCTTGTTTTGGAGGCTCTTCAGCATAAACCTTTTAAACCTATGGTTTCTGCTAGCCTTTCTTTACTTTCTTGGAAGGTGGCTTTCCTTGTTGCAGTCACTTCCTTGAGGAGAGTTTCTGAATTGGCAGCTCTTTCTTGCTCGCCTCCTTTTCTGGAGTTTTTTCCGGATCGTGTAGTGCTTCGCACTCGGGGTGATTTTTTGCCTAAAGTGGTGTCACAATTTCATGTTAACCAGGATATTGTGTTGCCTTCACTCTGTCCGGATCCGAAGAATACGAAAGAGCGAGATTTACACACATTGGATTTAGTGCGGGCCTTGAAGTTTTATCTATCTATTACTCAAGGTTTTCGTGAGACGGACTCCCTGTTTGTGGTTCCGGCAGGTCGTCGGCGTGGTCAACGAGCTTTCAAGGGTTCTATAGCTCGTTGGATCCGGTCAGCTATTTTTGGAAGCTTACCGTCTTCGGGGTGAATCTTGCCCGATTAAGATTCGAGCCCATTCCACGAGAGCTGTGACTTCATCGTGGGCTTTTCATCAAGGTGCTTCGGCAGTGCAGCTTTGCCGAGCGGCGACTTGGCGCTCTGTCCACACGTTTACAAGATTTTATAAAGTGGACGTCAGTGCTTCCGCTGATGCAGCCCTCGGACGTAGGGTCCTGCAGGCAGCTGTAGTTTAAAGTTCTGGATGAACTTGTGTTTAGCGCTGGTTGCGCTTTGTTGTTAAGGTTGTTGGGTTTCTGCCTTTTGTTGGTTTTTTCCCACCCTTATTTTTGAACTGCTTTGGGACGTCCCATCAGTAATGAATTACTGTGGCTCTCTTCCTTCATCTGCAGCTGAAACACGGATTTTGGTAAAGACTTACCTGTAAAATCCTTTTCAGCGAAGGAAGGAAGAGAGACACAGCACCCTCCCACGGCAGAAGTGTGTTGATGTTTTCAGATGCAGCGCGACCCTTATCTGATAGCGATTATCTGGGCTGAGGTCAGCGCGCTAAGGCTCTGTTCCAGCATCGCCAGCTCATCGCAGTAGTCAGGTTCCGTGAGTAGTACCTGGAACTCTGTGGTTTTTGGCTTTCTTTGCATGCATAACCTGTATCCTTGTGTTTTTTCTCTGAAGTTCCTTCAGAAGGGGTTATGTTGCTCCGCTGGTGATCTTGGCTCTTTTCCTAAAAGCTTTGATACGACTGGAGCTGAGTAGGAGGAGCCCGAGCTGGAGGGGCCAGCCAGTCATCACTCTTTTGATCTGAGGTAACATCCTGATCTGGGGCTCCGCCTACCCATCAGTAATGAATTACTGTGTCTCTCTTCCTTCCTTCGCTGAAAAGGATTTTACAGGTAAGTCTTTACCAAAATCCGTGTTTTCATGTGTACTATTGATTTATGAAATTAAAACGACAGTTACTCTTAACTTCCCTTCTTTAATGCGAGTTCTGTCACTGAGCCCGCATCTTTTCCGGCACATGACAACTGATTTGATCAGCTGAAATGAGCCCCTAACAGCTGCATTTGGGATCGCGATCCACCTGCGGCTATTAAAATGTTAAATTCCGCTGTCAATCTCTGACAAGTGCATTTAATATGCACGCTCCGGAAGCGCATCACTAACCCTTCCCATCGGTACCCCGTCACATGATCGCAGGCCGCCGATGGGTTGGCATGACAACGGGGGTCTGCTTGTCATTGCCAATCTGCTATGAGCACTGTCCCGTAGCTGGTGTTCATAGCAGATGATCATGATCAGAAGATCATAGCTTCAAGTCTTTTATAAAGACTGTTAAACAAGGTAAAAAGTGTGGAAAAAAT
The DNA here is from genome assembly GCA_033576555.1 of Oophaga sylvatica. Lineage (NCBI taxonomy): Eukaryota > Metazoa > Chordata > Amphibia > Anura > Dendrobatidae > Oophaga > Oophaga sylvatica. Next base: position 39,704,525 of record JARQOD010000008.1, read on the forward strand.
TTTTTTTTTTAAATATTTTAAAAATACAAAAGTTCAAATCGCCCCATTCAAAACAAAAAAGAAATTCAAAAATACACATATTTGGTATTTCTGCGTTCAGAAAACACCTGATCTATCAATATATATACAGAATATAATCGGTACAATGGCGCAACGAGAAAAAAATGCCAGAATTACGTTTTTTTTGGTCACTTCAACATTGCAATAACAGATGATCAAAACATCGTACCTACCCCAAAATGGTATCAATAAAAACATCAGCTTGGTGCTCAAAAAATAATCCCTCACCCAGCTCCAGATCCCGAAAAATGGAGATGCTATGGGTCTCGGGAAATTGAGCCATTTTTTTTTTTCTACAAAGTTTAATTTTATTTTTTTTTTCCACCACTTAAACAAAAAAGAACCTAGACGTGTTTGGTGTTTACGAACTCGTAATGACCTGGAGATTCGTAATTTCAGTTCAGTTTTTGCATTTAGTGAACATGGTAAAAAAAAAATTGTGGAATTGTACTTTTTTTTCTTTTGCCAACTTCACCACACTTGGAATTTTTTTTCCCCATTTTCCGGTACACTATATTGTAAAACTAAGCCCAACTCATCCCGCAAAAAAACAAGCCCTCACACGGCCATATTGTTGGAAAAATAAAATAGTTATGGCTCTTGGAAGAAAAGGAGTAAAAAAAAAAAAAAAAAAAACGCAAAAACAGAAAAATCACAAGATACTGAAGGGCTTAATGATTTGGCCAGGGACCATGGGCAGAGATGAGACTAGTGCAACCCTGGCTTCAGTGGACTTTTCTCAGCATTGCTAGAAGTGATATACAGGTTTCTCCCATAGTGAGAGACCTCTCAATCACCTGGAGCAGCGCTGGAACAAGCCAACCAGCGGCGGTGCTGGACTAGTCATGTCCCCAGTCAGATCTTAAAAGTATATCTTAGCTTTTTCACAGAAAAATATTCCAGCTGCAGTCATGTGAGCAGACTGATTCATGATGCCTGCACTTTTGGGCAGTATGACTTGGGTGACTTTACATGCTGATACTTTTCTTAATCAGAAACAACTGAGAACATGGAAGCAGGACTTGTCTCAAATCATGGAGTACATCTTCTATTCTAGCAAATAATTTTAGCAAAATTCATGTGAAGAACCTCTAACTAGTGATGAGCGAACATGCTTGGATAGCGTGTTATCAGAGTATGCTCGGGTGTTATCCGAGTAACTTGGGTGTGCTCGGATAATATGTTAACCCCTGCTACCATTTGACGTACTATCCCGTCCATGTGCCCTGGTACTTAATTCCCAAGGATGGGATAGTACGTCATAGTCTATCGGCCGTGCTCATGGTGGGGAAGCGCGGCGTGGTGTCAGCTGATTTTCAGAGGACAGCTCCTGGCACTTTAGCACCCAGCACACTGCGATCAAATATGATCGCAGTGTTCCGGCACCTGCAGATGGGCTGACAGCCCCTCTGCTTTTGGATTGGAGACCCCGAGGCTTGCCACGGGGTCCCGATCGCTGCCATGCAGACCTGATGTCACAACGACATCCGGGTCTCCAGGCCTGAGGGATTTCTGTCATGCGCAGTGATGACCAGGAAGTCTCTCAGGTCAGCATTATAGAAGCTGCAGCGGTGACTGCTTGTATCAGATCTGCATGCTATAGAAGCGATGCACCAAATGAGTGTCCCATAGTGGGACAATGTGCAAAACTAAGAATTAAATAAAAAAAATTTTTTAAATAATTGTAAAAATATTTTTTAAAAAATAATAAAAAATGTATTCTATCAATAAAAGAATGTTTTAATTTAAAAAAAATTTAAACAATAAAAATAAACATATTTGGTATCCCCACGTCCGTAACGACCCGCCCTATAAAACTGTCCCATTAGTTAACCCCTTTAGTGAACACCATAAAAAAGACAAAAAAATCAGTGCTTTATCATAACGCCGAGCAAAACGTGTAATAACACGCGATAAAAAAACGGATATAAAGAAAAGTGGTATCGCTGCAAATGTCATCTTGTCCCGCAAAAAGCAAGCCCCCGTACATCGTCATCAGCAAAAAAATAAAAAAGTTATAGCTGTGAGAATAAAGCCATGCAAAAATAATAATTTTTTATTAAATAGTTTTTATTGTATAAAAGTGACAAAACATTAAAATAAGATATGAATGAGGTATCGCTGTAATCGTACTGACCCGAAGTATAAAACTGCTTTATCAATTTTACAACACGCGGAACGGTGGTCAACTTTTAACCCTTATAACTTAATAGCGAGAAAAAAAAATTTGTTTATAAAATTGTGCTGATATAAAGCAGACATGTGGGAAATGTTATTTAGTAACTATTTTGTGTGACATATTTCTCTGTTTTAAGGGCATAAAAATTCAGAGTTTAAAAATTACTAAATTTTCAAAATTTTCGCCATATTTCCATTTTTTTCATAAATAAATGCAAGTTATATCGAAGAATTTTTACCACTTATCTGAAGTACAATATGTCACTAGAAAACAGTCTCAGAATCGCGAAGATCCGTTGAAGCGTTCCAGAGCTATTACCTCATAAAGGGACAGTGGTCAGAATTGTAAAAATTGGCCCGGTCATTAACATGCAAACAACCCTCGGGAGTAAAGGGGTTAAAGTCCCTTGCGCTGCATGCTTTGTGGCTGTCAGACAGCCACGATACATGTGAGGATTGCCTAACAAAGTTTTGGGCTCAGTTTGGTAAATCATCACTTCTTATGCTGCTTTTGTTTATTTTTTAGGTGGTTTCTTTTCTTCACGCTGTCCTGCTCAGTGACCAGCTAGAATTTTCCACTGCTCTGGTGGTGTGCCCTTTAAATACAGTTTTAAACTGGACCAATGAGTTTGAAAAATGGCAGGACGGCCTTGATGATGATGAAGCTTTAGAGGTTTGTATATTACAAGTAAAGCACAGTAATTTGGGATCCCCTGTTTACTATTCTTGTTACTGAAGGTAGATCCAAAAATCTGGATTACTAATTTTAGTACTTTAGAATGAATTAAAAGGCTAAAATACGAAGTTTGGTTTTTTTTTATTCAAAAGTGGCTTTCTGATATAGTACATTATTGTCCTATCCGCTACAACACCCACCAATCTCTAGAACCTCTACCTCACACTTCAACCAGTGTGAGGAGCAGTTTTAATGGAACAGTGGTCAGTATTTGTGGTATTGACGGAAACTGCTGAGCACAGCACTCTGCTGAATCAACCCCTAGATACAGTGAATCTGGGGGGCACAAAAGTAACCTCTGCTAAAATACATTTAAGCTTTTCCTTCCTGCTGACATACAGAGAGCATGAACAGAGTTCAGGGGACCCTGTTCTAGTGAACGATGATGGTTCTGGGGAATATAAAAGCGTCGGGTATAACATGTACTGCATGCACAGCTATACAAGAGAGATAGTATGTGAAGAGCAGCGGGCAGGATGGGTGACATCACTGCAAGATGGGGACCAGAATAAGGGATGTTACTACTAGATGGGGACCAGGGTGGGGGGGACAGTACTACTAAATGGGGACCAGGGTGGGGGGGGACATTACTACTAAATGGGGACCAGGGTGGGGGGGACAGTACTACTAAATGGGGACCAGGGTGGGGGGAACGTTGCTACTAGATGGGGACCAGGGTGGTGGGGGGGTAAGTTGCTACTAGATGGGGACCAAGGTGGGGGGGTAATTTGCTACTAGATGGGGGCCAGGGTAAAGGGATGTTGCTACAAGATAAAGACCGAAGAGGGGGGGGAGACATTATTACAAGATAAAGACAATGGTAGGCGACATTACTACTAGATTTAGTAGAAGGAAGATGGGTCGGCACTGTAGCAAGTAGTGGTGTTCGTGGAAAGTCAATGCAGAGTAATGGAAGCCAGGACCTGGCACTGACATGTTGGACAGTTGTTTTTTATTTCAATGCACAAATCCAATTAGACGTTTCAGCTCATACTAGGCTTTTTTCAGTACGTTATTACTACTAGATGGGCATCAGGGTGGGGCACATTAGTACCAAATGGTCACCATGGTGGGTGTGGGGGCACACATTAGTGCTAGATAGGCAGCAGGGTGGGGGACAATACTGCAGCGTACATTATATATAGTATATAATTGCTATATGGGGCTAATTGTAAGACTATTTATTTATGGGAGTCAATTGTGAGACAAAAAAATATTCAAAATAAAGTATGAAGAAAAAAATTTTGTTTTACGTACAAAAAAATTTTTTTTTTTATCTCCACATCTGTAGCGATCAAAACTATAAAACTGTACCATAACCATATAATAAATGTTATTTAAATAATGCTCAAAAAGTAAACTAGAAAAAAAATAGCTGAAAATGTCTCATCCTGCAAAGAATGCAGCTCATCAAATTCTATTATTTTTCTTATTTTTAACTATTTGTAGCCCATATACCCAGTCGAGTTTGAGACCCCCGGTCTAGTGTAAGTCTGCACTGTGTAAGAATTACAGTGTTGATAAATCTGCCCTAGTAAGTCAGCTTCACAAGCTAACGTCACCTTGTGTTCTTTTGTGGTCCCAGAGCCTAATATGTCATCACTTGAGTTATTACATTAAGCGGTTTTGTCTTCTGTCAGGTCTGTGAACTTGCGACAGTAAAGCGTCCTCAAGAGCGAGGATACATGCTACAACGCTGGCATGATAATGGAGGAGTGTTGATTATCGGCTATGAAATGTACCGAAACCTCACTCAAGGAAGGAATGTTAAGAGCAAGAAGCTGAAGGAAATCTACCAGAAGACCCTGGTTGATCCTGGTAAGATTTCTTTTTAATAAAGCATGTATGTTTTTTTTTTCCTGATACACTCTCTGCTGGCAGATGCACTGATCTTTTTAGATTAGGTACCACTCAATATTAGAGCTGCCTTTTTGGGTAAAGGATTTCCAATGACTTGGTGATCTTTGTAGCTGTGCAAGTCATTTGTATCCAGATAGTTGATCACAATCTGTCAGCAGACCAAAGGGCAGAACCAATGGCTATCGATGCTCCACAACCAAGCTTTACTCCTGTATAAGTAAGCATACTGACTCCTAATAGGTCCATGTTTCATGTGTCCATGGCCATCTTTTTCTAGTGAGTAACAAATGACTCATGTATTGGCTGGCTTAGGTCTACCATGCTACTTGGCAGGTAATATAAACTTTGATCCCAGGGCAGGCCAAAGGGCCACGAGCAGAATGGTTTCTTATGAAGAAGAATGTATTGTGGAACAAGTGCAATAAGCAGCTAGTGACTGCTTTCATTATTATGAGAACAATAATGCTTTTCAGAAGTGGGAAAGCAAAAAAGCATATGTAGCGAACGTGTGTGTTGTGCACACTTGTCTTTGGTTACCTTGTGGTCTCATATGGAAAAATAGTTGTACTGCTCATGATGCATCTCAGCCATCAGGTATTGACCGGACCACATTACCATGAATATTCAAGGTTAGCCTATGTCCTAGGATCTGATTCTTGGTGACTTATTTTTCCCATGTATTTCCCAAATCATCTGCTTTAAGTGTGGGTGGGAGTTCCCTTAAAGTGAGCCTGGCAAGATTCATGCTGCCTGTGCCATGTGCAGTGTGAATCAGGAGCTGGCTTTGTTATTATATCTCTGTATGGTTTTCTCTGAAATGCTGCTGTGTTTTCACAGAAAGTATATTCTTCTGCTTATATTTTTAAGCTGGTCAGGGATTGTGTGTACTAAGAGACCTGTCACTCTAGGGTAGTGGGGCAAGGAGACGTTCTGGGATAGTTTTCAAAAGTATATTTCCTCTTAAACGGCGTAGACTATATCCTACATTTGTTCATTGACTCAATCAGTGTCTAATTCATGCTGTCCTTGGTTTGGACAACGTGCATCTCCCGTCAGGTTACCTTTAGCTAGGTTTTGTCCTTTTTTTTTTTTTCACCATTGTCCTCTCTTCTTTACAATTTTATTATTATTATTTATTTATATAGCGCCATTAATTCCATGGTGCTGTACATGAGAAGGGGTTACATACAAAGTTATAGATATCGTTTACAGTAAACAAATTTACAATGACAGACTGGTACAGAGGGGAGAGGACCCTGTCCTTGCGGACTACATTCTACGGGATAATGGGGAAGAAACAGAAGGTCGGGGGTGCGGCAGCTCTTGTGGTGGCGAGGCGGTAGCTCTTGTGGTGGCGAGGCGGCAGCTCTGGTAGTGGTGGCGGCAGCTCTGGTAGTGGTGGCGGTGAGGCGGCAGCTCTGATGGTGGCAGCGAGGCGGCAGCTCGGGTGGTGGCAGCGAGGCGGAAGCTCGGGTTGTGGCGGCGAGGCGGAATGGTTATTGCAGGCTGTAGGCTTTCCTGAAGAGATGGGTTTTCAGGTTCCACCAACATACAAGCAGCTGACAGCACTCGGGAGTTTTTTAGGATGCGCGTTCAAATGTTCAAGGATCCAAATGAAACAGAAGTCCAAATAGAAAAAAAGGAACAGCATCCAATCCAGGTAGAAGTATAACAAATCCTTTTTATTCAGCCACCATAGATAACCATGTTATCTATGGTGGCTGAATAAAAAGGATTTGTTATACTTCTACCTGGATTGGATGCTGTTCCTTTTTTCCTATTTGGGTTTTTAGGTTCCGTCTGAAGGATCCGAGGGTGGTGGATAATCGGACATGTTGAGGCGTGGAATTCCAGAGGATGGGGGATATTCGGGAGAAATCTTGGAGGCGGTTGTGTGAGGAACGAATAAGTGTGGAGGATAGTAGGAGGTCTTGGGAGGATCGAAGATTACGTGAAGGAAGATATTGGGAGATTAGTTCAGAGATATAGGGAGGGGACAGGTTGTGGACGGCTTTGTAAGTCAGTGTTAGTAGTTTGAACTGGATTCGTTGGGGAATTGGGAGCCAGTGGAGGGATTTGCAGAGGGGAGAAGCAGGGGAGTAGCGAGGGGAGAGGAGGATTAGTCGGGCAGCAGAGTTGAGGACAGACTGGAGTGGTGCAAGAGTTGACGGGGAGGCCACAGAGGAGGATGTTGCAGTAATCGAGGCGGGAGATGATGAGGGCATGCACAAGAGTTTTAGTAGATTGAGGGCTGAGGAAGGGACGGATTCTGGAAATGTTTTTAAGTTGGAGGCGACAGGAGGTGGAAAGAGTTTGGATGTGTGGTTTGAAGGACAGGGCAGAGTCGAGAGTTACTCCGAGGCAGCCGATTTCAGGTGCAGGAGAGATCGTGATGCCATTTACCATAATAGATAGATCGGGTAGGGAAGATACATGAGATGGAGGAAAGATGATGAGTTCGGTTTTGTCAACATTGAGTTTTAGGAAGCGAGAGGTGAAGAAGGAGGATATGGCTGATAGACACTCCGGGATTCTGGACAGCAGAGAGGTGACATCTGGGCCAGAGAAGTAGATCTGAGTGTCGTCCGCATACAGGTGGTACTGGAAGCCATGGGACTTTATGAGTTGTCCTAGGCCAAGGGTATAGATGGAAAACAGTAGGACAGAGCCTTGAGGGTCTCCAACAGAGAGAGGGCGGGATGAGGAGGTAGTGTGGGAGTGGGAGACGCTAAATGTGCGGTCGGAAAGGTAAGAGGCAATCCAGGACAGGGCAAGGTCTTTGATGCCAAGGGAAGAAAGAATCTGTAGCAGTAGGCAGTGGTCGACTGAGTCAAAGGCAGAGGACAGGTCAAGGAGGAGGAGGATGGAGAACTGTCTGTTAGCTTTAGCTGTGAGTAAGTCATTAGTAATTTTGGTCAGGGCAGTTTCAGTGGAGTGGTGGGGGCGGAAGCCAGATTGGAGGTTGTCAAGGAGAGAGTTAGATGAGAGGTGGGAGGAAAGTTGAGCGTGGACATGTTGCTCAAGGAGTTTGGATGCAAACGGGAGCAATGATATGGGGCGATAGCTGGGCATAGCAGTTGGGTCAAGGTTTGTTTTTTTGAGGATGGGTGTGATGGTGGCATGTTTGAAGGCAGAGGAAAAGGTACCAGAAGATAGCGATAGGTTGAAGATATGGGTTAGGGCTGGGATGAGCGTGTTAGTGAGGTTGGGTAGCAGGTGGGAAGGGATGGGGTCAAGTACAATTAATAAACCATAAAATTAATTTTCAGTCACAAATTTCAAATGATCAATTTTTTTATGTTAAAGTATTTATCTAATTTCTGTGGATCTGAAGTTAAAGGGAGTCTGTCAGCAGGTTTTTTTTTTTCTAGCTCAGCTCAGTAGTCTGATTTAGGCAGAGACCCTGATTCCAAGAGGTATCACTTAGATTACTGGGTGGAGTCGTTCTCACACAATCAGAGCTTTTTAGAATTAGCAATGCAGCAGAGCTGAGAAAGCTAACCCCGCCCACACCAGGCTGTATACAAAGCCTATAGACCTGAGGAGCTTATCACAAGAGGGGAAGTTGCTGCAATATTAATCTCCTGGTGATCCTTGAGAAGTGACACATCCTTGAATTCTGTGTGTCAGTCTCTATCTCCTGCAGTGTCCAGATTACATAGCAAAAACCTGGTGAGATTTCTTTTAAAATGTTTTTCTGTGGTCAAAAAGTCAAACTTACAGTGCAGCCATCAATGTAGAAGAAGAAACTTTGACTGCCATTTGTTGACATTGCTGAGCTGCTACTGCAAAGGATGTTTGTAGTCTCAGCTTCATGCTGAAACTACATTTCCCATCGTTCCTTGCATGCTGTAAAGTGTGTGGTAAGCTGCACCCTCTTTCCTGCCCAGCTCTTCGCTGCCCGAGCACAGCTCAGACCCGCTGGGGCATGTTCCCTACTGTATAACGTTTCACTAGCAGTAACTATTCGCTCCCTGACTTTGGTTGGTACACAATCGTCCGCTCAGACAGAGGAATGCGGCACATCAAATGGCATGATATGCACCTATTAATCAGGAAATGTCAGCATGATTGCTGATGGTCTTAGAATGTTGCCTTTAATATCACTATATATATTATATATATATATATATATATTATATATATATATATATATATATATAATTGAATGTGTGTGTATCACCAACCAATCACAGAGCATGTTTCATTTCACCAGAGCTGTTTAAAAGTAGCTGAGCTGTGATTGGTTGCTATGAGCAACAGTTTTCCTTGCAACCAATCACGGAGCATCTTTCATTTCACCAGAGCTGTTTAAAAGAAGATGAGCTGTGATTGGTTGCTATGAGCAATAGTTTTTTCACGCCACGACAACACCTCAGCAGACAGTGAGTGGGTGGTTCTGACCCCAGGGTCTCTTAAAGGGAATATTGGTATGGAAGTTAGCTCAATTCCACTAAGCGCTCTGGTTCTGATTCCAAGCCTCTCTTAAAGGGTTTCGGTATGGAAGTCAGGTCAATTGCCTTCAAATGCTCTGGTACTGACCCCAGGCTTCTATTAAAGGGAGCCCCGGTATGGAAGTCAGGGCAAATCCATCCAGCACTTTGGTTTTGACCCCAGGCCTCTCTTAAAGGGATCCCCAGTATGGAAGTTAGGACCGTTCCACTCAGCGCTGTGGTTCTGACACCAGGGCCTCTTAAAGGGATTATTGGTATGGAAGTCAGGGCAAATCCACTCTGCGCTCTGATTCTGAACCCAGGCCCCTCTTAAAGGGATCCCCGGTATGGAAGTGAGGGCAAATCCACTCTGCGCTTTGGTACTGACCCCAGGCCTCTCTTAAAGGGATCTCTGGAATGGAAGTTAAGGTAAATTCCTCAGCGCTCTGATTCTCACCCCAGGCTTCTACTAAAGGGTTCATTGGTATGGAAGTCAGGGCAAATCCACTCAGCGCTCTGGTTCTGATGCCAGGCCTCTCTTAAAGGGATCCCCGGTATGGAAGTTAGGGCCATTCCACTCAGCGCTCTGCTTCTGACCCCAGGCTGACGGGATGATGTGCGATATTAGGGGTAGTAGTCCATTGGCTGTGGCTGATAGGATGATGTGGGATATTAGGGGTAGTTATATGGTGGCTATGGCTGATGGGATAATGTGGGATATTAGGGGTAGTAGTCCGGTGGCTTTGACGGGATGATGTGGGATATTAGGGGTAGTTATCTGGTGGCTATGGCTGACGGGATAATGTGGGATATTAGGGGTAGTAGTCCGGTGGCTTTGACGGGATGATGTGGGATGTTATAGTGAATGTGACTATGCGGAGTGGGTGGGGCTATACACTCAGCTTTATAAATATATATATACTGTAGATATAATCATTATAATTTGTTATAACTAACGGTAGTTAGTTACTATGCCCGGGCAGCGCCGGGCTCTTCAGCTAGTCAGAAAATAAAAAAAAAACAGATTTGAAACTACAACTCCCAGCATGCAGAGTACACGCTAAAGTTGCCTCAGAGAAAACCTGTTATAAGGTCCTCAGTATCAGAGCACAGTATATGGTAGTGACAAAGACCCAGCGATGTTTTACTTCATCTTGTAGTGATTTCTATAAAACCGTTTATATCTGCCCACCTAGCTATCCGTATATTGTTCATATGTACAGAGGGGTCATTAGCTCATGAATCTCGCGGGCTGAGCGTGCCCAGCATTGAGCAAGCACCTCAGCTCTGCCAGTGCTACAGCAGGTAACCAGGGATTTTGAGGGCGGCTACTAGAGTAAAAAGGAAAAGCCTCAAGCTCTGGATTCAGGATCTATCATCACCCTATACTGTTGTCAGCACAGCATAACCTGACCACAGATGGCATATAGGGAGGCTATAGTGTGTAGCATGTAGCCATTGGGGCATTCTGCGAGTTGGTTTCAAAATAACTTTTAGAGGCCAAAGCATATGAGACCCCAACCAATTTTGACATTGGGATTTATCCACTAAGTGAATGTAGCATTGGTGTCCATGTTTGACCACTATTACATTCACATCTGTGGGATTAATTAAAGGGAACCTGTCATGTTTAGCATCTAATCTGTCCCCAGTGCGTTGTTAGTGATGTAATATGCATCACTGAAACATTTTTTTCTTAAAAATGGACCTGTTATGTCCAAAAAGCACTTTATGTGAGCAGGTATGGTCTAACTATAGGGTCATTGGGGTGTACTTAATTTTTGTTCAGTCAGTCACCGCCCATGCAATTTGATGTTCTGGGTTGCGCTGACGTTGCTGGAGTCCACTGTAAAATCTTGCTCAGTGTGTAGCATGGAGCCGCGCTTGCTACACATGTGCGGCTGCCCGCTTGACGCCCGCTGCCACACTGCAGAAGCGCCGATGCCTGCTCGACACCACGCAAGTGCAGCTCCACACTGCACAAGCGCAGGACTTTACAGTAGATTTGAGTGAGGGCGCAAACTGGAACTCTAATGAAATCACCCCTGTGACTAAATGAGCAGGTACAATCGAACTATATAAAGTGCTTTTTGGACATGATTACAGCGCTGTTTTTAATGAAAAAAAAAGTGTAAGTGCGCACTGGTAGACAGTTAAAGGGAATCTGTCACCCCATTTTAGCCATATCAGCTAAAGATATGGCTAAATAGTGCATCCCATAAGCAACCTATCTGTATATAGCTTATATCCTGATACCCTCGTTTTGATAGCAAAATACCTTTGTAAAGTTGGGATTTTTTTCTGTTTCCCCTCTTCCCTTCCCCCCGCTCCTCAGCATCTCTTGCGTATGGCCTTCTGTGAATCGCACAGACGGCGTTCAGCTTCCCGCAATTGCGCTTTTCAAATTCTGCATTCGCAGTGTGCTTTGCCCAACAGTGGGCAAAGCATAAAATCATTACAGCGCGTACGCAACTATTGGCCTTCAAGGAAAGGAAAGAGATGCGGGGGAGGGGGGGAGAAAACGCCGCCCTCCGTACCGGACCGCCCTGATTTACAGAAAAAAAAATCCAAACTTTACAAAGGTATTTTGCTATAAAACGGGGGTATCAGGATGTAAGCTACATACCGATAGCTTGCTTATGGGACGCACTATTCAGTCATATCTTTAGCTGATATGGCTAAAATGGGGTGACAGATTCCCTTTAACACGCTTTAAATTACATGACAGTTTCCCTTTAAGACAGTCATTTTGTCAGTCCCATGTAATTGATCAGAGCGGTGCTCGAGCATTCATACCACTGCTACATTTATATCGCCTGTCGGTCCAATTATTTATCCTATTACAAAGATCTCTAATAGAGGGGATTTTCTTCACTGTAATTGAATTCCGATGTCTGTGTATCACGGTCCAGATAGGCCTGTGAGGCTGTTCGGGTCAGGAGACCCGCTTTCTGTGCTCTGGACGTCATACACGGATGTTTGAATTCGGCCTTACTCTTTATTCATTGTAATTATGAGCTTTCAGTGCTTTGGGGGTGGTGTTTTTTGGGGATGGGGGGGTAGAGGGATTTATTCCTTGAAAGTGAATGTTTGACATGCAATATAGCTCTTATGCTGCATGTTTTTGTTATTTCTTCCCCCTGGGTCCGGACATTGCATTGCGCAGTACCATAAAGCAGACGTAACGCATGGTTATCGTCCAGTAGTTTCTGGCGGCACTAGACAGGGCTGAGATGCAGCTGTGCTGTTTGGAGCTTGTTATGGCGGTGACTCAGAGCTGGCAGTGAACCTGGCTGCCAGTAAATGCAGCTATGGTGTGGTGCTCTGGCTCAGTGCTGTGACTTGAAATAGGAAAACATTCACTGCTGGGAACCATTTAAATTAAATTAAAAAAAAAAAAAAAAAGTATGTGAATTGTTTGCATCTATCACGTTATACATCGCTGTGTCTTAGTTGTAATTTATTGACATGCATAAGAAATAAATATTTCTTACTCCATTATCTTTTGGAACTGTCCAAGGCTAAAAATACCAGCCCTCAGTTGCCCCAGAAATGGCACTTCATATTTGAAGCACTAATTCTGGAGTTTAGCCCAGGCTCTTCCTGATGCCGTGGTGCAGTACAATCGGGGTAATGGGATTAGGGGTTGGTGTCGCTGACACCAAGCCCTGGGTTTAGAAATGAAGAGGTGTCAGCCAGACACCCTCATTAATAAACATGTAAGTAAAGAGTAAAATAAACACACACACTGAGAATAAGACATTTTATTTGAAATAAATCCGACACATTCTTAAATCCTGTAAATCAACCCAATAAACTTGCCCTTGGTCCAATGGTAATCCAGTGCTTAAAGTGATGTCCCATGTTGTCACCAGCCTATGTAGGAGCGTTCACAGAATGAACCTACATAGCCTGTAACCAAACTGCAACTTGCAGACCTCGGCACGCACTGCGATACCTGGGGGGTCGTTAGGGCACATACTCATCTGCAAGAAGAACAGAGGAGAGAAATCCGATAAAAAAAAATCTGATTGCATTCAGACAAATGTTAATTTGAGTCCCTGCTCTTCTGCAATTTTTCTTTTTCTCAGCTGAATTTGAACCCAGAAAAAAAAATAACTATCTATCTAGATAGATAGATAGATATCTCCACATTCCTAGAGAAGTAGATGGCTAGCACTCAACTCAAATAGGTGTAACGGTGCTAGTGAAAGGAGCCAGTGGTCCCATAAGCAATAGTTCATGTAATCACTGCACTCGTACAAGTTGAAAGGTATGCTTCAAGTGAAAGTTTATTTATAGTGATTGGTGAAGTGACGTTTCGGCCAGTAAATGGCCTTGATCATATAGTCACTGAAAAAAAGATATACAGTACAGACCAAAAGTTTGGACACACCTTCTCATTCAAAGATTTTTCGGTATTTTCATGACTATGAAAATTGTACATTCACACTGAAGGCATCAAAACTATGAATTAACACATGTGGAATTACCGTATATACTCGAGTATAAGCCGAGGCCCCTAATTTTGCCACGGAAAACTGGGTAAGCTTATTGACTCGAGTATAAGCGGGTGTATAAACCGCCATCCTGCTGTGCTCCCCCGTCCTGCTCCGTGCTCCCCCATCCAGCTCTGTGCTCCCCCATTCTCCTCTGTGCTCCCCCTTCCTGCTCCGTCCTCCTCTGTGCTCCCCCCTTCCTGCTCCGTCCTCCTCTGTGCTCCCCCCTCCTGCTCCTTCCTCCTGTGCCCCCCCGTCCTGCTCCATGCTCCTCTGTGCTTTCCATCCTCCCCTCGTCCTGCTCCGTGCTCTCCATCCTCCCCCCGTCCTGCTCCGCGCTCCTCTGTGCTTTCCATCCTCCCCCTCGTCCTGCTCCGTGCTCTCCATCCTCCCCCCGTCCTGCTCCATGCTCCTCTGTGCTTTCCATCCTCCCCCTCGTCCTGCTCCGTGCTCTGCATCCTCCCCCGTGCTCCTCTGTGCTTTCCATCTTCCCCCTCGCCCTGCTCCGTGCTCTCCATCCTCCTTACCCCCTCCTCCCCCCCCCCGTCCTGCTCCGTGCTCCTTGTCCTCCTCCATGCTCCCCACATCCTCCTCCATCATACTCACCCTCCCCGTGCCATCGCTGAACGTCCTGGCAATCCTGCGTTGTACCCGGCTTCCTGCAGCTCTCCTGTGCTGAGCGGTGACGTAATACCGCTCATTAAGGCCATGAATATGGACGCCACGCCTATGGGAGTGGCGTCGCTTCCATATTACATGACCTTAATGAGCGGTATTACGTCACCGCTCAGCACAGGAGAGCTGCAGGAAGCCGGGTACAACGCAGGATTGCCGGGACGTTCAGCGATGGCATGGGGAGAGTGAGTATGATGTCCCAGCCATCGGCTCCTGCCGCGGCACCCCCTTCCCCGCTGGTTTCTGCCCAATGACTCGTGTATAAGCCGAGGGGGCATTTTCAGCACAAAAAAAGGTGCTGAAAATTTCGGCTTATACACGAGTATATACGGTATATACTTAACAAAAAAGTGTGAAACAACTGAAAATATGTCTTATATTCTAGCTTCATCAAAGTAGCCACCTTTTGCTTTGATGACTGCTTTGCACACTCTTGGCATTCTCTTGATGAGCTTCAAGAGGTTTCCTAGCAGCTATTTTACCATAAAGGAGAGTGATGGGGTGCTACGCCAGATGACCTGGCCTCCACAGTCACCAGACCTGAACCCAATCGAGATGGTTTGGGGCGAGCTGGACCGCAGAGTGAAGTCAAAAGGGCCAACGAGTGCGAACCATCTCTGGGAACTCCTTCAAGACTGTTGGAAGACCATTTCCGGTGACTACCTCTTGAAGCTCATCAAGAGAATGCCAAGAGTGTGCAAAGCAGTAATCAAAGCAAGAGGTGGCTACTTTGAAGACCCTAGAATATAAGACATATTTTCAGTTGTTTCACACTTTTTTGTTAAGTATATAATTCCACATGTGTTAATTGTTTTGATGCCTTCAATGTGAATGTGCAATTTTCATTGTCATGAAAATACTGAAAAAATCTTTGAATGAGAAGGTGTGTCCAAACTTTTGGTCTGTACTGAATACAGTGAGGTTTTCTTAAAAAAAAACTAACAAAGATTATTTACAATATATGTACATTAAATATATACTCATACATATACAATGTAACTTAAAAACATGTCAAGAGGGATATGGAAAATCATTATCAAATGCCTAAGAACAATTATAACATTGACGCGGAGCCATTATAAACGAAGAAAAAATTGAAAGAAAAAGATGTTAGGGTAGTATATTGAGATATTGGTAAAATAATGAACCTACCCCTTTAGAGGTGTATCATAGGTCAGAGCAGTTGTGTCCCTGTGGTTTTAGAAGTTGATCATAAGATAAAATAAATCCTGTTGGGGATGATAGAAGAAAGTGAGTCCTTATATGGCTGTGTAGTATTGTAATAAAATTTGTATGATTGGTTATAGGTTACCAGTGACACTGGTACTGGATGGAAACAATATTTTTGTAACACTACCGTTGGTGAATATAGAGTGCAGATAAAATGCCAGTGTTACAAGTGCATTAGGATAAAAAGGGATATATGTTACAACAAAGTGTATCACATATAGCACTATGATAGGTCTGTGTCAGTTTATATGTATAAGGACATACCCCAATGGTAAAGGTTAATCCTGTGTAGCAACAAGCAATCTGAGTTCTGGATCTTACCATCTCAAGTATGCTTATTGCTATGACTACTTATGCAAAACCTCAATGGATCTAGGGAAGAAGATATCACATTATGTTAACCAATCAATCTCTCGTTTAAGACCTCTAGGGCTGAGTGTACCCAAAGTATAAATCCAATACGTTTCACGTTGTTTAAGTAATTGGATATGGTTCTCACCTCTCCTTGGTCTAAGGACTTTTTCTATGACTTGGAATCTTAATGGAGATATGTTTTGCTTGGCCTCTTTAAAGTGTGCCGGTAGTGGTAGCCATATCTTCTCACACCTGATGGTGGATTTGTGACTAGAGATTCAATCTCCGATGGCTTGTGTAGTTTCACCCACATATAGCAATCCAGATGGACACTTTATGATGTAGATCACAAAGCTGGATTCACAGGTGTAGAAGTCCCTCATAGGGTAAGATTTGCCAGTACGTGGGTGTACAACTTCATTGCCCTTTATTGCGTTTGAGCAACTCATGCAGTTCAAACATGAGAAGGTGCCAGTCCTCCTTTGTCCAGTCAATGTCCGTGTTAATTTCAGTTTTTGTGACCCCGGTTCGGCCCTTACTTATTTGTCCCTGATGTTGTGTGGTTTTCGCATGCACATTAACGGTTGTTTTTTGAAAATGTTAATGTTTGGGCAGGCTTTGGTCAGAAGGGGCTAGTGCTTACGAATCAAATTGTGAACTCTTTGCATTGAGGGGTGGTGGCTATAAACAAAAGAAAGTCTGGGTGTTTTTTGTGGGGTAACAGTTGTACAGTCAGTGTCGGACAATGCCCTGGTTAATTCCGTGTCAAGGCGTTCAGGCGGGTAGTTCCTAGATTTGAATTTCTCGGACATTTCTTGTATTCTGGATTCCCTGATTTTGGGGTTGGATACCATTCTTGTGACTCTTAAATTGTAATCGAGTGAGACTGTTTCTGGTAGATTTAGTATGGCAACTGTTGTATAGGAGGAGGCTGTTGCAGTCTGTGGGCTTCGTATAGATATCAGTAGTGAGTGTTCCCTGGACATCTTTGTATATCCAAGTGTCTAGGAATGTGACTTCATTGGTATGGTGTGACAGTGTAAATTTAAGTTCCGGTCTTACTTCGTTGATCGTGTTGTAGAATTCCAGTAGGCTGATCTGATATCCTCACCAGAAGCAAAAAATGTCATCTATGTATCTATACCATGCCAAAGCATGTTTCTGAAATAGAGAATTGTGATAGACATACTCACGTTCAAAACGGTTCATGTACAGATTGGCATACGCAGGGGCTATGTTAGACCCCATCACGGTCCCGCACACCTGTACGAAAAAAATCATCCTCAAAGAGAAAGAAGTTTTCCCTTAGTACCAGACCTAGTAGATCCAGACAAAGTTCTCGAGATCCTGTGTCAATGTTGGCGAGATCCTGTGTCAATGTTGGCTTCTTGTAGAATAAGAGAAACTGCCTCAATGCCCTTATCATGAGAAATAGATGTGTACAGGCTATTCACATCTAAAGTGCACAGGGTACTATCGGGTGGAATTGTGTTGATATCCTGTAGTTTAAGGAATTCGCCTGCGTCCAAGATAAAAATATTTTGTTATATGGTGTGAGTAGCTTCTCTAAAAAGATGGATAAAGGGTTGAGAATAGAGTCTGTGGACACTACTATAAGACGTCCTGGTGGGTTAAGTAGGTCTTTGTGTATTTTAGGGAGGATGTATAGTACAGGGATCACGGGATGATGGTTAGTCAGATACGTCTTGGTTTTAGCGTCAATAGTTTTGAATTGTAAGTGTTTAGTCAAAATGACATCAATTTTCTTACGTATAGTGTTCATGGGATCAGTATGGATTCTTCTGTATGTAGTAACGTCCGAGAGTTGTCTCCTGACTTAAGCCATGTAATGGCCCTATTCATGACCATGATGGCACCCCCCTTGTCTGCCGGCTTGGTGACAAAAATTTTTATTGTCCTTCAGTGAGTTAAGGGCCTGTTTCTCGGAAGATGTTAGGTTATGGCGGACAGGGAGTAAGCCTATATGTTGGTCATGGATGGTCTCTTTGATGTCCCTGTCAAGTAGATTAATGAAAGTTTCAACAGCGTGGTTAGTTTTTGGTGGTACAAAATTATTTGGATTTCTTTTAAACCTAATGTATCAATTGTGATTTTTGGTCCCCTGTCCCTGTCTGGTACTGTATCTAAGGTGTTACCCCTAGGGTATGGGTTATCCTCAAAGTGTACCTTGAGCCTGACATTGCCATAGAAATTATGAAGGTCTTTTTTTTTTTTTTTTATAGAAAACCTCACTGTATAAATCTGTTTTTTCCAGCGACTGTGATCAAGGCCATTTACTGTCTGAAACGTCATTTGCCTGTTGCTTCACCAATCGCTATAAATAAACTTGACTTGAAGCGTACCTTTCAACTTGTACGAGTGCAGTGATTACATGAACTATTGTCTCCACATTCCTGTTTGTGTTCAGCATAATAATAATAATTTCAGCTGCAGATGGAAGGGAGGGAGACACAGTAATTCATTACTGATGGGTAGGCGGAGCCCCAGATCAGGATGACACCTCAGATCAAAAGCGTGTTGACTGGCTGGCTCCTCCAGCTCGGGCTCCTCCTACTCAGCTCCTTCAGTCTAAGATTTGAGGTCTCAGAGGATGGTCGCTGCTAATGCAGCTCCTCAGAAGATTTTATTTATATCGGACAAGAGACTTGGATCACTAGTTGGTCTAGAGGTCTCAGGGGTACCAGCGCTGCTGTACCCCAACCTCTCCCTTGGCGGATCTGTATTTACACTATAGTCCCTGCAGAATCTTGCCGGCCCTGGGGGATGAGGATGGCTTCCCTGGCGGGACGCAAACCACACGTGCGGTCACTGCGTTCCTCGCCCTGGGGGGGGGGGAAGCATGGGCACAAGCGCCACAAATCCTGAGGGTTCCCTGTGGCGCTAAGCTGGTGAGTACTCCGCATTCCTTTTTTATAATGTGTGTAGTACTTTAGCGACTGCTGTGGCAGCGCTATTACATGTACCACTATGTGCTTTAACGACTGCGGTGGCAGCGTTATTACATGTATTCACTGTGATTATGGCAGTGTGCCTTAACGACTGCGGTGGCAGCGTTATTACATGTATTCACTGTGTGTTATCAGTGTGCCTTAACGACTGCGGTGGCTGCGTTATTACATGTATTCACTGTGATTATGTCAGTGTGTTTTAACGACTGCGGTGGCAGCGTTATTACATGTATTCACTGTGATTATGTCAGTGTGTTTTAACGACTGCGGTGGCAGCGTTATTACATGTATTCACTGTGATTATGTCAGTGTGTTTTAACGACTGCGGTGGCAGCGTTATTACATGTATTCACTGTGATTATGTCAGTGTGTTTTAACGACTGCGGTGGCAGCGTTATTACATGTGTTTACTGTAATTATGATCAGTGTGCATTCAACGGTCGCGGCGGCGACCGCCGGTACATGTATTCAGTCACGGTGAGGAGAGAGGAGTTCCCGCTTTTTTATTTGAATTTTCGCGGCACTCTGAGCGCGCGCTTTCTGAGCAGTCTCCATTTCCTGCATCTTCTACATGGAGACACAGCGCGGCGGCCATTACTAATGCAGGAGCTGGAAGCTCCTCGGGGTCATCGCTCTTCCTTTCCTCCCGGCAGCTATTACCAGCAGGGTGAGTCGCTTCTGCGGAAGCTTAACCCCTTCAACTGCAGGGCGCCTTCCTGATTTTATTCCCTATCTGCGGCTGTGCCGCATATATCTGGGAGCGCAGGGCGTCTTTTTTGAGCCAGTTCCTGCAATACGCCTCCGTCCAGCAGAGGCTATGGGAGGCTGCGGCATTAACCCCTTGGAAGGCGGTTAACCCTTGTTTTGAAGGGTCAGCTGGGGTAGCTCATGCTGTAAGAGCTTTATGAGAAACAGTTATTGACAGTTTTTAACCCGTCATATACTGTGTGAGGAGCGTCCAAATGCTTGTGATTGACGTTTCCATAACGTCTGCGCTTCAGATGCTCTATCCAGCACCTACACCTGTACTACAGATGGTGACTGACGCCTGCTCACCTGACGCCTGCGCTATGTATTCGCTATGTCCTACGGATGTGCTGTGTCCTGCTCCTGCGCTACGGATATGTTTTGTCCTGCGCCTACGCTACAGTACGTTTTTTCTGTTTAGTGTGGCATAGCTGTCCTGCAGCTGCGACCTTATAAGAGGCGCCTGAGATTCGCACACCCTTTTTCATTATCAAGGTTGTGGGGAGTCTGCTACTTTAACCCCTTATTAGGCGGTTAACTCTTAATGGGAGACAGCTGGGGTAGCTCTCTCTTTAGAGCTTTAACCCTTCAGCTTTTGTTTTTTATTTAAGAACTGCTCTAGTTACTGACAGGTTTAGCCTGCCATATACTATGCAAGGGCATGTCAGAGACCTTCTCCCAGATCCGCTACGGACCAGCCTCGCGTATCTGACACGCAGACCTCGACTCATGCACGGTCGGAGGTTCCAGTGGTGTCAAAATGGAGGCCTTCACTGGTTTCTATTGATGGCCTGTCTGACCTTTTAGGTTATGGAGTGTCAGCTAGAGCCTCTCAAGGAAGCGACACAAAATCGGTGCCTTCTTTTTCGTTTAGCGAAGAAGTCTGATTCGGACAAGGAGGTTCGGCAGGGACTCCCTGCCTCTCTCATGGGCCGTATTAAAATTTCTGTGGAAGCCATGTGGACGTTACAGTTACCGGAGGAGGTAACTAGTCGTCCTGGTAAGTCGGCCCGGATGTTGCAAGGGTCGCATGGGTCGCGACGACCTTACAAACTGTATCCGTTTTTTTCTACGGAGTTGTTTGTTAATTGGACCCCTTCTCCTGAAGTGAATGTTCCTTCATTCCAGCTTAGCAAATCTTCCTGGTAAAAGGGAAGGCGAGTCTGCAGGACACGCTGGACAGAAAAACGGAGACTGCAACAATTTCCATCTGCAAGGCCGTGGACATAGATTCGGTATTAAGGATCTAGGTGTACTTGTTAAGTTCACCTGAGCCGGTTGGACCGTCTAAGGATGGCGAGGCAAGTTGGATCCCCTCTATCGAGGTAGATGGGCTTTTCTAGTTGAAGGATAATGCGTCACTGCTATCCAGGGCGCAATCCTCGGCAGTTAGTCAGAAGAGCACTGTAACTTGGATGGAACGCGGTTTTCCAACAAGGTTTGCTATCTTTAGCTTAGAAAGTGGTCAGCTATTTGACTGACCTCACGGAGCTGATTGCCAAGGCTAAGGCAAAAGAAACATCTTTACCGTAGCGCAGAGCTGTGACTTCTGCGTCTGGAAGGACTAGTGCCGATAGTTATTGGCAGTCCCTTTCGGTTCAAGGGATGATCTGGCCAACCCTCTGGGGGTTTGTGTCGTCTCTCTCTCTCTTTTTCAAAAAAAAAAAAAAATCCGCCAAGGCGGACTGACATCTGACATTCCGTTAGAGCCAAGCATGAAGTCGCTTCGCTCCGTTATGGCAGCCCTGTCGCAGATCGATTCTTTGGTCAATCGACATTCGCGACGCTTATTGGCATGTTCCCGTCGGAAGAGCTCATCAGCGCTTCCTTCGTTTTTGCCATAGAATCAACCATTACCAGGTTGTGGCTCGGCCATTCGGCTTGGGCTTAACGTCCAGAATTTTTACAACGATTCTGGCGCCTAAATCTCATGGCAATTCTTCAAAGACGGGGACTTACGATTCGTCCCTATTTGGACGACCTTTCGATTGTGGCCTCAAAGGAGAAGTCGTCTCTGGAATCGTCGCAGGCAATCCTGTTTTTTGAGGATGCTTTTCGACACGGTACGGGCGGTGTTGTCCCTACCTCCAGACAAGCAGGCATGTCTGCTCCAACATGTACAGATTATGAAGGCTGCGACAGCAATGTCCCTTCGGAAGGTATGCGCCTTCTGGGTTTGATGGTGGCGTCCATGGAGCACCTCCGTTTGCCCAATTTCATTCCAGAGCTCTCCACAGGCTCATTCTGAGTCGTTGGAATCGGTCGCAATCACTGGATTGCAGTGTCACCATTTCTCGCGGGGTGCGAGAATCCCTAGGATGATGGTAACGTCCAGGAGCGTTATTCCTGGGAAAGTCTTTCTCCCTCCGAAGTGGTCGGTCATAACCACCAATGCCAGCCTGACGGGCTGGGGAGGGTGTCTGGAACGATCTTCGGATCCAGGGAGTATGGTCATCGGAAGAGTCGGTTCTACCGATCAACATCCTAGAATTGAGGGCAAAATTTTTTCTTTGCCTCCAACACTGGACGGTCTCCTTGAGCGGTATGCCAGTCCGAGTGCGGACAGACAACGCGACGGCGGTCGCGTATATCAACCACCAAGGCGGGACAAGGAGTTCCCATGCTGGAAGTGTCTCGGATACTGATTTGGGCCGAGACCAGGGTTCCAGCCATCTCTGCAATTCACTTTCCAGGAGTCCAGAATACCACGGCGGACTTCCTCGGTCGCGAAAAGATGGTTCCCGGAGAATGGGGTTTTCATCCGACAATTTTTTTGGACTGCTGTGCTTCCGTTGGGGAACTCACCAAGTGGACTTGATGGGGTCCAGGTTTAATACCAAATTGCCGATCTTCGTGTTCAGGTACACGAAGGCTGTGGCGGTAGACGCTCTGGTGGATCCGTGGGACCATTTCGAGCTCGTCTGTTTTTCCGCCTATATCTTTACTTTCTCTGGTGCTGCGTCGGTTCAGACTGGAGAGAATTCCGGCTATTTTGATAGCTCAGATTGGCCAAGGAGGACGTGGTTCTCGACACTAGTGTCGCTTTTGGCGGCGCCGCCATTTCCACTTCCTCTGCGCCCGGTCCTGTTAACCCAGGGACTCACTCGTTATCCGGACTTGAAGTCTCTGCGTTTGACGGAGTAGCTCTTGAGACCGAAATGTTAACCCGTAGAGGTTTTTTCAGCCAGAAGTCCGGCTACTACTACTAGGATTTACCACAAAACTTGGGAAACCTTCTTTTCGTGGTGTTCGGGATCTTCACGGAACCCGAGAAGTTTTCCATTCCCAATCTGTTGTTTTTTCTACAGCATGGGTTAGACAAGGGTTTGACAGTTAGCACCCTGAAAGGTCAGGTTTTCTGCTCTGTCCTTATTTTTTCGGAGGGCTATTGCCTCGCGTAGGGACGTGCTTTCCTTTTTCCGTGGTATAGCTCGTAAGTTTCCGCCGCGGAAGGCACCCGTGTCTTCTTGGCGGCTCAACCTTGTTTTTGGAGGCTCTTCAGCATAAACCATTTTGAGCCTATGGATTCTGCTAGCCTTTCTTTACTTTCTTGGAAGGTGGCCTGCCTAGTAGCGGTCGCCTCTTGAGGAGAGTTTTTCTGAGTTGGCAGCTCTTTCTTGCTCGCCTCCTTTTTCTGGAGTTTTTTTTTCCGGATCGGGTAGTGCTTCACACACGGGGTGATTTTCTATCTAAGTAGTGTCACAATTTCATGTTAACCAGGATATTGTGTTGCCTTCACTCTGTTCGGATCCGAAGAATGCGAAAGAGCGAGCTTTACACACTTTGGATTTAGTGCGGGCCTTGAATTTTTATCTATCTATTATTCAAGGTTTTCGTAAGACGGACTCCCTGTTTGTGGTTCCAGCAGGTCGTCGGCGTGGTCAACGAGCCTCCAAGGATTCTATAGCTCGTTGGATCCGGTCAGCTGTTCTGGAAGCTTACCGTATTGGGGGTGAATCTTGCCGATTAAGGTTCGAGCCCATCCCACGAGAGCCGTGGCTTCATCGTGGGCTTTTCATCAAGGTGCCTCGGCAGTGCAGCTCTGCCGGGAGGCAACTTGGCGCTCTGTCCACACGTTTACAAAGTTTTTATAAAGTGGACGCCAGTGCTTCCGCTGATGCAGCCCTCGGACGTAGGGTCCTGCAGGCAGCTGTAGTTTAAAGTTTGTAGATGAACTTGTGTTTAGCGCTGGTTGCGCTTCCTTGTTAAGGTTGTTGGGTTTCTGCCTTTGTTGGTTTTTCCCACCCTTATTTTTGAACTGCTTTGGGACGTCCCATCAGTAATGAATTACTGTGTCTCCCTCCCTTCCATCTGCAGCTGAAAGACGGATTTTGGTAAGAACTTACCTGTAAAATCCTTTTCAGCGAAGGAAGGGAGGGAGACACAGATCCCGCCCAAGGCAGAAGTGTGTTGATGTTTTCAGATGCAGCGCGACTCTTATCTGATAGCGATTATCTGGGCTGAGGTCAGCGCGCTAAGGCTCTGTTCCAGCATCGCCAGCTCATCGCAGTAGTCAGGTTCAGTGAGTAGTACCTGGAACTCTGTGGTTTTTGGCTTACTTTGCATGCATAACCTGTATTCTTGTGTTTTTCTCTGAAGTTCCTTCAGAAGGGGTTATGTTGCTCCGCTGGTGATCTTGGTTCTTCCTTAAAGCTTTGGTACGACTGAAGGAGCTGAGTAGGAGGAGCCCGAGCTGGAGGAGCCAGCCAGTCAACACGCTTTTGATCTGAGGTGTCATCCTGATCTGGGGCTCCGCCTACCCATCAGTAATGAATTACTGTGTCTCCCTCCCTTCCTTCGCTGAAAAGGATTTTACAGGTAAGTTCTTACCAAAATCCGTCTTTTATTTCTATAGCGCCAACATATTCTGCAGCACTTTACATTATAGAGGGGACTTGTACAGATAATAGACATTACAGCATAACAATAAACACAGATCAAAGTAGATACCAAGAGGAATGAGGGCCCTGCTTGCAAGCTTACTATCTATGAGATTCCTTCGGGACCACCACCATCAGTTCTCGGCTCTTCCCTTCGGCCTAGCTTCGGCCCCCAGAGTATTCACAAAGGTCATGGCAGCTGTCATGGCCATCCTTCATTCCAAAGGGATTCTCATAATCTCTTACTTGGACGATCCTCTTCTGATCAAATGGCCTTCTTGCCGAGACTGCGACCAGAGTCTTCAGATCACCTTGGACACTCTAGTCCGTCTCGGCTGGATAGTCAGCAGGGAGAAGTCCTCACTGACCCCAGCGCAGCACCTGGTGTTTCTGGCGTATCTTCCTTCCAAGGAAGATGTTCTCCCCTCTCTGCCAGGGGATCTGCACTCTAAGGTGACCAGCTCCTCTCCCCCTATGGTCCTGCATGAGAATTCTGGGGAAGATGATTGCCGCCATGGAAACGATGCCGTTTGCCCAGTTCCATACCCGTCCCCTTCAGCTGGCACTCTTGTCTGCTCAGGACAAGACGACTGCCTCCCTGGACCGGCCCAGTCTTCTGCCTCTCGGGGTGAGGCAGTCCCTGACTAGGTGGACGCTATCCTTCCTCCCTCTCTGGTGGCAGGTCATCACGACCCACGCCAGCCTCCTTGGATTGGGATCGGTTTTTCTTCATCACACAGCGCAGGGTTGCTGGAACTCTCAAGAAGCCGCTCTCCCCCATCAGTCTCCTGGAAAACGGGGCAATTTTTTTTGCCCTTCGGCACTGATACACTCCTCGCAGGCCAGCCGGTCCGCATACAGTCGGACAACGCCACCGCCGTGGCTTACATAAACCATCAAGGAGAGACTCGCAGTAAATAGGTTATGGCGCAGGTAGCAAGGATTCTGCTAAGGGCAGGGCGTCATGTTCCCGCCATATCAGCCGTGCACAATTCTGGAAGTGGAAAATTATCCAGCTGATTTTCTGAGTCATCAGCGTCTCGCATCGGGCGAGTGGTCTCTTAACACTGCAGTTTTCAACCAGATATGCCAGAGATGGGGCGCACCGGACGTCGACATGATGACCTCTCGGATGAACCACACTGTTACTCAGTTCGTAGCCAGGTCCCGATATCCGGTAGTCATCTGTTTCGATGCTCTGGAATACCGTTGTCCCAATTCCAGCTGCCTTATCTTTTTCTGCCTCTTCCCTTGATTCCGTGAGTCGTGAAAAAGATGAAGGCGAAGGGGATTCCAGTTATCCTCGTAGCTCCAGACTGGCCAAGAAGGGTCTGGTACATGCAGCTGGTGAACATGCTCATGGACGCTCCCTGGAGGATTCCAGACCATCCAGATTTTCTCTAACAAGGCCTCCATCTGCACATGAACCGCTCACTTTGCGCATGGTGGGCATAGCCACATGCGGAAAGTAAGCGGTTCAATGCATTCCTATGGCGGTGGAATCGCTGCGATTCCGGAAAAAGAATGAACATGCTCCGTTTTTGTCCGTGATGTGTTTTTTTTTTTCTTCGCAAAAAAAGCGCAGCATGTGCACAAAAATTGCGGAATCCATTCTAATAAAAGGATGCTTAGTGCATGCGTTTTTGCAGCGGAAAACCGCCACAAAAACGCTAAAAAAATGCGAAAAATCCTGAACGTGTTCACATAGCCTTAGGGTTAGGGTTAAACTAAAGTGAGTTGTGCTTAAGTTTTAGGGTTTGGGTTGGGATTATGATTGGGATTAGGGGGTGTGTTGGTTAGGGTTATGGTTAGGGTTGGGATTAGGTTAGGGTTGCGATTAGTGTTAGGGTTGAGATTAGGGTTAGGGGTGAGTTGGGGTTAGGGTAGGGTTAGGGTTGGGATTAGGGGTGTGTTGGGGTTAGGGTTGGGATTAGGGTTAGGGGTGTGTTGGGGTTAGCGTTGTCATTAGGGTTATGGTTGGGATTAGGGTTAGGGGTATGTTGAAGTTAGGGTTGTGGTTAGGGGTATTTTGAGGTTAGGGTTATGGTTAGGGTTGGAGTTAGAATTAGGGGGTTTCCACTGTTCAGTTACATCCGGGGGTCTCCAAATGCGACATGGCGCCCACCATTGATTCCAGCCAATTTTGCGTTCAAAAAGTCAAACGGTGCTCCCTCGCTTCTGAGTTCTGCCGTGCGCCCAGCAGTGGTTTACCCCCACATATGGGGTATCAGCGTACTCAGGACAACTTGCAAAACAACTTTGGGGTCTAATTTCTCCTGTTACCCTTGTGAAATATAAAATTTGGGGGCGAAAAGATCATTTTTGTGGAAAAAAAATGATTTTTTATTTTCACGGCTCTGTTATAAACTTGTGAAGCACTTGGGGGTTCAACGTGCTCACCACACATCTAGATAAGTTCCTTAGGGGGTCTAGTTTCCAAAATGGTGTCACTAGTGGGGGGGGGGGTTTCCACTGTTTAGGCACATCAGGGGCTCTCCAAACGCGACATGGCGTCCGATCTCCATTCCAGCCAATTCTGCATTGAAAAAGTCAAAGAGCGCTCCTTCCCTTCCAAGCTCTGCCGTGCACCCAAACAGTGGTTTATCCCTACATATGGGGTATCGGCATACTCAGGAAAAATTTCACAACAAATATTGTGATTCATTTTCTCTCTTTAGAGTTGTGAAAATAAAAAAAAGGGTTATGCTATAAAATGTTTGTAAAAAAAAAAAAAAAAAAAAAAAAAAAGCTAAATGTTCATTTTTTCCTTCCACGTTGCTTCAGTTCCTGTGAAGCACGTAAAAGGTTAATAAACTTCTTGAATGTGGTTTTGAGCACCTTGAAGGGTGCAGTTTTTTGATTGGTGTCACTTTTGGGTATTTACTGTCATATTGACCCCTCAAAGTGACTTTAAATGTGAGGTGGTCCCTAAAAAAAAATGGTTTTGTAAATTTTGTTGTAAAAATGAGAAATCGCTGGTCAACTTTTAACCCTTATAACTTCCTAACAAAAAATGTTGTTTCCAAAATTGTGCTGATGTAAAATAGACATGTTGGAAATGTTATTTATTAAGTATTTTGTGTAACAGCTCTGATTTAAGGGCATAAAAATTAAGTTTAAAAATTGCAAAATTTTAAAAATTTTCGCCATGTTAATGTTTTTTTCATAATTAAACGCACGTCATATCGAAGAAATTTCAGCAGCAGATTTGAAGGAAGGGAGACACACTAGTCATTACTAGTGGGTAGGCGGAGCCCAGATAGGATAGACACCTCAGATTAAAAAGAGTGTTGACCGGCCCCTCCAGCTCGGGCTCCTCCTACTCCAGCTCTCCAGTCTAAAATTTGAGGTCTCAGAGGATAGTCGCTGCTGGAAGCAGCTCCTCAGAAGATTTTTTTATTTTCATCGGACAAGAGACTTGGATCACCAGAAGTGGTCTTGAGGTCTCAGGGGTCTCAGCGCTGCTGGACTCCCACCTCTCCCTTGGCGGATAGACGTGGTTTGTATTTGTATGATTTTTTTTTACTTGTGGACTATAATGACGATGATGGCTTAAGGGCCCGTCTCACATAGCGAGATCGCTACCGAGATCGCTGCTAAACAGGGCCCGTCTCACATAGCGAGATCGCTGCTAAACAGCGATCTCAGCAGTGATCTCGCTATGTCTGACACGTACCAGCAATCAGGCCCCCGCTGTGAATCGCTGGTCGTGTCAGAAATGTCAGGACATTTTTTGATCGCTGGTCTCCCGCTGGCCAGCACGCATCGCTGCGTGTGACAGGCAGGAGACCAGCGATCTCCTGGTAACCAAGGTAAACATCGGGTTTCCAGGCGCGGGGCTGTGCCTGGAAACCCGACGTGTACCTTGGTTACCAGCTCCCTGCATCAGTGCGCTGGTATCCAACGTACACTGCGGGTAACTAGGCGACGTGCGTCGCTTGTTACCCGTAGTGTCGCTGTCCTGATCGCTGCCTGAGCTGCCTGTTTTGCAGCTCAGCAGCGATCATGTAGCGACACACCAGCGATCCTGATCGTTGGGATCGCTGGTGTGTCGCTATGTAATAGACGGGGGCCTTAGACTTGATTTCTTAATCTGATCTAATAGTGGGTTAAGTGTGCAGCAAAAAATAATTTTACTATAATGTTTGGACTCCCCATTAGTGATGGTTTCATTTCTTAACTATTGAGAAAAGTAACAAATAATGACTAAGAAACCACTAAATCTAAGTTTTAATAACGTGATATAGTAAACTTGTCTGGAGACCACAGCATTAACCTGGCAATTACTGGTCATACATGGACCTTGTCTTTCATTCTCCAGGCTTGTCATTTTTCTTTTTTCAATGTGCCTGTGCATCCGGGTATGATCTCGTTCAGTACACTTTCGGTAACAGTTTTGTCATCGTCCATGTTGGTGTAAGAAATCCACCGCTCAAGCAGAAAAAATAAACTGTTCTCTTGAGATGTCGGTGTGGGGGTCGAGTACTGGGTCTTGTGTGCAGTCATTTGATGCCTTGTTTAAACTCCAGCCGTGGTCACTAAGTAAATCGGAGAATTGGGGCAGTCATATGTTTTGTATTTATTTTCCTTCTAGAATTCTGTAAATCTTGTAATCTACCCTTTTCAAGCAGTTTCTTTTGTGTCTCCGCTCCTCTCATTTTCTATTAAGTGAGATATCTGTAAGGTGCATGTTATAAGCTAATACTAATTAGAGATTAAAAGTTGTCAGAGCTTTATGGTGCACTTTGTCAGAACCATGTGTGTCTAAATGCCGTACTCCTTACCATGCAAAGCTTTGTACTCGTCCTAATTGACTCGAACATCTCATTCCTGGTTTGTGTTAGCAGCGTTTATTTCACCTCTTCTCAGGGTAAATAACCTGGAGCTTGATTGCACTTGCCTTTGATTTCTTCTTCAATAACTTGTGCATTGTTTTTTTGCTTACTTAGGTCTAACATGAGCCTGAAGGCTTTGGTTTTTATGTTTCTACTGAGAGCATGCTTTAGAAATCCATACTTCCTATTATCAGTGGTCACGCTGCATAGTCCAAAGTATCTTTCCTTTTACTACTTTGCACATCATAAAACGGGGAAATGCTTCCCTTCCCCGGAACACTTTCTTTTGGTCCTGGGCAAAAGGTATAAAGAGCACAGCTTGATCATTCTTAATGACTGTGTTCCAGTAGTAGAAGACCTAGATGTACATGCTTTGCTGTCAGTGTGTGATTATTGATCTGCTTCTAAAGCCTAGCTCCACTGGAAGCCAGAAAATGTGACTGCAGTATAAGTTACTACCCCTGGAAGTAGTACCCACAGGAGTTCATGATGCCGAGATGCAGATTGGGAATGATGTTGTCCTGGAGGTTCCTGTTAGGATAAGAAGAAAAAGAGACCATGCAATATGGCACGCACACCTGGAATATTCAAATATAAAAGATTTATAACTTAATTACACCTAATGACAGACCATTAAAACCACATAAAAATCACACAAAGTGACATACATTGACATACATAACACCCCCTGGTAAAATAGAATGTAATGGATACTGGCAGGTGGTTAGCTACTGGAGACCAAAAGCAGTAGTGTTCCCTAATGTATATGTGCACATAAGAGTACAAATATGCTGAAGAATGTACAAAATCGTGTGTGTGTGTGTGTATTATATTATATATATATATATATATATATACTATAATATATTATATATATATATACTGTATATATACACACACAAGTTGGCATCCCCACATTCAACTATAAAGTAGCAACCATAAGGTAATAGCTGCTATAAGTAAATTAAATAAAGACAACCACAGTACTGGAGTACAGTCATGGCCAAAAGTTTTGAGAATGACACAAATATTATATTTTCACATGATCTGCTACCCTCTGGTTTTTATGTGTGTGTTGACATATGTTTTTATCACAGACAGAAATATAATTGCAAACATATGAGTAACAAAAGCTTATATTGACAGTTAGAATGAGTTAATGCAGCAAGTCAATATTTGCAGTGTTGACCCTTCTTCTTCAGGACCTCTGCAATTCTCCTGGCATGCTCTCGATCAACTTCTGGACCAAATCCTGACTGATAGCAGTCCATTCTTGCACAATCAATGCTTTCATTTTGTCAGAATTTTTAGGTTTTTGTTTGTCCACCCGTCTCTTGATGATTGACCACAAGTTCTCAATGGGATTAGGATCTGGGGAGTTTCCAGGCCATGGATCCAAAATCTCTATGTTTTGTTCCCTGAGCCATTTAGTTATCACCTTTGCTTTATGGCAAGGTGTTCCATCATGCTGGAAAAGGCATTGTTGATCGCCAAACTGCTCTTCGAGGGTTGGGAGAAGTTGCTCTTGGTGGACATTCTGGTACCATTCTTTATTCATGGCTGTGTTTTTAGGCAAGACTGTGAGAGAGCCGATTCCCTTAGCTGAGAAGCAACCCCACACATGAATGGTTTCAGGATGCTTAACAGTTGGCATGAGACAAGACTGGTGGTAGCGCTCACCTTGTCTTCTCCGAATGAGGTGTTTTCCTGATGTCCCAAACAATCGAAAAGGGGATTCATCAGAGAAAATAACTTTACCCCAGTCCTCAGCAGTCCACTGCCTGTACCTTTTGCAGAGTATCAGTCTGTCCATGATGTTTTTTCTGGAGACAAGTGGCTTCTTTGCTGCCCTCCTTGAGACCAGGCCTTGCTCCAAGAGTCTCCGCCTCACAGTGCGTGCAGATGCACTCACACCTGCCTGCTGCCATTCCTGAGCAAGCTCTGCACTGCTGGTAGCCCGATCCCGCAGCTGAAAGACTGGTGCTTGCTGGTCTTTCTTGGGCGCCCTGAAGCCTTTTTGGCAACAATGGAACCTCTCTCCTTGAAGTTCTTGATGATGCGATAGATTGTTGACTGAGGTGCAATCTTTCTAGCTGCGATACTCTTCCCTGTTAGGCCATTTTTGTGCATTGCAATGATGACTGCACGTGTTGCTATATCTACCGCTCTACCATTAGATAGGAATTTACTGAAATTACCACAACACATATGTGTTACACTCAGAATTTCTGAGGTTGTGTTTGCTTGATTTGCTATTTTAGAATTCCGTTTGTATTGTGTTTGCTTAATGGTTATCTCACGGATACTAGGTCTTGTATTAACTAGATGTTAACTAAGTTCTATGCTACAGTCATGGCCAAAAGTTTTGAGACTGACACAAATATTAATTTTTACAAAGTCTACTGCTTCACTTTTTCTAATGGCAATTTGCATATACTCCAGAATGTTATAAAGAGTGATCAGCTTAACAGCAATTACTTGCAAAGTCAATATTTGGCTAGAAAATGAACTTTATCCCCCAAAACACATTTCAACATCATTGCAGCCCTGCCTTAAAAGGACCAGCTAACCTCTTTTCAGTGATTGCTCAATTAACACAGGTGTTGGTGTTGATGAGGACATGGCTGGAGATCAATCTGTCATGATTAAGTAAGAATGACACCACTGGACACTTTAAAAGGAGGCTGGTGCTTGGCATCATTGTTTCTCTTCTGTTAACCATGGTTATCTCTAAAGAAACACGTGCAGTCATCATTGCAATGCACAAAAATGGCCTAACAGGGAAGAGTATCGCAGCTAGAAAGATTGCACCTCAGTCAACAATCTATCGCATCATCAAGAACTTCAAGGAGAGAGGTTCCATTGTTGCCAAAAAGGCTTCAGGGCGCCCAAGAAAGACCAGCAAGCGCCAGGACCGTCTCTTAAAAGTGTTTCAGCTGCGGGATCGGGCTGCCAGCAGTGCAGAGCTTGCTCAGGAATGGCAGCAGGCAGGTGTGAGTGCATCTGCACGCACTGTGAGGCGGAGACTCTTGGAGCAAGGCCTGGTCTCAAGGAGGGCAGCAAAGAAGCCACTTCTCTCCAGAAAAAACA
This sequence comes from Oophaga sylvatica, assembly GCA_033576555.1. Taxonomy (NCBI): domain Eukaryota; kingdom Metazoa; phylum Chordata; class Amphibia; order Anura; family Dendrobatidae; genus Oophaga; species Oophaga sylvatica. The sequence goes on from JARQOD010000008.1 coordinate 39,737,071, forward strand.
TCATGGGCAGACTGATATTCTGCAAAAGGTACAGGCAGTGGACTGCTGAGGACTGGGGTAAAGTTATTTTCTCTGATGAATCCCCTTTTCGATTGTTTGGGACACCAGGAAAACGCCTCATTCGGAGAAGACAAGGTGAGCGCTACCACCAGTCTTGTCTCATGCCAACTGTTAAGCATCCTGAAACCATTCATGTGTGGGGTTGCTTCTCAGCCAAGGGAATCGGCTCTCTCACAGTCTTGCCTAAAAACACAGCCATGAATAAAGAATGGTACCAGAATGTCCTCCAAGAGCAACTTCTCCCAACCCTCCAAGAGCAGTTTGGCGATCAAAAATGCCTTTTCCAGCATGATGGAGCACCTTGCCATAAAGCAAAGGTGATAACTAAATGGCTCAGGGAACAAAACATAGAGATTTTGGGTCCATGGCCTGGAAACTCCCCAGATCTTAATCCCATTGAGAACTTGTGGTCAATCATCAAGAGACGGGTAGTCAAACAAAAACCTAAAAATTCTGACAAAATGAAAGCATTGATTGTGCAAGAATGGACTGCTATCAGTCAGGATTTGGTCCAGAAGATGATTGAGCGCATGCCAGGGAGAATTGCAGAGGTCCTGAAGAAGAAGGGTCAACACTGCAAATATTGACTTGCTGCATTAACTCATTCTAACTGTCAATATAAGCTTTTGTTACTCATATGTTTGCAATTATTATATTTCTGTCTGTGATAAAAACATCTGTCAAACACACATAAAAACCAGAGGGCAGAAGATCATGTGAAAATATAATATTTGTGTCATTCTCAAAACTTTTGGCCATGACTGTAGTATTTTTTTTACCTTGTAAGCTGTTCCTCTTACTTATGGTGATACCACTTGTGACCCCCCTCCTTCCTCTGGAAGCCAGGAACTGCTTAAACCCCTTTCACACTTGCTTGTATTCTACATAGAGGTCAGTGTAGATCCTATTTTAGAACAAAGACTATTTCCATCCCATTCAGGTGACTAGTGTTCATATGGAGTGGAAAAGTATCTGGATGGATTTTTGGTGCCAACAAGTAAATGACCATCATGTCCAATTTGAATGAAAAACGCAGGAACTAGTCCTATTGAAATAGATGCTGGGGCTTATCTATGTGCCGATCTCCTGTAGACTCGGTGGCACATCCATTTAAGCCTAAATGTGACCATAACAATCATTGGTGACATGTGGATGAAACGCATGAACTTGGCTAAAGACCGAGCTGAGGAACAAAAGCTTCTACCATGGCAGGGCGTAGAGAGGCACATTTGGCCCCATTCTCTATTATTGGGTTGTTCTGTGAGGCCAGGATAGCATGTTGTGGCTAAGGGCATACGTTTGCTTTCCGTGTGCACAGTGGACTGTATATTATCCTATTTTCATGTGCACAAGCAGTTTTTTTTTTTTTTTTTTGACAGCATGGTGTTTAATCTAGAAATAAATCGCAGTGTTCACTATTCTGGTCCATCTAACCAGGCAGTCAGCTTCTGCACCCATCTACGATGTGGACGAGCACATCCACATTGTTCACACGTGACTGGCTTGGGCTTTACAATTGCCATTTGCATCAATCTTTAAATTGATCGCAGCTTAAAGCAGATTGATTGTAATCGGCCACTGTTTTTCAGCTAAACAGCAGTTTGCTGCAAGCTTTCCCCTACTGGACAACCCCAGTTAAAATAAAAGCAATGCATACTCGCTTACCGCAGTGGTGCCGTTCCTGCAACTTTTCTTGGGAGTGAAGTGGTGTTGGCTTCAGCAGGCACGCAGTTAGGTCGGAGCCTTTACTATTTAATAGTCTACCCTAATAAAAGATCGACGACCTGCATCCAAACAGCAGCTGCTCATTGGCTACTGAAGTCATGTGACACAATGTCGTGTGCACGATGTTAGTATGCATTGTTTTGATTGTAATTGGACTGATGAAACAGGGGCTGTTCTGTAAGGACCACACCTTTTGACAATCAAATTGCTTTCAGCAATAACTTTATAAGACTGGTCCCAATTAGAGAACCCGGACTAACCAGTGTTCCAATCCTTACTAATACTTTAGTATGTCCCTTCTGATAGATCTGTCCTGGAAGATTTCCTTCTGTGTGTTAGTCACGAGTACAGAAGTGTGCAGGTGACAGGGTCCCCTCCACCTTACAAGTGCCACTGTTTCTTTCCACCCACTCAGATTCAGTGGTTTGTGAGGTTATTATTACCGATGCCTCTACCTTGTGCCAGTCATTACACTGGTTAGCCATCCACTACAGAATCCAGTACAAACTTATTACCCTCACTCACAAAGCACTCCATGACTCAGCACCACACTACATCTCCTCCCTTGTCTTAGCCTACCATCCTACCCGTGCCCTTCGTTCTGCTAATGACCTGAGGTTAGCATCCTCAATAATCAGAACCTCCCACTCCCGTCTACAAGACTTTTCACGTGCTGCGCCACTTTCTTGGAATGCACCACCCAGGTTAATACGATTAATCCCCAATCCCACAGGTTTAAGCGTGCCCTAAAAATGCACTTGTTCAGACTGGCATACAGCCTCAACGCATTAACCTAACTATCCCTGTTGACACATTCAAAAAAAATTTCTACCATAATCAGGTGCCTCGTATTATGTTTTCACCCGCTTTATGCATTTAATAGCCCTTTGTGTCTGTACTGTTACATACTTTGGCTGTTAACTGGTTCATGCAGAATTATATGAACACCCGATTCTTACACTATGGCTGGTCCAAACAATGAAAGCAATTGTTACCATCCACCTTTTGTGTCTCCCCTTCTTCCTTATAGATTGTAAGCTTGCGAGCAGGGCCCTCATTCCTCTTGGTATCTACTTTGATCTGTGTTTATTGTTATGCTGTAATGTCTATTGTCTGTACAAGTCCCCTCTATAATGTAAAGTGCTGCGGAATATGTTGGCGCTATAGAAATAAAATTATTATTATTAACTACATTAACTATTGAACATGTTTCTTAGCACTACATAATGAATCAGTGTAATGTATCGTTATCCAGATGCTTATTAAAGTGACCTTTTGGTTAAGGATAGAAATCTCACAAGCCAGGGGCAGTGTATTTTGCGTGTTACCGTGGGTCTGCCAATGCACAGCAATTATCCACAATGACCGCCAGCTTTTTAGACGACTCCCTGGTGCAGGCTACCTATGTTTTAATCTATGATACCCCCCTGTCCTCTCAGATCTGCCTGCGCTGCTGAGGTCAGCCCTGGACTGCTGGGTGCATGCTGACTTTTTTTGGTCGTGTTTCAGTGTATCCAGATAGTTTCCTGTTATTGCACTATATATGAGCTAATGTTTTCTATAGTAGTAATATAGAATATATAAGTGAAGTCATGAGTTGGTGTTTGCTGGCTTTCCATATATTTATTTTTCTTTATCCCTCCAGGCCCAGACTTTGTGGTATGTGATGAAGGCCATATTCTTAAAAATGAAGCATCTGCTGTTTCTAAGGCTATGAATTCTATAAGGACAAAAAGAAGAATAATCCTGACCGGAACACCACTGCAGAATAATTTGGTGGAATGTAAGTAGTTTTTTTCATATCTTATTCTTAAATTTATTTTTCAATAGAATTGACACCCTTGTGCCGGTACAGATATTTTTATTTTCCCAATACATTTGGCCCAAGACCGGTGTACTTTAAAGATCCACTTAAGTTAAAGATCCATTGCTGTGTAATCAATTTGTAAAGTTTTTTCTCTCCAATAAGTTAGAGCTTGTGAGGAAGCTTTCAAGAAGCTTTATACAGTTGTTCTAATATGGATTTTTAACACAATTACACCAGCCTCATTAGGTCCAGTAGATTTATTCATGTGTGCAGATTGTATTTTGAAATCTGGTGACAGGCCCTCTTTCAGTTTTGCTTGTTACGCCATGAATACTCATGATCAATTCTAATTTGAAGATCCCTGATATAAGGGACTCCGTTTTACAGTTTATTGTTAGTTTGCGGGATTTTTATGTTTTGTGCATTTCTAAGGCTCGAACTAATTCTGAACTCCTTTTCAGACCACTGCATGGTTAACTTCATCAAGGAAAACTTGCTTGGCTCGATCAAGGAATTTCGAAATCGCTTCATGAATCCTATACAGAACGGGCAGTGCGCAGACTCCACCATGGTGGACGTCAGAGTGATGAAGAAACGTGCTCATATTCTCTATGAAATGCTGGCTGGTTGTGTACAGGTGAGGTGTAATGTTGACCTGATGGATAGTTTTGTGTCTATCTGTAGCTGGTGTGTGAGAAACCATCATTACACTGTGAATATCTAACTTATAAAAATTTCTGGTCGTTTATTTCAGAGAAGAGACTACACTGCTCTGACTAAATTTTTACCACCCAAGTATGAATATGTCTTATCAGTTCGGATTACTCCAATACAGTGCAAAATGTATCGTTACTATCTGGACAATATAGCAGGTAGGTAGTTGGTGAGTCTGTACCCGGAGTTGTGCTTGACGTGCTCATATATCTTATTATAAAGTTTATAAAAACAGAAGTTGAGGAGGAAGTATGGGTTTATACATGGAATAGGGGTCTTCTCAAGTTTTTAAGTTACATCCAATCCAATGGATAAAGGATACTTTTCTGATTGCTGGGCGTCTGATCGCTGTAGCCGCCACAGATCCCTAGAACCGCTATTGGCAATCTTCGATGCCCTCGCTATAATTAATGAAGCGGCGCTCTTGATCGACCTCTGATTTATTCAATCGTAGGTCTTCATAGCCCCAGTTCTTGAGATCGCTCAAGGACACTGCCGTGTGACTGCCAGCGATCGGAAAGTTATCCCCTATCCTGTGGTTAAGGGCTCACTGTTAAACTTGAAAACACCCCTGTAAATTATTGCAAATTGAGATTCTGATTTTGCTTTTATCCCAAGTCATATTGCAAGACTCGTTAAAGGGTTGATTGTGACTTGTAGGATCGCTGCTTCCAACAGGTGGCGCTACAGCATTCGAGTTCTCTTTCTCTCTGAAGAGGCAATTTGCATACTTAAAACCTGGATTTTTCTACATACACAGAATCTTAAATCAGATGCTTGCTCACCTGCTCCATAACACGCAAAAGCTTTTTCATGTTTATTTTGTGCATAATCCCTGGGGTTCTGCCTTAAAGCAATTTATTTTTTATTATTATTTATTATGGTTTGCTTATACAGCGCTATCTTATTCCGCAGTGCTTTACACACATTATCATCACTGTCCCCAATAGGGCTCACAATCTAAATTCCCTATCAGTATGTCTTGTATGTGGTAGGAAACGGGAGAACCCAGAGTAAACCAATGCAAACGGGGAGAACATACAGACTCCGTACAGATGTTGTCCTTGGTGGGATTTGAACGCAAACAGGGGGAGAACATACAAACTCCTTGCAGATGTCCTTGGTGGGATTTGAACGCAAAACCCCAGCGCTGCAAGGCTGCAGTGCTAACCACTGAGCCACCGTGCTGCCCTATTGTTTTTACTGTGCATTTTTTCATGTCTCAGTTCAGCAACATCTCTTAAACACATGGTGGACATGCATTTTCATGAATCACATCCAATTTTCTTAAACTGTAAATGCAGAACATTTTCTGGACAAAAAAGCCTGCATTTTTTGCGCTATGTATCACACTCCAACACTGCCATATGTCTTGTGTTACCACAAAAAAATTAAAAAAACGCAACACCTTGTGTTTTTCATCTGTGTTTATGAATCCACCTCACTTTATAGCAGAGCTTTCTGAGCCTTTCACAGGGCTATTTAATATTTTTCCACTTTATATAATGCATTTTTATCAATGCAAAAGAAATGAGCCATAGACTTCCAGTAAATGTAATCTGTTAGACTGAATAATCCACCAGCACAGCCGATATAACGCTTTAGTTTATATTGCAATCTGTGGGCGCTCCATCCAGTGCATAGTTCTGCACTTTGGCTAATAAGTTGAAAATACTTCTGGGTATTAATTCTGTCGTACAGATTTGAGGTTATTCACACACAGCAGAATTTTTATGGTTTCATACACCCAATAGTGGTTGATTCTGTGACTGATAATGATTTCTGAGTACTACCATATATACTGAATGCAGTCCCCAATACAACACTATTCTGAGTGCAGCAGCCCTTGCATGCAATGTAGTCTGCTTATTGGTAAGACAAGCAGCATAATGTCATCTGGTTTTTACAGAAATACCAACGTTTCTGACCTATTGTCCTTTTTCCGGCTTTAAGATAGTGGGGCATGGAGAGGGTCCAGTATCCTCTCTTCTATTTCCATGAGCTCCATTCAGATGTCTGTGGCACTTACTGAAATTTTGGAAACAAGTCTTCACTTTTAGCTTTATTCCCCTGGCAGATCTGCTATTGGGAGTGGATTGATGCATGAGGCACGCTGTACGGAACAGGTGTAGAAGCAACACGTCTGCGTATTGATTCCCTACAGCCAAATAAGCCTATTGTGTATAGTGGCATGTAAAAGTTTGGGCACCCGTAGTCAAAATTGTTGTTATTGTGAACATTTAAGCAATTTGAAGATCACATGGCAGATAAAAGGGCAATCGTTAAAGATGACATATTTCCTTTTTTTTTTTTCATCGTTCACATTTTAAAAATTACAAATAAGGAATATGGTCCGTTGCTGCAAAAGTTTGGGCACCCTGCAGGGTTAATATTTAGTGACACTCCTTTTTTTCAAGTATCACAGCTTGTAAATTCTTTGTAGCCAGCCAAGAGTCTTTCAATTCTTGTTTGAGGGATTTTCGTCCTTTCTTTCGTGGAAAATTCTTCTAGTTTTGTGAGATTCCTGAGTCGTCGTGCATCCACTGCTTTTTTGAGGTCTAGCTGCAGATTTTCAATGATGGTTAGATCAGGGGACTGTCAGGACCATTGTAAAACCTTCTTCAGCTTGAGCCTTTTGAGGTAGTCTATTGTGGATTTTGACTTGTGTTTAGAATCATTATCCATTTGTGGAAGCCATCCTCTTTTCAACTTCAGCTTTTTTTTTTTTACAGATGGTGTTATGTTTCAATCAAGAATTTTTAGTTGAAATTTCATTGAGTCCATCCTTCCTTTTACCTGTGAAATTTTCCCCATGCCATTGGTTGCAACAAAACCCCATAGCATGATTGATCCACCCCCATGCTTAATGGTTGTCGAGATGTTCTTTTCCTGAAATTCTATGCCATATTTTCTCTACACATACCTTTGATCATTGTGGCCATAGAGTTCTATTTTAACCTCATCGATCCACTGGACTTGTTTACAAAATGCATAAGGCTTGTTTAGATGTTCTTTTGCATACTTTTGACGCTGAATTTTATGGTAAGGAAGCAGGAGAGGTTTTCTTCTGATGACTCTTCCGTGAAGGCCAAATTTTTGTAGTAGTCTCTGAAAAGTAGAACAATGTACCACAACTCCAGAGTCTGCTAAATCTTTCTGAAAGTCTATTGCAGTTAAGCGGCTGTTCTGATATTTGCCTTTCCAGCAATCCTACAATCAGCTGTCGCTAAAATTTTGCTTGGTCTTGTAGACCTTATCTTGACTTCCACTATTCCTGTTAACTGCCATTTCATAATTGCATTTTGAACTGATGAAAAGGCAACTTGAAAATTCTTTGCTATCTTTTTTATAGTTTTCTCCTTCTTTATGGGCCTCCACCATTTTCATTTTCAGAGTGCTAGGCAGCTGCTTAGAAGAACCCATAGCTGTTATTTTTTGGCACAAGGTTAGAGGAGGCTGTTTTTTTTTTTTATAAAGCTGGGAAATGTGTGTCACCAGGCCTTTCCTAACAATGATAGTGAACAAGCCATAACCTTAGCAGGCTATTTATGGTCAGAAACCTTGGCTAAAGTTATCTGAGAACACAAATCTGCAAGGGGTGCCCAAACTTTTGCATCAGCCCATTTTCCTTTTTGTAATGTTTAAAATGTAAAAGATCAAAAGAAAATATATTTTTTGCCAAAAATACAAAGGAAATGTGTCATCTTTAACTATAGGCCTTTTAGAGATCATTTTATCTTCAACTTGCTTAACTGTTAACAACAACAGTAATTTTGACCTGGGGTGCCCAAATTTTGACATGCCACTTTACATGGGCCATGTACATCACACATAGAGATCCTATGGGCTTGCTCGTGTGTGCTGCTCTGCTGATCCACTGCAGTGGTATAGTAGGTTTCCCTGGTTGCTGGTTTGTAGTTTGGAAATCTGCATCATTTTTCTCATGGAGTCAAAAATCTCCATGTGCCTCTATATAAATTAGAGTTGCACAGTATGAACCAGTAGAAAGCGAACGGTGCCATATTATGTTCAATACAGACTTAATATTAATATAAGCACACGAGTACTTGTGGGAATTTGTTGTGAATTATTTGGGTTTGTGACTTAAACCTACATTTTAGCATGAATGAAGCAGATAAATTGATCCTCTATGTTGTGTTAATTGCTGCTTTTACGGTAGGCTCTTTTTCCTGTTTTTGGCAGACTTGTCTAAAGTTTTTCTACCATCTTTAATTTGCAACCAGAAGGATATCATAAATATAATTGCACATTGTACCAGTTCATGATGGGCAGCAGATGTTAAATCTGGGTACAGAAAGTCTACCATTGTCCTAATTGTTTTGATTGTGTGCAGTTCAGGGCGCCTCAGATGACTTGCCAACTGGCTTTTTTTTTTTAGTCTGAATTTTTGGACAGACTATTATCATTAGACTGGATTTGATGGTAATAAGATAGTAATTCGGGAATATTAATAAATCATGTGCATTAGTAATGCCACTCTACCCCGAGGGGAGCAGTGTAAATAACCTAATAAATGCTGAACTCTGCATTTAATCGGATCATATAATTTTGTCTCATGATTTTCTTGTTCTTTGTTTTAATAAACTTCACAAACTCTTCACTGTATGGAGGACTGAGCTGATAATGTGATAGACATGATCCATCTCATTTTCTGTGCAAATTGACTGAAGTTTTTATCCCTTATTTAGGTTTTTAGATTAAAAACAAGATTAAAAAGATCTCACATGTGAAGAGGGGCAATAGCCCCTTATTATCAGAGACAGTGTAAAATTCAGGGAGACTAAAAGTGTGTATGTATATAAGATAATACTTGCAGTAATATATATATATTATTGTACGTATTATCTTATATATAATCTTAGATCTATAATCTATATGTATCAAGCATGCATATGAATTTCTAATGTATTCGTAAAGATTAAACCACTTAAAATCAATACCAAGCTGTTAGCGCTACTCTATGGAGAAGTATGCTCACAAGGTCAGCCTGGTGGAAAGGATTTTTTATGAAGCCAAATTGCAACTATATAATATACTTTTGTTTTATTTCCTAATCATTTTCCAGATATTTATATACCATCTTTGAGCACCTTATCACCTGTTTAGTGAATGGGCAATAAACTGCAGTACCCGCCAGCGACCACTAAACCACGTGTGAAGCTGTGGTGTCCCGCTCCATACATCAGCTGATCAGGAGATCCGTGATGGTGCTGGGTGTTAGACCCCCACCGATTTTCTGTCAATGACTTATCCCTCAAGTAGATCATACAAATATTTGTTGTTTAGCCCCTGATGGCCCCTTTAGAAAAAAAAGCTTCTTAAAGTTCAGGATCCCAAAGCACTACATTCCCACTTACTTAGCAGGGTAGGTACCGTGGTCCCCCCACCTGTCCAGTATTACATTTGCTGCTTAGATGACTGGCTGTATGACCTGTTACCACTGCAAACAATCGTTGAAAATACAATTTTTGGCGATTTTTAAAAGCGGATTGTTGTTCTGGGCCAAAGCAGCTGCTATTAAATTTGGGAAAACCACTTTACATTTCCAGGAGAATCTTTTGCTTTCCAACACCAAAGAAATATTTGACATTTTGTGGCTACATCTTTGCCTGGAGAGCTTATAGTATTGTAAGCATAGAGCTAGTGTTTTTATACAGTCCCAAACATGAACAAAAAGATATTGTATCCTTCCTCCATATCTTCAATACCAATGTCACTGTGTATTCAGGGAATGGCTGCAAGTTACTACACTGCACTCTGACTGCTGTCTGTAATTGACAGCTAGGTGTACTCTATATTTCTCTACACATAAAGCATGTGGTTTTCTTTTTTGTGGTTTTAGATAACGCACTTGCTTTTCAATTTAACTTTTCAGGCTTAAAACCAGATTTCTGTATAGCGAATTTATGTGTGAAATGAAACCATATGTTGGGATCTTGTAAAACCTTGCCATAGCCCCTCCATATAATCCTTTTACCTTGACAGGTGGTGGTGGTGGTGTTGGTGGTGAGGGAGGAGGAGGCGGACGAGGCAAATCTGGAACCAAGCTTTTCCAGGACTTTCAAGTTTTAAGTAGGATCTGGACTCACCCTTGGTGCTTGCAGCTGGACTATATTAGTAAAGAAAATAAGGTACGGCAGATATCCGACTACATATTTTTGTCTGTTTCTTCAATAAATGATGCCAAATAGTGGGTAGAATTTCGGTGAAATAATGGAAATATTTTTTTTTTTGACTATGCAGTGCTATAGATTTGACTGCTGCTCTTTCATCTCTGATCATATTCCGTTATATTTCAAGATATATGCCCATTATTAAAGCTTTGTTTGAAATGATGTAAGCCAGACTTTTTCCAAGTGACTAAACAGATGTGCTGCAGTTTAACACGACACTGCCTGCCGCTGCTGAGAGATCCATTGCAGTGACGTTATCATGTGTTTTTTTTTTTCTCTTTTTAGGGCTACTTTGATGAAGACAGCATGGAGGAGTTTATTGCGTCTGACACGGATGAATCCTCAATGTCCCTGAGTTCTGAAGAAGAGTCTCCATTGTAAGCATTTTTCATACAAGCACTGAAAGGGTTGCAGCCCCACAGGATCATTCTGCCTCTATTCCTCCCGATGGGTACAACAATATTATGAATGCAATCAAAATTGGCCTCTGTGGCAGAGCGGCCTACCTACTACAATAATTATTGTGTTTATCATCTTCTGCCAGAAAATCACTTAACAATAACGTAATGTGAAAGATCACCAGGAATTAGTCAAACAATCAAAGATAAATGCCAATTGATTTTACTTGTGTCCTGGCATATTGTGCCAAAATGTGAATCAACCAGTTACAGTTTTATAGAAGGTATATTTAGGTTGAAAGCAGCCTAATTGGTTTCAGATTTATTTTCCCTTTTCATTCTGACTGGCTCATGTTCTGCAATTCTCTAGAATTGCTGAAAATAGTTTTTGCTATGGGTATGTCCTCATGGGATGGTGTTAATGTGACTTTTGCACAAGCAGGAGCAAGCAAATGGAATAGATTGTTAGGGTTTGTTCCCAGTTTATTTTTTTACCTCTTCTAATACTTTGTGGCTCTTGAACCATACATGTGCCCTTTAAAATCCTCCTTGAATCTGCAGCAAGATCTGCATGTAACATGTGCATTTGTAATGCAAAAATCTGCCACGTGGTGAACTACCCTCAGACCATATGGAGAATTGCGCCCTGCATTTAAGTAGCAGAGATTATTTCATGGGAGCCAAATAAAATGCTTAAAATAACTTTTTGTTTTAAAAATTTTAGGAAGAAGAAATCAAAAGGTAAAGGCAAACAGGAGAACAGCTCAAGCGAAGAAGAAAGCGATAATGATGTGGAAGTGATTAAGGTGTGGAATTCCCGGTCTCGCGGTGGGAACGGAAAAGACCCCAAACCCGTTGAACAGTCAAACACTTCTGCTGCCGCTAAAGTAGAAGAAAGTGAGTTTGTCATATATAGTGTGTAAAAGTCTGGATGGAACCAAGACTGTTCTGTACAAAACGTTTCCTGTATTCTGTCATTAAAACAGAGGGGGGAAGCATAATGTACAAGGTCTGAACGTAATCTACATTTTTTTGGGGGGGTTGATTTTTTTGTTTGCAAAATCACTTTTCTTGCACTTTAGTTCTCTGAGCAATAATGTGACTATTACCCTGAGCACGAAACAGCAAGGGTAGAATTGGACAACTACAAAGACGTGATCGACCACCGCTCTGCTCCATTCACACGGGGCTGGGGATCTAAGCATCTCGTTTTACGGATTGGTAGCAACTAGAAATTGGCAAACATCGTCGTCTCCCTCCTTATTCGGCAAGCTATAGCACTTACCGAAGAAGCTGCATCGGGAACCCAGATACTTGGAGCGCTCCCGATAATCAGCTGTTCGGCGCTGCAGCTGCTAGCTCTATATCCCCGCCCCCAGTGCCGCAACCTCCTGCCCGACAGATAGCTCCTTTGCCTGTTTTCGCACAGCATTAAAGGCTGTCAATCAGGATAAGGCAGCCCTGGCCTGGGAATAGAGCTGGAATATAAGTAGACAGACAGATTCTGTTTAATATGATAGTATTAGATGAGAAAGACATGATGGATAGCAATTCTTACCTCGGCACTCCTGGTATCTCCAGTATTAGATAGGCAGGGTGGACACCAGTGTGAGCAACCTCTTCTTACCTCAGCACCACTGCTATCTGCAGGATTTGATCAGATAAGCAGTGTGGACAGGAGTTGTGAGCAGCTTCTCCCTCATATTACATCAGAATATCCACTTGTAGCACGTCATTGTAACAAGATAGCAGCCGTATTACTTCTATAGGGATTAGTTCCATATACATAATGAGTGTGATTTACGAATTGCGTATTTAGGAATTTATGACCTTTTTTATTATTATTCTTTTTGTTGTAAGTGCACCCATTTATCATTTTTGTTTTCCTCTTTTCCAGCCGTTAGCAAAGCCACGTCTTCCACTCCAGGGAGCCCAACCCCCGACTGGTACAAAGAATTTATAACTGATGCTGATGCAGAGATTATAGAACACTCTGGAAAAATATTCCTTTTGTTTGAAATTCTTCGTATGGCGGAGGAACTTGGTGATAAAGTGTAAGTTGCATTTACTTTCTTCATTTAACCAGTTAACGTATATTTGGTCTATTAACGCTTGTATGTATCAAGCCTAAGCTGCTCCCGCAATCCTCCTCACTGTGATGCTGCTGTCTGCCTCCTCTCACAGTTCTTTAATAACGAGTGCCAGGAGAAAGTGGTCACACAAGACAGTATCGCGCGATCACGCTATTTGTAACGTTCTCCAGCACTTCCGGTTATTAAAGCACTGGGACAAGAAGGCGGATAGCAGCATCAGTGTGTGGAGCGTTTCGGGAGCAGCTGAAGACAGCAGAGCTACTACGTATAAGTATTACTGTTACTGCAGTTAGAGAGGCGTTATCATTGTGGACACATGACAGTCGCACATTACCTCACTGGCACAGTTTTAACATTTTCTGTGGTATGGGTGTTTATTTTGTTCAAGTGTGGGCGTCTGCTTTTTCATCCTTAGGGTATGTATCCACGATAAGGAAACACTCCGGATTTGCTGCGTGTTTGGCGCTGTGCGTTGGTGCAGCGCCAAACACGCAGCGTCCAGATGTTACAGCATAGTGGAGGGGATTTCAAGAAATCCCGTCTCCACTATGCGTAAAAATACGCAGGCGGAAGACCTGCGTTTCCGGACATGCGGCGCGTCTTTTCAGACCGCAGCATGTCCTAGCGTCTTGCGGCGACGCAAGGTAAATAACACAGGGCTATGCAGCCCTGCGTTCTTTCCCGATGTGTTCCGGAGGTGTCCGGAACACATCCGGAAAGAGCGCGCGTCAAAAAGGGGACGGGGCTTTGGGCGGTGCGGAATTTCCGCTCCGTCCAAAGCACTGTGGTTCCGGATCGTGGAACCACAGCCTTATGCCGCTGACTTTTTATGAACGGACAGCGTCAGTGGGATGGAAGTACACACCCACTCAACTGAAAGAAATGAAACGCTCAGCTGAACGAAAAAAAATAATGTGCGCCAGTGATTTTGTAACTAACTGCAATGGACTGGAGACAAAAAAAAATGAGAAACATTTTTATCTACATGTGCAGGAATGTACAGTTTATAGGGACAAAAGTTGTGAAACGTCCTCTTTAAGATGCCATACACAAGAGATTTTAGATAGAAATGTAGATTTTAGACCATTTTTCATTATTGCCTGACCTAATAAGAAATCTGCATTCCATCAATAAAAGTCAATAGCAGGCAACATTTAACCCCTTTCTGCCATCAGACGTACTATTCTGTCCATGTGCCCTGGGACTTAATTCCCATGGACGGAATAGTACGTCTTGGGCGATTGGACGCGCTCACGGGGGAGCGCGGACGATCGCAGGCGAGTCACTTTAATCCCAGCACTTCAACCCCGGCACACTGCGATCAAACATAATCACAGTGTTCCAGCAGCTGCAAAGGGGCTGACAGCCCCTCTGCTTTTGGATCGGGGACCCTGATCGCTGCCATGGAGACCCGATGTCGTCACGACGACATCCCGTGGCTCCTGGCCTGATGGACTTCCTGTCATGCGCAGTGATGACCAGGAAGTCTCTCAGGTCAGTGTTATAGGAGCTGCAGCGCTGACAGCTTCTATAGCATGCAGATCTGCATGCTATAGAAGCGACCAGCGTGCACAAAATGAGTATCCCTTAGTGGGACAATGTGTAAAACTAAGAATTAAATAAAAAAATTTTTTAAATAATTGTAAAAATATTTTAAAAAATAATAAAAATCAATATTTATTCTATCAATAAATATTTAAATAAAAAATCTAAACAATAAAAGTGCACATTTGGTATCACCGCATCCGTAACGACCCGCCTTTTAAAACTGTCCCATTAGTTAACCCCTTTAGTGAACACCATAAAAAAACAAGGCAAAAAACAATGCTTTATAGTCATACCGCCGAGCGAAAAGTGGAATAACACGCGATCAAAAAAAGGATATAAATAAACATGGTACCACTGAAAACGTCATCTTGTCCCGCAAAAAATGAGCCGCCATACAGCATTATCAGATAAGAAATAAGAAAGTTATAGCTGTCAGAATAAAGCGATGCAAAAATAATTATTTTTTCTATAATACTTTTTATTGTATAAAAGCGCCAAAACATAAAACACATGCTAAAAATGAGGTATCGCTGTAATCGTACTGACCCCAAAAATAAAACTGCCTTATCAATTTTACCACACGTAGAATGGTTTAAGCGCGCCACCCCCATTCCCCCCAATGAAAATCGTGAATTTCTGGTTTTTGTTCAGTCTGCCTCCCAAAAATCGGAATAAAAAGCGATCAAAAAATGTCATGTGCCCGATAATGGTACCAATAAAAACGTCAACTCGTCCCGCAAACAGCAAGACCTCACATGACTCTGTGGGCCAAAATATGGAAAAATTATAGCTCTCAAAATGTGGTGATGCAAAAACTATTGCAATAAAAAGCGTCTTTTAGTGTGTGACAGCTGCCAAACATAAAAACTTGCTATAAATAGTTAATTAAACCCCCCTTTATCACCACCTTAGTTAGGGAAAAATAATAAAATAAAAAAAGTATTTCCATTTTCCCATTCATTAGGGTTGGGGCTAAAGTTGGGGTTGGGGCTAAAGTTAGGGTTAGGGTTGGGGCTAGAGTTGGTTAGTGTTTGGATTAGGGTTAGTGTTAGGGGTGTGTTGGGGTTAGGGTTGGAGTTAGAATTTGTGGGTTTCCACTGTTTAGGCACATCAAGGGCTTTCCAAACGTGACATGGTGTCCGATCTCAATTCCAGCTAATTTTGGTTTGAAAATCTCAAATGGCGCTCCTTCCCTTCCGAGCTCTGCCGTGCGCCCAAACAGTGGTTCCCCCCCACATAAGGGTTATCAGCGGACTCTGGACAAATTGGACAACAACTTTTGGGGTCCAATTTCTCCTCTTACCCTTGGGAAAATAAAAAATTAAGGACTAAAAGATCATGTTTGTGGAAAAAATATAATTTTTTTTTTCACGGCTCTACGTTATAAACTTGTGTGAAGCACTCGGGGGTTCAAAGTGCTCACCACACATCTAGATAAGTTTCTTAGGGGTCTAGTTTCCAAAATGGTGTGACTTGTGGATTTACACTGTTTAGGCACATCAGGGGCTCTCCAAAAGCAACATGGCGTCCAATGTCAATTCAAGCCAATTTTTGTTTGAAAAAGTCAAACGGTGCTCCTTCCCTTCCGAGCCCTGACGTGCGCCCAAACAGTGGTTTTCCCCCACATATGGAGTATCGGCAAAATTGCACAACAACAATAGCTTTGTCTGTCAATTTTCTCCTTTTGAAAATAAAGAAATTATTTGAAAAAGATATTTTCAGCAGCAGATGAAGGAAGGGAGACACACTAGTCATTACTAGTGGGTAGGCGGAGCCCAGATGGGATAGACACCTCAGATTAAAAAGAGTGTTGACCGGCCCCTCCAGCTCAGGCTCCTCCTACTCCAGCTCTCCAGTCTAAAATTTGAGGTCTCCGAGGATAGTCGCTGCTGAAGCAGCTCCTCAGAAGATTTTATTATTTTTATCGGACAAGAGACTTGGATCACCAGAAGTGGTTTTGAGGACTTGGACTCAGGGTCTAGAGGTCTCAGGGGTCTCAGCGCTGCTGGACCCCCACCTCTCCCTTGGCGGATCTGTATACCCTGTATGGAGGTCCCTGCAGAACCCTGCCGGCCCTGGGGGATGAGGATTGCTTCCCTGGCGGGGACGCAAACCGCGCATCTGGGGTCACTGCGTTCCCCGCCCTGGGGGGAAGCGATGGGCACAGCGCCACAAATCCCTGGGGGTCCCTGTGGCGCTCAGCTGGGTGAGTACTCCACATTTTAATGTGTTTTGAGTGCTTCAGCGACTGCTGCGGCAGCCGCTGTTACATGTATACATGTTGGTGACTAGTGTTTTTTGTTCGCAGGTGGATGCCTGCAGGACATAGGAGCGGGAGAGAGAGGAGTTGCGCGCCTTTTTTTTTTTTTTTTTTGAATTTTCGCGGCGCGCGCGCTTTACTGCTGTCTCATCTTCCGGCTTTTCTACATGGAGCACATCGGAGGCACAGCGCGGCGGCCATTACTGAAGCAGGGAGCGGAAAGCTTCCTCCGGCTCCCCACTCTCCCCCCCCCTCCCGACAAGACGCTACACCGCGACCAGCTGGGTGAGTGGCTTCTGCAGAGCAGAAGCTTAACCCCCTCACCCCCACAGCGCAGGCGCCTTTCTGAGGCACAAATGGGTGACAGACTGCGCTGTCCTGCAGCTGTTACCTCATAAGAGGGGCTCGCACACCCTTTCCAGTAAAAAGGTTGTGGGGAGTCTCCGACATTAAAGTTGCCGCCGCTATGCGTTCCCGCTGGCGATCCCGGTGGCGACGCGTGCTGATGCGATCGTTTGTGTGATTGTTTGGATGTCGCTGGTGCCTGCCAATCTGGGCAATCTCATTGGCGGCGCATGGGCGGTTAGCGATCTCCTTGACGACTTTGGCGGTCGTTGCGATTTACTGTGGCATAGCTGTCCTGCAGCTGCTGCCTTATAAGAGGCACTTGGGGCTCGCACACCATTTTCATAAAGAGGTTGTGGGGAGTCTGCGATTTTAACCCCTTCTTAGGCGGTTAACTCTTAATGGGGGACAGCTGGGGTAGCTCTCTCTTTAAGAGCTTTAACCCTTCAGCGTTCGTTTCTTCTTTAAGAAACCACACTGTCCTAGTTACTGACAGGTTTAACCTGCCATATACTGTGTGAGGACATGTCAGATCAGGGTCCAGGAGGTGCGGACCGTCTCCCAGATCCGCTACTGGATCAGTCTCGCGTTTCTGACACGCAGACCTCAACGACGTCACAGCGGTCGGAGGTTCCAGTGATGTCAAAATGGAGGCCCTCGCTAGTTCTATTGATGGCCTGTCTGACCTTCTAGGTTATTGGGTGTCAGCTAGATCTTATCATGGCAGGAAGCGACACAAGCCAGTGCCTTCCTTCCCGCGTAAAGATGTCCGATTCGGACAAGGAGGATCGGCAGGGACACTCTGCCTCTCTTTTGGGCCGTACGAAGGCTTTTATTGGTGCCATGAGGGCGTTACAGTTACCTGAGGAGGTAACTAGACGTCCTGGTAAGTCGGCCCGGATGTTTCAGACTGTATCCGTGTTCTACGGAGTTGATTGATAATTGGATTCCTTCTCCTGAAGTGGATGCCCCTTTATTCCAGCTTAGCGAGGCAAGGCGAGTCTGCAGGACCCGCTGGACAGGAAAACGGAGATGGCAGAAAAATCCATCTACGAGGCCGCAGGTCATGGATTCAGGGCACCATGTGTGGTTGTAAAGTTTCCCTGACCTGGTTGGACCGTCTACGGACGGCGTGGCAAGATGGGCTTTTCAAGTTGTTGGAGGATACTGCGTCACTGCTGTCCAGGGCGCAATCCTCGGCGCTCACAGTCAAAAGAGCACTGTGGCTTAGACAGTGGACCGGGGACGCGGTTTTCAAGCAGGTGGTCAGCTATTTGGATCTGACCTCACGGAGCTGAGTGCCAAGGCAAAGGCAATAGAAACAGCTTTACTGCAGCGAAGAGCTGTGACTTCTGCGTCTGGCAGGACTAGTGCCGGTAGTAGTCGGCGGTCTTTTCGGTCCAGGGGACGGTTCGGTCAGCCCTCTTGGGGATCGGGTCGTCCCTCTTTTTCAGGAAAAGAGACCTCTCAGAAATCCCGCACTCCCTGGAAACAAAGTTTCCGTCAAGACAAGCGAGAAGCTGACAAAAAGCCCGCTAAGGCGGACTGACGCCAGAGTCTCACTCGAGGGCTCTCGAGTGGGGGGTCGCCTGCTCCAATTCAAATTGACTTGGGTTTCCCGCGTCCCGGACGCCTGGATGACGCGGGTTGTATCGGCAGGCTACTTTATAGAGTTTTCTTCTCGACCCCCAGACAGTTTTTGCCAATCTCGCATTCCGTCAGAGTCCGAGCTATTTGCCGCTCTACTGCGAGAGGTCGATTCCTTTCTGCAGAAGGGTGTGGTGGTACCGGTTCCGCAAGAGGACCGGGGAAGAGGGTTTTATTCCAACCTCTTTGTGGTCCCCAAAAAGGAGGACAAATTTCACCCCATTCTGGATCTCAAAAGATCGAATCGGCATGTCCACACCCGGAAATTCCGCATGGAGTCGCTTCGCTCTGTTGTGGCAGCCTTGTCACAGAACGACTTTTTGGTGTCAATCGACATTCGCGACGCTTATTTGCATGTTACAGTCGGAAGGGCTCACCAACGCTTCCTTCGTTTTGCCATAGGTCAGGACCATTACCAGTTTGTGGCTCTGCCATTCGGGTTGGCCTCAGCGCCAAGAGTTTTTACAAAAATTCTGGCGCCTCTCATGGCAATTCTTCAAAGACAGGGGGTTTCGATTCTCCCTACCTGGACGACCTTTTGATGGTGGCGTCCCCAAAGGAGGAGGCGGGTGACGGCTCGCAATCTATCCCTTCAGCTCCTGGAGGACTTCGGGTGGCTGGTCAATTGGGAAAAGTCGTCTTTGGAACCGTCGCAGTCAATCCTGTGTTTGGGGATGCATTTCGACAGAAGTCTCTGCGTTTCGGTACGAGCAGTGGTGTCCCTGCCTCCAGACAAGCAAGCATGTCTCCTTCGACATGTACAGATTATGAAGTCTTCGACAGCAATGTCCCTGTGAAGGTGTATGCGCCTTCTGGGTTTGATGGCGTCCATGGAGGCACTTCTGTTTGCCCAGTTTCATTCCAGGGTCCTCCAAAGGCTCATTCTGAGCCGTTGGGATCGATCGCAGGCTTCCCTGGATTGCAGTGTCATCATCTCCCACAGGGTGCGGGAGTCTCTAGGAAGTCCGGAAGCGTTATCCCTGGGGAAGTCATTTCTCCCTCCAAGGTGGTCGGTCATAACCACCGATGCCAGCCTGACGGACTAGGGGGGTGTCTGGAACGATCTCTGGATTCAGGGAATATGGTCGTCGGAAGAGTCTGTCCTACCCATCAACATCCTGGAATTGAGGGCAATTTTCCTTTGCCTCCAACACTGGACGGTCACTTTAAGCGGTCTACCAGTCCGAGTGCAGACAGACAACGCGACGGCGGTCGCGTATATCAACCATCAAGGCGGGACGAGGAGTTCCAGGCTCATGGTGGAGGTGTCTCGGATCCTGGTATGGGCCGAGGCCAGGGTACCGGCCATCTCTGCGATTCACATTCCAGGAGTCCAGAATACCACGGCGGACTTCCTCAGTCGCGAGAAGATGGATCCCGGAGAATGGAGTCTTCATCCGAAAATTTTTGCACTGCTGTGCTGCCGTTGGGGAACTCCCCAAGTGGATTTGATGGCATGCAGGTTCAATGCCAAGTTACCGACCTTCATGTCCAGGTACAAGGACCCGAAGGCTGCGGCGGTGGATGCTCTGGTGGCTCCGTGAAGCCAATTCGAGCTAATCTATGTGTTCCCGCCGATATCCTTACTTCCTCTGGTGTTGCGTCGGATCAGACTGGAGAGAATCCCGGCTATGTTGATAGCCCAAGATTGGCCAAGGAGGACGTGGTTCTCGACACTGGTGTCGCTTCTGGCGGCACCTCCATTTCCACTTCCTCTTCGCCCTGACCTGTTGACCCAAGGGTCCGTTCGTCATCCGGACTTGAAGTCTCTGCGTTTGACGGCGTGGCTCTTGAGACCGAAATATTGACCCGTCAGGGTTTTTTCAGCGAAGTCATTGCCACTCTGCGAGCTGCCAGAGGTCCGGCTACTACTAGGATTTATCACAAGACTTGGGAAGCCTTCTTTTCGTAGTGTTCGGGTTCTTCAAGGAACCCGAGGATTTTCTTCCATTCCCAATTTGTTGGCCTTTCTGCAGTACGGGCTGGACAAGGGTTTGGCAGTTAGCACTCTGAAGGGTCAGGTTTCTGCTCTGTCCTTGCGGTTTAGGAAGGCTATCGCCTCGCGTAGGGACGTACGTTCCCTTTTTTCGCGGAGTAACCCGTCAGTTTCCGCCGCGGAAGGCGCCTGTGTCTCCTTGGCGGCTCAATCTTGTTTTGGAGGCTCTTTAACATGGGCCTTTTGAGCCTATGGATTCTGTTAACCTTTCTTTGCTTCTTGGAAGGTTGCCTTCCTAGTGGCGGTCACCTCTTTGAGAAGGGTTTCTGACATGGCGGCTCTTTTTTGCTCGCCTCCATTTCTGGAGTTTCACCCGGATCGCGTAGTACTTCGCACACGAGGCGACTTTCTACCTAAGGTGATGTCACAATTTCATGTTATCCAGAATATTGTGTTGCCCTCGCTCTGTTCGGAGCCGAGGGATGCGAAGGAACTGGCCTTGCACACATTGGATTTAGTGCGGGCTTTGAAGTTCTATTTGCCTATTACTCAAGGTTTTCGGAAGTCGGACTCTGTTTGTGATTCCAGCAGGTCGTTGGCGTGGTCAACGAGCTTCCAAGGATTCTATAGCTCGTTGGATTCGGTCGGCCATTTTAGAGGCCTACCGATTTAAGGGCAAACCTTGCCCGATTAAGATCCGAGCTCACTCCACGAGGGCTGTGGGTTCATCGTGGGCCTTTCATCAAGGGGCCTCGGCAGCTCAGCTCTGCCGGGCGGCGACCTGGCGCTCTGTCCACATGTTTACAAAATTTTATAAGGTGGACGTTAGTGCTTCCGCTGATGCGGCCTTAGGACGTAGGGTCCTGCAGGCGGCTGTAGTTTAAAGTTCTCGTTAACTTGTATTTAGCGCTAGTTGCGCGTTTACCTAGGTTGTTGGGATCTGCCTTTTTTGTTTTTTTTCCCACCCTTAATTTTTGGACTGCTTTGGGACGTCCCACTAGTAATGACTAGTGTGTCTCCCTTCCTTCATCTGCTGCTGAAAGACGGATTTTGGTAAGAACTTACCTGTAAAATCCTTTTCAGCGAAGAAGGAAGGGAGACACACATCCCTCCCATGGCAGAAGTGTGTTGTTGTGTTTTCAGATGCGGCGTGACCCTTCTCTGATAGCGATTATCTGGGCTGAGGTCGGCGCGCTAAGGCTCTGTTCCAGCATCGCCAGCTCATCGCAGTAGTCAGGTTCAGTGAGTAGTACCTGGAACTGTGTGTTTTTTTCCTGTTACATGCATAACCTGTATTCTTGTCTTTTCTCTGAAGTCCTTCAGAAGGGGTTATGTTGCTCCGCTGGTGATATTTGCTCTTCCTTAGCTTGTGTACGACTGGAGAGCTGGAGTAGGAGGAGCCCGAGCTGGAGGGGCCGGTCAACACTCTTTTTAATCTGAGGTGTCTATCCCATCTGGGCTCCGCCTACCCACTAGTAATGACTAGTGTGTCTCCCTTCCTTCTTCGCTGAAAAGGATTTTACAGGTAAGTTCTTACCAAAATCCGTCTTTTTGTGACTAAAAAGTTAAATGTTCATTTTTTTCTTCCACATTCAAAAAAATCCTGTGAAGCACCTGAAGGGTTAATAAACTTATTGAATGTGATTTTGAGTACCTTGAGGGGTGCAGTTTTTAGAATGGTGTCACTTTTGGGTATTTTCTGCCATATAGACCCCCCAAAGTGACTTCACAATGTGAGGTGGTACCTAAAAAAAAATAGTTTTGTAAATTGTGTTGTAAAAACGAGAAATCACTGGTCAACTTTTAACCCTTACAACTTCCTTGCAAAACAAAATTTTGTTTCCAAAATTGTGCTGATGTAAAGTAGACGTGGGAAATGTTATTTAGTAACTATTTTGTGTGACATATTTCTCTGTTTTAAAGGCATAAAAATTCAAAGTTTGAAAATTGCGAAATTTTCGCCATATTTCCGTGTTTTTTTTTTCATAAATAATCGCAAGTTATATCGAAGAAATTTTACAAATAATATGAAGTACAATATGTCATGAGAAAACTATCTCAGAATCGCCACGATCCGTTGAAGCGTTCCAGAGTTAAAACCTCATAAAGGGACAGTGGTCAGAATTGTAAAAATTGGCCCTGTCATTAAGGTGCAAACTACCCTTGGGGGTTAAGGACAAAGATTGATTTATCATTTGACAAGTCGTTCAGAAAATAGCCATCTGAAACGCCTAATGTCTACACCCCTTCTGGGAGTTTGTGTTCTATGAAGAAATTAATTCTCATTTGTTTGTTCAAATGCTGCAATGTTGCTTGTGCTTTTTCTTCAGTTTAGTTTTCAGTCAGTCGCTCATATCCTTGGATCTGATTGAAGATTTCCTAGAATTGGCAAGTGTAGATCGAACAACAGAAGAAGCCGAATCCAAACCAATTATATACAAAGGTATGTAGTAACCAAAAATAAGGCGTTCTGTCAGTCTGCTCAAGTCAGTCAGCGTTCATTTACCAGCCTTTTTACTTAGGCCAACAAATGATGGGGGTCAGTGATTGATAATACAATCTGTCCCAATACAATATCACGTTGTCTGCTGCCCATCCACTATTTACGCCGGACAATGTGCTGCGATACTGATGTGTTTGGTTTTTTTTTGTTTATGCTAGCTAAAACAAATCTCTTTGCTTGCCTATAAAAAGTCATAATTTCAGCCTTCCATAGTTTTAGGAATTGTTTTTTTTTTTTTTTCAGAGAAAATACATTAGCTTCATCTTGCTCATATTTAGGAAACAATGGCTGTAATTTCTAGTTGCAGCATGCAGTGATAAATGGACATAAAACATTGTGGATGTTGTAGCTGCAGTTTTCTAGCAGTCAGCTGTTTAGTTTTCGCATGCTATAGGTTCATGTGTTTTTTTCTGTGTCTGACATCTGGTAAAAACAACCTATAATTATTAGTCTAATTAAGCACACGCAGCTGGTCTACATTTGAGTGCAAAAAATAATTAAACCTTGAAGGCAATTGCACTGGCTACAGTTTGCAAATTGTGTTGCAAAAGCGCTATCTCCTAATTGAAAGCATATCTTCTATTGGGGAAGTTGTCGGGTTTTTTTTTTGTTTTTTTTTCCGATTTAAATGAAGAAAAAAAAAACCTTTGACAGGTAATAGTGACATGGTTAACATCGCCAGCATTTTGGCCCAGATTCATTAATTCAGTCTTAAAGAACGGGTCCGCTGGTGTATGATGTGCCTAAGTCATTAAAGAGTAATCGTGATCATATTTTTTATTTCCTAATTTGATTGTACACAAGAAAATAAGAAACTTTGTAATATATCTTATCAGAGAAATCTGCTTCTTTCTCATCCTGGACTGATCATTCATTCTTAATTCCAGTGTAAAATCTGTATTTAGTGAAGACAGATTGTTACATCAGTTAGATGGGAGATGAGAACCGCTACAGACAAGATTCTATGTACCGTATATACTCGAGTATAAGCCGAGATTTTTAGCCCATTTTTTAGGGCTGAAAGTCCCCCTCTCGGCTTATACTCGAGTCATATACCAGGGGGTCGGCGGGGGAGCGCAGCTGTGCTACATACTCACCCCTCCGCCAGCGCATCTCTGCAGCCCCCTGCTCTTCTCCCACGATTTCCGGCGCCTGTGTTCAGCGGTCAGGTGGTACCGCTCATTAAAGTCATGAATATGCACATATTCATGACTTTAATGAGCGGTACCACCTGACCGCTGAACACTGGCGCCGGACACCGCAGGAGAAGAGCAGGGGCTGCAGAGACGCGCCGGCGGAGGGGTGAGTATATTCAATATTTACCTGTCCCCGTTCCACCGCTGCTGTGTCCTTGCGTCCTCTCTAGCTGTGAATGTTCAGGCAGAGGCCGCAATGACGTAGTTTGTGCACGCCGCGCCGTCTGCCTGAGCATTCACTTCTGGAGGACCCGGAAGACAGTGGCGCTCAGCGGTGGACCCGTTGACAGGTAAATATCTCAGGTGCCAGGGCCCTGAGTGAGCGGTGACACCGGCATCTGTCCCTATAGCGCGCCGGTGTCCCTGCCTGCTCAGGACACCGGCACCTGGCCCCCAGCAACGAGAGGTGAGTATGTCTTTTTTTTTTTTTTTGGTTGCAGCAGCTGCGGCAGCAGAAGGGTCCTAATCTATGGAGCATCTATAGGGGCATAATCTATGGAGCATCTATGGGGGCACAATTTATGGAGCATCTATGGGGGCACAATCTATGGAGCAGGGGCACAATCTATGGAGCATCTATGGGGCATAATCTTTGGAGCATCTATGGGGGCATAATCTATGGAGCATCTATGGGGGCATAATCTATGGAGCATCTATGGGGGCATAATCTATGGAGCATCTATGGGGGCATAATCTATGGTGCATCTATGGGGGCACAATCTATGGTGCATCTATGGGGGCACAATCTATGGTGCATCTATGGGGGCACAATCTATGGAGCATCTATGGGGGCATAATACATGGGCAGCATATGGGGCACAATACATAGAGCATCTTGTGGGGCATAATACATGGGGCTGCATATGGGGCATAATCTCATTTTCCACCCTAGGCTTATACTCGAGTCAATAAGTTTTCCCAGTTTTTTGTGGCAAAATTAGGGGGGTCGGCTTATACTCGAGTATATACGGTAGATGGGAGTGGGTGAGGAGCTCCTTGTCTCCAGCTCCCCTGTCCTCCTCCCTCCCATTTTAAAAAATAAGATTCTATCTCCGTAATGTAACCAAGAAGCTGTAGGAGAGATCAGCGCAAACAGGGTCTTATCCCAGAAAAACAGTAAGCTTTACACTCCGATTAAACTCACCTGTTCAATTTGTTAAAACAGCATATAATGTAGATCAGTTGCATCGGAACCACGGGTCAGCAAGCGACCGTCAGACTGTAAAGGGAGTAAGTGGACAAATTCCACGCTGCCAACAGAATTGAGACATCTATCCCAGTATGGTACAGTAAGGTGGTGGTTTATTTCAACACGTTTCAAAGTATGTACTTACTTCTTCTTGATACATGTGTTTTTCCTGAAGAAGTAATTATATACTTTGAAATGCGTTGAAATAAACCACCACCTTACTGTACCATACTGGGATATACTGTAAGTCTCAGTTCTGTTTGGCAGCGAGGAATTTGTCCACTAACTCCCCTTACAGTCTGATCTCAGTAATGTAGTAATCTATTTGCACTGAATACCGATTTTTACCCTGATATGGGGAGTTTTGAAAATGAAGCCTCCATCCTGGAGGAGAAACAAGCAGATTTTTCTGATAAGATATATTGCAAGTTTATTGTTTTCATGTGTTTTATTGATTTTGGAAATGAAAATTGAAACAATGATTACTGTTTAAAAGGGTGCTTGCTACTTAATGAATTTAGGAACATCTTACAACTGGCTTGTGCATCCGCCAGAAACGTTACTCCTGCTGGTATCTGTAGGCATAACACACAGCTTCCCATAGACTCAAGTAAAAAAGAAAAAAAAAAGTCACTGAATCCTGCTGTTAATATGCATTATTCCAGTGAAAGTGATATAATTCATAAAAGATTTTAGAACAAAAAATGTGAACAGTAAAAAAAAAAAAAAATGTTTTATAGGTGAAGGGAAGTGGTTTAGAAACATTGATTACTACCGATTGGATGGCTCAACCAGTGCTCAGACCAGAAAGAAATGGGCAGAGGAGTTTAATGATGTGACCAATGTGAGGTAAGATGTTCTTGGAAAATACCAGCTGTTCGTTCCATTGAACTCGGCTGTTTGCTGTGTACCTAATGCAATTTTTTTCCCCCATGTTCTATTTTACTAGGGGGCGTCTGTTCCTGATTTCCACAAAGGCAGGATCCCTCGGCATAAACCTGGTGGCTGCTAATCGTGTGATCATCTTTGACGCTTCATGGAATCCATCATACGATGTACAGAGTATCTTCAGGGTATATCGATTTGGCCAGAACAAAGCTGTCTTTGTGTACAGGTTTTTGGCACAGGTTTGTTTTTAACTTTACAAATGCTTCTTGTTATGTTACATCTTATAGTAAAACTGTTATTGCTGAATAAGTACAATTATGTAATATTCCATCTTTTCCATACACAGGAGCGCTCTCTTGGCAGAGCACTTTTGTGTTCTCTAAGATAGTCGCTGCCAAATGTCACTGGCGGCGGCTTCTCTCAGGGAGAACAAAAGGATCACCAGTTAGAAATCGGACCTGCCAGTTCATTATCTCCCCTGACATCATCCGTCAGGACCCTTTACATATTAAACTGCGTTTACACAAGCTGTATTTTCTGTGTAAGAACAGGGATCGCCTAAAAAATGCATCTTAAAGTGCACAAGATAACACAAGTTTCTTCAGTAGAGTAACCGAAAGCAAACACTTCCTAATAACTACAATAAAGCCCAATTTATTTATAATTCTCTTTCAGCTTTGGTGTTGCATGTATATTTTTTTTTAAATTGGAAAGAATTTATTTATTAATCTATATCATTTATTTTAAAAATATAATATAGAAATCTAGCAATTTCAGCAGCAGAATGGAAGAAAAGGAGACACACTAGTAATGACTAGTGGGTAGGCGGAGCCCAGATAGGATTGACACCTCAGATTATAAAGAGTGTTGACCGGCCCCTCCAGCTCGGGCTCCTCCTACTCAGCTCTTCAGTTTACAATTTGAGGTCCAGAGGATAGTCGCTGCTGGAAGCAGCTCCTCAGAAAACTTTATTATTTTTATCGGACAAGAGACTTGGATCACCAGAAGTGGTCTAGAGGTCTCAGGGTCTCAGCGCTGCTGGACCCCCACCTCTCCCTTGGCGATCTGTAATACCCTGTATGGTGGTCCCTGCACTTTCATGCCGGCCCTGGGGGATGAGGATGGCTTCCCTGGCGGGGACGCAAACCGCACATCGGGGGTCACTGCGTTCCCCGCTCGGGGGGGGGGGAAGCGATGGGCACAGCGCCACAAACCCCTGGGGGTCCCTGTGGCGCTCGGCTGGTGAGTACCGGCATTTTTATGTGAATGTGTGTGTGCTCTCAGCGGCTGCTGCGGCAGCCGCTGGTACATGTATTAGATGACATGTTTGGTGACTGTATTTTATGTCCGCAGGCAGATACCTGCAGGACAGAGGAGAGCAGAGAGTGAGGAGTTCGCACTCTTTTTTGAAGCCGGAGGGGGGGCGTGGCTTCACGCTTCCCGCTCTTTTTGTGACAGGAATCGCTCTGAGGAGACTGCAGCTTCATGTCTTCTCTTCCGGCTTCTCTCAGCGCGGCGGCCATTACAGAGGCTCCGGGCTCCTCATGCTCCGCTCCTCCTGTTTAAGGTATACTTTCACCGAGGCCAGCTGGGTGAGTGAATATCATCACCCACAGCGCAGAACCTATCTGTGTTCCAAGTGACAGATAGCGTTTATCTGCAGCCGCGTTCTCTTATAGAGACCTGGGACTCGCACACTCCTTTTATTTTATATAGGGAGTTGTGGGGAGTTGGCGGCATTAACCCCTATGAAGGGTTAACCCTTTCAGCAATAACCGCCGCAGGTTCTACCGGTAGGGATCAGAACGCAGGAGGTTATTTATATACTGAGAGATAGCTGGGGTAACTCTCTTCTTTAAGAGCTTTAACCCTTCAGCGTACTTGATCAGTCTGCTTAGTAACCACACTGTTTCCAGTTACTAACAGGGTTTTGACCTGCCATTTACTGCTGACATGTCGGTTCAGGGTCCGGAAGGTGCGGACCATCTGCCAGATCCGCTACAGGATCAGTCGCAAGTATCTGATACGCAGACTTCGACGGCATCAAGCGCTGCGATTTACAGCGATACCAAATTAGATGCCATCGCTCAGTCAATTAATGGCTTGTCTGACCTTTTAGGTCAGTGGGTGTCAGCTAGATCCTCTCATGACAGGAAGCGGCGCAGGCCGGTGCCATCTTTTCCGCATAGCAAATCAGAGGTATCTGATATGGAATGCGGACAGGGTTCTCCTTCAAACTCAGAAGGGGAGTTATCCGATTCGGATAAGGAGGATCGGCAGGGACATTCTTTCTCTCTTGTGAGCTGAACAGAGGCTTTAATTGAAGCTATGAGAGAGGCGTTACAGTTACCGGAGGAGGTAACTACACGGCCTGGTAAGTCGGGCCGCATGTACCAGGAGTACCATAAGTCGCGGTCAACATTACCGGCTCTGGAAGAGCTTAATACGGTAGTGGAGAAGGAACGTCTGTGTCCAGATAAACGTTTTCAAGGGACACGGTTCTTTGAAGCATTATATCCGTGTTCAACGGAATTGACGGATAATTGGATTCCTTCTCCTGAAGTGGATGTTCCTTTATCCCAGCTTAGTAAATCCTCATTGCTTCCGGTTAAAGGGAAAGCGAGTCTGCAAGAGCCGCTGGACAGAAAAACGGAGATGGCGGCGAAATCCATCTATGAAGCTGCAGGTCATGGATTCAGAGCAGTACTAGGATCCATGTGTGCTTCTAAGGCTTCCCTGTGCTGGTAGGTCCGTTTACGAAGGCGTTGCAAAATAGATCTCCATTATCCGAGATAGATGGACTTCTCGATTTATTGGAGACTGCAGCCCGATATAGCTGTGATGCAGGTCTGGATACTGCGTCATTATTATCCAGGACTAGGGTTGAGCATTCCGATACTGCAAATATCGGGTATCGGCCGATATTGGCTGTATCGGAATTCCGATTCCGAGTTCCGATATTTTCGTCTTATCGGATACCGGAATCGGGATTGTCACTGTCAGTGTCCGTCGGTCGGGTCTGTCAGTAGTCAGCGGCACTTACCCGGCAGAAGATCTCCGGCGGTCACGTCCTGGACTGCTTGATGGCCGCAATCTTCTTTCCCCGGCGGTCACATGCAGTTTCTCGCGATAACTGCAGTGACTGCTGGGTAATCCCGGCCGTAAAGCAGTCAGTCCGATGACGTCACCGCCGGGGAAGCAGGTAATCAGCTGTGCTGCGTCGCGATGACAGGCTCTGCCTGTCATTGCGATGTAGCAGAGTTGGATCGTCGTGGGACTGTCGTTATGGACTGCGTCGGACAGGTGGTATACTGTTGTTTTTTTTTTTTTCTTTTTTTACAGGAGATCGATGGCGTCGCAGGAATGAGAGTACAATAAAATTAATGAAAACTGTTGTCTCTTTTATTTCATTAAAATACTTTTTTCTTGCTTTGTCTTTTTTTTTAAACATTTAATAACTTTGGGATTAATAATGGATCGGTGTCTTATTGACACCTCTCCATTATTAACCGGGCTTATTGTCACCGTGCAATCAACGGTGACATTAACCCCTTATTACCCCGCTTGCCACCGCTACAGGGCAAGTGGGAAGAGCCGGGTAAAGTGCCACAATTGGCACATCTTTTGATGCGCCAAATGTGGGGCTGCTGTAGCCTGGTTTATTATCAGGCTGTTGAGGGCCAAAATCCATGGGCCTTGACAGTCTTTTAATACCAGGCCGCAGCAGTCTGCATTTTACTTGGCTGGTTAACAAAAATAGGGGGGATCCCCACGCCGTTTTTTTTTTCGAGGGGATCCCCTATTTTTGTTAACCAGCCAAGCTAAGCAGACTGCTGTGGCCTGGTATTATCAGGCTTGCAAGGTCCATGGATATTGGATCCTTACCAGCCTGAAAAACCAGGCCTCAGCGGTCTGCTTCATCTGGCTGGTTAACAAAAATAGGGGGGACCCCATGCCAATTTTTTTCGAGGGGATCCCCTATTTTTGTTAATCAGCCAAGATATGCAGACTGCTGTGGCCTGGTATTATCAGGCTGGCAAGGTCCATGGATCTTGGCTCCTTAACAGCCTGAAAATCCAGGCCTCAGCGGTCTGCTTCATCTGGCTGGTTAACAAAAATAGGGGGGACCCCACGCCAATTTTTTTCGAGGGGATCCCCTATTTTTGTTAATCAGCCAAGATATGCAGACTGCTGTGGCCTGGTATTATCAGGCTGGCAAGGTCCATGGATCTTGGCTCCTTAACAGCCTGAAAATCCAGGCCTCAGCGGTCTGCTTCATCTGGCTGGTTAACAAAAATAGGGGGGACCCCACGCCAATTTTTTTCGAGGGGATCCCCTATTTTTGTTAATCAGCCAAGATATGCAGACTGCTGTGGCCTGGTATTATCAGGCTGGCAAGGTCCATGGATCTTGGCTCCTTAACAGCCTGAAAATCCAGGCCTCAGCGGTCTGCTTCATCTGGCTGGTTAACAAAAATAGGGGGGACCCCACGCCAATTTTTTTCGAGGGGATCCCCTATTTTTGTTAATCAGCCAAGATATGCAGACTGCTGTGGCCTGGTATTATCAGGCTGGCAAGGTCCATGGATCTTGGCTCCTTAACAGCCTGAAAATCCAGGCCTCAGCGGTCTGCTTCATCTGGCTGGTTAACAAAAATAGGGGGGACCCCACGCCAATTTTTTTCGAGGGGATCCCTATTTTTGTTAATCAGCCAAGATATGCAGACTGCTGTGGCCTAGTATTATCAGGCTGGCAAGGTCCATGGATCTTGGCTCCTTAACAGCCTGAAAATCCAGGCCTCAGCGGTCTGCTTCATCTGGCTGGTTAACAAAAATAGGGGGGACCCCACGCCATTTTTTTTTCGAAGGGAACCCCTATTTTTGTTAATCAGTTCCCTCTGACGTCACTGATTGTGTCCCTGGCTGACCTGAAGTGAAAGTGGAAAGCAATCAATTAAGCTTTCCACTTAAGGGCCCGTCTCACATAGCGATATCGCTACCGAGATCGCTGCTGAGTCACTAGTTTTGTGACGCAGCAGCGAGCTCACCAGCGATATCGCTGTGTGTGACATTCAGCGACGATCAGCCCCCCTGCCGGGTATCGCTGATCGTCGCTGAAATGTCAGGACCTTTTTTTGATCGCTGGTTTCCCGCTGACAGGCACGCATCGCTGCGTGTGATAGGCGGGAGACCAGCGATCCGCTGGTAACCAAGGTACACAGCGGGTTTCCAGGCGCGGGGCTGTGCCTAGAAACCCGCTGTGTACCTTGGATACCAGCGCCCTGATGCAGGGAGCTGGTATCCAAGGTACACAGCGGGTTTCCAAGCGCTGCGCGGTGCCTGGAAACCCGCTGTGTACCTTGGTTACCAGCGGATCGCTGGTCTCCCGCCTGTCACACGCAGCGATGCGTGCCTGTCAGCGGGAGACCAGCGATCAAAAAAAGGTCCTGACATTTCTGCGACGATCAGCGATACCCGGCAGGGGGGCTGATCGTCGCTGAATGTCACACACAGCGATATCGCTGGTGAGCTCGCTGCTGCGTCACAAAACTTGTGACTCAGCAGCGATCTCGGTAGCGATATCGCTATGTGAGACGGGCCCTTAAGCGATGTTACCCGCAGTGTCGCTGTCCCAGATCGCTGCCTGTTTGGCAGCTCAGCAGCGATCATGTAGCGATACACCAGCGATCCTGACAAGTGCATATCGTTGTCGGGATCGCTGGTGTATCGTTATGTGACACCCAGCCTTTACTCTCCTGTCAGGCAGGAGAGGAACTCATTCATTTGGGGTTTACTGTGAGGCTGCAGCATTAGCTGCGATCCCTGCAGTAAACATTAACCCTTTCTGAAGGATTACACCGTGGGACCTGACTGTGCATGGGATAGGTAAGAATAATTTTGCTTTTTTATTTTATTTTTATTACAGGAAATGGTTTTTGCAGTAAAATAAAATATGGTCAAAAACGTGTCTTTATTTCATTAAAATGATTTTTAATTAAAGTGTGTGTGTTTTATTTTTATTTCATGCAATAGGATTAATAATTGATAGTTGTCTAATTGACAGCTCTCAATTATTAACCTGGCTTAAGGTCACCTTTCAATAGCAAGGTGGCTTTAACCCATATTAACCCATTCGCCACCGCTACAGGGCAATGGGAATAGACGGGCAAAGTGCCAGAAAGGGCGAATCTAATTATAGATTTGTCTTTCCTGGGGTGTCTGGGGGCAGATGTTAGTAGCCGGGGGGGGGGGGCAAAAATAATGGTCCCTCTCTGGGCTATTATTATCTGCCCCCACTCACTGGCTTTGTCTGTCTGGTTGCGAAAATAGGGCGGGAGCCCACGCATTTTTTTTCAGCAATTTTACACCTCATATATATATATACATGTCATTGAATTTGTGACACATATATTATATATATATATTTATATTTGTAGTTCATACACTTCTACATAGTATAATAGCCGCTAATTCAATTGCCGGCTTTTGTGAAAATGCAGAACCCGACATGAAATGACACTTGGTGTACATAGGGTTAACCATGTCTTTTCATGTCCTTTGCTATCTAATTTGCACAAACAATTAAATCAGTCTATGTGTGCAAAATTTCACACCTGTAGGGGTTAATTAAAGGTGTAAATTCGTAGCAAAAAAGTCCGTTTTTTTTACAACGAATTTACACCTTTAATTAACCCCTACAGGTGTGAAATTTTGCACACATAGACTGATTTAATTGTTTGTGCAAATCAGATAGCAAACGACATGAAAAGACATGGTTAACCCTATGTACACCAAGTGTCATTTCATGTCGGGTGCTTCTGTCTTTTCACTGAAGCCGGCTTTACCCGGCAATTGAATCAGAGTCTATTTTACTATGTAGAAGTGTATAAACTATACATATATGTATATATATATGTCACAATGACATGTGTATATATATATATATGTATTCTATGTGTGTATATTTAGTGTTTACAAGGAAAGAATGGGGTTTTTTTAGTTACGATATTTTGTTCCCATAGACTTACATGGGACTTCCGGTATCGGGTATCGCCGATATTTTAGTGATATCGGCGATACCATTCCGATTCCGATACTTTAGGATATCGGAAAGTATCGCTCAACTCTATCCAGGACGCAATCCTCAGCGGTCACAGTCAGAAGAGCACTGTGGCTTAGACAGTGGACCGGGGACGCGGTTTCCAAGCAGGGTTTACGGTCTTTAGCCTACAAGGGTGGTCAGCTATTTGGATCTGATCTCACAGAGCTGATTGCCAAGGCAAAGGCTAAAGAAGCGGTTTTACCACAGCGAAGGGCTATGGCTTCTACGTCTGGCAGACCTAGTGCCGGTAATGGTCGGCGGTATTTTCGGTCTAGGGAACGATCCGGTCAGTCTTCTTGGGGATCGGGTCGTCCCTCTTTTTCGGGAAAAAAGTCTTCTCAGAAATCCCGCACCCCTTGGAAACAAAGTTTCCGTCAAGACAAGCGGGAAACTGACAAGAAGCCCGCCAAGGCAGACTGACGCCAGGTCCTCACTCGAGGGCTCTCGAGTGGGGGGTCGCCTTCTCCAATTCAAGGCGAATTTGATTTCCCGCGTTCCGGATTCCTGGGTAACGCGAGTTGTGTCGGCAGGCTATTTCATAGAGTTTTCTTCTCGACCCCCGGACAGTTTTTGCCAGTCTCGCATTCCGTCAGAGCCCGAGCTATTTGCCACTCTGCTACGAGAGGTGGAATTCCTTCTGCAGAAGGGTGTAGTAATACCGGTTCCAACAGAGGACCGGGGAAAAGGTTTTTATTCAAATCTCTTTGTGGTCCCCAAAAAAGAGGACAAATTTCGTCCTATTCTGGATCTCAAAAGATTGAATCAGCATGTCCAATCGGAAGGGCTCACCAGCGCTTCCTTCGTTTTGCCATAGGTCAGGACCATTACCAATTTGTGGCCCTGCCATTCGGCTTGGCTTCAGCGCCCAGAGTTTTTACAAAAATTCTAGCACCTCTCATGGCAATTCTTCAAAGACAGGGAGTCACGATTATTCCCTATCTGGACGACCTTTTGATTGTGGCGTCCTCAAAGGAGGAGGCGGTGACGGCTCGCAATCTATCCCTTCAGCTCCTGGAGGACTTCGGGTGGCTGGTCAATTGGGAGAAGTCGTCTCTGGAACCGTCGCAGTCAATCCTGTTTTTGGGGATGCATTTCGACACGGTACGGGCAGTGGTGTCCCTACCTCCAGACAAGCGGGCATGTCTCCTTCGACATGTACAGACTATGAAGTCTTCGACAGCAATGTCCCTTCGGAAGTGTATGCGCCTTTTAGGTCTGATGGTGGCTTCCATGGAAGCACTTCGTTTGCCCAGTTTCATTCCAGAGCCCTCCAAAGGCTCATTCTGAGTCATTGGGATCGATCGCAGATTGCACTGGATCGCAGTATCCTCATCTCTCGCAGGGTGCGAGAGTCCCTAAGTTGGTGGTCACGTCCAGGAACGTTATCACTGGGGAAGTCTTTCCTTCCTCCGAGGTGGTCGGTCATAACCACCGATGCCAGCCTGACGGGCTGGGGGGGTGTCTGGAACGATCTCTGGGTTCAGGGAGTATGGTCATCGGAAGAATCTGTTCTACCGATCAACATCTTGGAATTGAGGGCAATTTTCCTTTGCCTCCAACACTGGACGGTCCCTTTGAGCGGTCTACCAGTCCGAGTGCAGACAGACAACGCAACGGCGGTCGCGTATATCAACCACCAAGGCAGGACGAGGAGTTCCAGGCTCATGGTGGAAGTGTCTCGGATCCTGAATTGGGCCGAGGACAGAGTACCAGCCATCTCTGCGATTCACATTCCAGGAGTTCAGAATACCACGGCGGACTTTCT
The DNA here is from genome assembly GCA_033576555.1 of Oophaga sylvatica. NCBI lineage: Eukaryota > Metazoa > Chordata > Amphibia > Anura > Dendrobatidae > Oophaga > Oophaga sylvatica. Next base: position 39,772,439 of record JARQOD010000008.1, read on the forward strand.
CAGTCGAGAGAAGATGGATCCCGGAGAATGGAGTCTTCATCCGGAGATCTTTGCACTGCTGTGCTCCCTTTGGGGAGTTCCCCAAGTGGATTTGATGGCGTCCAGGTCCAATGCCAAGTTGCGGCCTTCATGTCCAGGTACAAGGACCCGAAGGCTGTGGCGGTGGATGCTCTGGTGGCCCCGTGGGACCGATTCGAGCTAATCTATGTGTTTCCACCGATATCTTTACTTCCTCTGGTGCTGCGTCGGATCAGACTGGAGAGAATCCCGGCTATGTTGATAGCCCCAGATTGGCCAAGGAGGACGTGGTTCTTGACACTGGTGTCGCTTTTAGCAGCACCGCCATTTCCATTTCCTCTTCGCCCGGACCTGTTAACCCAGGGTCCTGTCCGTCATCCGGACCTGAAGTCTCTGCGTTTGACGGCGTGTCTCTTGAGACCGAAATACTGACCCGTAGAGGTTTTTAGCCGAAGTCATTGCCACTCTGCGAGCTGCCAGAGGTCCGGCTACTACTAGAATTTACCACAAGACCTGGGAAGCCTTCTTCTCGTGGTGTTTGGGTTCTTCAAGGAACCCGAGGATTTTTTCCATTCCCAATCTGTTGGCTTTTTGCAGTACGGGCTGGACAAGGGTTTGGCAGTTAGCACCCTGAGGGGTCAGGTTTCTGCCCTGTCCCTGTTGTTCCGGAAAGTTATCGCCTCGCGTAGGGACGTGCGCTCCTTTTTTCGCGGGGTAACCCGTCAGTTTCCGCCGCGGAAGGCACCTGTGTCTCCTTGGCGGCTTAACCTTGTCCTGGAGGCTCTTCAGCATGGGCCTTTTGAGCCAATGGATTCTGCTAACCTTTCTTTGCTTTCTTGGAAGGTTGCCTTCCTAGTCGCAGTCACTTTGAGAAGGGTTTCTGAGTTGGCGGCTCTTTCTTGCTCGCCTCCTTTCCTGGAATTTTACCCGGATCGAGTAGTGCTTCGCACACGGGGCGACTTTCTACCTAAGGTAGTGTCGCAATTCCATGTTAACCAGGATATTGTTTTGCCTTCACTTTGCCCGGGCCCGAGGAATGCAAAGGAACGGGTTTTGCACACATTGGATTTAGTGCGGGCCTTGAAGTTCTATTTGTCTGTTACTCAAGGTTTTAGGAAGTCAGACTCCTTGTTTGTGATTCCAGCAGGTCGTCGACGTGGTCAACGAGCTTCCAAGGACTCTATAGCTCGTTGGATTCGGTCAGCCATTTTGGAGGCTTACCGACTTAAAGGCGAACCTTGCCCGATTAAGATTCGTGCTCATTCCACGAGGGCTGTGGCCTCATCGTGGGCCTTTCATCAAGGGGCTTCGGCAGCTCAGCTCTGCCGAGCGGCGACTTGGCGCTCCGTCCACACGTTTACAAAGTTTTATAAGGTGGACTTCAGTGCTTCCGCTGATGCGGCCTTAGGACGCAGGGTCCTACAGGCGGCTGTAGTGTAAAGTTCTAGTTAACTTGTATTTGGCGCATGTTGCGCATTTACCAAGGTTGTTGGGATTCTGCCTGTTTTTTCTTGGTTATATTCCCACCCTTAATTTTCGGACTGCTTTGGGACGTCCCACTAGTCATTACTAGTGTGTCTCCTTTCCTTCCATTCTGCTGCTGAAAGACGGATTTTGGTAAGTACTTACCTGTTAAATCCTTTTCAGCGAAGGAAGGAAAGGAGACACAGCACCCGCCCATGGCAGAAGTGTGTTGATGTGTTTTCAGATGCGGCGTGACCCTCTTCTGATAGCGATTATCTGGACTGAGGTTGACGCGCTACGGCTCCTTTCCAGCATTGCCAGCTCATCGCGGTGGTCAGGTCCAGTGAGTAGTACCTGGAACTGTGTGGTTTTTTGCCTACATGCATGCATAACCTGTATTCTTGTTTTTTTCTCTGAAGTCCTTCAGAAGGGGTTATGTTGCTCCGCTGGTGATATTTGCTCTTCCCTAAGCTTTTGTACGACTGAAGAAGCAGGAGTAGGAGGAGCCCGAGCTGGAGGGGCCGGTCAACACTCTTTTTAATCTGAGGTGTCAATCCTATCTGGGCTCCGCCTACCCACTAGTCATTACTAGTGTGTCTCCTTTCCTTCCTTCGCTGAAAAGGATTTTACAGGTAAGTTCTTACCAAAATCCGTCTTTTCTCACTAACCACTGGTGCTGTTTTTACATTCTTAACTTTCTATTGTTTCAGGAAACAACACTAATATATAGCCACAATGGTCTGAACTTGACCCAATCTTTTGTATTGAAATGTGTAAAGCCCCCGTCTCACACAGCGATCTCGCTAGCGAGATCGCTGCTGAGTCACTGGTTTTGTGACGCAGCAGCGATCTCCCCTGCGATATCGCTGTGTGTGACATTCAGCGACGATCAGCCCCCCTGCTGGGTATCGCTGATCGTCGCTGAATGTCCTGGACATTTTTTTGATCGCTGGTCTCCCGCTGGCCAGCACGCATCGCTGCGTGTGACAGGCGGGAGACCAGCGATCCGCTTGTAACCAAGGTACACAGCGGGTTTCCAGGCGCGGGGCTGTGCCTGGAAACCCGCTGTGTACGTTGGATACCAGCGCCCTAATGCAGGGAGCTGGTAACCAAGGTACACATCGGGTTTCCAGGCACCGCGCAGCGCCTGGAAACCCGATGTGTACCTTGGTTACCAGCCCCTGCATCAGGGCGCTGGTATCCAACGTACACAGCGGGTAACTAAGCGACGTTACCCGCAGTGTCGCTGTACTGATCGCTGCCCTGAGCTGCCTGTTTTGCAGCTCAGCAGCAATCATGTAGCGACACACCAGCGATCCTGATCGTTGTCGGGATCGCTGGTGTATCGCTATGTGAGACGGGGGCTTTAGCGTGTGCCAATTGTCACTGTGAAGGGAGGAGGGGAGCTGTGACATTGCCTATTGTAATTGCTGCTTCCTATATCATCAGCTCTGTATAGAGCTGGTTAGCTCAGTGAAATGCTAAGAAAAATACTAAAGTATACCAAAACAATTTTTTCCCACTGCTTTTATGTAGTTTTAACCCCTTCCCAACATGCGTCGTACTACTACTGCTCTGCGGGAGGTGTGTTCCTGCAAACAGCAGTATTAGTAAGGCGCACCGATCGCATGGTCTCACACCGAGTGCCTTAGCGATCAGGTGTGGGTGTCAGCTGTATGTGACAGCTGACACCCCCCAGCAATGCCCACGATTAGTGCTATCACCGATTGTGGGGATTTAACCCTTCTCGCTGATCTAACACTCTCCACTGCACTGTATCAGAACAGCACTAACAGCGGCATAGAGAAGCATCGCGCAGGGAGGGAGCTCCCTGCGCGCTTCCATCAGAACAACGCAATGCGATCGCGTTGGCCTGATGGTCTCCATGGAGACCCCCGGCACCAAGATAACCACCGGGTCCTGCAGGGAGGTTGCTTGTGATCACCTGCTGAGAGCAGGCACCGGCATGTCTTCTTCCCTGCCTGTCAGATTGCTGATCTGATACAGTCCAGTGCAGAGTGTTACACCTGGGATCTGACATTATATAGTGATATCCCATCCTGGGACGATGTAAAAAACTAAAAATATATATATATATATATATATATATATATATATATATATATATATATATATATAATTAGAATGTGTAAAAATTCCTAAATAAAGAAAAAAAACGTATATATTTTTCCAATAAATACATTTATTTATGTAAATAAAAAAAAAAATAAAAGTACACATATTTGGTATTGCCGCGTCCGTAACGACCTGTTCTATAAAACTGTCCCACTAGTTAACCCCTTCAGTGAACACCGTAAAAAAATAAATAAAAAACGAGGCAAAAAACAATGCTTTATCATCATACTGCTGAATAAAAAGTGCAATAAAACGCATTCAAAAAGATGGATGTAAATAAAAATGGTAACGTCTTGTCCCCCAAAAAACAAGCCACCATACAGCTCCATCAGCAGAAAAATAAAAAAGTTATAGCTCTCAGAATAAAGCAATGCAAAAATAATTTTTTCTAGAAAATAGTTTTTATTTTGTAAAAGCGCAAGAACATAAAAAAAATTATATAAATGAGGTATCACTGTAATCGTACTAACCCGAAGAATAAAGCTGCCTTATCAATTTTACCTCACGTGGAATTGTATAAAAAAAGCAATTCCTGAATTGCTGTTTTCTGTTCATTCTGTCTCCCAAAAATCGGATTAGAAAGGGATCAAAAATTTTATGTTCCTGAAAATGGTACCAATTTAAACATCAGCTCGTCCCGCAAAAATCAAGCCAGAACATGACTGTCTGCCGAAATCTGAAAAAATTATAGCTCTCAAAATATGGTGACACTTTTTGCAATAAAAAGCAGCTTTTAGTGTGTGACAGCAGCCAAACATAAAAATCCGATATAAATCTGGTTTTGCTGCAATTTCACCGACACGAAGAATAAAGTCGCCTAATCACTTATACCGTATGAGGAATGGCCTAAAAAATACCTAAAACCAGTTCTTCACCTGCTGTTGATTTTTTCATTCTGCCTTTCAAAGATTGCAGTAAGGCTCGGCACATATTTACCCTGCGTTCTGCCCTGAGCGCTTACACCGGGGTTTCTGTGTAAGTATCTGGAATGCGCAATTCATACTGAACCCCCGGCGGAAGATTCTCTATAATGAGGCAGACGGAGGCACTGTGGACGACGTCTGACCTGTGATCCAGTGGCGTCCGTCTTTTTAGGAGTGCATAAAAGTGCAGTCGGCCACAGTTGTGTGCACTTCTGAAAAGGACACCGCTGAGCAGAGGCCAGACGGAGTCCAGAGTAAATCTGCTGCCTCATTATAGTGAATGGATCCTTCAGGGGTTTCATCTGTCACGTCACTCGGAGATTTAGATAGAAACCCCAAAGTAAGTTCTCAGCGCAGAGCGCAGGTAAATGTGATTCCTAACATTATTTAAAATGTTCCCAATAAAAGGTTCAACTAAATCCACAAAAAAAGCAAGTCCCCACTCAGGTCCGTCATCTGTTAACGGAAATATAGGGGGCTTCTACGTTACTGGTAGCACAAAGGCTCTGCAAAAGATAAATGGCTTCACGCTCCCCCAAAAAATTCAGCAAATTCTGAGCTCCCAAATCCAAGTGCCCCCCTCCCTTCTAAACAACACTTTCCTTCCAAGCCCTGCTGTGCTCCACATATCGGGCTTCTTCGCACTCAGGGGAAATTGCACAACAAATTGTATGGACCAATTTCTCCTGCTACTTTTATTAAAATGCAAAATTTGGAGCTTAAAAAGATTTTTCTGGGAAATTTTTTTTTTTTTTTTTTCACGACTTAATGTTATAAACTTCTGCGAAGGACCTGGGGGTTTAAGGTGCTCAATACACATTTAGATAAGTTCCCAAAGGGGTCTAGTTTCCAAAATTGTGTCACTTGTTGGGGGTTTCCACTGTTTAGGCACCTCAGGGGCTCTCCAAACACTACATGGCGACTGCTTATTATGCCAGCAAATTTTACATTCAAAAAGTGAAATGGCGCTCTTTTCCTTCCGAGCTCTGCCGTGTGCATAAACAGTAAATTTCCCCACATATGGGGTATCGGCATGCTCAGGCGAAATCGCTCAACAAAATGTATGGTCCATTTTCTCCTGTTGCGAAAGTGTAAAAAAAAAATTGGGGCTCAAGGATAATTTTTGTTAAAGAAAAGTAAATGTTTATTTTTTTCTTCCACATTCAAAAAATTCCTGTGAAGCACCTGAAGGGTTAATAACTTTTTGAATGTGGTTTTGAGTACCTTGAGGGGTGCTTTTTTTTTTTAGAATGGTGTCATTTTTGTGTATTTTCTATCATATAGACCCCTCAGTCACTTCAAATGTGAGGTGGTCCCTAAAAAAAAAAAAAAGATTTTGCAAATTTTGTTGTAAAAATGAGAAATAACTGTTCAACTTTTAACCCTTATAACTTCCTAACAGAAAAAAATATATTTTTCCAAAATTATGCTGATATAAAGTAGACATGTGGGGGCAATGTTATATATTGAGCATTTGTGTGATATGACTCTCTGATTTAAGGGCATAAAAATTAAAAAGTTTGAAAATTGCCAAATTTCCATTTTCAGCTGCAGATGGAAGGAAGAGAGCCACAGTATTCATTACTGATGGGTAGGCGGAGCCCCAGATCAGGATGTCACCTCAGATCAAAAGAGTGCTGACTGGCTGGCCCCTCCAGCTCGGGCTCCTCCTACTCAGCTCCAGTCTAAGATTTGAGGTCCAGAAGGATGGTCGCTGCTAATGCAGCTCCTCAGAAGATTTTATTATTTTATATTCGGACAGGAGACCTGGATCACTAGTTGGTCTAGAGGTCTCAGGGGTACCAGCGCTGCTGTACCCCAACCTCTCCCTTGGCGGATCTGTACTTACTCAAAGTCCCTGCAGAATCCTTGCCGGCCCTGGGGGATGAGGAGAGCTTCCCTGGCGGGACGCAAACCACACGTGCGGTCACTGCGTTCCTCGCCCTGGGGGGAAGCATGGGCATAGCGCCAGAAACCCCTGAGGGTCCCTGTGGCGCCTTGGCTGGTGAGTACTCCACACAAAATGTTATTATTAATGTGTGAGTGCTTTAGCGTCTGATGGCAGCGCTATTACATGTATATCAGTATGCTTCAGCGCTGCGGTGACAGCGCTATTACATGTTTATCAGTGTTTTTCACCAGCCTCTCCCTTGGCGGATCTGTAATTACATAATGGTCCCTGCAGAATCCTTGCCGGCCCTGGGGGATGAGGAGAGTTTTCCCTGGCGGGGGCGCAAACCACACGCTGGGTCACTGCGCTTCCCGCCCTGGGGGGAAGCATGGGCATAGCGCCAGAAACCCTTAGGGGTCCCTGTGGCGCTGAGCTGATGAGTTTTCCACACAAGTTTTATTATAATAATGTGTGAGTGCTTCAGCGCTGCGGTGACAGCGCTACTACTGTATGTCAGTATGCTTCAGCGCTGCTGTGACAGCGCTGTTACATGTAGATGTGGTGATCTTTTGTCCGCAGGCAGATACCTGCAGGACAGAGAGGGAGCAGGAGCGGGGGAGTTCGCGCTCAACATTTGAGCTAGCAGGGGGCGTGGCCTATCTATCCCGGTCTTTTGAGCAGGAAGACGCGCGCTCTGGCTTTTCTCCTGCGACTCCCTCACTGTGGCGGCCATTACACAGGCTCCTGGGCTCCTCAGACCGCTCCTCTCCTCATAAGACACCACGGCCAGCTGGGTGAGTGCTGATTCCTCACCCTGCAGCGCAGCGATCGCTATCCTGCAGCTGCAGTCTCATTAGAGACATAAAATTGGCTGGGACTCACACTTCATATATATATGTTGTGGTGAGTTTGCAATATTAACCCTTCTGAGGGTTATTTCTACCAAAAAATTTTTTGACTGAATACCGCTGGGGTAACCCTGCCTGGGGGAGCGTTAACCCTTCAGCATATATAAAAAAAAAAAAAAAAACCGCATAGTTTTTGCTGGTATTACCGCTTTGACCTGTTCATACAGGTGAGACATGTCTGAACAGAGTTCAGATGCCGCGGACCATGTCCCAGTGCCATTGCGGCAATCAGATACGCAGACCTCCACAACGTCTAGCGCTGCGGTCGGCAGCGGTGAAAAATTGGACGATATCGCTCGATCAATCAACAACTTGTCTGACCTTTTAGGTCAATATGTGTCTGCTAATTCTTCTCAGAGGAAGCGACGCAGGCCGTTACCGGCCTCTACACGGAGCGAGTCAGACGTATCTGATATTGGGCAGAGTTCCCCTTTAAATTCGGATGGAGAAATATCCGATTCAGATGCGGACGAGCCGCAGGGGCGTTCCTCTATGGCGAAGCGTACGGAGGCATTAATTGAAGCCATGAGAGATATATTACAGTTACCGGAGGAGGTAACTAGTCGTCCTGGTAAATCAGCACGCATGTTCCAGGAGTCCCGTGCTTCGCGTACAACATTGCCAGCTCTGGATGAGCTTAATAGTGTAATAGAGGAGGAACGTCTATGTCCAGATAAGCGTTTTCATGGAACGCATTTCTTGGATACACTTTATCCTTGCTCTGCGGAGTTAAAGGCTAATTGGACTTCTGCTCCTGAAGTGGATGTGTCTTTATCTCAGCTTAATAAATCCTCACTACTCCCTATTAAGGGAAAAGCGAGCTTACAGGAGCCTTTGGATAGAAAAGCAGAATTGGCAGCAAAAGCAAGCTATGAGGCTGCGGGTCATGGATTCCGAGCAGTGCTAGGATCCATGTGTGCTGCTAGAGCTTCTCTAAGTTGGTTGGCACGTCTGAAGACGGAGTTGCACAATGAATCTCCGTTATCTGAGATACGGGAAACTTGTGAATGGTTAGAAACGGCAGCCTGTTATATCTTTGATGCCGGTCTGGATACGGCATCTCTGCTGGCCAAAGCGCAAGCTTCAGCGGTCACAGTCAGAAGAGCTTTATGGCTCAGACAGTGGGCCGGGGACGCAGTTTCCAAACAAGGGTTGTTGGCCTTACCTTACAAGGGTGGCCATCTTTTTGGATCTGACCTCACAGAGCTGATTTCCAAGGCTAAGGCGAAGGAATCAGCATTACCACAGCGTAGGGCCATGGCCTCGGTGTCCAGTAGGCCTGGTGTCTATAGTGGTCGGCGGTCCTTTCGGGGCCGAGGACGATCTAGTCACTCCTCGTGGGGATCGGGTCGTCCTTCCTTCTCAGGAAAGAAATCCTCTCAGAAAACTCGTACTTCCTGGAAGCAGAGTTTCCGCCAGGACAAGCGGGAACTTGACAAGAAGCCCGCAAAGTCTAATTGACGCCAGGGGTTCCACTCGAGGATTCTCGAGTGGGGGGTCGCCTGCTTCTTTTCAAGGCGACTTGGATGGCTCGCGTTCCAGATTCCTGGGCAACGCGGATTGTGTCGGCAGGCTATTTCATAGAGTTTGCTTCTCGACCCCCAAATGTTTTTTGTCAGTCTCGCGTTCCGTCGGAACTCGAGCTTGTTGTCGCTCTACAGCGAGAGGTTGAATCTCTGCTACAAAAGGGTGTAGTGATACCGGTTCCGTCAGAGGACCGAGGAAAAGGTTTTTATTCCAACCTTTTTATAGTTCCCAAAAAGGAGAACAAATTTCGCCCGATTCTGGATCTCAAGCGATTAAACCGGCATGTCCATGCCCGGAAATTTCGCATGGAGTCGCTTCGTTCCGTTGTGGCAGCTCTGTCACAGAACGATTTTCTGGTGTCAATCGACATTCGCGACGCCTATTTGCATATTCCCATCGGAAAGGCTCATCAGCGCTTTCTTCGATTTGCCATAGGTCAGAATCATTACCAGTTCGTGGCTCTGCCGTTCGGCTTAGCCTCAGCGCCAAGGGTCTTTACAAAAATTCTGGCGCCTCTCATGGCAATCCTTCGAAGACAGGGGATTACGATTCTCCCTTATCTGGACGATCTTTTGATCATGGCTTCCTCGGAGGAGGAGGCGTTGACGGCTCGGGATTTGTCTCTTCAGTTTCTGAAGGACTTCGGTTGGCTGGTCAATTGGGAGAAGTCGTCCCTGGAACCATCGAGGACAATCCTCTTTTTGGGAATGCATCTCGACACGTTTCGGTCGGTAGTTTCCCTACCACCAGACAAACAGTCATGTCTTCTTCGACATGTTCAGATTATGAGATCCTCAACGGCAATGTCTCTACGGAAGTGTATGCGTCTTCTAGGACTGATGGTGGCGTCCATGGAGGCAATTCCTTTTGCCCAGTTCCACTCCAGGACTCTTCAAAGGTTCATCTTGAGTCGATGGAATCAGTCGCAATCGCTGGATTGCAGTGTCACCATTTCTCGCGCGGTGCGGGATTCTCTAGAGTGGTGGTTACGTCCAGGGGCATTCTCCCTGGGGAAGTCTTTCCTCCCTCCGAAGTGGTCAGTCATAACCACCGATGCCAGCCTGACGGGCTGGGGGGGTGTTTGGAACAATCTCTGGATTCAGGGGGTATGGTCATCGGAAGAGTCTGTGCTTCCGATCAACATCCTGGAATTGAGGGCGATTTTCCTTTGCCTCCAACATTGGACGGTCCCTTTGAGCGGTCTGCCAGTCCGTGTGCAGACAGACAATGCGACGGCTGTCGCGTATATCAACCACCAAGGTGGGACAAGGAGTTCCAGACTCATGGTAGAGGTGTCCCGAATTCTGATTTGGGCAGAGGCCAATGTACCAGCCATTTCGGCGATTCACATTCCAGGGGTTCAGAATGTTACAGCGGACTTTCTCAGTCGCAGAAGGATGGATTCCGGGGAATGGAGCCTCCATCCGGATGTGTTTGCACTACTGTGCTCTCGCTGGGGAACCCCCCAAGTGGATTTGATGGCATCCAGGTTCAATGCCAAGTTACCGACATTCATGTCCAGGTACAAGGATCCGAAGGCGGTGGCGGTGGATGCTCTAGTGGCTCAGTGGGATCAGTTCGAGCTGATCTATGTATTCCCGCCGATATCCTTACTTCCTCTAGTACTGCGTCGGATCAGACTAGAGAGAATTCCAGCTATTTTGATAGCTCCAGACTGGCCAAGAAGGGTGTGGTTCTCGACAATAATGTCGCTGTTGGCGGCACCTCCTTTTCCACTCCCTCTTCAACCGGACTTGTTGACTCAGGGGCCCGTTTGTCATCCGGACTTGATGTCCCTGCGTTTGACGGCGTGGCTCTTGAGACCGAAATCTTGACCCGTAAGAGGTTTCTCAGCCGAGGTCATTGCTACCCTTCGTGCTGCAAGATGTCCGGCTACTACTAGGATTTACCACAAAATTTGGGAAACCTTCTTTTCGTGGTGTTTGGGGTCCTCTCGGAACCCGAGAAAATTTTCCATTCCCAACCTGTTGGCTTTTCTACAGCATGGGCTAGACAAGGGTTTGGCAGTAAGCACTCTGAAAGGTCAGATTTCTGCTCTGTCCTTATTGTTTCGGAGAACCATTGCTTCAAATAGAGATGTGCTCTCCTTTTTCCGAGGTATATCTCGTAAGTTTCCGCCGCGGAAGGCACCCGTGTCTCCTTGGCGGCTCAACCTTGTTTTGGAGGCTCTTCAGCATAAACCTTTTGAGCCTATGGTTTCTGCTAGCCTTTCTTTACTTTCTTGGAAGGTGGCTTTCCTTGTTGCAGTCACTTCCTTGAGGAGAGTTTCTGAGTTGGCAGCTCTTTCTTGTTCGCCTCCTTTTCTGGAGTTTTTTTCCGGATCGTGTAGTGCTTCGCACTCGGGGTGATTTTTTTGCCTAAAGTGGTGTCACAATTTCATGTCAACCAGGATATTGTGTTGCCTTCATTCTGCCCGGATCCGAAGAATGTGAAAGAGCGAGCTTTACACACATTGGATTTAGTGCGGGCCTTGAAGTTTTATCTATCTATTACTCAAGGTTTTCGTAAGACGGACTCCCTGTTTGTGGTTCCAGCAGGTCGTCGGCGTGGTCAACGAGCTTCCAAGGATTCTATAGCTCGTTGGATCCGGTCAGCTATTTTGGAAGCTTACCGTCTTCGGGGTGAATCTTGCCCGATTAAGATTCGAGCCCATTCTACGAGAGCTGTGGCCTCATCGTGGGCTTTTCATCAAGGTGCCTCGCAGTGCAGCTCTGTCGAGCGGCAACTTGGCGCTCTGTCCACACGTTTACAAAGTTTTATAAAGTGGACGTCAGTGCTTCCGCTGATGCAGCCCTCGGACGTAGGGTCCTGCAGGCAGCTGTAGTTTAAAGTTCTGGTTGAACTTGTGTTTAGCGCTGGTTGCGCTTTGTTGTTAAGGTTGTTGGGTTTCTGCCTTTTATTGGTTTTTCCCACCCTTATTTTTGAACTGCTTTGGGACGTCCCATCAGTAATGAATACTGTGGCTCTCTTCCTTCCATCTGCAGCTGAAACACGGATTTTGGTAAGAACTTACCTGTAAAATCCTTTTCAGCGAAGGAAGGAAGAGAGACACAGCACCCTCCCAAGGCAGAAGTGTGTTGATGTTTTCAGATGCAGCGCGACCCTTATCTGATAGCGATTATCTGGGCTGAGGTCAGCGCGCTAAGGCTCTGTTCCAGCATCGCCAGCTCATCGCAGTAGTCAGGTTCCGTGAGTAGTACCTGGAACTCTGTGGTTTTTGGCTTTCTTTGCATGCATAACCTGTATCCTTGTGTTTTTTCTCTGAAGTTCCTTCAGAAGGGGTTATGTTGCTCCGTTGGTGATCTTGGCTCTTTTCCTCAAAGCTTTGGTACGACTGGAGCTGAGTAGGAGGAGCCCGAGCTGGAGGGGCCAGCCAGTCAGCACTCTTTTGATCTGAGGTGACATCCTGATCTGGGGCTCCGCCTACCCATCAGTAATGAATACTGTGTCTCTCTTCCTTCCTTCGCTGAAAAGGATTTTACAGGTAAGTTCTTACCAAAATCCGTGTTTTTTAACAAATAAACACAAGTCATATCAAAGAAATTCTACCACTATCATAAAGTACAATATGTCAAAAGAAAGCAGTCTCAGAATCACCAGGATCCGTTAACGCTTTCCAGAGTTACTACCTCATAAAGGGACAGTGGTCAGAATTGTAAAAATTGGCTTGGTCAGGAAGGTGAAAACAGGCTTTGGGGTGAAGGGTTAATGTCCATCAAACACAACACAATAGCATAGATGATGATACATCATATAATCAGAAAATATACACTGTAGTATTTCACAGATTTTCATATCCACCAATAGTCACCATTGTGATTTTCTATGCTGATGAGATTCCTTCGCTCATGACACGGGAGCCCAAGAGGAAGCAGAAATGCTACGGTAGTTGGAATGTTTTGGGGTCTACCCCTTTCTTCTTTGGGTGGTCCCCAAAAGGTCAAAATATCACCTTCCGAGTATCATTATAAATTGATGAGCATGCCTAAATTAGTTTGTAGATGGGTCACCTAATATGGAGCCTGCTGTGAGCTGTGACAGGAAGTGCGAGTCTTAAAAAAAAAAGTGTCCAGTGTGAAAATTTGCATTATTATTATTAAAGATTATAATATTTTTTAAAAAATCCAAAAATGGGGAAAAAAAGAAATGTAACACAAAAGCCTGATTTAAAACAAATCATTTTCTAACAATGGCTTCCCTGACTATACAGTTTTGCGATGTGACAGGTGAATTTGTTTGCATTTGCTCTGAGAACTAAATTTACAATTTTTTTTTTTTTTATGTTCTATGCAATTTACATAGCTGTTGGTTGAACAGCTATCTTTCCTGATCTCCCATACATATTAATGCTTAAACCTGTCATGTACTAGAAATGCTGCTAAGGTGCAGACATGGGGTTAACCTGCAGTTAAATAGCACTTTCAAGCTGCCTGACACCAATAATGAACGCCCCGCTGCTGGGAGGAAATTAACTTTATTCCTTCCGGCAGACTCGTGGCTTTCAGTCAGAGGTGAAACCACTCTCCGTTCACAGACACCACTCTAAGACCACAGTGACGCTATTTCTGGGAAAGTAAAAAAATTGTTTAACTACAGCAACCCTTGTCCATCTGTCAGAGGGGCAGTCTGTAAGAATACATACCCCTCTGGGAAATGTGTATGTACATTAAGCTGCATGTAATATTCTGATTCTATCTTATAGGGCCATATCCACCCAGCATTATAAGCTTCGTGCTGGATCTGTGAAAATTCTTTTTTTGTTCTCTCCCACTCCACTGCACCTTATATAATTAGGAGAGTTACAGTAAAATATAATAAAAAAAGTGCTCTCTCCTTCTCTCTGTATGTATGTATAACAAAGGAAAAATGAAGTGTTCAGAGATGGACATCTGGAGGACTTCAATTGTTAAAAAAACAGAAATACCCCTTTTCCCTTGGATGAGTAACCTGTATAAAAAATAAGTTAGCAGTGGGGCATCTTAAAAGGTTACAATTGTCATTTACTCTAGTGCATAGAATATTGGTAGACAAGTTACAGAACTTGTATTTCTTGTGTTGCCTAAAGAGTAAGTAGACATTTAAGGGTTCATAGTGAATTATTATTAATATTCAATTTGATTCTTAAAGCAGAGTTCTTTGTTGCATTTTTCAGGGTACCATGGAAGAAAAAATCTATGATCGACAGGTCACCAAACAGTCACTCTCCTTCAGAGTAATCGACCAGCAGCAGATAGAGCGTCATTTTACCATGAATGAGCTCACAGAGCTTTACGCATTCGAGCCAGATCTCCTAGATGACCCCAACTCAGAAAAGAAGAAGAAGAGAGAGATTCCAAAACTGCCAAAGGTGAGAGGATCAATCTTTATTGTTTAGGGGTCTTACTATTGTACAGTTGTACATCTGGGAAACCATTAGTCAATGTCCTACTACAGGTGCATCTTCATACAGTGCACGTTTACAGTGACCTAGAGATGATTTAGCTTTAGGCTGTGTTTTTGTATGCATGTTTGTGGTGTATGGCTATCATCCCTGCTTCTCAGACTGGGGTTCTGTACACTAGTCTTTCTAAACAGTGTGCTGCAGTACAATATGCCAAAATCATTGAGGCGTGCAGCTGTGCGCCAATGCAAAAGGAGTATATTTCTGTGATAATTTACACTTTTTCAGCTGCAGATGAAGGAAGAGAGCCACAGTATTCATTACTGATGGGTAGGCGGAGCCCCAGATCAGGATGTTACCTCAGATCAAAAGAGTGATGACTGGCTGGCCCCTCCAGCTCAGGCTCCTCCTACTCAGCTCCAGTCTAAGATTTGAGGTCCAGAGGATGGTCGCTGCTAATGCAGCTCCTCAGAAGATTTTATTATTTTAATATTCGGACAGGAGACTTGGATCACTAGTTGGTCTAGAGGTCTCAGGGGTATCAGCGCTGCTGTACCCCAACCTCTCCCTTGGCGGATCTGTATTTACTCAAAGTCCCTGCAGAATCCTTGCCGGCCCTGGGGGATGAGGAGAGCTTCTCTGGCGGGAACGCAAACCACACGTGCGGTCACTGCGTTCTTCGCCCTGGGGGGAAGCATGGGCACTGCGCCAGAAACCCTGAGGGTCCCTGTGGCGCCTTGGCTGGTGAGTACTCCACACAAATTTTAATAATAATTATGTGTGAGTGCTTTAGCGTCTGAATGAGCAGCGCTATTACTAATGTCAGTATGCTTCAGCGCTGCTGTGACAGCGTTACTACATGTATGTCAGTATGCTTCAGCGCTGCTGTGACAGCGCTACTACATGTAATGTCAGTATGCTTCAGCGCTGTGTGACAGCGCTACTACATGTAATGTCAGTATGCTTCAGCGCTGCTGTGACAGCGCTACTACATGTAATGTCAGTATGCTTCAGCGCTGCTGTGACAGCGCTACTACATGTAATGTCAGTATGCTTCAGCGCTGCTGTGACAGCGCTGTTACAAGAAGATGTGGTGATTTTTTGTCCGCAGGCAGATAGCTGCAGGACAGAGAGGGAGCAGGAGCGGGGAGAGTTCGCGCTCATTATTTGAGCTAGCAGGGGGCGTGGCCTATCTATCCCGGTCTTTTGAGCAGGAAGACGCGCGCTCTGGCTTTTCTCCTGCGACCCCCTCACTGTGGCGGCCATTACTCAGGCTCCTGGGCTCCTCGGACCGCTCCTCTCCTCATATAGACACCACGGCCAGCTGGGTGAGTGCGGATTCCTCACCCCGCAGCGCAGCGATCGCTATCCTGCAGCTGCAGTCTCATCAGAGACATAAAAATTGGCTGGGGCTCACAAATATATATATATTTTGGTGAGTTTGCAATATTAACCCCTTTGAGGGTTATTTCTACCAGCTAAATTTGCTGACTGAATACCGCTGGGGTAACTCTGCTTGGTGGAGCGTTAACCCTTCAGCGTTTGAAAAAAAAAAAAAAAAAACCGCATAGTTTTTTGCTGGTATTACCGCTTTGACCTGCTCATACAGGTGAGACATGTCTGAACAGAGTTCAGATGCCGCGGATCACGTCCCAGTGCCATTGCGGCAATCAGATACGCAGACCTCCACAGCGTCTAGCGCTGCGGTCGACAGCGGTGGAAAATTGGATGATATCGCTCGATCGATTAATAACTTATCTGACCTTTTAGGTCAATATGTGTCTGCTAATTCCTCTCAGAGGAAGCGACGCAGGCCGTTACCGGCCTCTACACGGAGCGAGTCAGATGTATCTGATATTGGGCAGAGTTCCCCTTTAAATTCGGATGGAGAAATATCCGATTCAGATGCGGACGAGCCGCAGGGGCGTTCCTCTATGACGAAGCGTACGGAGGCATTAATTGAAGCCATGAGAGATATATTACAGTTACCGGAGGAGGTAACTAGTCGTCCTGGTAAATCAGCACGCATGTTCCAGGAGTCCCGTGCTTCGCGCACAACATTGCCAGCTCTGGATGAGCTTAATGGTGTAATAGAGGAGGAACGTCTATGTCCAGATAAGCGTTTTCATGGAACGCATTTCTTTGATACACTTTATCCTTGCTCTACGGAGTTAAAGGCTAATTGGACTTCTGCTCCTGAAGTGGATGTGTCTTTGTCTCAGCTTAGTAAATCCTCTCTACTCCCTATTAAGGGAAAAGCGAGCTTACAGGAGCCTTTGGATAGAAAGGCAGAATTGGCGGCAAAAGCAAGCTATGAGGCTGCGGGTCATGGATTTCGAGCAGTGCTAGGATCCATGTGTGCTGCTAGAGCTTCTCTAAGCTGGTTGGCACGTCTGAAGACGGAGTTGCAAAATGAATCTCCGTTATCTGAGATACGGGAAACTTGTGAATGGTTAGAAACGGCAGCCTGTTATATCTTTGATGCCGGTCTGGAGGTGGCCATCTTTTTGGATCCGACCTCACAGAGCTGATTTCCAAGGCTAAGGCGAAGGAATCAGCATTACCACAGCGAAGGGCCATGGCCTCGGTGTCCAGTAAGCCTGGTGTTTATAGTGGTCGGCGGTCCTTTCGGGGCCGAGGACGATCTAGTCACTCCTCGTGGGGATCGGGTCGTCCTTCTTTCTCAGGAAAGAAATCCTCTCAGAAAACTCGTACTCCCTGGAAGCAGAGTTTCCGCCAGAACAAGCGGGAACTTGACAAGAAACCCGCAAAGTCGGATTGACGCCAGGGGTCCACTCGAGGATTCTCGAGTGGGGGGTCGCCTGCTTCTTTTCAAGGAGACTTGGATGGCTCGCGTTCCAGATTCCTGGGTAACGCGGATAGTGTCGGCAGGCTATTTCATAGAGTTTGCTTCTCAACCCCCAAATGTTTTTTGTCAATCTCGCGTTCCGTCGGAACCCGAGCTTGTTGTCGCTCTACAGCGAGAGGTCGAATCGCTACTACAAAAGGGTGTAGTGATACCGGTTCCGTCAGAGGACCGAGGGAAAGGTTTTTATTCCAACCTTTTTATAGTTCCCAAAAAGGAGAACAAATTTCGCCCGATTCTGGATCTCAAGCGATTAAACCGGCATGTCCATGCCCGGAAATTTCGCATGGAGTCGCTTCGTTCCGTTGTGGCAGCTCTGTCACAGAACGATTTTCTGGTGTCAATCGACATTCGCGACGCCTATTTGCATATTCCCATCGGAAAGGCTCATCAGCGCTTTCTTCGATTTGCCATAGGTCAGAATCATTACCAGTTCGTGGCTCTGCCGTTCGGCTTAGCCTCAGCGCCAAGGGTCTTTACAAAAATTCTGGCGCCCCTCATGGCACTCCTTCGAAGACAGGGGATTACGATTCTCCTTATCTGGACGATCTTTTGATCGTGGCTTCCTCGGAGGAGGAGGCGTTGACGGCTCGGGATTTGTCTCTTCAGTTTCTGAAAGACTTCGGTTGGCTGGTCAATTGGGAGAAGTCGTCCCTGGAACCATCGAGGACAATTCTCTTTTTGGGAATGCATCTCGACACGTTTCGGTCGGTAGTTTCCCTACCACCAGACAAACAGTCATGTCTTCTTCGACATGTACAGATTATGACATCCTCAACGGCAATGTCCCTACGGAAGTGTATGCGTCTTCTGGGACTGATGGTGGCGTCCATGGAGGCAATTCCTTTTGCCCAGTTCCACTCCAGGACTCTTCAAAGGTTCATCTTGAGTCGATGGAATCAGTCGCAATCGCTGGATTGCAGTGTCACCATTTCTCGCGCGGTGCGGGATTCTCTAGAATGGTGGTTACGTCCAGGGGCATTCTCCCTGGGGAAGTCTTTCCTCCCTCTGAAGTGGTCAGTCATAACCACCGATGCCAGCCTGACGGGCTGGGGGGGTGTTTGGAACAATCTCTGGATTCAGGGGGTATGGTCACCGGAAGAGTCTGTGCTTCCGATCAACATCCTGGAATTGAGGGCGATTTTCCTTTGCCTCCAACATTGGACGGTCCCTTTGAGCGGTCTGCCAGTCCGTGTGCAGACAGACAATGCGACGGCTGTCGCGTATATCAATCACCAAGGTGGGACAAGGAGTTCCAGACTCATGGTAGAGGTGTCCCGAATTCTGATTTGGGCAGAGGCCAATGTACCAGCCATTTCGGCGATTCACATTCCAGGGGTTCAGAATATTACAGCGGACTTTCTCAGTCGCAGAAGGATGGATCCCGGGGAATGGAGCCTCCACCCGGAAGTCTTTGCACTACTGTGCTCTCGCTGGGGAACCCCCCAAGTGGATTTGATGGCATCCAGGTCCAATGCCAAGTTACCGACATTCATGTCCAGGTACAAGGACCCGAAGGCGGTGGCGGTGGATGCTCTAGTGGCTCAGTGGGATCAGTTCGAGCTGATCTATGTATTCCCGCCGATATCCTTACTTCCTCTAGTGCTGCGTCGGATCAGACTAGAGAGAATTCCAGCTATTCTGATAGCTCCAGACTGGCCAAGAAGGGTGTGGTTCTCGACAATAATGTCGCTGTTGGCGGCACCTCCGTTTCCACTCCCTCTTCAACCGGACTTGTTGACTCAGGGGCCCGTTTGTCATCCGGACTTGATGTCCCTGCGTTTGACGGCGTGGCTCTTGAGACCGAAATCTTGACCCGTAGAGGTTTTTCAGCCGAGGTCATTGCTACCCTTCGTGCTGCAAGATGTCCGGCTACTTCTAGGATTTACCACAAAATTTGGGAAACCTTCTTTTCGTGGTGTTTGGGGTCTTCTCGGAACCCGAGAAAATTTTCCATTCCCAACCTGTTGGCTTTTCTGCAGCATGGGCTAGACAAGGGTTTGGCAGTTAGCACTCTGAAAGGTCAGATTTCTGCTCTGTCCTTATTGTTCCGGAGAACCATTGCTTCGAATAGAGACGTGCTCTCCTTTTTCCGAGGTATCTCTCGTAAGTTTCCGCCGCGGAAGGCACCCGTGTCTCCTTGGCGGCTCAACCTTGTTTTGGAGGCTCTTCAGCATAAACCTTTTGAACCTATGGTTTCTGCTAGCCTTTCTTTACTTTCTTGGAAGGTGGCTTTCCTTGTTGCAGTCACTTCTTTGAGGAGAGTTTCTGAATTGGCAGCTCTTTCTTGTTCGCCTCCTTTTCTGGAGTTTTTTCCGGATCGTGTAGTGCTTCGCACTCGGGGTGATTTTTTGCCTAAAGTGGTGTCACAATTTCATGTTAACCAGGATATTGTGTTGCCTTCACTCTGTCCGGATCCGAAGAATACGAAAGAGCGAGATTTACACACATTGGATTTAGTGCGGGCCTTGAAGTTTTATCTATCTATTACTCAAGGTTTTCGTAAGACGGACTCCCTGTTTGTGGTTCCGGCAGGTCGTCGGCGTGGTCAACGAGCTTCCAAGGGTTCTATAGCTCGTTGGATCCGGTCAGCTATTTTGGAAGCTTACCGTCTTCGGGGTGAATCTTGCCCGATTAAGATTCGAGCCCATTCCACGAGAGCTGTGGCTTCATCGTGGGCTTTTCATCAAGGTGCTTCGGCAGTGCAGCTTTGCCGAGCGGCGACTTGGCGCTCTGTCCACACGTTTACAAGGTTTTATAAAGTGGACGTCAGTGCTTCCGCTGATGCAGCCCTCGGACGTAGGGTCCTGCAGGCAGCTGTAGTTTAAAGTTCTGGATGAACTTGTGTTTAGCGCTGGTTGCGCTTTGTTGTTAAGGTTGTTGGGTTTCTGCCTTTTGTTGGTTTTTTCCCACCCTTATTTTTGAACTGCTTTGGGACGTCCCATCAGTAATGAATACTGTGGCTCTCTTCCTTCATCTGCAGCTGAAACACGGATTTTGGTAAAGACTTACCTGTAAAATCCTTTTCAGCGAAGGAAGGAAGAGAGACACAGCACCCTCCCACGGCAGAAGTGTGTTGATGTTTTCAGATGCAGCGCGACCCTTATCTGATAGCGATTATCTGGGCTGAGGTCAGCGCGCTAAGGCTCTGTTCCAGCATCGCCAGCTCATCGCAGTAGTCAGGTTCCGTGAGTAGTACCTGGAACTCTGTGGTTTTTGGCTTTCTTTGCATGCATAACCTGTATCCTTGTGTTTTTTCTCTGAAGTTCCTTCAGAAGGGGTTATGTTGCTCTGCTGGTGATCTTGGCTCTTTTTCTAAAAGCTTTGGTACGACTGGAGCTGAGTAGGAGGAGCCCGAGCTGGAGGGGCCAGCCAGTCATCACTCTTTTGATCTGAGGTAACATCCTGATCTGGGGCTCCGCCTACCCATCAGTAATGAATACTGTGTCTCTCTTCCTTCCTTCGCTGAAAAGGATTTTACAGGTAAGTCTTTACCAAAATCCGTGTTTTTGTGCCGTAAGTTACAATGAATTTGCTTGGACACAGGCATCCATGCCCCCTCCCTCTGACCCTCCACCCTTTTTCCAAAAAATAGTCAGAGTTGGCCAGGCAGGACTTGCAGAAAATGCCAAGTCGCATCATTTTTATGCAACTACAAGCTGTGGTGACATTTCAAGCAGTTTTATGCAATAATTTTGTGAGGCTTCATTTCCGGCTGTAAGGGAAACACCATATTTGCAGTTCAATTCTACATATAATGTGGAGTATGTTTATAAATTCTTGATCCCCTTTTGAGCTTATATTGCAGTCTTTTCCATTTACCCTCAAAAGTAACATTTTCTCTGTTTCTTTTGTTGAATTATCTGTGCTTTGTAGACATGTAACTTATCTGATCTTCTTTGTTTGTGGCCATACTCCCTAAACAAATACAAAACCAAAGAAATGAGCCGGAATCACACTGTGGCCACTGAACAGACAAAACCTCAGATAAAAACAAAATAAGTAAATGGAAAGAATATATGTAAATAACATAGGGTACATAGTTAACACTGCTTTGATTATAAAAAAAAAAGCACAAAGCCATCCCACCGTACTCATCCAGGACATCCATAACTTACTGTGTGTCAGCAGACCTCATAATGGATAAAGGCAGGGCATGCCCCAGATCCTATTGTTCAGGCAACCACCCGTAACTAAACTAATGGTAAAGCTGAACTAGCCAATTTTGGTGAGACCAGCTTACCATATGGTATGTACGTGTATGGGAAAGAAGTGGGCATGTTGGATTTCATAGTGTCCAATAATTTATTCTCAATGGTGATAATGGCGGTGGCTTATCTCCCTTAATTAAAAAAAAAAAGTGTGAGGACTCTTCCCCTGCACACAGACACCTGTGTGCAGGGCTAGGGAGTTAAGGTACTGCCACACTAAACAATCCCGCTAGCGATCACGATAACGACGCATACTAATGCGATCGCTAGCGGGATTGTTTCTATATCGCTGATAGCGGCTTAACTTAGCGATGTCGTTAAGGACGCTATCGCGGTTAGCGATCTCCTTAACGACTTTAGCGGTACAAAAGTACCGCTAAATCGCTAAGAAAAGGAGCCACACTCAGCGATATATACTTACCAGCGGGGGGCGCCAACGATAAAATAGGGTCCGGAACGATGTCAGCGACGAGCGAGATCACAGCAGGATCTCAGCAGGGGCCACGTCGCTGGTAGATGCCGCACACAACAACATCGCTAACGGGATCGCTAAATAGTGACGTTTTTTAGCGATCCCGTTAGCGATGTTGTTTAGTGTGGCATACCCTTTAGATCAGGCAGTGCTCCAATGAGGGCACTGTCAGTCATCACAGGGGGCAGGGTTTATGCTGTAATTGGGGGGGTGGAAAGGTTCACCGAAAACTTGTTGACCACACCAAGGATGCGCCGAAGACTCATTATTTACATATGTAATCAAACTGTGTTGCTCTAAAACTCGTTTTCTAAAATCTACTGTCTGATTTTTATAGGGGCTAAGTTCCCTATTTGAAGGTCTAAATAGTTCAGTTGAGGTGACAGACTCCTTTTAAGAGTTCAGGCTGAGTGAATATCAGATACGTGATAAGTAAACTATCAAGACAGTGATTCCAATTTACATACGGCCAGTCTGCGAAATAGCTGTTCGCCCTACTGCCCTCCGCCTTGAATTTTCCAGTAATATGTGACCCGGGGGGATCTTCACCCAATGTTAGAACAGGACCTGGCTCATGTTTGGCCTGCTTGGCTATTTTCATGTATCCCTCAGACTTGTATGAAGAACATTCTGTTATGTAGGAATAGTGTAGTTTGATGGTAATGATCTGAATACAGGGTCGGAGTACTTCATATCTGAGGATTGCCCCCTAGCTTTTGCTTTGAAACTTGTTTAATAAGCACAACAGCTAAGCTAGAGGTCAGTCTGATGGCTGCACAGCCCCGTGTGAGTTGAGTCAACGTTTTGTCATTTTTACTTTGACGTTTCTGATCTTTTACCATAATGTAAAAGTCTTACTATTACAGTCCTACTATTTTTACATCACAAGTCTGGAAACTGATCACAATCTCTACTATAAATGGTGTAATGTTTTGCTGAGCACAGTCTTGTGTACATTGGCATCACCGGGCTGTCCACATGAAAGAAATGATGTCATTTGACTTGTTGGCGTATTACCAGAGTACAGGGATGGGCAGTGATGTTGTGACCTCTGCAGCTCCTTCACCCCTGATTCAGAGGAGAAGATATTGCAGAGAGTTTTGGCATCATTTTGGTAAGTTTTATTAGAACAGCATGAGCAGGTCTCCTCCAGACGTGACTTTTAGGGACTTGTGCATTAAAATAAATACCAAGAGCTTTTATGGGTGTCCAGCCAAAAAAAGGATATGAAAACCTGGAGAAAAACAGCCTACTGCAGGAGTAGAGCAGGCTACTAGACGTCTGCTGAGCATATTCCAAGAGTAATTCTTTCCTTTTCATTTCAGAAGTTCTTTGAAAGGTAACCCGCTACCCTGCGCTATTACCCTCCTCCCCTTCCTTCAAGCACACACTTATCCAACATAGATCTTTCCCACAGACAAAGAATGCCAGAGAACCTAGTGTGAACTGAAGCTTGACTTGAATATTAGATGACTTGCACAGAGGAATAATGGCCGTAACCTCAGAATAGAAACCCGTCCCTTTTCACAGAGAGATTGATGGGATGCCTTACCTTGGAGATCAGATTTAGGCTGGCAGGATAAGGTTTAGGGAGGTAAACAATAGGCTTTTTTAACCTCTTAACTGGTAATGCTGTTGAACTCTTCCTCCAGTTCCTGATATATGAATGAATCCGTTTGGGCACAGACCACCAACAATGACCTTGCAGCTATTGACATTTTAGGGGCGGCTTGATGTTGCTACATTAAATTTGTGTTGGGAACTGCACTGTTTGAATAGACCCCCTGCATTCCTCAGCACTGAGCTTTCATCATTTGGGTCACCTGCCCCAAATCATTAACGTCTTTGTAATACATGGTCATCTCTTCATGGAGATCTGATTTGTGTACAATGTTCCTTTGTAACTCCATTACATGCATGTAGTATCGTGTTTCAGCTGCAGAGGGAAGGAAGAGAGCCACAGTATTCATTACTGATGGGTAGGCGGAGCCCAGATAGGATTAACACCTCAGATTAAAAAGAGTGTTGACCGGCCCCTCCAGCTCGGGCTCCTCCTACTCAGCTTTCTTCAGTCTTAAATTTGAGGTCCCAGAGGATGGTCGCTGCTGGAAGCAGCTCCTCAGAAAACTTTATTATTTTAATTCGGACAAGAGACTTGGATCACCAAATGTGGTCTAGAGGTCTCAGGGGTCTCAGCGCTGCTGGACCCCACCTCTCCCTTGGCAATCTGCAATTACCCTGATGGTGGTCCCTGCAGAACCTGCCGGCCCTGGGGGATGAGGAATGGCTTCCCTGGCGGGGACGCAAACCGCGCACAGGGGTCACTGCGTTCCCTGCCCGGGGGGGGGGGGGAAGCATGGGCATAGCGCCAGAAACCCCTGGGGGTCCCTGTGGCGTTTCGGCTGGTGAGTACTCACATTTTTATTAAAGTGATGTGTGAGTGATTTAGCGGCTACTACAGCAGCCGCTGTACAGTATACATGCCGGTGACTAGTTTTTCTATGTCCGCAGGAGGATTCCTGCAGGACGGGGGAAAGGAGAGGATTACGCGCTCTTTTTATTTTTGAATTTCGCGCGCTTTTCGGCAGTCTCCATTTCCAGCTCCTCTACATGGAGCACATCGGAGACAGAGCGCGGCGGCCATTGCTGATCAGAAGCAGGCTGAAAGCTCTCCGGGTCGCTCCCCTCCACTCCCGGCAAGAACCGTGACCAGCTGGGTGAGTCGCTTCTACCCGCCGGGCAGAAGCTTAACCCCTTCACCCCCACAGCGCAGGCGCCGTCTGGGGCACTACTGAGTGACAGATCTGCGCGGTCCTGCAGCTGTTGTCGCATAAGGGGGCTCGCACACTTTTCAATAATAATAAAGAGGTTGTGGGGAGTCTGCGACATTAATACTGCCACTAGCGTTCCCGCTAACGATCCCAATAACGACACATTCTATGCGATCGTTTGTGTGATTATTTTTAATGTCACTAGTAGCTGCCAATCTGGACGATCTCATTAGCATCGCATAAGCGATTAGCGATCTCCTTGACAACTTTGGCGGTCATTGCGCTATACAAAACAGCGCAATTTTTTAGCGATCTTGTGGAACTTGCTCTGTTTAGTGTGGCATAGCTGCCCTGCAGCTGCGACCTTATAAGAGGCGCTTGAGATTCGCACACCCTTTTCATTATCAAGGTTGTGGGGAGTCGGCTACTTTAACCCCTTCTTAGGCGGTTAACTCTTAATGGGGGACAGCTGGGGTAGCTCTCTCTTTTAGAGCTTTAACCCTTCAGCGTTTGTGTTTTCTTTAAGAAACACTGTCCTGGTTACTGACAGGTTTAACCTGCCATATACTGTGCAAGGGCATGTCAGAGATTGTCTCCCAGATCCGCTACGGTTCAGCCTCGCGTATCTGACACGCAGACCTCGACTCATGCGCGGCGGTCGGAGGTTCCAGTGGTGTCAAAATGGAGGCCTTCACTAGTGTCTATTGATGGCCTGTCTGACCTTTTTAGGTTATGGAGTGTCAGCTAGATTCTCTCAAGGAAGCGACACAAATCGGTGCCTTCCTTTTCGCTTAGCGAAGAAGTCCGATTCGGATAAGGAGGATCGGCAGGGACACTCTGCCTCTCTCATGGGCCGTACAAAAATTTCTATTGGAACCATGAGGGCGTTACAGTTACCGGAGGAGGTAACTAGACGTCCTGGTAAGTCGGCCCGGATGTTTCAGGAGTCGCATGGGTCGCGACATTTTACAAACTGTATCCGTTTTTTTCTACAGAGTTTGTTTGCTAATTGGACCCTTCTTCTGAAGTGAATGTCCCTTTATCCCAGCTTAGCAAATCTTCCTGGTAAAGGGAAGGCGAGTCTGCAGGACACGCTGGGCAGAAAAACGGAGATGGCAACAATATTCATCTGCGAGGCCGTGGTTCATAGATTCGGTATTAAGGATCTAGGTGTACTTGTTAAGTCCCCCTGAGCCGTTGGACCGTCTAAGGACGGCGTGGCAAGATGGATCCCTCTATCGAGGTAGATGGGCTTTTCAAGTTGAAGGATAATGCGTCACTGCTATCCAGGGCGCAATCCTCGGCAGTCACAGTCAGAAGAGCACTGTGACTTGGACGGTGGAACGCGGTTTTCCAACAGGGTTTGCTATCTTTAGCTTACAAAGTGGTCAGCTATTTGAGTCTGACCTCACGGAGCTGATTGCCAAGGTAAAGGCAAAAGAAACAGCTTTACCGCAGCGCAGAGCTGTGACTTCTGCGTCTGGCAGGGCTAGTGCCGATAGTTATCAGCGGTCCTTTCGGTTCAAGGGATGATCCGGCCAACCCTCTGGGGGTTTGGGTCGTCTCTCTCTTTTTTAAAAAAAAATAAAAATAAAAAAGGGGAATTCTCAGAAATTCCGCATACCCTGGAAACAGAACTTCTGTTAAGACAGAAGCTGGCAAAAAATCCGCTAAGGCGGACTGACATCTGAATCTCACTCGAGCGCTCTCGAGTGGGGGGTCGTTTACTCCCAATTCAAACCGACTTGGGTTTCCCGTGTGTCGGACGCCTGGGTGACACAGGTTGTGTTGGCAGGCTACTTCATAGAGTTTCTTTCTCGACCCCCGGACAGCCGAACTATTTACCTCTCTACTGCGAGAGGTCGATTCCCTTCTGCAGAAGGGTGTGGTGGTACCGGTTCCGCAGAGGACCGGGGAAGAGGATTTTTTATTCAACCTCTTGGTAGTCCCCAAAAAGGAGGACAAATTTCGCCCTATTCTGGAAAGATTGAATCGGCTTGTCCACACCCGAAAATTCCGCATGGAGTCGCTTCGCTCCGTTATGGCAGCCTGTCGCAGAACGACTTTTTGTTCAATCGACATTCGCGACGCTTATTTACATGTTTCCGTCGGAAGAGCTCACCAGCGCTTCCTTCGTTTTTGCCATAGATCAACCATTACCAGGTTGTGGCTCGGCCATTCGGCTTGGCCTTAACGCCCAGAATTTCTACAACGATTCTGGCGTCTAAATCTCATGGCAAGTCTTCAAAGAAGACGGGGACTTATGATTCGTCCCTACCTGACGACCTTTCGATTGTGGCGTCCTCAAAGGAGGAGGTGACGGCTCGCAATCTATCCCTTCAGCTCCTGGAGGATTTCGGGTGACTGGTCAATTGGGGGAAGTCGTCTCTGGAATCGTCGCAGTCAATCCTGTTTTTGGGGATGCATTTCGACACGGTACGGGCGGTGGTGTCCCTACCTCCAGATAAGCAGGCATGTCTTTTCCGACATGTACAGATTATGAAGTCTGCGACAGCAATGTCCCTTCGGAAGGTATGCGCCTTCTGGTTTTGACCATGGAGGCACTTCCGTTTGCCAAATTTCATTCCAGAGCTCTCCAAAAGCTCATTCTGAGTCGTTGGGATCGATCGCAAGTTTCACTGGATTGCAGCGTCACCATCTCTCACAGGGTGCGAGAATCCCTAGGATGGTGGTTACGTCCAGGAGCGTTATCCCTGGGAAAGTCTTTCCTATCTCCGAAGTGGTCGGTCATAACCACCAATGCCAGCCTGACGGGCTGGGGGGGGTGTCTGGAACGATCTTTGGATCCTGGGAGTATGGTCATCGGAAGAGTCGGTTCTACCGATCAACATCCTGGAATTGAGGGCAATTTTTTCTTTGCCTCCAACACTGGACGGTCTCTTTGAGCAGTCTGTCAGTCCGAGTGCAGACAGGCAACGCGACGGAGGTCGCGTATATCAACCACCAAGGCGGGACGAGGAGTTCCAGGCTCTTGATGGAGGTGTCTCGGATCCTGATATGGGCCGAGACCAGGGTTCCAGCCATCTCTGCGATTCACATCCCAGGAGTCCAGAATACCACGGCGGACTTCCTCAGTCGCGAGAAAATGGATCCCGGAGAATGGAGTTTTCATCCAAAAATTTTTTTGCACTGCTGTGCTCCCGTTGGGGAACTCATCAAGTGGACTTGATGGCGTCCAGGTTCAATACTAAACTACCGACCTTCATGTCCAGGTACAAGGACTCGAAGGCTGTGGCGGTAGACGCTCTGGTGGATCCGTGGGACCATTTCGAGCTAGTCTATGTGTTTCCGCCGATATCCTTACTTCCTCTGGTGCTGCGTCGGATCAGACTGGAGAGAATTCCGGCTATTTTGATAGCCCCAGATTGGCCAAGGAGGACGTGGTTCTCGACACTAGTGTCGCTTTTGGCGGCGCCTCCATTCCCACTTCCTCTTCGCCGGACCTGTTAACCCAGGGACCCGCTCGTCATCCGGACTTGAAGTCTCTGCGTTTGACGGCGTGGCTCTTGAGACCGAAATATTGACCCTTAGAGGTTTTTCAGCAAAATCATTGCCACTCTGCGAGCTGCCAGTAGTTCGGCTATTACTAAGATTTATCACAAGACTTGGGAAGTCTTCTTTTCGTGGTGTTCGGGTTCTTCAAGGAACCCAAGGGTTTTTTTCCATTCCCAATTTGTCTACAGTATGGGCTGGACAAAGGTTTGGCAGTGAGCACCCTGAAAGGTCAGGTTTCTACTGTCTTTACTGTTTCGGAGGGCTATCGCCTCCCGTAGAGACGTGCTTTCCTTTTTTTCGCGGAGTAACCCGTCAGTTTCCGCCGCGGAAGGCGCCTGTGTCTCCATGGCGGCTCAACCTTGTCTTGGAGGCTCTTCAACATGTGCCTTTTGAAGCTATGATTTCTGCTAGCCTTTCTCTACTTTCTTGGAAGGTTGTCTTCTTAGTGGCGGTAACCTCTTTGAGAAGAGTTTTTGAGTTGGCGGCTCTTTTCTGCTCGCCTCCTTTTCTGGAGTTTTACTCTGATCGAGTAGTGCTTCACACACGGGGCGACTTTCTACCTAAGGTGGTGTCGCATTTTCATGTTAACCAGGATATTGTGTTGCCCTCGCTTTGCCCGGGTCGAGGAAGGCAAAGGAACGGGCCTTGCACACATTGGATTTGGTGCGGGCCTTGAAGTTCTATTTGCCTATGACTCAAGTTTTTCGGAAGTCAGACTTTCTGTTTGTAATTCCTGCAGGTCGCAGGCGTGGTCAACGAGCTTCCAAGGACTCTATAGCTCGTTGGATTCGGTCGGCCATTTTGGAAGCTTACCGACTTAAAGGCGAACCTTGCCCGATTAAGGTTCGAGCTCACTCCACGAGGGCTGTGGCTTCATCGTGGGCCTTTCATCAAGGGACTTCGGCAGCTCAGCTCTGCCGAGCGGCGACCTGGCGTTCATTTACAAAGTTTTATAAGGTGGACGTTAGTGCTTCCGCTGATGCGGCCTTAGGTCGTAGGGTTCTGCAGGCAGCGGTAGTTTAAAGTTCTAGTTAACTTGTATTTGGCGCCTGTTGCGCTTTTATCTAGGTTGTTGGGTTTCTGCCTTTTGTTGGTTTTTTCCCACCCTTATTTTTGAACTGCTTTGGGAGTCCCATCAGTAATGAATACTGTGGCTCTCTTCCTTCCCTCTGCAGCTGAAAGACGGATTTTGGTAAGAACTTACCTGTAAAATCCTTTTCAGCGAAGGAAGGAAGAGAGACACAGCTCCCTCCCATGGCAGAAGTGTGTTGTTGTATTTACAGATGCGGCGTGACCCTTCTCTGATAGGTTTATCTGGGCTGAGGTCGACGCGCTACGGCTCTGTTCCAGCATTACCAGCTCATCGCAGTGGTCAGGTCCAGTGAGTAGTACCTGGAACTGTGTGATTTTTTGCCAAATGTATGCATAACCTGTACTATTGTGTTTTTCTCTGAAGTCCTTCAGAAGGGGTTATGTTGCTCCGCTGGTGATCTTGCTCTTCCTTAAGCTTGGGTACGACTGAAGAAAGCTGAGTAGGAGGAGCCCGAGCTGGAGGGGCCGGTCAACACTCTTTTTAATCTGAGGTGTCAATCCTATCTGGGCTCCGCCTACCCATCAGTAATGAATACTGTGTCTCTCTTCCTTCCTTCGCTGAAAAGGATTTTACAGGTAAGTTCTTACCAAAATCCGTCTTTTTCTGCATTTAGTGTACTTTCAAGTACTGTACCACCCACGGTAACTGGCCGTTCTAGCTTTGCAGCCTTGGAGTTAACATTGACTCTTTTTCTTGAACGCGTGTACAGTATAGGAGGAGCATGGCATGGTCTATGTGAGCCAGGACTAGAGTCGGTAGCTAAACCTCCAACTCAGACTCCTCAATTTTCCTGCTCCCGACTCCACGACTGTGACCCCACAACACTGATCACTACTGAGCAAGTACATAAAGTGCAGCACAGATTCATCTCAACTAAAAGCCCAGATGAGGAACAGAACAGACATTTATAGGAAAATTTCCTAACTTTCCCAAATTCTTATGAAAAAATTTACAGTACATCCTGCTCTGAACTTCTGAACCCAATTAATTATATATTTTAGGAGTCAGTCCATTATATACCAACTCCACCAAAATGGGCAAAAACTCCGTCTCCACAGCCCTGCTGTGACCATGTAGGATTTGACGCAGGAACAAGCAGTACTCCAAGTTTTATGAAGAACCAGAATGTATCGTGTAACGAAGCTGTGAATTTTTTTTTTTTGTACCTATTGAAATTTTTGCTGGGTGATGAAAGGTATAATTTTCCCTTACATGCAGGTTTCGTTGTGACAAGTGTGTTACATTTTCAAGCTTTCATCATATAATTTCTCTGCTATGTTACTTCTCATCCTCCGCTTTGATACTTTGTTTTCTTTATTTCATGTTTTGCACCTGGACTTTGTTTTTTTTATATAATTTTGAGCAGTTGGAGCAAATTTGGTATAGCCTGGGACACATTGAAATTGCTGCTCAGTTTCGTAGTGACTGGCAATTATGTGCCTGAGGTTATTAATTTTCTAGCTATCATATTGCTTAAAAGAACGTACTGTACCTTATGTCTCATACTAGTGTAAATATCCTAACAATTATAATTACAGCTTACCATGACTGATACCCTAAAAAGACCATATTAAAATTAAATGGTTACGATCACTGAAAAGAAAAAGAATTATGACTTCAGATTAATGCATTTCACCTTCATATTATTGATGTTTTTATTGGCATTATCATACGCCTCATAGCAATGGCTGTTCAGTGCTCCATTCTGGATACCTGCCTTTTTTATGATTATTCTTTTTCTATGTCTGATAAACCTGACAATTTTCTGTCACATGTCTGGGAATTACAGTGGTGACGCAATCTGACATTTTGTTATATGGGGATGGCAAGCATTTTGTAATATAGACAGATATTGTGAGAGTTTATCAATACTATTTGATTACCACAGTTTCTATATTAAAGTATACCTCCAGCCAGCAAAGAAAACTTTCCTATACTTTGTTCAGGAATTTTGATTTGTTGGAAGGCAGCGTCGTACAGACTCTTCTTACCTCCTATTTACTATAGTGTGTGGAAGGCCCTTGAAGGGCTGTTATAGAGTCTTCTCCTGTAAGTGGCTGCAGATCACTTCCTTGAGTATTTTCACTCCGTTAAGAAATATCAGATTTGGGTTATATATACTGGTGATTATAAATGAAAGTCTGTTTTAATTCATCCTATTGTATGTATATTCTTTATGTAAGCCATAATATAGACAGTGTATGTATAGCAGGAGGACAATGCTAATGTTTTATTGTGTGACCCTGTAACTTAAGGCCCGCATATACATTAAATGGCTGTTGGCCTATGGCTCCTGCATTCTCTGAGACAGCCACTGAGAGACATCTCTGCCGGCAGCTTATCTATGGGAAAACAAAGCACTAGGCAAACTGAAATTGCATATGCCCCTACGACCTTCAGGTGGTTGGCGCCCCCATACACACTAGACTGGTGGGTGCCTCAGATATTAGTCTAAGGCTATGTGCACACGTTGCATTTTTTAAGCGTTTTTGCGCGTCGTAATCGCTTAACGGTTACAAAACGCATCCCATGCAATCTTATGGGATTACGCATGGCTGTTCACATGCTGCGTATTTTTGCAGAGCGCTTCGCCTAAAAATAAGCAGCATGTCCATTCTTATGGCGTAATCGCGGCGATTACGCCGCCATAGGATTGCATTGAAGCGCTCACTTTACGCATGTGGCTATGCCCACCATGCGTGAAGTGAGCGCTTCATGTGCGGATGGTACTCAGGGTCTGGAGGAGAGGAGACTCTTCTCCAGGCCCTGGGTACCACATTCCTGTCAAAAATAGAATTAAAATAAAAAATATTGATACACTCACCCTTTGGCGGCCCCGGAGTCCTCCTGCTCCTCAGCGAAGTTGCCGCCAAGTTCCGTTCCCAGGGATGTATTGCGAGAATCACCCCAGATGACGTAGAGGTCGAGTGACCGCGGCATCGCAAAGGTCATTCTCACAATGCATCCCTGGGAACGGAACTTGCCGGCAACTTTGCTGAGGAGCAGGAGGACTCCAGGGGCCGACGGAGGGTGAGTATATCAATATTTTATATTTTTTTTTATTATTTTTTACATTACTCATTAGTAAACAGTTGGTCACACTTGTGAATCACTATGCGTGACAAGTGTGACCAACCTGTCAATCACTTTTCCAAGCGATGCTTCAAATCGCTTGGAAAAGCGCGAGCTTTCTGCAAGCTAAAAATGCTTGTGTTTTGCGGGAAAACACATATTAATTACGTATGCGCTTTACCCGTGGCGGGGAGATGCGCAAATGCTCCGCAAAATTTCGGAGCATTTGCGCAACATGTGCACATAGCCTAATATGTATAGGGGGCTTTAGCCTATGAGCAACCAAGTGTGTATGGACAATTGCCTGGCTGCTACTATAGAGAAGTTGTAGGTGGCAATTCATTTGGGTCACAATGACTGATCACGATTCCCACCAAGTACCGTATTTTTTTGACTTTTTCGACGCACTTTTTCCCCAAAACAATTAGGGGTAAATGTAGGGTGTGTCTCATAGTCCGAATGCAGGCTTATCCGGGGGATTGAGGCCGTGGTGGAGCAGGGTCCCTTCCTCAGAAAGCCACTGGTGGCAGAAGTGTGATGCTGCTGGCCCGGTGTTGGCGGTGAGCAGAGCGGAGTGTATCATTGGTTTTCCCAAGGCCATTTTCCTGAGGCTGTTGGCTTCAGGGAAATGGCCGCCGGGAAAACAATGATGCTTACTGCCGACACCGAACCCGCAGCAAGGCAACACTTCAGCCGCCAGCTTCCTGAGTAAGAGACCCTGCTCCACGCAACGTACTCTGCTCTGCCTCACTGCCGACACCGGGCCCGCAGCATTGCACCTCTGGGATACCCCCTCCTCCGACCCAGAGCTCGCAGCATTGCCCCACTTCTGCCACTGCCGGCTTCCTGAGGAAGGGACTTTGCCTCCTGTGACCCCGCTCCACTGCAGCAGTGCTCCATTTAACTTGTCTTAAATTCGGACTATAAGGCGAACCACCATCTTATAAATATTTTTTTTTCTTCCTATTTTCCACCCCAAAATTTGGGGTGCATCTTGTGTTCCAACAAATACAGTAATGTGTCAAAGTGCTGGTTGTAGAGGAGCCATTGATATTTTACCATCTGTGTATCCGCCATGAAGATGGCTGCCAATTCCAGGAACATCACATACATAAATATTTTTTTTGTGCTCCTTTTAAATGATCACTGTAAATAAGTAATATGATCAACAATTGGATAGTGGCCAAAACATTGGTCTCTGAAGTACAATTATTGCCATTAAGTGAACAAAGGGGTTAAAAGAGAGCGTGCCAAGTCTGGCTCTCTTCTCTAGTGCTGGCAGATTATATATGACAGGTTTTATAATTGTAAATTGGCAGCTTATCACCAATCCAAGAAATGTAATAAAAATGCAGCTTTGAAATATTAGCTTTATATTTTTTTTTTCCCTAAAGGTTGTTCCCGCCAAGACGGTGTTGTGTAATGCAGATCTGAGAAGCTGATAGCATTACTCCAGTTTATAATTTGGGTTTATACTTACTAAGCAGCATGAGATTGTTTTCCTGAGCTTTCTGGACAGGAAGCCAAAGCAGCTGTGATCTTCCCAATGCATCGGCTTCAGCAGCAGAACATATGGGGTTATCTCCTAAATGTCCACCAAGCAGAATGTACACACATTTTAGAACTTTTTTTTTTCTTTCCCATATGAGTGTAATATTAAATCTTTTTACCTGATGTGAACCATGGTTTAAACTGTATAGTCCAGGATTTTGCAATCTGAACTGTATGAGTAAGCATTAAGTTTAAGAATTGGTTTGTGGCATCCACCTTAAGGTGATCAATAGGATGTTTGGTTCTAATCCAGCAGAATGTTACAGCGGCCGCAATGTACTGACAGTTAGTTGGCAACATCCAGGTCTATTGTAATAAGCTTGCCCTGCGTGATACATGTATTGTTCTGGGCTAGGACAGTGGATATCATACGACTCCAGAAGTAGTTATAAAGTATTTTGCCTTTTTATATTGCCAAGTGTTTGTCTCGGATGTTTTTATGGGTGGTCCAAAAAAGCACTGAAACATCTACTTTTTGTTGGAAGACCGCAAAAATATATTAGTGCAGACATGGACCTTAGAAATGAGAGCGATTCTTAATCCATGACATTGCCACATTCTGACTACAGGAAAGTAATCTACATTCCTTCCATGAAGTTTCCACACAAGTCCTGCCAGTTGCTGACCATTTATTTTTACCTTAGTCTGAAGGAATATATAGAAAAGCACATACTAGATAGGCCTTGCCATATGTCAGCTTGGAGAACAAAGAAAAAAGGTGCAGAAACTATCAGACTTGCAGTTTTTTGTTCATTTTTCTTAGCATTCAATGTGAATGTTTAACATAATCCATCTTTAAGAACAGCCATCTATTTCGACATTATACAACTGATAGGACTTTATATGTAATGCACACTTTTGATTTATTGCGATGATGGAACTGGGTATCTACCCTGGTCTAACAGGTATATGCCTTTCACTTTCTCCCTACTGCTTATGTTACCCATTATTGCCGAAAGACACAAGTTTACACGTCATGTCTCTTTTCCTCAGGATACAGTTCTTGCAGAGTTGCTACAGATCCGTAAGGAACAGATTGTGACTTACCATGAGCATGATTCTCTGCTGGATCACAAAGAGGAAGAAGCTCTGACCGAGGAGGAAAGAAAGGCAGCATGGGATGAGTATGAAGCTGAGAAGAAGGCAAGTCCAGATGCTGAGGAAAGTGTGTAGAGGACCACAAGTCTCAGAATTGAATACACACTTCTTTAAACAGAAGTATTGGGACACATCTCTTTAAAGGGGTTTTTGGAGAATAGAAAAAAATAGCTAGAGTAACATTGTTAAAAAATTCCTATATTCTGTTAGAAAATCTCAAGTATTTTGGCTAGGAAGTTAATCATTATAGAATTAAAATGTCCACCGCCTTATTACACTGACAGTAACCTGTCCTGGAACGTTTAGACAGCAGTAAGAGCAGCCTCTTCTTACCTCAGCACCTCTGATACATCCCATATTAGATCAGATAGACAGAGTGGACAGCAGCGTGAGCTGCCTCTTCTTACCTCAATACCTCCCATATTAGATCTGATAGGGTGGACAGCAGTTTGAGCAGCCTTTTCTTACCTCAGCACCTCTGATACATCCCATATTAGATCTGATGGGGTGGACAGCAGCGTGAGCAGCCTCTTCTACCTCAGTACCTCCAATACCTCCCATATTAGATCAGATATTCAGGGTGGACAGCAGTGGGAGCAGCCTCTTCTTACCTCAGCACCTCTGATATCTCCTGTATTAGACCAGAAAGACGTGGTGAATAGCAGTGTGAGCAGCCGCCTCTTATCTCAGCTCTCCTAGTATCTCCAGTATTAAATCAGATGGACAAAAGTGTGAGCATTTCCTTCTTACCTCAGTACTCCTGGTATCTCCATTATTAAATCAGGTGGACAGTTGTGTGAGCCGTCTCTTTTTATCCCAGCACTCCTGGTATCTCTTCATTAAAGCAGGTGGACAGCAGTGTAAGCAGCCTCTTCTTACCTCTGCATCTTAAGAATTTTTTGAAGTATATATTCTATCTTAGTTTGATCACACTCCTTTATTCTGAAGTTGTGAGTTTTAGATGCCGTTGCATGTGTTACTTTGCAGAACGCTGTAGCTGTAATTCTAGTTAGATCTCTAGTCATTGCTTTCAGCAGTCTTTATTTTGCACACACTGGTCCACAGTTATTAATAGTGCCATACCTTGCACCCCAAAAAAATTAAAGCGTATAGTTGATGACCATTTCATGTAATTCATGAAAGGGCCAAAGTCTCTGATGCATTTATAATCCCTTTTTATGTGCATTGAGCAGTTGTTCTTTTATTTTTTTATTTTGTAGAGTGAGAAGACAAATGACAGCTTTTGTTTTAATTTTAAATCCAACTTTTTAAACCGCAATTTTATTCAGATTTTGTGTGCGCTGAATGATAAATGTTGGCTACCTGCTGTTTGCATGTGAGAGTGGACTTAAAGTGCATGTACCGTACCATGTATGCTTTAACTAAAGGGCTTCTCCACTACATAAACAGCTTCTTCTTAAATACTATATTCGCCAATGTAAAATAAAAATGCCCTACATTCACCTCCTGTACTTTTTCTTTTTTTTTTTTTTAAACCAATTATTTTTATTTAGGTTTCAAAAATTAACAGCAAACAGTTATCAATATACATATAACAATTCACATAACGTGTAGTAATACAGTCAAAACCTCTCCCCCCTCCCCCCTCCCGCCAATTCTCCTTATGCCGAGCATACCTGGGAACATTGACAATCATATTACCGCCATCCATGCGGACCATATTTTCCCAAAAGTTCTCTCTCCATGCCTCCGCCTGTAAATGCTTTCCTCTAAATGCATTACCGTACGTGTCTGAGCAATAAATTCCCTCCTAGTGGGGGGTTCCGAATCTGTCCACTTTCGTGCTATTAATTTGCGTGCCACATATAGCAATCGCGCTATCGCCACTTTATGTTCCGAGACAGGTATACCATCCACCTCCCCCAAAACACACAGCACCGGGTTTCTGTCAATTGTACATGTATAAGCCCTCTCAATTTTGTTAATAACGACCAACCAATAAGCCGCCAGCCGTGGGCACGACCATAGCATGTGCAGTAATCCGGCCTGGTCCATGCCACACCTAGGGCAATTGGAATCTCCCCTCAAGCCCGCCTTGTACAGAAGCAACGGTGTTTTGTATGTCCTATGTATTATGTATAATTGGGAGAGCCGTGCCTGCTCGCTTAGAGAGATCTTCGGGACATATTCTAGAATCGCCTCCCATTGTTCTGTCGTGAGGGTACCCACCTCCTTTTCCCATTTACTCTTTGCAATGAGGTGATTTCCCCCCAGATAGGAGTGCAGTAGGTCATGATATAAGCTCGATATGACTCCCCTCGTCCCTCCCTTCATACACACAAAGTCTAGTACAATGTCACTCTGAACCGTCATAGCTCCCAATCCACACTGTGCCCTCCAAGCATGTCGAAGCCTATAGTATTGAAATCCCCATACCAAAGGCAAATCAAATTCCTCTCTCAATTTCTCAAAGGTCTTCAGGTCCGTTCCACTCTGCAGCTGGCACACATATCTCACTCCTTGCGCCTTCCAATTGCCCATTTGACACAGCTTATTAAGTTCCGGCAGATGTTCATTGCCCAACACCGGTGAGTATCTAGTCAGCCCGTCCACCCCCCTGATCTTTTTAATAGTGTCCCATACCTTCTGAGTCAAGCCTAAGGTAGGATATATTGCTCCCAATTTCTTAAAGGTACCATCCTCTAACGCCTGGACCAGTGGGCGTCTCCCCGACACATGTTCCAGCACCCGGCAAGCTGCCCCTCCACAATCGGGCTCTCTCCATCCCCTGACATGCTGGCCCTGTACTGCCAAAAAATAGACCCAGGGATTGGGTGCGGTCAATCCTCCCTCCTTCTTCCCATTTTGCAGCGTTTCCAATTTAATCCTTGCCTGCCTCTTGCCCCATATCAAGGATCTGAAGATAGAATCAATACCCTGAAACCGTTTCTTTGGTAGCCATATCGGTGAGTTGTGCAAAACGTACATTAATTGTGGCATAAGGACCATCTTAGGTTAGTTCTACCCGTCACCGTCAAAGCCAATCGGCACCATGCGCCTATTTTCTTTTTAAATTTCTCTAGCAGAGGAACTAAATTCAGATCCGTGAATCGTGTCAATGGAAGCGCCACCCATATCCCAAGGTATTTAAATTGTGAAACCAGCCGGAGCTGCTTCCCCCTCATCTATCTCCTCCGCTTTTATTGGTCTATCTACAGCCATGACATAAGACTTATGCCAGTTTATCTCCAGTCCCGAAATGCTCCCAAAGTGTTTAATTACATCCATGGTGCACCCTAATGTCTCTCCTGCACTTTCCAGAAATAACAGGATGTCATCGGCATATAGTGATATTTTTTCTTCCAGCCTCCCAAATTTAAATCCGACCACTCCTCTCTCAGCTCTTATTTTGGCCGCCAGGGGCTCCACAGCCACCGCAAACAATAGCGCGGACAGCGGGCACCCCTGCCTTGTGCCCCTATGTAGGTCAAACATCCCGGACCGTTCACCATTCACCTTAACTACCGCCCTTGGGGACGAGTACAGTAACTTCACCCAGGCCATAAACGCGGGGCCAAATCCCATTATGTCCATGATTTTCCATAAATATTTCCATTCCACACTGTCAAATGCTTTTCTAGCGTCCAATGACATCACTATTCTCCCGCCCCCATTATCAGCAGGCAGCTGCATATTAAGAAATAATCTTCTCAAGTTAACAGCCGTGGAGCGGTTGGGCATAAAGCCCGACTGGTCCTCGTGAATAACAGTATGCGCAACCCCGGTGAGCCGGGTGGCCAGGATCTTAGCGAGTATTTTGACATCCGTTGTCAACAACGATATGGGCCTATACGACTCCGCATCCATGGGGTCTTTCCCCTCCTTTGGTAGAACCACTATCACCGCTTCCTCCATTGATCTCGGTAGCGCCCCCTTCACCAAAGCCTCCTCAAACACATTTTTCAGTTTAGGGGCCAGCAGCTCCACCAGCTCCCTGTACACCTCCCCAGGTAGACCATCAGCACCCGGTGATTTGTTATTGGGCATAGACAGAATTGCACATTCCACCTCCTCCACACTCACAGGTTCATCCAACCTTAACCTATCTTCCTCAGACAATTTAGACAGTGAGATGCCCTCCAAGAATTCCTCTACGGCCCTCTCCGTGTCCCGTACTCTTGAATTGTATAGTGCCATGTAATATTCCTTGAAGACCTCCAATATATCCTTTGTGTCTGTCAGTCGTCCCCGTTTGGTCTCTCAACCTGTACACCCTGGAAGATTCCCTCTGTGCCGCAGATATCACCGCCAACAAGTGACCCACTCTCTCTCCTTCCTCATAGAATTGGGCTTGCTGAAATGCCCTTTTCCTCTCAGCTTGCATCATGTGCAGTTTATTAACTGCCTCCTGTGCCAATTTTAGTCTATTGTGAGCTGCACTCGTTGGCGTCAAAATCATGTCTGCCTCTGCCCTTGTCAAGTCATCCTTTATTTGTTGATCTGCCAATTTAGTTTTGGTCTTACACCGTGAGATCTCACCTATAAAAAGTCCCCTCATAAATGCCTTCATAGCCTCCCACACCACTGTGGTCTCCGCACTCCCCTCATTCACTTGGAAGAAGTGCTCTAGTTCTTTGGTTATTCCGCCCATATCCACCACTTTAAGCCACGTCGGGTGAAGACTCCAACCTCCCCTCTGTCCCTGAACAGATCCCACTAGAAGCGTGACAACCATAGGACTATGATCCGATAGAGTCCTCTGTAGGTATTCCACCTCCCCAACCATCCCATCCATAGCAGTATCCCCAAAAGCCAGGTCTATCCTTGACAGTGTTCCGTATGTAGCCGAGTGGCACGAGAAGATCCTCTTACCCTCATTTCGTACTCTCCACAGATCCACCAGCCCCAGCTCCCCCACGTAGGTGCCAAATGCAGTCATTCCGTCCCGTCCCGCTTCCATACCTGCCGGACGTACTTTATCCCAGTAATCATTCATGGTGTTGTTAACATCTCCCATAATCAACATCGGAGCCTCCCCCCATCTGGCCGTCAAGTCCAATACTGCTTGAAGTGCCTTTTTAGAATAAGGTGGAGGGATATATAAAGCCACTAAAATCATTTTGTGTCCATACAATCTGCATGCAATCCATACATACTGCCCTTCACTGTCTACTTGCACTGCCAGCTCTTCATAATGTGCGTTTTCAGCTGCAGATGGAAGGAAGAGAGCCACAGTATTCATTACTGATGGGTAGGCGGAGCCCCAGATCAGGATGTTACCTCAGATCAAAAGAGTGCTGACTGGCTGGCCCCTCCAGCTCGGGCTCCTCCTACTCAGCTCCAGTCTAAGATTTGAGGTCCAGAGGATGGTCGCTGCTAATGCAGCTCCTCAGAAGATTTTATTATTTTATATTCGGACAGGAGACTTGGATCACCAGATGTGGTCTAGAGGTCTCAGGGGTACCAGCGCTGCTGTACCCCAACCTCTCCCTTGGCGGATCTGTATTTACTTAAAGTCCCTGCAGAATCCTTGCCGGCCCTGGGGGATGAGGAGAGCTTCCCTGGCGGGACGCAAACCACACGTGCGGTCACTGCGTCCCTCGCCCTGGGGGGAAGCATGGGCACAGCGCCAGAAACCCCTGAGGGTCCCTGTGGCGCCTTGGCTGGTGAGTACTCCACACAAAATTTTATTATTAATGTGTGAGTGCTTTAGCGTCTGGATGAGCAGCGCTATTACTTGTATGTCAGTATGCTTCAGCGCTGCTGTGACAGCGCTACTACATGTATGTCAGTATGCTTCAGCGCTGCTGTGACAGCACTACTACATGTATGTCAGTATGCTTCAGCGCTGCTGTGACAGCGCTGTTACAAGTAGATGTGGTGATTTTTTGTCCGCAGGCAGATACCTGCAGGACAGAGAGGGAGCAGGAGCGGGGGAGTTCGCGCTCAATATTCGAGCTGGCGGGGGGCGTGGCCTAACTATTCCCGGTCTTCTGAGCAGGAAGACGCGCGCTCTGGCGTTTCTCCTGCGACTCCCTCACTGTGGCGGCCATTACACAGGCTCCTGGGCTCCTCAGACCGCTTCTCTCCTCATAAGACACCACGGCCAGCTGGGTGAGTGCTGATTCCTCACCCTGCAGCGCAGCGATCGCTATCCTGCAGCTGCAGTCTCATTAGAGACATAAAAATTGGCTGGGGCTCACAAATATATATATATTGTGGTGAGTTTGCAATATTAACCCTCTGAGGGTTATTTTTACCAGCTAAAATTTTTTGACTGAATACCGCTGGGGTAACCCTGCTTGGTGGAGCGTTAACCCTTCAGCGTTTAAAAAAAAAAAAAAAAAAAAAAAACGCATAGTTTTCAGCTGCAGATGAAGGAAGAGAGCCACAGTATTCATTACTGATGGGTAGGCGGAGCCCCAGATCAGGATGTTACCTCAGATCAAAAGAGTGATGACTGGCTGGCCCCTCCAGCTCGGGCTCCTCCTACTCAGCTCCAGTCTAAGATTTGAGGTCCAGAGGATGGTCGCTGCTAATGCAGCTCCTCAGAAGATTTTATTATTTTAATATTCGGACAGGAGACTTGGATCACTAGTTGGTCTAGAGGTCTCAGGGGTATCAGCGCTGCTGTACCCCAACCTCTCCCTTGGCGGATCTGTATTCACTCAAAGTCCCTGCAGAATCCTTGCCGGCCCTGGGGATGAGGAGAGCTTCTCTGGCGGGAACGCAAACCACACGTGCGGTCACTGCGTTCTTCGCCCTGGGGGGAAGCATGGGCACTGCGCCAGAAACCCCTGAGGGTCCCTGTGGCGCCTTGGCTGGTGAGTACTCCACACAAATTTTAATAATAATTATGTGTGAGTGCTTTAGCGTCTGAATGAGCAGCGCTATTACTAGTATGCTTCAGCGCTGCTGTGACAGCGTTACTACATGTATGTCAGTATGCTTCAGCGCTGCTGTGACAGCGCTACTACATGTAATGTCAGTATGCTTCAGCGCTGCTGTGACAGCGCTACTACATGTAATGTCAGTATGCTTCAGCGCTGCTGTGACAGCGCTACTACATGTAATGTCAGTATGCTTCAGCGCTGCTGTGACAGCGCTACTACATGTAATGTCAGTATGCTTCAGCGCTGCTGTGACAGCGCTGTTACAAGAAGATGTGGTGATTTTTTGTCCGCAGGCAGATAGCTGCAGGACAGAGAGGGAGCAGGAGCGGGGAGAGTTCGCGCTCATTATTTGAGCTAGCAGGGGGCGTGGCCTATCTATCCCGGTCTTTTGAGCAGGAAGACGCGCGCTCTGGCTTTTCTCCTGCGACCCCCTCACTGTGGCGGCCATTACTCAGGCTCCTGGGCTCCTCGGACCGCTCCTCTCCTCATAAGACACCACGGCCAGCTGGGTGAGTGCGGATTCCTCACCCCGCAGCGCAGCGATCGCTATCCTGCAGCTGCAGTCTCATCAGAGACATAAAATTGGCTGGGGCTCACAAATATATATATATTTTGGTGAGTTTGCAATATTAACCCCTTTGAGGGTTATTTCTACCAGCTAAATTTGCTGACTGAATACCGCTGGGGTAACTCTGCTTGGTGGAGCGTTAACCCTTCAGCGTTTG
Source organism: Oophaga sylvatica (assembly GCA_033576555.1). NCBI lineage: Eukaryota > Metazoa > Chordata > Amphibia > Anura > Dendrobatidae > Oophaga > Oophaga sylvatica. Next base: position 39,814,936 of record JARQOD010000008.1, read on the forward strand.
AAAAAAAAAAAAAAAAAAAACCCGCATAGTTTTTTGCTGGTATTACCGCTTTGACCTGCTCATACAGGTGAGACATGTCTGAACAGAGTTCAGATGCCGCGGATCACGTCCCAGTGCCATTGCGGCAATCAGATACGCAGACCTCCACAGCGTCTAGCGCTGCGGTCGACAGCGGTGGAAAATTGGATGATATCGCTCGATCGATTAATAACTTATCTGACCTTTTAGGTCAATATGTGTCTGCTAATTCCTCTCAGAGGAAGCGACGCAGGCCGTTACCGGCCTCTACACGGAGCGAGTCAGATGTATCTGATATTGGGCAGAGTTCCCCTTTAAATTCGGATGGAGAAATATCCGATTCAGATGCGGACGAGCCGCAGGGGCGTTCCTCTATGACGAAGCGTACGGAGGCATTAATTGAAGCCATGAGAGATATACTACAGTTACCGGAGGAGGTAACTAGTCGTCCTGGTAAATCAGCACGCATGTTCCAGGAGTCCCGTGCTTCGCGCACAACATTGCCAGCTCTGGATGAGCTTAATGGTGTAATAGAGGAGGAACGTCTATGTCCAGATAAGCGTTTTCATGGAACGCATTTCTTTGATACACTTTATCCTTGCTCTACGGAGTTAAAGGCTAATTGGACTTCTGCTCCTGAAGTGGATGTGTCTTTGTCTCAGCTTAGTAAATCCTCTCTACTCCCTATTAAGGGAAAAGCGAGCTTACAGGAGCCTTTGGATAGAAAGGCAGAATTGGCGGCAAAAGCAAGCTATGAGGCTGCGGGTCATGGATTTCGAGCAGTGCTAGGATCCATGTGTGCTGCTAGAGCTTCTCTAAGCTGGTTGGCACGTCTGAAGACGGAGTTGCAAAATGAATCTCCGTTATCTGAGATACGGGAAACTTGTGAATGGTTAGAAACGGCAGCCTGTTATATCTTTGATGCCGGTCTGGATACGGCATCTCTGCTGGCCAAAGCGCAAGCTTCAGCGGTCACAGTCAGAAGAGCTTTATGGCTCAGACAGTGGGCCGGGGACGCAGTTTCCAAACAAGGGTTGTTGGCCTTACCTTACAAGGGTGGCCATCTTTTTGGATCCGACCTCACAGAGCTGATTTCCAAGGCTAAGGCGAAGGAATCAGCATTACCACAGCGAAGGGCCATGGCCTCGGTGTCCAGTAAGCCTGGTGTTTATAGTGGTCGGCGGTCCTTTCGGGGCCGAGGACGATCTAGTCACTCCTCGTGGGGATCGGGTCGTCCTTCTTTCTCAGGAAAGAAATCCTCTCAGAAAACTCGTACTCCCTGGAAGCAGAGTTTCCGCCAGAACAAGCGGGAACTTGACAAGAAACCCGCAAAGTCGGATTGACGCCAGGGGTCCACTCGAGGATTCTCGAGTGGGGGGTCGCCTGCTTATTTTCAAGGAGACTTGGATGGCTCGCGTTCCAGATTCCTGGGTAACGCGGATAGTGTCGGCAGGCTATTTCATAGAGTTTGCTTCTCAACCCCCAAATGTTTTTTGTCAATCTCGCGTTCCGTCGGAACCCGAGCTTGTTGTCGCTCTACAGCGAGAGGTCGAATCGCTACTACAAAAGGGTGTAGTGATACCGGTTCCGTCAGAGGACCGAGGGAAAGGTTTTTATTCCAACCTTTTTATAGTTCCCAAAAAGGAGAACAAATTTCGCCCGATTCTGGATCTCAAGCGTTTAAACCGGCATGTCCATGTCCGGAAATTTCGCATGGAGTCGCTTCGTTCCGTTGTGGCAGCTCTGTCACAGAACGATTTTCTGGTGTCAATCGACATTCGCGACGCCTATTTGCATATTCCCATCGGAAAGGCTCATCAGCGCTTTCTTCGATTTGCCATAGGTCAGAATCATTACCAGTTCGTGGCTCTGCCGTTCGGCTTAGCCTCAGCGCCAAGGGTCTTTACAAAAATTCTGGCGCCCCTCATGGCACTCCTTCGAAGACAGGGGATTACGATTCTCCCTTATCTGGACGATCTTTTGATCGTGGCTTCCTCGGAGGAGGAGGCGTTGACGGCTCGGGATTTGTCTCTTCAGTTTCTGAAAGACTTCGGTTGGCTGGTCAATTGGGAGAAGTCGTCCCTGGAACCATCGAGGACAATTCTCTTTTTGGGAATGCATCTCGACACGTTTCGGTCGGTAGTTTCCCTACCACCAGACAAACAGTCATGTCTTCTTCGACATGTACAGATTATGACATCCTCAACGGCAATGTCCCTACGGAAGTGTATGCGTCTTCTGGGTCTGATGGTGGCGTCCATGGAGGCAATTCCTTTTGCCCAGTTCCATTCCAGGACTCTCCAAAGGTTCATCTTGAGTCGATGGAACCAGTCGCAATCGCTGGATTGCAGTGTCACCATTCCTCGCGCGGTGCGGGATTCTCTAGAATGGTGGTTACGTCCAGGGGCTTTCTCCCTGGGGAAGTCTTTCCTCCCTCCGAAGTGGTCAGTTATAACCACCGATGCCAGCCTGTCGGGCTGGGGGGGTGTTTGGAACAATCTCTGGATTCAGGGGGTATGGTCATCGGAAGAGTCTTTTCTTCCGATCAACATCCTGGAATTGAGGGCGATTTTCCTTTGCCTCCAACATTGGACGGTCCCTTTGAGCGGTCTGCCAGTCCGAGTGCAGACAGACAATGCGACGGCTGTCGCGTATATCAATCACCAAGGTGGGACAAAGAGTTCCAGACTCATGGTGGAGGTGTCCCGAATTCTGATTTGGGCAGAGGCCAGTGTACCAGCCATTTCGGCGATTCACATTCCAGGGGTTCAGAATATTACAGCGGACTTTCTCAGTCGCAGAAGGATGGATCCCGGGGAATGGAGCCTCCACCCGGAAGTTTTTGCACTACTGTGCTCTCGCTGGGGAACCCCCCAAGTGGATTTGATGGCATCCAGGTCCAATGCCAAGTTACCGACATTCATGTCCAGGTACAAGGACCCGAAGGCGGTGGCGGTGGATGCTCTAGTGGCTCAGTGGGATCAGTTCGAGCTGATCTATGTATTCCCGCCGATATCCTTACTTCCTCTAGTGCTGCGTCGGATCAGAATAGAGAGAATTTCAGCTATTCTGATAGCTCCAGACTGGCCAAGAAGGGTGTGGTTCTCGACAATAATGTCGCTGTTGGCGGCACCTCCGTTTCCACTCCCTCTTCAACCGGACTTGTTGACTCAGGGGCCCGTTTGTCATCCGGACTTGATGTCCCTGCGTTTGACGGCGTGGCTCTTGAGACCGAAATCTTGACCCGTAGAGGTTTTTCAGCCGAGGTCATTGCTACCTTCGTGCTGCAAGATGTCCGGCTACTTCTAGGATTTACCACAAAATTTGGGAAACCTTCTTTTCGTGGTGTTTGGGTCTTCTCGGAACCCGAGAAAATTTTCCATTCCCAACCTGTTGGCTTTTCTGCAGCATGGGCTAGACAAGGGTTTGGCAGTTAGCACTCTGAAAGGTCAGATTTCTGCTCTGTCCTTATTGTTCCGGAGAACCATTGCTTCGAATAGAGACGTGCTCTCCTTTTTCCGAGGTATCTCTCGTAAGTTTCCGCCGCGGAAGGCACCCGTGTCTCCTTGGCGGCTCAACCTTGTTTTGGAGGCTCTTCAGCATAAACCTTTTGAACCTATGGTTTCTGCTAGCCTTTCTTTACTTTCTTGGAAGGTGGCTTTCCTTGTTGCAGTCACTTCCTTGAGGAGAGTTTCTGAATTGGCAGCTCTTTCTTGTTCGCCTCCTTTTCTGGAGTTTTTTCCGGATCGTGTAGTGCTTCGCACTCGGGGTGATTTTTTGCCTAAAGTGGTGTCACAATTTCATGTTAACCAGGATATTGTGTTGCCTTCACTCTGTCCGGATCCGAAGAATACGAAAGAGCGAGATTTACACACATTGGATTTAGTGCGGGCCTTGAAGTTTTATCTATCTATTACTCAAGGTTTTCGTAAGACGGACTCCCTGTTTGTGGTTCCGGCAGGTCGTCGGCGTGGTCAACGAGCTTCCAAGGGTTCTATAGCTCGTTGGATCCGGTCAGCTATTTTGGAAGCTTACCGTCTTCGGGGTGAATCTTGCCCGATTAAGATTCGAGCCCATTCCACGAGAGCTGTGGCTTCATCGTGGGCTTTTCATCAAGGTGCTTCGGCAGTGCAGCTTTGCCGAGCGGCGACTTGGCGCTCTGTCCACACGTTTACAAGGTTTTATAAAGTGGACGTCAGTGCTTCCGCTGATGCAGCCCTCGGACGTAGGGTCCTGCAGGCAGCTGTAGTTTAAAGTTCTGGATGAACTTGTGTTTAGCGCTGGTTGCGCTTTGTTGTTAAGGTTGTTGGGTTTCTGCCTTTTGTTGGTTTTTTCCCACCCTTATTTTTGAACTGCTTTGGGACGTCCCATCAGTAATGAATACTGTGGCTCTCTTCCTTCATCTGCAGCTGAAACACGGATTTTGGTAAAGACTTACCTGTAAAATCCTTTTCAGCGAAGGAAGGAAGAGAGACACAGCACCCTCCCACGGCAGAAGTGTGTTGATGTTTTCAGATGCAGCGCGACCCTTATCTGATAGCGATTATCTGGGCTGAGGTCAGCGCGCTAAGGCTCTGTTCCAGCATCGCCAGCTCATCGCAGTAGTCAGGTTCCGTGAGTAGTACCTGGAACTCTGTGGTTTTTGGCTTTCTTTGCATGCATAACCTGTATTCTTGTGTTTTTTCTCTGAAGTTCCTTCAGAAGGGGTTATGTTGCTCCGCTGGTGATCTTGACTCTTTTCCTAAAAGCTTTGGTACGACTGGAGCTGAGTAGGAGGAGCCCGAGCTGGAGGGGCCAGCCAGTCATCACTCTTTTGATCTGAGGTAACATCCTGATCTGGGGCTCCGCCTACCCATCAGTAATGAATACTGTGTCTCTCTTCCTTCCTTTGCTGAAAAGGATTTTACAGGTAAGTCTTTACCAAAATCCGTGTTTTGCTGGTATTACCGCTTTGACCTGCTCATACAGGTGAGACATGTCTGAACAGGGTTCAGATGCCGCGGACCACGTCCCAGTGCCATTACGGCAATCAGATACGCAGACCTCCACAGCGTCTAGCGCTGCGGTCGACAGCGGTGGAAAATTGGACGATATCGCTCGATCGATCAACAACTTGTCTGACCTTTTAGGTCAATATGTGTCTGCTAATTCCTCTCAGAGGAAGCGACGCAGGCCGTTACCGGCCTCTACACGGAGCGAGTCAGATGTATCTGATATTGGGCAGAGTTCCCCTTTAAATTCGGATGGAGAAATATCCGATTCAGATGCGGACGAGCCGCAGGGGCGTTCCTCTATGGCGAAGCGTACGGAGGCATTGATTGAAGCCATGAGAGATATATTACAGTTACCGGAGGAGGTAACTAGTCGTCCTGGTAAATCAGCACGCATGTTCCAGGAGTCCCGTGCTTCGCGTACAACATTGCCAGCTCTGGATGAGCTTAATAGTGTAATAGAGGAGGAACGTCTATGTCCAGATAAGCGTTTTCATGGAACGCATTTCTTGGATACACTTTATCCTTGCTCTGCGGAGTTAAAGGCTAATTGGACTTCTGCTCCTGAAGTAGATGTGTCTTTGTCTCAGCTTAGTAAATCCTCACTACTCCCTATTAAGGGAAAAGCGAGCTTACAGGAGCCTTTGGATAGAAAGGCAGAAGTGGCGGCAAAAGCAAGCTATGAGGCTGCGGGTCATGGATTCCGAGCAGTGCTAGGATCCATGTGTGCTGCTAGAGCTTCTCTAGGCTGGTTGGCACGTCTGAAGACGGAGTTGCAAAATGAATCTCCGTTATCTGAGATACGGGAAACTTGTGAATGGTTAGAAACGGCAGCCTGTTATATCTTTGATGCCGGTCTGGATACGGCATCTCTGCTGGCCAAAGCGCAAGCTTCAGCAGTCACAGTCAGAAGAGCTTTATGGCTCAGACAGTGGGCCGGGGACGCAGTTTCCAAACAAGGGTTGTTGGCCTTACCTTACAAGGGTGGCCATCTTTTTGGATCCGACCTCACAGAGCTGATTTCCAAGGCTAAGGCGAAGGAATCAGCATTACCACAGCGTAGGGCCATGGCCTCTGTGTCCAGTAAGCCTGGTGTCTATAGTGGTCGGCGGTCCTTTCGGGGCCGAGGACGATCTAGTCACTCCTCGTGGGGATCGGGTCGTCCTTCCTTCTCAGGAAAGAAATCCTCTCAGAAAACTCGTACTCCCTGGAAGCAGAGTTTCCGCCAGGACAAGCGGGAACTTGACAAGAAGCCCGCAAAGTCGGATTGACGCCAGGGGTCCACTCGAGGATTCTCGAGTGGGGGGTCGCCTGCTTATTTTCAAGGAGACTTGGATGGCTCGCGTTCCAGATTCCTGGGTAACGCGGATAGTGTCGGCAGGCTATTTCATAGAGTTTGCTTCTCGACCCCCAAATGTTTTTTGTCAATCTCGCGTTCCGTCGGAACCCGAGCTTGTTGTCGCTCTACAGCGAGAGGTCGAATCTCTGCTACAAAAGGGTGTAGTGATACCGGTTCCGTCAGAGGACCGAGGGAAAGGTTTTTATTCCAACCTTTTTATAGTTCCCAAAAAGGAGAACAAATTTCGCCCGATTCTGGATCTCAAGCGATTAAACCGGCATGTCCATGCCCGGAAATTTCGCATGGAGTCGCTTCGTTCCGTTGTGGCAGCTCTGTCACAGAACGATTTTCTGGTGTCAATCGACATTCGCGACGCCTATTTGCATATTCCCATCGGAAAGGCTCATCAGCGCTTTCTTCGATTTGCCATAGGTCAGAATCATTACCAGTTCGTGGCTCTGCCGTTCGGCTTAGCCTCAGCGCCAAGGGTCTTTACAAAAATTCTGGCGCCCCTCATGGCAATCCTTCGAAGACAGGGGATTACGATTCTCCCTTATCTGGACGATCTTTTGATCGTGGCTTCCTCGGAGGAGGAGGCGTTGACGGCTCGGGATTTGTCTCTTCAGTTTCTGAAGGACTTCGGTTGGCTGGTCAATTGGGAGAAGTCGTCCCTGGAACCATCGAGGACAATCCTCTTTTTGGGAATGCATCTCGACACGTTTCGGTCGGTAGTTTCCCTACCACCAGACAAACAGTCATGTCTTCTTCGACATGTACAGATTATGAAATCCTCAACGGCAATGTCCCTACGGAAGTGTATGCGTCTTCTGGGACTGATGGTGGCGTCCATGGAGGCAATTCCTTTTGCCCAGTTCCATTCCAGGACTCTCCAAAGGTTCATCTTGAGTCGATGGAACCAGTCGCAATCGCTGGATTGCAGTGTCACCATTTCTCGCGCGGTGCGGGATTCTCTAGAATGGTGGTTACGTCCAGGGGCATTCTCCCTGGGGAAGTCTTTCCTCCCTCCGAAGTGGTCAGTTATAACCACCGATGCCAGCCTGACGGGCTGGGGGGGTGTTTGGAACAATCTCTGGATTCAGGGGGTATGGTCATCGGAAGAGTCTGTTCTTCCGATCAACACCCTGGAATTGAGGGCGATTTTCCTTTGCCTCCAACATTGGACGGTCCCTTTGAGCGGTCTACCAGTCCGAGTGCAGACAGACAATGCGACGGCTGTCGCGTATATCAATCACCAAGGTGGGACGAGGAGTTCCAGACTCATGGTAGAGGTGTCCCGAATTCTGATTTGGGCAGAGGCCAGTGTACCAGCCATTTCGGCGATTCACATTCCAGGGGTTCAGAATATTACAGCGGACTTTCTCAGTCGCAGAAGGATGGATCCCGGGGAATGGAGCCTCCACCCGAAAGTTTTTGCACTACTGTGCTCTCGCTGGGGAACCCCCCAAGTGGATTTGATGGCATCCAGGTCCAATGCCAAGTTACCGACATTCATGTCCAGGTACAAGGACCCGAAGGCGGTGGCGGTGGATGCTCTAGTGGCTCAGTGGGATCAGTTCGAGCTGATCTATGTATTCCCGCCGATATCCTTACTTCCTCTAGTACTGCGTCGGATCAGACTAGAGAGAATTCCAGCTATTTTGATAGCTCCAGACTGGCCAAGAAGGGTGTGGTTCTCGACAATAATGTCGCTGTTGGCGGCACCTCCTTTTCCACTCCCTCTTCAACCGGACTTGTTGACTCAGGGGCCCGTTTGTCATCCGGACTTGATGTCCCTGCGTTTGACGGCGTGGCTCTTGAGACCGAAATCTTGACCCGTAGAGGTTTCTCAGCCGAGGTCATTGCTACCCTTCGTGCTGCAAGATGTCCGGCTACTACTAGGATTTACCACAAAATTTGGGAAACCTTCTTTTCGTGGTGTTTTGGGTCCTCTCGGAACCCGAGAAAATTTTCCATTCCCAACCTGTTGGCTTTTCTGCAGCATGGGCTAGACAAGGGTTTGGCAGTCAGCACTCTGAAAGGTCAGATTTCTGCTCTGTCCTTATTGTTCCGGAGAACCATTGCTTCAAATAGAGACGTGCTCTCCTTTTTCCGAGGTATATCTCGTAAGTTTCCGCCGCGGAAGGCACCCGTGTCTCCTTGGCGGCTCAACCTTGTTTTGGAGGCTCTTCAGCATAAACCTTTTGAGCCTATGGTTTCTGCTAGCCTTTCTTTACTTTCTTGGAAGGTGGCTTTCCTTGTTGCAGTCACTTCCTTGAGGAGAGTTTCTGAGTTGGCAGCTCTTTCTTGTTCGCCTCCTTTTCTGGAGTTTTTTCCGGATCATGTAGTGCTTCGCACTCGGGGTGATTTTTTGCCTAAAGTGGTGTCACAATTTCATGTTAACCAGGATATTGTGTTGCCTTCACTCTGTCCGGATCCGAAGAATGCGAAAGAGCGAGATTTACACACATTGGATTTAGTGCGGGCCTTGAAGTTTTATCTATCTATTACTCAAGGTTTTCGTAAGACGGACTCCCTGTTTGTGGTTCCAGCAGGTCGTCGGCGTGGTCAACGAGCTTCCAAGGATTCTATAGCTCGTTGGATCCGGTCAGCTATTTTGGAAGCTTACCGCCTTCGGGGTGAATCTTGCCCGATTAAGATTCGAGCCCATTCCACGAGAGCTGTGGCTTCATCGTGGGCTTTTCATCAAGGTGCCTCGGCAGTGCAGCTCTGCCGAGCGGCAACTTGGCGCTCTGTCCACACGTTTACAAGGTTTTATAAAGTGGACGTCAGTGCTTCCGCTGATGCAGCCCTCGGACGTAGGGTCCTGCAGGCAGCTGTAGTTTAAAGTTCTGGATGAACTTGTGTTTAGCGCTGGTTGCGCTTTGTTGTTAAGGTTGTTGGGTTTCTGCCTTTTGTTGGTTTTTCCCACCCTTATTTTTGAACTGCTTTGGGACGTCCCATCAGTAATGAATACTGTGGCTCTCTTCCTTCCATCTGCAGCTGAAACACGGATTTTGGTAAAAACTTACCTGTAAAATCCTTTTCAGCGAAGGAAGGAAGAGAGACACAGCACCCTCCCAAGGCAGAAGTGTGTTGATGTTTTCAGATGCAGCGCGACCCTTATCTGATAGCGATTATCTGGGCTGAGGTCAGCGCGCTAAGGCTCTGTTCCAGCATCGCCAGCTCATCGCAGTAGTCAGGTTCCGTGAGTAGTACCTGGAACTCTGTGGTTTTTGGCTTTCTTTGCATGCATAACCTGTATCCTTGTGTTTTTTCTCTGAAGTTCCTTCAGAAGGGGTTATGTTGCTCCGCTGGTGATCTTGGCTCTTTTCCTAAAAGCTTTGGTACGACTGGAGCTGAGTAGGAGGAGCCCGAGCTGGAGGGGCCAGCCAGTCAGCACTCTTTTGATCTGAGGTAACATCCTGATCTGGGCTCCGCCTACCCATCAGTAATGAATACTGTGTCTCTCTTCCTTCCTTCGCTGAAAAGGATTTTACAGGTAAGTTTTTACCAAAATCCGTGTTTTATGTATTAGGACTGACACCCCCTGGAGTACGAGGAATAAGTAGAATGATATGTCTTTAACATCCACCCTCTCGACAGCCAGTGCCTAGTATCTCCAGTGAGATGGGTCTCCTGTAAGCACGCAATCATAGGATCACAAGATCTGATGTGATTCAGAATTGCTGCCCTCTTAGTCCTGTCAGATATACCACGTACATTCCAACTTAAAATCCGAACAGTACGGTTACTCATTGTGCATCAGAAAAAACAATCCACCATCATCAAGTAACATCTTCCCATTTTGTTCCCCAGCATACCAGGTCAAACAGCATAAGCAACCCCATTTTCCCGCAACTCCAACCCATCCACCTCCCCCCACCCCCTCCCCCCACCCTTCTCTTGTCACTCTCTTCCCAATGTGAGAGTGGGAGCTCAAAGAACCTGAGCAACATCGTAGTATACCGCATAACCACATGCGCCGTGTCCTCCTCCAGCACTGGCAGTCCCTCCACCACATAATCAATAGTATGCTTAGTCCCGAACCATTAATCAAACAAATTAACTATAAAACTATAAAACGTAGATCCCAGCGGGGGCTTCTCCCCCTCCTCCGCGGTTTCGCAGAGCAATGCAGAGCCACAACCCTGTCCAGTGGTCAGAATAGCAGGGTCGTGTATTCACCGTACCGAGTCCTCAGCTTCTCTCAATTTGCTCCGGTTCCGCTCCAACCACGAAGCGGCCTCTACCGGTGACGGGAAAAAATTGACCTTTCCAAAGGCTTCCACTCTTAATTTGGCAGGATAAATTGTAGAATATTTCACATTCAAAGAGCGGAGCTGTTTCTTCACTTCACCATACCGTAGCCGCAGCTTTTGCACCTCAGCCGAGTAATCCGGGTATATTTCAATGCGTTTGCCCTCCAGGGTAAGATCTGTCAATTTTCTGGCCTTACGTAAGATAGTGTCCCGGTCTCTGCAGTTCAGGATTCTGGCTAACATCGTACGAGGGCTCTCTCCAGGCACTGGGGGTCTCATGGGCACTCGATGGGCACGCTCCACAGCAAACACCCTCGACAGGATATTAGACCCAAACTTTCCCAGCAGCCAGGTTTCAACAAAGGTCGTGGGGTCAGCACCCTCAGCTCTTTCAGGGATGCCCACAATACGCAGATTGTTCCTGCGTGACCGGTTTTCCAGGTCATCGTTTTTAATAGCCACTACCGCATCCTCTGAATGTGCTGTTGTTGCGTCTTTTGCACTGAGGTTAAATGATCTTCTGTTGCACCAACTCTGCCCTCCACCTCAGTCAATCTGGCTGTAACTTTCTGCATAGAAGCCTCAATGCCTCTCATATCGGTTTTTAGACCATTCACCTGCTTTGTCAGAGCAGTTAAGGCAGTCTTGCAGCATAAGACAGCCTGGAATACATCTCGCAGAGTCGGCTCTGCCTCATCTGAACTTTCAGCTGCCAGCACAGTATCACCATCCCCCTCCTCCTGCTGTTCATTATGTAGCGCAGGCATCTCCTCACCATCTTCCTCCTCATCTCCATGCTTCTCACTACTTTCACTTCCTCCTTCATCTGCCTCCATGCCCCTCGCATACCTGTGCAGCCGCGCTGAAGCCTCCAGCCTCCGTGCATAGGCTGTGTTCCTCCTTCCCGCCTCTTCCTCTGTCTCGGTGCCATCTTGGGCTGAGGCATTGCTGCAGGCCCTGGCATCCTTCTGCCTTTTGCGGCCCATGTTGGTCTCTCTGAGTCTGGCAGAAGCTCGCCTCTGACTCCCGGGACCCTCAGACAGCAGTTCCTGATAAGGGATTTGGCTGATTCGGGCTCTGTGCAGGATAATTGAAGCTAGTGGTGGTGGAGAAACACTGCCACCCGACCTCTCACATCAAGAGCTAGGCCACGCCCCGTACTTTTTCTTACACACAGACCAACAATTTTCTTTTCCCAGAAAAACTATTTGACTAAAATATTTTAGTATTATTTGCAAAAGTAATATGCAAAATAAGATTTCATAGATTTTAATACTATAACCATTGTGCTGTGTCACTTTTGCGCTAATGTATAAATATGGCAGACTAAAAGCCAATGTTTTTTTTTTCTTTAAGGGTTTGACCAGTCGTTTCAACACAGCAGCTGCAACTGGGGTCAATTACTCTCAAATCAATTTCAGTGCTGCTCAGTCGCCTTACATGCCCTTAAACTTAGGAGCGTTGTCTTCACTGACTAATCCGCAATTGGAGGTGAGTAATGTCATCGACTGCTCCGATGCATTCAGAGCCATAGGATGAAATGTACCTTGAAGCTTTGTGCTGGTTGGAAGCACGTACTATTACCATGATGTGCTCCTCATCTGTTTACATATAGTAACTTCTCATCTTGAGCTTCTCCTCTCTATGTAATCATTACACGATATAGCTAAATGATTACATCTTGCTTGATACATTTAATTCAACGCTACCAACAAAGCAATTTTCTGGTTGTCATTTACCTCGTATCTTTTCTCAAGGATCTTATTAACCAAGGCCGAGAGAAAGTGGTTGAGGCTACAAATAGCATAGCATCGGCAAGGATTCAGCCCCTGGAAGATATTATTGCAACAGCGGTAAGTGTTTTTTATTGTGGCCTTTACTTCATAAATATTCTGAACCCTTCTTACAATCTTGTATTTATTTTTTCTCCTAGTGGAAGGAAAATCCAAACTTGTCGGAATCCCAGATCCAGGCTTTGTCTCTAAGCAGACAGTCAAGCCAAGAGCTGGAAATTAAAAGACGGGAAGCTATATACAATGATGTTTTGGCTAAGCAGCAAATGGTGAGTATTTCAGCTGTATCTTGTTCAGAAAGTATGACAATTGTGAGCACGTGTAATGTTTGGTATAGAACTAGTATTGTGTACAGTAAATTCTGGCCTCCTTGGCATTTGAAGGGTTACATTTCACAGACACTTGTTATGTGAGCTTTTGACATCTTACCAGCAAAATACAACTTTATCCTTCCTGCGGAATCCCTTTGAATCTTTCATACAAGTGTTTCCTGGCCTTATTTCCAGTGACCGGCTTCACACAATTAAAAAAAAATCCTTCCAGTTACTAGGTTCCAAGTTATTTGGGGAACACATTGCTCCGGAATGTTCTGACCTCTACAAGGTGCTGGACACCTCCACGGCATTCCTGCTCCAAATTGAGCTCTACCATTTATATTTTTTGGCTTTGGTTGCAATTTTTAACTTGCAAATGTTACACTGCCCCTTTTCCAGTCACAATGACTTTTAATGTCCTCACTGTGACGAATGTGAGTTTTGTTTCCCCCAGCTTCAACTGAGTGTTAGTGTGTGTAGGAAATGCCCTCTGGATGCCAACCTGTTAGTGATGGTGAGAAGTTTAATGCTTTTGCATCTGGTGAGGGTGTTCTTTACTAATTGATTTTATAGTGGAAAGCTTTCTCTCCTGCTGGGTATGTAAGAATGGAAAACCATGTTATTCCGTACAGGGAAATATATATGTTAATCAGATTCTCCCTGAGTTACACCAAATTAATCTAACTTAAAAATTTGTTGGTCAACTTTTATACCACCTTTTTTCAGTAAGTGATGGGGACAGTGGGTTGACAATTACCAATCCATATCCAACTGTACAATTTCTAGTGAGTGCATATTGCTTTAGATGTGACTAATGGTCATACAATGCCCCCCATAATATGACTCCGTTTTGCCATAAAAAGTGGCGATATCCTAAACAGAATCCCTGTTAACCCATGTCTACAAGACTGTCGTTTGAAATCAGTAAAAGAAAGTGTGTGACCCAGAGAAGTTTCTTTGAGTTTGTCTATTAGAGACCATTAATGTAGTTGTCCACTACACGGCCAACCCCTTCTCAATCCATGTTTAACTCCCAGTTAAATAATTACACCTATACTCACCACTGGTGTCAGCACTGTCTCAGGGATTGTGTGACATTGTCATGGGAGCCCTGCTGCCAATCAGTTGTTGCTTCACTCTACCCTGCATCAGACAAATCACATACATCTGGAGGAAGTGAGAGAGCAGCAGCACTTGCTTGCTTCCTCTGCATGTATGAGATTTGTCCGAAGGTGGGGAGAGTGAAGCTACTGCTGATTGGCTGCAGGGCTCTCGTGACGCAACAATGTCACACAAACCCCAGGGGAGACCATGCTAACACTGGTGGAACAGCATTGGAGGGGAGTATAACTTATTAATTTACTGGGGGCAAACATGCTGATTGAGAAGGGTTTGATCAAGTAGTACATTGCCCCCTAAATGAATGTCATTGTTCAGTTAAGCCTGTTTGCAAAAGAAAAAAAAATTAAAAAGGAGACGCTTTGTACCACGTAATATTTCATGGTGAAACCACACCTGTGAGCAATAAACGTGTTTAGATAAAATGTTTGACATGTCGGTGTCAGCTATTTGTATGAGATTGGCAGCAAAAAGTAGAGAGCACCGTGATGTGGCAGATTAGTCCGGTATAGACATTAATTGGAAATCTGCCATCAGATGTTTCTCTGTATGCCTGCAATTTTGTTAGTTCTATGATGTCACATATAAAATAGTCTAATCACTGGTGGTTTCCAGTCATTTGTTTCCGGTTTATCAAGATTGGTAGGGGTCTCGGCTGCTAGCAGACTGCTTGAGTTTATAACTGTCAGATATGGGAAAGTGCCCTATGAGGAACACAAAGCCAGCCATCTTAAGGGTTCATTGTTATTTCTCCCAACAGCTAATTAGTTGCGTCCAGCGAATACTGATGGGCCGAAGATTACAGCAGCAGTATAACCAGCAACAGCAGCAACAACAGCTTGCCTTCCAGCAGCAGGCGGTATTGAACCGAATGATGATGCAGCAGAAACCATCAAACCTTCTGGCTAACTATTCACAAATAGACCTGCGAGGAATGTATCAGGCCGGTATGCAGAACCTCCAAATGCAGAGAGCACCAGCTCCCAACAGAAGCAAAAATGCTGGACCTTCGCAAGCAAAAAAGATGTGATGATATTGCACTAAGACCTCTACTGGATTGTTTCAATATGAGACCTTTTTTATTTTCCCCATCTTGTCTAGGAATCTGAGGCTTGACACACTGTAGAAAACATCACACATGAAAGCGTTTGGTTTGTTCCCTTTCTGAATGCCGAAAATGTACAGATATTAAGCTTTGCAGTTGATTGGTCCTCTGTTTTTGTTGAAGAAAAGCCCACAGGGGAATTCATTTTTCTTTTTTTTCTTTTTTTTTTTTTGACTAAGCGGATGCAGAAAAGACCTGTTTTCAGTGAAAACATGCCTTCTGTATCCAGACCAGTTGCACAGCTTGGCGACAGTCGCTCCAAAGCGACATCCTAGCAAGACATAATTTTCTTTATCAGCCAGTGCACTCTGTATGCAGCTCCGCGGTACTTTAGACATTTCTATGGTATTGTAGAATGCGGCCTATGTACTAATTTTCTAACTAAATTACTGGTTTTAGACCCAAGATGGACATCCTATCAGGACTACTGTTATTGCTGAGCTACATATTCAATGATGGTCAGCCACATCGTGCAAAATATAGCTCAGCAATGTAGCGGAAATAGGCATCAAATACCCTTAAATAATCCGATGGGGGTTAATCATTTTTTTGACTAGAGATTTCAAGGCTTGAAAAGACTTGTTGCCTAATGGCAAAAACATCTAGACACTTTGTTCATGTTAAGGCTCCTGTTGTCCGTCATGCATTGCTATACGTTTTTATGGTTGTATCAGCATCCCGGTGCCTTTGTAAATATAGTTTATTTTTTTCTTCTCCTTTTTTTTTCCATAGTGCTATACTAATTAATAGGTGTTTACATTAAACATATTTGTTCTTTTTCTGCCCTTGTACTGCGCCACAGTGTTAGAATTTTCTAATGTTTTCAGTCTGTTGAATTTGCACAGCGATTAGTCCTTGTATTTTTAGCACTTTTAAGGTGCAAATCTTCATTTCAGCCTATAATCCTTAAGACATAAACCACCACCTAAATATAACCCTAAATTGTGGCTATGGATTAGCCCTACCTATGTATAGACATTTAAATATTATTTTGGAGTATCTGCACCGATTGGAAATATGAATATATATTGATTTATTGATTTCCTACTAAAACTTTTTCAAAAATGATTTTGCTTTGAATTTGTGGGTGAGTGATGAAGACATATTTCCGGCCCTGGATCATGCTCCTTTTCTTGCCATTATTGCAGTTTTCGTAATGTGTTCTGGAGCCACCTTACCTTCCATCCTGTGGTTTCAATCCTGTACAACTTGGAGGAAGTAAGTCATTGTACTAAAAAGACCAGGCATATGCAGTCTGTACGGAAGTCACAGATGAAGAATGATTTTACTGCTTATGTTACTGAATGGCATTGATTCCTCTTTATTGAAGGAGAAGCGCTTTCTTTTCACCATACCAATGACTATACAATTTGGCACCAAGCCTTTGCTTCTGTTTAATTGCAGGCCATTGTATGCAAATTAAAACTTTTTTTTTAATTTTCTTTCTTTGTTTCGTATTAAAGTTTTAATTCAGTCTTTCCCAAATTTTGTGGGATCTCTGCACATTTCTCCATTAGTTCCATGGCCAGTTATTGAAAATGGATGCCCAAGCCATGGCTGTACTGGAACAAGTGACACCATTTACACTTTTGCGTAACACTTGCTGTTAAAAGTGAAGACCACATTTTTTGTTTCCATGGCAAAAATAAAAATGCTTGTTCTCCTGACCAGCATACAATAGACTCAGAAATCACACTGCATAGACATTTGGATTGAGATTGAGCTATCAAGTAGGTTCTTAGTCGCTATGTAGGGGAGCAGCAAAATTATAGCCACTATGATTACAAAAAAAAAAAAGACAATTTTACAACACTTTCTACATTTTGTTATTTAAATGTTTCATTAGTTTTGCATACAAGTAGTGAAAAAAGTCAAAGCGGAATTAAGTTAAAGATATGTCAAATGAGTAAAATGTTCAGATGTTTAAGAAAAATGTACATGCTTTCTAACTGCTTTAAATGTCTTGTAATAAGATTTTTTTTTTGTTTGTACCTAAATGTAAAAAAAAAAGAAAATGCAGTTGTTGCTCATTATTAAAGCAAAAAGCATATTTGCCTTTTGAAGTAACGGCTTTTTACTTTTAAGTTCACAATTAAGTCTTGGTAGATCAGCAGCGTCCCTGGAGTTACAGAGCAAGTCTTGTGAAGAGGACGTGCATCGCGGACCACCCACACCAGTTTCAGTAGACATTTTCGTTGCCTATACTGTCTGTACTAAGTAGAGCATCAAGCTTTAACCAATATTCAGAGACTTTTCTAAACCTTAGAAAGACAAGGAAGGTTCATTTTTTATGTTCATGGTGTTTTAACTAGCTGCATTACCTTTAAGCACAGTTAAAACCGAGTTACTTGTATTACAGTTTTGCCTGCTAAACTCTCCACATTTTAATGCTGTTACTTTGGATGTAAAGCGTTGGTATTTGTGATCTTGTACATGTATGTCTCGGTTGTATAGTAGTTTCAGTCCATCTGCTCAGCTTTGGCTGCTGAAATCATACAGCTGTTGAAATAGCGTTTCTTTATTTCCCTGCTATTTGATTTTGATATTAATTACTGTGGAAGTACTACAGAAGTTAATAATTCCAACAGCGCAGTTCTTTTTTTGTTTTTGTTTGTAAAATACTGAAGGACTGAAATTGTGTTTTTAATGAGCGAGCATTTAAAATGAAAATATCCTATGTGTTTTCACCATTGAAAGTGCTGTTTAGTAGTTGAAACTTTAAAAAAAAAATATATTTAATATCTCATTTAATAAAGTGACCAAAACAGTTTCCAGGCTTTGGCTGTTGTATTGGATTTTTTACATAACATTTTAAAAAGGATATTCAGAAGTTAGAGTCAGTTCAAGGGTGGCAACTAGATTATTACAAGGGATGGAAGGCCTCTCATATGATGAGAGGTTGGAAAAGTCAGGCTTGTTTAGCTTAGAAAGAAAGATGCCTCGGAGGAGGTCTTATTTATATGTATAAATATATGTGTGGTCAGTACAGAGGACTGGCGCATGACTTATTCCTTCCAAAGACCATACTAAGGACCAGGGAACACTCATTGTGGGTGGAAGAAAGGCGATTCCGGCAGCTAAATAGGAAAGGGTTCTTTACAGTTAGAGCAGTCAGAATGTGGAATGCCGACCACAAGAGGCAGTAATGGCAGACAGTATAACAACTTTAGAAAAAAAAAAACACTATGATTTCTTCAGTACACAGCATTGTGGGCTTGGGACTTTTTTCAACCTGTATCTAACGAAGTAACATGAAGTGTAAACAGGGTGCCCATGGCTTGGAATGGTAATAAATAAAATGGCTGATTTATTTGTCTGCCACTCCGTCAACACATTTCTGGTCCTTCCGCTGATCTTTCTGCTTACCTGTCTACAGTCATGACGTCCCATATGTGCTTGATGTCTCATCTGCAGCCAGATTAACAGAAGACTGGCCGATCGACTGAGCAGCATGAGAACTAATCAATAACTATACGCTCCTTTTATTATGGAAACTGCTAAGTTCAGGTGTCACGATCCATTTTGGATTTGTGGCAGCTCTAGTTCCACTTCCTTTTGGACCATCGGGGGTTAATGTCAATTTTTCCCCTCTGGCAATCTGGTGTTACTGCAGTGCTGCTGGGTAAGCTGATGTGGGTGGTGACCTCTCCCACCATCCTTTAAAAGGTCACCTGATGCATCAGCTGTCTGTTGGTGATACAGTTTCTTTCTGGGACCAGCGTAGCAGGAGCAGCTCTCTGGTGTCAGCCTCGTCTGGTGTTTGGAGTCCAGTTGCTGCTGTTATCTGTGGTGTATATAAGCTAAGTGTGGTGTTTTTTTTACCTTGTCCCTTTGGTGTTTGTCACTTCCCCCTGTATTTATTATCTGCAGAAGTGAGGCTAGCGCTCCTTGCCGGCCAGTACATTAGCCAGGGCAGTAATAGGTAACAACTAGGGACGAGGTATCCTGACGGCGGCGGGCGGAAGGACCCGCATAGGGCGTTAGGGGAGTGCATGGACAGGCTCAGGTGGTGACCATCCCTCATTCCCTTTTAGGGCCTTCCTCTCACCTTTTCCATCCCGTTGATTGTGAGTTGTGCCGTCCGCTGACCGACCACCTGTTGGGTCGTGTGACATCAGACATTAAGATAATTCCAAAAGCATTTTGGGAAAAAACTTTCACACGAAACTAGTGACAGTATTTTAAGTCCATCGTCTATTCCCTGGCTAATAGCATCATACAAAGTTAAAATTGACCTCAGACTGATTATTTTGGCCAGTACACAAATGGAAGAGGGACTTTGTGTTGACCCCACAGCTTAAGTTTAGACTAGATCCTAGACAAAATAAACTGCATTGCCTCTGTAGAGGTCTAGTAAGTCTAATTTAACAAGGTAGGTTACTAAAGAGACACTAGACTGGTACAAGTTATTTTTAAGGAATTTTATACAGACAATTAATGTACAGTACTTTCTTCCAAATATCTAATAAAAGTATTGGTGGCCATCCTTGACTGTAATAGGTGTTCTAGTTGCTTCTAATTGTGACTGAACATGTTGGATTCTTTGTGCTTATACACTTTAGAGCTTATTTTCTTGAATGTTTTGCTCATCCGTGTGCGGTTTTTAAAAACTGATTACATATCGGTGGGGACTGTAAGTAGTAACGTATCAGGATTTTTATTTTCACTGATTTGCGTGATCCAAGAAAAACTCGCTGCAATATCCTCTTCTGGTCCATTTTTATGAATAAGACTATCATAGATGGTTGGCCCGGGAATATAAAAATCAGTGGGTTTGGCAGACTTTAATGTCTATGGGCGAGTTCAGTGTATGGTCTTCTCGTTTTAGATAATGAAGTTTGACGAGTAATACAGTTCATGAAGGTGGATGGTGGCATTTCTTAGTGTACTAGTTTACATATACTTTGTTTTTAAGGATCTATTTTAGATTTGAAAAAAATATTGCATAATATTTTGGTTGAATTCAGTTTTACATCTAGCAATAAGACTCATACTAAACATATCCATACAATCTGGCATACCCATCACCACTCCCAATGAAGTGAATGTAGCAGTGGTCAATATGTCTCGCAATTGTTTGACAGATGCAATGCATGCAGGGATTGCCTAGCCCTAGTGTATTTTTTGAGCATGCCAAAGTCACTCTGTTAGCACCCAGGCTTGCTTGGCTAAGACCTTATCTGAGAATGTTCACTCATCACTAATTGTAATATATTTTATGAGAAAAATCTGCTTCTTTCTCTCCCAGAATTGATTAGTCATCAAAATTCTCAAGTCAAAGGTAAAATCTGTATTCAGTGAAGACTTTTTCCTTTACTGAGAAAGGAGATGGCTGCTGCTACAGATACAATCTTATGGAGGGAGTAGCTAGAGACAGCTCCTCACTCCTGCTCTCCAAGTGTTACGGATCTTTCTCAGGTTTTTATTACCGTATATCCAATTGCCTACAAAAATGGTATGCCTCTAGGCTATATTGTATTACAGAGGTTCTTCAGGAGTGCACCATTCCCCAGCCTCCCTGCTTCCTTGTAGCCGTGGCATGGTGTCCCCCTACTGATTGGCAGTTTTGATCTGCGGCATGGCTGCATTGTTGGACCGGACTAAGCTGTCTCAGTGCTATTGGCAGAGGCAATGAAGGTGGGTGAATGCAGCTTTCAGCTACAGTCCAGCACTTAGAAACTACATACCAAAAAGCTAGGAATCTGGCCAGTGTGGAGGTGGCTGATAACCTAGACAATGAGCTGTAAGCTATAAAATAAAAATTCCTTTATTTTTTTATAGAAAGTAGAGGATTTTTAATAGATAAATTGCAAGGTTTCTTGTTTTTACAATCACTGCAGTTTTAACCATTCCTGAGCATGAGACGACCCCTCTAGTTTGTCTCCGATAAAGTGTAGCATTGGCTATTTTTTTTTTTATTTAATGGGTAGTAATTATATCCTTTTGTAAATCCATTTTGCTATAGAGAGCTGGTGAAATTAGTTTATACTTTATTTGAAGTGTTAATAACCGTGCTCTTATAATAACCCAAAGTTCCCACAATGCAGCTATGGAACAGCTGGAACAGTGTCATTTTCTTCCACAAATACGGCTTTCCTGACACATCACTCTTCATGTACCCGGCTGCACCCATGTGCAAAGAACAGCTGCACTTTGTATTGTGCTCCTTCCCTTAATACCAGCTTTTACTTGCTTCCTTGTACAGAAAGCCGCAGTCTTCTTCACAGTATTACCAAACGTAACTATTGTTCATTACTACCATCTTTCTTATGCTTTAAGTAGTTTCAAGGACCATTAAAGTTCCCCATTCATCTACATAAATTGCAAATTTTTGAAGATCAGCAAAAAGGTAAATAAGCATTGCCATGATCAGATCTCGAGACAGTAGAAACCTTTTAAAGCACTCAATCATGGAGGCATCGACTGGGGAAAATTTATCAAGACTAGTATTTCATGGGGATGTGACCTAAAGCAGCACCTGAGCAGGTGTATCTCGCTGATCTCCAGCAATGTCTGCTCATCGCTACCTGCAAATAACTTGGGCAAATCCAGTAGGTGGCTTATCCCCTTGCTCTGTTCCTGAACATAGAGGATTTTCACCCACACTTTGGGTTATTATGAACATCATGGCTTTCTTGGCCCTTGGAGACTACAGCCTCTGTTAATACTTACACTGGCGTATTTGCAGATGGCCCACCTGCTGCCCCTACTGGAGCCGGACCTGCGAGAATGAAAGGAGACTTAGGTTCCAGATCCATGCAGGACTAGACAGAGAAATCACAGGGAAATTCTTTGCCTTTTTAATGCATGGCCAGAAAAGAACTTCCTTCTTAGAATACAAGCTGTGTGGCCTGTGCCTGCTCACCTGCCCATGTACAGGACTGCCTCTACCATCTGCCCGCATAAATGACTGCCTCTACCATCCGCCCGCATAAATGATTGCCTCTACCATCCACCCACAGAAATGACTGCCTCTACCATCTGTCCGCATAAAGGACTGCCTCTACCATCCGCCCACAGAAATGACTGCCTCTACCATCCGTCCGCATAAAGGACTTCCTCTACAATCCTCACGTGCATTGCTATATTGTCCCTGAAGGACTGGTTCCTCTTCCAGAGGGTGATTCTGCCTCTATTCAAGTTGTGTACCGTTGAACCTTGCTGAACCACTGGGTGCGCTGCTGCTGTTATCGCTACAGACTCCATCTTCTTTCTGTGATCTCCTTCTTTGGCTCCTTCACCTTTGCAGGCTGTGATTGAGATTCCAGAGTATAGAAGTTCAGTGTCAGTCTCAAGCTTCTGAGAGATTAAGAATTGTGACTTACCGCAGGCAGGATATTGTATCACTCTACTACTTTGCTATATTGGGCCAAAGGGCTGCCATGATTCACCTCAAGCACTTACGGGTCACCTACACCTGAGATTTATATCTACCCTTGCTGCTCCTGGCTACTGTGCTTTGGCCCCCTGGCTTTACATTATATCTTTCTTGTGGGATACCATAAGATAGTTTTTGCTTTCAAGTTTAATATATATAATGGCATAGTATAGTACTGTATATTTATTTTCTCATGCCACTTGATATACAGTCATGGCCAAAAGTTTTGAGAATGACACAAATATTAATTTTTACAAAGTCTACTGCTTCACTTTTTCTAATGCCAATTTGCATATACTCCAGAATGTTATAAAGAGTGATCAGCTTAAC
Source organism: Oophaga sylvatica (assembly GCA_033576555.1). NCBI lineage: Eukaryota > Metazoa > Chordata > Amphibia > Anura > Dendrobatidae > Oophaga > Oophaga sylvatica. Next base: position 39,837,582 of record JARQOD010000008.1, read on the forward strand.
AGCAATTATTTGCAAAGTCAATATTTGGCTAGAAAATAAACTTTATCCCCCAAAACACATTTCAACATCATTGCATCCCTGCCTTAAAAGGACCAGCTAACCTCTTTTCAGTGATTGCTCCATTAACACAGGTGTGGGTGTTGATGAGGACATGGCTGGAGATCAATCTGTCATGATTAAGTAAGAATGACACCACTGGACACTTTAAAAGGAGGCTGGGTGCTTGGCATCATTGTTTCTCTTCTGTTAACCATGGTTATCTCTAAAGAAACACGTGCAGTCATCATTGCAATGCACAAAAATGGCCTAACAGGGAAGAGTATCGCAGCTAGAAAGATTGCACCTCAGTCAACAATCTATCGCATCATCAAGAACTTCAAGGAGAGGTTCCATTGTTGCCAAAAAGGCTTCAGGGAGCCCAAGAAAGACGAGCAAGCGCCAGGACCGTCTCTTAAAAGTGTTTCAGCTGCGGGATCGGGCTACCAGCAGTGCAGAGCTTGCTCAGGAATGGCAGTAGGCAGGTGTGAGTGCATCTGCACGCACTGTGAGGCGGAGACTCTGGGAGCAAGGCCTGGTCTCAAGGAGGGCAGCATAGAAACCACTTCTCTCCAGAAAAAACATGATGGACAGACTGATATTCTGCAAAAGGTACAGACAGTGGACTGCTGAGGACTGGGGTAAAGTTATTTTCTTTGATGAGTCCCTTTTTCGATTGTTTGGGACATCAGGAAAACACCTCATTCGGAGAAGACAAGGTGAGCGCTACCACCAGTCTTGTCTCATGCCAACTGTTAAGCATCCTGAAACCATTCATGTGTGGGGTTGCTTCTCAGCCAAGGGAATCGGCTCTCTCACAGTCTTGCCTAAAAACACAGCCATGAATAAAGAATGGTACCAGAATGTCCTCCAAGAGCAACTTCTCCCAACCCTCCAAGACCAGTTTGGCGATCAACAATGCCTTTTCCAGCATGATGGAGCACCTTGCCATAAAGCAAAGGTGATAACTAAATGGCTCAGGGAACAAAACATAGAGATTTTGGGTCCATGGCCTGGAAACTCCCCAGATCTTAATCCCATTGAGAACTTGTGGTCAATCATCAAGAGACGGGTGGACAAACAAAAACCTAAAAATTCTGACAAAATGAAAGCATTGATTGTGCAAGAATGGACTGCTATCAGTCAGGATTTGGTCCAGAAGTTGATTGAGAGCATGCCAGGGAGAATTGCAGAGGTCCTGAAGAAGAAGGGTCAACACTGCAAATATTGACTTGCTGCATTAACTCATTCTAACTGTCAATATAAGCTTTTGTTACTCATATGTTTGCAATTATTATATTTCTGTCTGTGATAAAAACATCTGTCACACACACATAAAAACCAGAGGGCAGCAGATCATGTGAAAATATAATATTTGTGTCATTCTCAAAACTTTTGGCCATGACTGTATATGTATATATTTATTTGCGGGGGGGGGGGCTCTGGGAAAATGGCCGCCGGGGGTGGCACATGCTCAGATTGAGGTCTCAGCGACGAGATCTCGTTGCCGAGATCTCGATCTGATCATACACCGCCCCAACGACCATTTTCCCGGAGGCCACCGCATCGCAATAATGGATATGCGGGGGGCTTCTGGCTTTCACAAATTGCCTGTGGAGCCCCCCACACCACAGAGCACCGCAGCCATTTTCACCTGCATCGGCGCACATCCGAACACCCCTTCATCCCAGCATGCAGCAATGCGCCACTCTTGCCTCCTCCGGCAGCGACCCTGGGACCCTGCTCCACAGCAGCCGGTAAAGTATATCCGCATTTTCTCTAGTAGCCTTCCACGACAGCATAGGAGGATGTCTCCTTGTCCTATTGGGGGACAGGAATACAGAGAGGTTAAAAACCCCTCCCACCTCCCAATAACCAGTGTTTTCCTGTCCCCCTTGGGGCACGGAGAGATCCTGGTACGCTGGTGGCCGGCTGTTGCAGCGTTACCTGTGCGCACCTCCATGTGCGGTCTGACTATTAGCCGGGCAGCGGTGGTCGGGTCCTCGCGCCTCCCTCCTCCGTGGCTGCTCCCGGGACCACACCGAGGCGGTCTCCCTGCGTCCCCTCATGGGGATAAAGCGGGCCGACTCTCCCCGCCGGAGGCCTCCTGCAGCTCTCCGGCGTCTTCCCCTCCATGTGCGGTCTGACCCGGAAGTGCAGCATCACTTCCGGGTCTTGCGTTCCACAGTGGAACGCAAGGCTTTCCCATAGCCTCTGACACCGCTAGCACTCGTTTCCACCTGTGCTGGGACCGGAGGGGGAGGGGGAATCCAAGCGCTGGGCAGCGCTTATACCGAGGGTATAAAAACTGCCAGAAGACGTCAGCAGGTAAGCGCCTATGGGCCGAAATACCTGCTATGGAGACGTCCAGCCCTGCGACTGCAGAGCCCAGCGCTTCTCTGGCCGCAGTGAGTACTGAAAGGCCCCCTCCCTTGTTTAAAGGCTCCTGGAACCCCATTTTCTTTACTCCTCTCTCCCTCTATTACAGGGAGAAGGTTCATCCCAGAGACCCTCAGTTAAAAGGAACAAATGCGCTATTTGCTCCCTGAAATTACCTCCCAAATGGAGAGAAAAAACTCTGCCAAAAGTGTACAGATAAAGTGATCAGTGCAGAGCATCCATCGTGGTTAGATGAGATCCGTACCCTGGTGAAACAAGAAGTGCAATCTTCACTAGCCGTATTAACTCCCCCACCCCCGCCTCCACCACCCTCACCTGGTCCATCTCTCCCAAAAAATAGAAAGATCCAGGCGGAACATTCGGATTCTGAGTCCGACATATCCCAGGGGTCATCATCATCCAAGTGGGAAAATCCCTTGGTTCATAAAACCGCGGAATTAAGGAAATTCCTTTTCTCCTCAGAATATATTGAGGAGCTAGTTAGTGCGGTACGTAACACTATGGGGTTGGAGGACCTACCGGTCCCTCATTCCGTTCAGGATGAATTTTTTGGCGGGGCTCTGACGGAACAGATGGTCAGGTTTCCAGTCCATAAGAGTATATCGGACATGATAAATCGGGAGTGGGAGCTTCCAGAGAAACGCCTCGCAATCCCTTCAGAGTTTAAAAATAGATTTCCTCTGGATGAAAATCCTATCAAGTGGGATATCCCTAAAGTGGATGTACAAGTGGCGAGGGTAGCGAAGAAAACGGCTCTGCCATTTGAGGATTCCTCCCAACTGAAGGATCCCATGGACAGGAAAGTCGAAAGTCTTCTTAAAAAATCTTGGGAGACCTCCTCTTCGGCCCTCAAGAGCAATATAGCGTCCACCTGCGTTGCCAGATCTCTTTATCGCTGGCTCCAGGAACTGGAAACTCATATCTCCCAGGGCACTCCAAGAGATGACATGCTAGACTCTCTACCCATCCTGCATAAAGCAGCGGGTTTTTTTGGCTGATTCTTCTTTAGAGTCCATACGCATTGCGGCTAGAAATCTGGTCCAAACGAATTCGGCCCGTAGAGCCCTCTGGCTTAAAATGTGGAGCGGGGATGTTACTTCCAAAATTAAATTGTGCTCCATTCCTTTTAAAGGAGACTATGTATTCGGGCCAGCCCTGGATGACATCCTAGAAAAGGCCACGGATAGGAAGAAAGCTCTTCCAGAACAAAGGCCTCCCAAGAAGCGAGTTTTTCAACCTTCCCGGGCTCAATCTACTCAGTATAGAGGTAAGGGAAGATGGAGTCATGCAAAAGGGAAACCTAAAAATATCCTCGTCCCCCAGCAGGCACAACAGGAGAAGCAATGACTCCAGCAGGTAGGAGGGAGACTCTCGAAATTCCTAGACAATTGGCAAAAGATTTCCAGCAGCCGCTGGGTGTTGAATGTAATAAGAGATGGTCTCTTAATAGATTTCGAGTCTCCCCCTCCTCCACTATTCAGAGTAACCTCCCTACCATCACAAGAGAGTCAATCTTTGATCGCTACAGAGATCCAAAATCTGGTAGCCTCAGACGCAATATCCATGGTTCCACGAGACGAGCAAGGGAAAGGCCATTACTCCCGCATTTTCATAGTAAAAAAAAAACGTCGGGGAAAGCTCGGATCATAATAAATCTGAAAAACCTCAACCATTCAGTTTCCTACCAGAGATTCAAGATGGAATCGGTAAAGTCAGCCATTCCCTTGATAACCCGTTGCTCGTTTATGGCAACCATAGATCTCAAAGACGCCTATTTTCACATCCCAATACATCCTCTTCATCGGAAGTTTCTGAGATTTGCGGTCCGTCTAGATCACGAGATAGTACATTTTCAGTTCAAAGTACTCCCCTTCGGCATTTCGTCAGCCCCAAGGGTATTCTCGAGGATTATGGCGGAAACGATAGCTCATATTCGAAAACAAGGAGTGGCTATAGTCCCCTATCTCGACGACCTTCTAATTATCGGTCCCTCAGCCAGGATCCTCGAGACAAGGTTACATCAAACTCGAGACATCCTTCAGAGTTTAGGTTGGATCGTCAACACAAAGAAGTCTCAACTCCAACCTTCAAAAGTAATAAAGTTTCTAGGTGTCCTTCTGGATGCAGAGAATCAGACTTCATATCTACCAGACGACCACCGCCAACACCTGATATCCAAAACTCTAGCCTTCAGAAGTCAAACAACTCCATCGCTGAGGGCAGCTATGTCCCTGCTAGGGTCAATGACAGCCTGTATACAATCCGTGGCATGGGCTCAAGCCCATTCCAGAGTTCTTCAGGCACACATTCTAGAGAATTGGAATGGAAACCCTGCCTTGCTAATCAAGAAGATACGAACTCCAGGAAGGGTCAAAACCTCCCTGTCCTGGTGGTTAAATCTTTCAAACCTACGCAAGGGAATAGACTGGTCTCAAGCTCCCTTGTTGACAGTGACAACCGATGCAAGTTCAAGAGGCTGGGGAGCAGTGGTGCTACAGACTCCCTTCCAGGGCCTATGGTGTCAGCAGGACAGCGCCAAATCCTCCAACTACAGGGAACTAAAGGCAGTACTAAAAGCCTTTCAGGCAGCCAGTTCTCTAATCTCAGGTTATCATGTCAGAGTTCTTTCGGACAACATGACTACAGTGGCTCATCTCAAGCACCAAGGGAGCCCCAAATTCAACAGTCAGAGGAACATTTCAAATCAGATTCTCCAATGGGCCGAAGCCAATCTCCTTTCCTTATCAGCAGTTCACCTGAAAGGCTCAGAGAACTACCAGGCAGACTTCCTGAGCCGTCAAGACCTGCAACCAGGAGAATGGAGCCTAAAGAGAAAAGTCTTCAGGTCACTTACAGAGTTGTGGGGCCTTCCCGATGTGGATTTGATGGCCTCGGGGCAGAATGCCCAGGTAGAAACATTTTTTTCCCTAAATCCAGGAGATGGATGCCTAGGGGTAGATGCGTTCAGTCATCCTTGGAATTTCCGATTGGCCTACGTTTTTCCCCCGATACCTCTTCTGGCAAAAACTCTGAGAAAAATCCTAGACGATCAAGTCCCGGTCATACTAGTAGCTCCAGCCTGGCCAAAGAGGAGTTGGTTCCATCTCATTCTGGAGTTGCGGGAAGAAGGACCAATTCAGTTGCAACCGGAGGTCGATCTTCTCCAACAAGGTCATCTCCATCATCCAGATCCCCGGAAACTGAACCTAGCAGCTTGGCTGTTGAAGCCCGGGTTCTCAGAGAGAAAGGACTCTCAGGACCTGTGATCGCCACTCTTCAAAAATCCAGGAAACCAGTAACTAATACTATTTACAACAAGGTCTGGAAAAAGTTCTCCTCCTGGTGTCACCCTGATATTCCAGACCCATTGCGTCCTGATATATCTAAAATACTGGACTTTTTACAGAAAGGGTTGGAACTTGGTCTCAGACCAAACACATTAAAAGTCCAGGTGTCAGCTCTAAGTTCGGTGTATGACCAAAATTTAGCGGATTAATTTAACAACAACAACAACAACTTGACTTGTCGGAAGCTGTGTCTCATCATCTACCTCCTTAAACAAAATTTGCCGTTCCCCACCGTCATCTTCTTGTGACCGTGGATGTTTTAAGTTTTGTGCATCACTAACAGCATGTCCTCCTGTCCCTCTTTGAGCATGCAAGGTGAGAGGCCACAATCAAGAAATGATGATGTAATGAGCTCCTCGGAGTGTCCTAATGTGGGATCATTGGTCTCCTGGGACTCGACATTGTGGGAGGAAGGAGGATCAGGGTGAGGATTAAATGATCCAGACTCTTTGGTGGTGAGACAGGACCATGTGGTGCTACCAAGCATGCTGGAAGCATTATCTTCTATCTAACCAGCCACCTGTTTGCACTGTTGTGGCTTCAGAAGTGATGTACCGTGCCTGCCTGCAAAGTGGGACCGGAAGCTATGTGTCATGGATGGGCGTGTTGCCTGTGCTCCAGCAACAGGCGCCATCGCATCTGCCCCACGTCTTCACCGTTTGCATGTACTATCATCAGCACTTCTACTTCTCCGACCCTTATTGCACGCATTTTACACTTTGTAATTGCTAGGTATCTGGAAACCACGTTTCCTTGATTAATTGAAAGTGAATCCTGCATTGGGGTTGGACACGATGATCCTGGAGGTCCCTTCCACCTCTAACATTCTATGATTCTATGTATCGTATAGGAACAGCAAAGCACAAGATTAGCGCTAAGCAGGACTTTTAGTATGATGGTTCGGCAAAGTATCACCACTAGAGGACTCTGATTCCTAAAACTGTGTCCACAGGCCTGGACAACTATTCTCTCCATCCAATAAGAACTGTCCCTGAGCTATGCAATTGCGTCAGTGTGCCGAGCGTGGCTTTTTGTAACTTTTGGTGAGGTAATGCGACGCCAGTCAATCACATTAATGGCACTACCAAGATGGCTACGACACTACAGTGGACTGGCAGGCAATCCCTGTATGTTTATTGGCTGTGTAACAGGCGCCAAACATGCGACACGGGAATTCGAGCACCAGCTAATTCTTGACGAGTGCCGAGTACCTAGATACTCAAGTGTATCTGAGTATAACCGAGCATATTCGCTCATCACTAGTGGTCACATAACCGCTCTAAGCAGAATATAACTGCTATACTTTACAAGAGATAGTTAGGTAGCCACTACCAGTCTTCTAGTATTCAGTAAATAGGTAAAAAAAGTATAAAAAACTCTTAAAGTTTAACTGTGGAGAACTTACCTGTAGCTACTTCCTCCTCTTCCATCTCCATGGAACCTTATGAGCACCAACTGTCATCTCATCTTGATAGTGGGAAGATCTGTAATCACTGAAGACAGAGTTTACAGATATTAACTGTGAACTGGGAGTGAAGGAACAATCCAGGAGAAAAAAGAAGCCGATTTCTCTGATACACCAATTATAAAGAGTCTTTATTTCACGTGTACTATTGATTTGTGAAAAGAAATTAAAACAATGGCTACTTTTTAAATTTGCCTTTTGGACACAAATACCACTAGTTGGGACAAGAGGTTATCTGACCTATTAATATAAGGGTTAGCACTGCTCGAATTACAAAGGAAGTAAGAATTATATTTGTCTATTTCTGCTGGAATAATGGGTGTTTCTTTGATTTTGCAGTTAATGAAATGCATCAGAAGCGTGATTTATGTCAGTATAATTACCAACAAGCAGGATTTAATGTATAGCCCTTTAAAGTCTGAAGTTATTTCCTGAAGAGTAACTCACAACAAAAAGTTCCCGCAAATCCAAGCAAAATGTCATTAAAGCTGTATTTGGGGTTTAAAGTTGAGACACCCCCTCCCATCACTGCCTGGAAATGAACATACGGCTTCAGTTATGTAGAAGTCTCATACCATTCCACCAGTAGTCAACATGGAAGTAAGAAGCAATCACTACTAGTCCCATCCACTTTATTTTACAGTTGTTTTGGAGATTACATATATAAGTAATACTATAGCTAATTATCATTAGGGGATTGAGAGGGATTATATTAAATGGCTCATAAGCATTCCAAAAGGGGTCACGATCACACTGTGGGGCACCCTATATTTGGCACATTTTTAGGGCACCATTTATGTGGCACTATTGATGGGGTAATACAAATCTGTTAATGAGAGCAGCAGGGAGGGAACGAGCTAAAGTCCTTATGGCGGTCTGAGGTAGCGTCCTGAAGTTGAGACTCTGCCCCGATTTGCGATAAAAAAAACTGTTATACTTGCCATTATTATGTGCCTTAGACATTTCCCAAATAAGGGAGACATGGCAGAATGAGGAAGGCATTGTAACAAAGCGCACCAAACTTATGCTGAAAAATTGATTGCATCATAAGCTAATAGTGTAAATGTTGGCAGCGGATTATTCTCCCCAAGCGTGTGACAACAGAGCTTCTTTATTCAGGAATAAATAGGAACAATATATGATAAGCTTAATAGATCAGGAATAAATCATTTGCGTGTCTCTTTGTGCAGCATCTACAGCAGGCTGCTTCTCTCATACACAGACACAGGAAATACAGTCACATGCTATCCCTGTGTGAGCCTCTGGGAGTTTTTTTCAAATCTAGCAACTAAACACTCAGACAGGAATGGAGTTGTTGCACCAAACATATTCCAACAGTAAATTTAGACAAAAGTGTCTTAAGACACAACAAATATGTTAAACGGCATGAGCCATTGTGATAAGTTTTGTACACTGGTGGGCTGACTAGCTCAAGTTTACAAGGTCTGAAAACTAGACTGTTTTCGTATTTCAACCAATTAGGCTAAGTTCATACAGCCTTATTTTCAGTCCAGATTCTGTTTGTGAAAAATACTGACTGCACCTGGACAAATACTATTAATTTGTTCTTTATTTATTAACCGATTATATCCATGTAAAAAAATTGCAGTATGTGCTAATCTCATCCATATTTCAGATGAGACTCGCTCATTCCAGTCTATTGGTGCAAAAAAAAGTTACAAAAAAAAAAATCGGATTCCATGTGCATCAACTGTATAGCGTCTGATTTTTATGGATACATTGAAAATATTAACACAGGAAACTTTTTGGCCTTGTAAATTTTATTCACTGCTGATGTATAAAAACGGATGCCATACAAATGACAGTACAGATAAAAATCAGATGATTTCTTTATACACTCATGTGAACTCAGCTTAGAGAGAACCTTGCACCAAATTTTTCCTATTGAGCTAGACAGACGATGTAATATCTAATGTAAAAAAAAGCTTTTTTTTTTTTTTATAATTCTTCTCTCCATTGCATAGATATTAGCGGTGAGGAGCTGTCCTTGTTCTAAAGAATATTGGACGTAGAGTGGAATCCGTGGCTCTAAGGGATGCAGACTTTTTCTAGCACGGAGCATCGGTTACGTCAATCTTATTGTTGTGTTCTGTTAGAGATTTGTTTGCTTGTCAGTTCAGCCTCAAGAATCAGTGTTTCCATTCAGTGACAGTAAGCAGGAAAAAACTTGCTGGCTGAATCTTATGCATTAAAAAGGCCAGAGCCAAAATTAGTAATTAAGGAAAGCAATCATTCCATTGTTCTCCCAGTCATTAGTCCTATTGTGTGGATGAGGATAGTAGACCCAATTGAGCCATCACCACAGGGGGTCTCTCCTACAGTTCCAGGTAATGCGTTCGGCGTGAGGAAAATTCTTCAGAAACCAGCCTGGGTGTAGCGTATAATATAACCAACCGAGTGTGCGGATGTGGGGATTCGTGAATCGAGATAAGAGTGGCCATGATTTTATATTTAATTGCCGAAAAGGCACACTAGAAATATACAGATATATATACAAGAATAAATATATACAAGTATGCAGTCAAGAGTGCAGGACAAAAGGTAGGGTATAGATAGGTTGCTATTACTGTGTTATGTAGCATGTGACCACAGGGAGTCACTGATGGATCACAGGTCCAACTCTTAATTACGTGGTTCCCTTGGCCGCGTCAGGTAACGGAACTCCTGCCAGTAGAAGAACTGAGTCCAAAATGAGGACCTGCCACTTATCTCCTAGGCTGCACCCTCCCACACTCTGCGCCCACCCCTTGGCTGGGCTGCCTTCCTCCCATCTCTGAGAGTATGATGTTCTGTCCAAAACCGTGGATGGCTCATAACTTTCCGCCAGAAGCTCAAAATGGGATATCAGCGGTGCCACTGTATTCTGCTGGATTTTATCTGCGCATAGAGACTAAATATGTCTACCGTATGTAATTCCTGTTAGCTATGCTGTATAACTCAATAACGCAGAGTTCTACAGGTGGCTGCCGGGAACGGGCGCGTGGGGAAAGGAACGCCGATTAGGATTATGTACTCCGCTAGGCTCAGAGATATTGCATTCTGTTATAGGTCATTTTCCAGATTCAATACCTCAGAGCCTGCTGTGACATGTTGTACCACGGGATATCTCCATGTGCTTCAGTCAGACAAAAGAGTTCAGTTTGCCTGTAACTTGCAGGAGAGTTCGCACCCTAGTGCTAATTGGTGGGGACCGAGCTTCTTCTTGGCGTTTTATTTAAAGAAAAACATTGCATGGCTTTTTATGGCCTTGGGGAATGCATGCCAAAGGATGGGGCTGAGTGGTCTGAAGCAAGTATTTTTGGTCCAAACTTATCTTGATGGGAGATTCCATCGGAAATCAAAATTATATAATTTTCCCATATCTCACACCGAGTGTGTCAGTAATTGCACCTATGTCTGCTGTGTTCAAGCAACTTGTACTTGCTCTGCAGTGAGATCAGTGGTGTCATGTCACACACAGGAGTTATAAGCATGTTCTGGACTACTCCTGTGTGAAATGTAACAAGACGCTGCCCTGCTCTCACTGCAGAGTGATTACAAGTTGAGCATAAGTGTGATACTGACATCTTTGAGCTCATCTCTGAATAGGCATGTGTGGGGTGGGGGAGGGACAGTACAGCAGAGCTGACTGTGCTATAAGAGGAGAGCTGATAAAAGGGTTTGCAATGTGACACAGCTGAACTAAACTGTGCTGCCCTTTACCCCACAGGGAGCTTATCTGAAAGGTGTTAGTAATCTGTGCTTTCTAATCATGCAGGAAGGTAGACCAGGGCTGTATCATTACATCTCATGGACTGAGAAACCTGCTGTAAGCTATGCTGGGGAAGGGTGTTCTTTCCTTTGATTTTACAGACTGATTTTGATTGGTCAGCATCATACAGGGAGACGAAGTACACGCCCCCAGAGAAAATTTATCCGATACCCACTTAGACGTAGAAAAATATTTTTATTAGGTGCCAAATAGTTTGATTGCTAATATTTTCACAGCGAAAGGCAAAATTATTAAAAAATGTTTTATTCTGCCTTGTAGCTACTATTGCAACCTGAATCTAGTTCAACATGAAAAATTTTGTGAAAGGCTCTCTTGAAGAGAATGTGTAGCACTTTAAGGGCTCTCTCACATTGGCATTTGAATCTGATGAGTGCAATGCAAGAAAACATAGCATTGCACTCTGGCCAATGCTAGTAAATGAGTCAGTGCTCAGCTGCGATTTTTTTCTCAACTCGGATCTGCAAGAATCAGATCACACTTGCCGATGCAAGTCAATGAGTATGAGAAGAAAATAATAAAAAATAAATAATCACACAGCACACGGACCATGTATGTACTGTCCGATTTTTTACACACACATCTCAAAAGAAAACCTGACATTTCATCAGCCAAGTACAGTAAATTCACAGCCAGAACTGTCAGAATACAATAGATATTATAGATAAAAATATATCAATGAGCTATATATAACCAGTGCTTTGCTTGTGTAGTTTTCTGTACTTGTATTTACCTAATAAATAAATGAAAAAATTGCTAGGGGTTCCCCCCTATTTTATTAACCAACTAAGGGAGATGGTGTTATTATTCTGGGAAAGGACCAACATCCATAGAGCTTCCTAGCTCATTAATAGCAGCTCACACCGTAGCCATAATTGGTTATTAAAAAGGGGATGCACAAAAAAATTACATGGGGTCCCCCTTATTTTTAATAACCAGTAAAGGCTAAGCAGAGAGCTGCAGGCTGATCTTAATAGACTGGGAACGGGCCATGGACATT